>OX442415.1:3388147-3893836 GCA_949361645.1 Spongilla lacustris
TACATGCATGACACTTTATTGCCAATGAGAGCCCATAAAATTGATTTGCAAGTGTTTTTTAAACGTGATTCACAACATTATTCTTCATTTTACTTTCCCGGCTCTTTACTTGAAAAGTTAGTAGTGGGATTAAGAGCCATTTGCACAGGGGTTAGTTGAGCCGTACACTTTAACTGCGATCATACGGCATTATTGGTTCATGTAACAGAAATAGTGAGCTAGGCTTGTTTGGCTATGAAACAATCTCAGAGGCATTCTGTTTATATTTGTAGCATAAAATGGAAGCAAGGTATATAATAGTTAATTTTAATATAGCTGCATACTTGTACTTTCTAACACCCTAGACTGAAGTGGAAGTATCATTGATGAGAGCACAGACTGTAAGAAAATAGAATTTCACTAAGATCAACAAATTTCTTATTTTTGAATATTACATTGTGGGTGAGTTTGTGTCCCATTCGCTGTGGAGACATATTGTAACTGGGGCAAAGAAGCTCACACCACCTTCTCCTGCCTCGCATCCTACATTGCCACCACTTCTTCCTGCCACAAGAGTCGGGTCTTGGCTGAAATATATGGCAGGCTAAACTTAACCCTCGTCCAAGCCATTGCCAGGGCCATCCCACCAAAGACAGATTAGTATTTTAAAGTGTGTTTATGTGAACATTAATGTCTCTGTATCCAATACATGTATATACATCTTAGATCTCATCACAAGGGAAGACCTCAGTTTCCTCACTAGTGATGTTTAAATTGTCTTTCATGGGTGTAATGAATACAAAAACAAAATCCTTATGTAGGACAAAAAGCTAGTCATTGCACTTAATACATGTTAGCATAATTCAAGTATGTTTCTTTGTAAAGCTAAAAATAAAAGGGGGGGGGGGGGGGTGGCTCAACTAACCTAGTGCTCAGCTAGCCCACTCCTCCCCTACTTATAATAATTATCAAAAGGGTTAAGCGAGTCAGGTGTATAGTTAATAACTCAAAAGTGAAATCCCCTTGTTTACTAATTTCGATTTTCTAGTAGTCCACCAAGAACACTGATTTCTATGCTTACATATAACAACAAGATAAATGTTCAGTATAAAAGCTTTCAATAGTTAACATGTACATTTAAATGCAGATGCATTAAAATTTGGATCTAAAAAACACCACCTTGGGAGTGTAGAAATATCAAGATAATTGCTGGTAGATTATCTGCAATGAAAGATGACATTGTTCATATTGCATTTATAATGCACCTTGGGTCTAGTATAGTTAACCAGAAGTTGTATGAAACCTAATGGTTAGGCGAGTTAAATGCTTAATGGTAGGAATAGGGGTTAAGAGCCATTTGCAAAGGGGTTAGTTGATAGGAACCGCCCCCGAATTAAGCGGGAAAATGTACACATATTTCGTTCACCTATAAATCTGTAATGGATCAATCAAAATTTTACTAACAGAACATATCAATAGTTGCAGGACTTTACTACATACCAACCTAATTTGAAGCGATTAGTGTGTTCCTATCAAAAGATTTGGCAGTTTGAATCCAATTAGGTGCCAGACGTCGGAGTGCATGATGGCAAGGAGTTAGTGCAAAATCCAAGTATATGTTTTACGATAGTCTGATGTGAAGCACTGAAGATAGCATGACTCGTTGCAAAGTTATTGCGAGTCATGCATAAAGCATTTATTTACAATTTTACTGGCATGTATGTCCCATATAAACGTATAGTTAAAAAACCATTTTGTGTGTAAAAGATGGCGGCTCTCTAGCTGTTATAGTTTTTGAAAACGTTTGAAGCAACGGTAAGTGGTGCTAATCTATAAAAAGTATGGTTAAGCATGGGAATGAGAGCGCCGTCGAGCAAAATCAGGTCGCACGGAATTCATATAAGTGATGGTCTGAATGGACCAAAAATACCCTATTGTCTCAATAGCACCACCTAAAATTACCGAGATATTTTTCAAACCATCCTGTAATTCCTAATACTAAATTCCACCTCTGTAGCTTCTTAATATATACATGTCGGACATGCATATACACGATCAGATACTATAGGAAGTCAGTGCTATACAGCCTACAGCAGATATATATGAGAAGCAAGAGACTCCAATGAGAATGTGCCCCCCCCCCCCCCCCCCCCCCCCCCCCCCCCATCCCCCCCACTCCGCTCGTACACATACAGTCTGCAGAATAGAAAATGTCATTACGAATCGGTTTCTGGATATGTTCTGTCAGATGTGTGTGGTCACTATCTGATCGGAACGATGAACACCTGCGCTATGCTCGCTCGTGGCTACTACGATCACTACCGCTTTGTGGGCATGGATAACGTTCTGATCACAGTAATTACTTTTCTGTTACTATTCCTTCCATGATAAAATGTAATTTGAAATATACTGAAATGTAACAAGTGACTAAAACTTCTTTATGACAAAGTTGGTGGTATATAGGAATGAAAGGCTGTAGTGGTGTAAAAAGCAAGGAAAAAATGTTTACGGACTGGGAAGGAAAAATGAAAATTGACCTATTAATGCACGAAGTTATAGAAATGTGAAATACAGTTTGTTGCATTTTTCCTTCAGTCCATGTCAGTAAACCTTGTTTCCTTGCTTTTTACACCACTATAGTCTTGGGATTTCATTCCTATACACCACCAATGTAGTATATGGAACTATTATATGTATGCTGCGCATGCGTGATTAGGAGTACTTAATAGTGTGATATCGAGTGATTATTAGTTGATATACTCATTTTGTCAGACTCAACGATAGGCCTACGGGGGTATATCACATTGGCGACGAGGGTGGGATGGCTGCGGTATCCGTAGGCCAAATATCGGAGTTTCAGTCGGAACTGGAGTCTATCACGGTGTATTTGGAAAGACTTTCGCAGTTTTTCATTGCTAACGAGATACCAACAGCTAGACGAGCGGCAGTGCTTCTCAGCGTGATTGGCAGTCGGACGTATACCTTGCTCAGGAGTTTGCTGCATCCGGAAGTACCTGGAGATAAGACGTATGAACAGCTGGTGACTGCCCTTACTGAACACTTCGAACCGAAGCGTCTGGTCGTAGTCGAACGTTTCCATTTCAACCGGCGTAACCAAGGTAATGGAGAGTCAGTTTTGGAGTATGTAGCAGAGCTTAAACGATTAGCGGGTACGTGTGCGTTTGGAGCATCATGGCCAGAAATTGCATGCCTTCATTACTAATTCCTGACGCGTTATGACGTTTTTCCCGTTTCATTACCGTGCACGCGTCCATTGAAATGTATGGAGGATGACACTCTTTTGATCACTGTCACTCAGGAAAAGATGCCCATGACAAGGAAAAAGAACTTTATGATGAAGAGGATCATAAGGTATACCTCTGTCGTTAAACAAAAAATTAGCCCTCTTCCTGACGCTTCCTCATCAGAATTTCAGTGTTTCCATAGACATGTATGGATTTTGATTTTAAAAATGAGGGTTTTTCAAGACATTTATGCTTCCTGACGAAAATCCAAGCTAGATATCAAAAAGGAAAGACTAAATGCTGTTAGTAAAACCATTAGGGCTGGAGTGTGACATATTCTAACGTTCATGACCCTTTTACCCTCGCTTCCCTGATCACTTTTATCATTAAGGTTCATATGTCTTTGTAAATACCAATATTCAATAATAAATCGACAAACGCCGCGTGCGTGCCCTGCCGCGATGAAGGTTTTCAAACAAGAAGGCACAAATCACCGACCACGGTATGAATCCTAGCAACGAACGTTCGATACTTGATAGCTTGTTACACATGTGCGTCTGATTTCGACTGTTGTGCGTGTGCATGGGTGGCAATATAGATGCGATTGTACTTTTTTGGGGGTAGTAGGCCTACTCGGCTGCTCCAACATTCTTTTTAAGCCCTATAGCTGTAGGGCGCGATCATGTTCGGAGTGATTTAGCTACCTATATGTACATGTACATGGATTCTACAACGGCTTGTTTTGAATTGGTTGCGTTGGTTTTAAACGATTCGATTCCGGCTTACTCACCTATATTGCTAATTCTACCACAAGGAGTTCGTGGATGTAATCCCTATAGCAAAGCCACATTTTTGCACTTGTTCTACCTTCAGTAATATTTGTAAAGATGGGCATGTCCTTACGTGCAAACCTGACGCCATATTTTTGTTCTATTTTTTTGTTGCAACTAATAGTACTTACGTATCTGTATCTGTGCGTGTCTATATATTTTTTCATCTCTGCAGAATGAAAACTACCAATACAGCAAAAAAAAAAAAACCGTTCCACATAGACGAACCTTATAAGGATATATCACGTGAGGAATACATGCGGTAACAACCTACTTTTTTACTATATCCACATGGGGAAGGTGGAAAGGGTGACAGCCTTGTGAAGGTGGAGGGAGGTAGTTTTGTGAAGGTGGAGGGAGGTAGCCTTGTGAAGGTGGAGGGAGGTAGTTTTGTGAAGGTGGAGGGAGGTAGCCTTGTGAAGGTGGCGGGAGGTAGTTTTGTGAAGGTGGAGGGAGGTAGTTTTGTGAAGGTGGAGGGAGGTAGTTTTGTGAAGGTGGAGGGAGGTAGTTTTGTGAAGGTGGAGGGAGGTAGTTTTGTGAAGGTGGAGGGAGGTAGCCTTGTGAGATAGCATTGTGGAGGTAGAGGAGAGAGTGCCTTGTGAAGGTGGATGGGAGATATCCTTGTGGAACAGTTGGGAAAAGATAATACATGTAGGCCCTTCTCCCTAGAGATGAGGAATTTGATAGCACATCCCAGAGGCAGCCACTGGGATATGAATCAAATTAAGTTTAAAGGTTTCTGATGTAGGGTACAGTTAGGAGATACAGTGCATAACATGCTAGTTGATGATAAAAATTTTTGCATCACTTTTACATTTGAGTGGACTTTTTAACAACATGGTTTGGGATATCCAAAATCTAATTACAGAATATTGTTTATGCATCATCTGGCATTAAAAGTACAAAACCACAACTGCTCACGTGACTTCCTGATTGCATAGCGTTTCATTTTCAGTAACTACCCTAAATAGGTAGTTTTTAAGGGATTTCTCCACCGTTACAAGCTAGATTGCGCTGAAATTCGGTGTGTAAGTGTAGCATGGCCCCTTATCGAAAACTGCCGTGTCCGATTTCGAATGCGGGAAACAGATTCGGTATTGGCATCCTTTAAGGACAGATTTTAGAGGGAATTGTGCTTAGTATGGAGTTTCGTTACGTGCGCGATCTGAGGTCCCAGAATCAGCTAGTAGATAGTAAAATGATGGTTGAATCCAAGGCAGTTGCATTCGTGACTTTACTGATGGTTTGGCAGCGAATAGAAAGCCTCTAAGTCGGAGGATGAAAAAAAGTCGGCCATATACAATGAATAACATTCTAAAGTTGACGTCATTGTATTTTGTGGGAGTGGTGATCAAGTCGACAACGGTTCTTTTCCTCTTCAGAGGTGCCCAAATAGGTGATGATGCTTTCCTACATCTGATTTATCGCCCGCTTGTGGTCTCCAGCAGGGTTTGGTTCTGAAAAGAACGCTACCACTCCCACTTTTCAGCCAATGACGTCAACTCAATAATGTTATTCATTGTAATATGGCCGACTTTTTTTCATCCTCCGACTTAGAGGCTTTCTATTCGCTGCCAAACCATCAGTAAAGTTACGAATGCAACTGCCTTGGATTCAACTATCATTTTACTATCTACTAGCTGATCCTGGGACCTCAGATCGCGCACGCAATGAAACTCCATACTAAGCACAATTCCCTCTAAAATCTGTCCTTAAAGGATGCCAATACCGAAACTGTTTCCCGCATTCAAAATTGGACACGGCAGTTTTCGATAAGGGGCCATGCTACACTTACACACCGAATTTCAGCGAAATCCAGCTTGTAACGGTGGAGAAATCCCTTAAAAACTACCTATTTAGGGTAGTTACTGAAAATGAAACGCTATGCAATCAGGAAGTCACGTGAGCAGTTGTGGTTTTGTACTTTTAATGCCAGATGATGCATAAACAATATTCTGTAATTAGATTTTGGATATCCCAAACCATGTTGTTAAAAAGTCCACTCAAATGTAAAAGTGATGCAAAAAAATTTATCATCAACTATCATGTTATGCACTGTAGATCTATGTGTTACATGCATGTAGATATAGGACCAAAGAATAATTGTTTAAAGTGGCTACAATTGTCACATCCTGTGGTGTCCACCTTTATTAGTTTGGTTAGAAAAACTCCTTGGTTTGGTTGTACACATAGCACAGACACCAGTTGTCTGCCAGGAGAGGAGGCTTACCTACATGACCACCTGGTATGGACCAGGGACTGGACACAAAGTTTTGCATCTCATGGACTGTGCCAGCCACCCTTCCAACATGCACCTGGTGAAAACACTTCAGCAACAACTCAAATGGAAGGCTTTATGTGGTCTAGCTATATGTACATGGCTCTGCAGATGTATGTAATAGGTAATGTAACAGTTGTGGTGTGGCATTTATATTTATTTGGTTATGTATTGGTTGTTTATGTGTGTGATAAATGTGGAAAGTTCAGAAGGTTTTACATGTACCTGTACTAACAGAGAATGTAGCTGACTCAAAATCGTTGTGGTCACCTATTTAATTAGGGTGGTGGCATGTGGTCATTAGTTATGGCTGTAATGTAAACGTTTCACATGCATGGCTAGTACATACATGTAGGTTCTACCTATAGCATCCTTGCCATTGTGTATGAGTCATGATCACCAGCCTTCATGCCATCGGCCATCGATCTGTTCATTGATGACAGATCAGAGCTGCATCATGGCATCCTTTTTTGTGCCATTGCTTTAGTATTTGTAGGAGTAAATTAGATAGACAGGTGCATGTATGTGATCTTTTCTTCAACTGCATGCCCATGCAAGTCCTGTGTCAAGTGTGTGTATGTGTGTGTGTATGTGTGTGTGTGTATGTGTGTGTGTATGTGTGTGTGTATGTGTGTGTGTATGTGTGTGTGTATGTGTGTGTATGTGTGTGTATGTGTGTGTGTATGTGTGTGTATGTGTGTCAGTGTGTGTGTGTGTGTGTGTGTGTCAGTGTGTGCGTGTATGTGTGTGGATGTGTGTGGATGTGTGTGTGTTTGTGTATTTGCATGTACATGTGTGTATGTGTGTGTGTATTTGCATGTACATGTGTGTGTATGTGTGTGTGTATATTTGCATGTACATGTGTGTGTGTATTTGCATGTACATGTGTGTGTGTATTTGCATGTACATGTGTGTGTGTATTTGCATGTACATGTGTGTATGTATGTGTGTGTGTGTATTTGCATGTACATGTGTGTGTGTGTGTGTGTGTGTGTGTGTGTGTGTGTGTGTGTGTGTGTGTGTGTGTGTGTGTGTGTGTGTGTGTGTGTATTTGCGTGCATGGTATTTGCATTTGGGTGTGGGTGCATGTGCATTTCCTTCCAGCCGCTCAATCATAAAAAAGTAGAACACACGGCATAACAAACACACACATCTCAGGCCAACTGCCGAATACGTTTACGGCTGTTCATCCTTCTTGTATACCCTAGCCAAAATTCCGGCGGAGCTGGATAGAAATGAGTACAGGACTTAACCTCGTAGCAGATATTGGGTCTGGGTATGAGACTGCTATGGAGTGAGCGCGAGCGACCTTGCCTGCCAATTGATCCATATACAGTCATTAATCGACGATATACAGTATGATAGGGCCAGGACACAGTGGACCATGCATATGTTAATTCTTTAGCTAGTGGAAGGCAATATCCTTAACACACCTCCACGAGAACTTCTAGTATGTTATCAAAAACAAGCCAGTCATCGTGGTCAACGTCAGAACGATGCACATGCAGATAGATATATATACAATACATATAATTATAATAATAATATAGGGACGGAATCGCCCATGCATCTTAACGAGCGAGTCTCGTAGTTACACCTATATATCATATTATGTAGTAGCTACTCCACAGCAGCGGTTCTATTGGGCTCGACCTTCGCGTTATAGGGGTTTCAAGCCTATCCAGTTGAAGTTCGATGTTGTACGTCTGGCTAGCGAGACTAGCGTATACCAAGAATTAGATTGATAGCGAGTGTAGAGCTATTACATTGTATATCCACAATACTATCAGATGGGTACAAATCTTGGTATAGGCCTAGGCTTGATAGCCGACCCTCTGCCAAAAGGCTACGCCCAACTACTATACAATGGATCAAAATGGTTAAATAACAGATCACGTGACCTCTAGAATGCATCCAATGGCAGGGGCACGAGTACAACTAAATGTTTTGAGTTGCGCATGCGTATGCTTAGATCACTAAAATCGACGATAGCTGTAGTTTGGAAGGATTTTATGTAACAGCGATGCCTATTACTAACTTCCCTGCCATGCAGACATACAATGCATTTATTAAAAGACAATAACAATAATAAATTTTAATGAATTAATTAGCAGTTTTAATAACGTGATAAATCTCTAAAGTACCTAGTGAGTTTAATGGTGCAATTAGATTTTTTTTATCACAATCGTACGCCGAGTTATGCATCGATGTCCACAATTTCTGGACATGATCCACAATTCTGAAGCATTATCATGGAAACGGTTTTAATATAGCTAACTCTTAGTGACTATCTACGTAGCGATTACGTACTGATATCTTTGCGCGCGAGAACAGCTGCAAATTACGTACCACTGTGCAAAAAGTTTGTTACATATGGAGAAATTGCCCATACATAGGCGGACATTTAGCACTTTTTTTTCAAATTGATTTTTAAACACATGTACTAAGTACGATAAATCGGTCTAATTGTGAATCTGTAATTTATAGATTTATATCATGAGCTATTCTTGTACAAAAATCAAGACAAAAAATTAATTTCTACCGCACTAATTTATTCGTAAAGTAGACATGTTACGTAACATTTATTAACAATTATGTCATTTATCAATAAGGTTTTTAATTAATGGCCTAGCTCACGAGACGCATACAAAGCCGATGACGTATTACTGATACTAAGTAAGTAAAAGTAATTGTAGCTCCCGTAAACACAAATTGAACACGCACCGCAGATGACAGAAAGGGATGATGTTGGCTTCGTCCAAAGTGGCCGGTCCGCAATTACTAGTAGTTCACGACGGGAGACCGAGTCCCAACTCCCAACATGTCATCATATATGCTCCGCCATGCATATTTACCCATCCTTTCAATATTGGCCGGGTGCAGCGTCCGTTGTGCACGTCACGCCACCAGCACTTTTTACGCCACCTTTCTATGCGGCAATTCATTATTGCCATGAAGCCTCGATCGCGATTATCGCGCGGGCGACATATCGTAAAAGCAGAGATAATATAAAGCGATACTTCCTATGATATATGCTATTACATTTATAGTTTCTCTTAGCCCCTTCTGTAGTCAATCATCGACTCAATGTGATATGGGAGATGTAAACGATGGGCGGACCGGCAGCGTGGGCGTTTCTCTAGAGCCGAACACATTGGCAAGCTAGAACCCGTACTTCACGTTTATTTCATGTCAAGATATCGAACTTCTTATAGGTTAATACATTTACCGTAGTGATCAGGTCGACGGGTCATGCTGCCCTTCCTCATCACTGAGTTACTAGTACGTTTACAAATTGACAATAACCACAAAGACCCTGCTGCACTTCTTCCTCATCGGATGGCTATCACAGTTACAAGCAAGTCTAGTGTCATATTATGAGCACCAAACAAAACAAAAAAAGATAAGTGCCTAAGTAGCATCATATAGATACTTGATGGTAGCACATCTCTGTGGAAACAGTTGCAAACAGACATTTAAACAAATTCGCAGCTCCTGATATTGAAACCTAGAGGAAAAAAGTGATGGTTATGCATCAGAACAAATGCCCCTACCATAAAACCAAAGCCCTCAGCATCATGCACAAAGCACACTCCATCCCCTCCCAATGCAAAGCTCAACCAAGGCATCAGGACTAGTGCTTGCCCAACAGGCCCCTGTCATTCATTACCCCCCCCCCCCCCCACACACACACACATTCTGCACACAGTGTGTGGTTTGTATGACTTATACATGTAACTTCTCTGTATGGTTTCTACTAGAAAGGAGTACAGTGTAGGTGGTACGGAGGTGAAGA
The DNA here is from genome assembly GCA_949361645.1 of Spongilla lacustris. Lineage (NCBI taxonomy): Eukaryota > Metazoa > Porifera > Demospongiae > Spongillida > Spongillidae > Spongilla > Spongilla lacustris. Next base: position 3,398,276 of record OX442415.1, read on the forward strand.
GGAAAGACACATGAACACTTAACCTTCAGTACTCACGATAAGTCTAAGTAGAGACCATGCAGCCCTGGATCAAGCATAGCCTTGGGGGTGGGGGGGGGCCAGCTTCCCCCCCCTCCCCCATGGCATATGAAATGCCACCCCTCTGGCAGCAATTGCCCCCCCCCCCCCCCCCAGCCACACACGCTTCCGTTGATGATTACATATACCTGCAAGTAGATTACATGTTGTGTCATACGTAAAAAAAAGTCCAAATACTTGCTGACAAATGTCAACAAAGCGGTGGAGCACAACAGGGCATGTACAAATGTACCCCTTCGACTGCATCCCCTCCTCCCCCCCAGTTTTCGTGCGCCCTCTGGTAAAACCAAATTCATGTAGGTCCACGGTAGTCCTACATGCATAAGTACATGCCAGTAGTTAGATAGATGTACACATGTACATGTAGGTCTTGTAGATATGGTAGTCTTAGGTAGGGACATATAAGTCCAGGTACATGTACAGGGTATGTTTATTTTATGTCTAACATCAGATAAGGTTGTGGGTTCCTTTCAAGTTTAATTATATTCACAGCACAGAAGGGCAGATGTTACATGTAGTTTGAAAGGAATACATGTACATGTAGACAAAAGACACAAGTAATTTTCAGTACTCAGGTAGGTACATGTAGGTCTATGTAGGTCCATGTAAGGGTTCATGCAGGGTATAGGTCTATGTAGGTCCATGTAGGGTTCATGCAGGGTAGGTCTATGTAGGTCCATGTAAGGGTTCATGCAGGGTAGGTCTATGTAGGTCCATGTAGGGTTCATGCAGGGTAGGCCTATGTAGGTCAATGTAGGGGGCAGGCAAGGTAGCAGCACTACATGGGCCTCTAACATCAGATAAGGTTGTGGGTTCCCCTTTCAAGTTTATTATATTCACAGCACAAACCATGGGCAGATCTTAGGATTAAGAGTAGGTACATGTATGACAAAACCTTCAGTATTCTGGTACATGTACATGTAGGAGCGTGTATGGGCTGGTTTTTTTTAAGTATGATGTATAGGCTGATGTATGGGGTATGGTGCATAGGCTGGTGTATGATGTATAAGCTAGTGTATGGGGTATGGTGTACAGGCTGGGGTATGGTGTATAGGATGGTGTACATATGGTGTACAGGCTACTGTAGTGTATGGTGTACAGGCTGGTGTATGGTGTACAGGCTAGTGTATGGTGTACAGGCTGGTGTATGGTGTACAGGCTGGTGTATGGTGTACAGGCTGGTGTATGGTGTACAGGCTAGTGTATGGTGTACAGGCTGGTGTATGGTGTACAGGCTGGTGTATGGTGTACAGGCTGGTGTATGGTGTATAGGCTGGTGTATGGTGTACAAGGCTGGTGTATGGTGTACAGGCTAGTGTATGGTATATAGGCTGGTGTATGGTGTACAGGCCGGTGTATGGTGTATAGGCTGGTGTATGGTGTATAGGATGGTGTATGGTGTACAGGCTGGTGTATGGTGTACAGGCTGGTGTATGGGTTCTAGGCTGGTGTATGGGTTCTAGGCTGGTGTATGGGGTCTAGGCTGGTGTATGGTGTACAGGCTGGTGTATGGGGTCTAGGCTGGTGTATGGTGTACAGGCTGGTGTACAGGCTGATGTATGGTGTATATAGGTATAGGTGTATGGTGTACTGGCTAGTGTATGGTGTACAGGCTGGTGTATGGGGTCTAGGCTGGTGTATGGTGTATAGGCTGGTGTATGGTGTACAGGCTGGTGTATGGTGTACAGGCTAGTGTATGGTGTACAGGCTGGTGTATGGGGTCTAGGCTGGTGTATGGTGTATAGGCTGGTGTATGGTGTACAGGCTGGTGTATGGTGTACAGGCTAGTGTATGGTGTACAGGATGGTGTATGGTGTATAGGCTGGTGTATGGTGTATAGGCTGGTGTATGGGCAAACACATCATGCAAACACCAGCACATACCTACACAACACACCAGCACACACCAGACACACCAACCTTCAAAGTCGCAGTAGCCTGCCTCCTTGTAGTCTTTGCAGATGTCAGGTTGGTACTCCCAAAGAACAGTACAGGGGACCTTTCCTAGGGGAGGGAAAAATGGCCCCTACATGTAGAATGCTGTCTGCACATTATCCCGCAATGGATCCCCTACGAAAAAATCTTGGCATGACATGTTCCAAATTCATGCGTGATATGTTTTTGCAAGTGTTCCAGTTTTTCTAGAGCACTGTTGAACATGCTTGCATGTACATGTATGTCATTAAATTGCAGGCATATCACTCTTCTAACTTGCACAGGATGAATAGTTTCTAAAAAGCGATTCCCCGATGAGGCATACCCGCTAATATGCAAAGGGGTGTGCCACTTTATAACTTCTCGGGGGAACGCGTTTTAGAAACTCTTCAACCTGTGCAAGTTAGAAGGGTGATATGCCTGCAATTGAATGACATAAGCATGTTCAACAGTGCTCTAGAAAAACTGGAACACATGCGACAACATATCACACATGAATTTGGAACATGTATGCCAAGATTTTTTTGTAGGGGAAGGTGTGCCCATTATGGTGTGCTCCTTTTAAAGTGTGCCCATTAAGGTGTGCTCCTTTTAAAGTGTGCCCATTAAGGTGTGCTCCTTTTAAAGTGTGCCCATTGAGGTGTGCTCCTTTTAAAGTGTGCCCTTTAAGGTGTGCTCCTTTTAAAGTGTGTGACATTTTCTGTACAGTTTATGTTCATGCATCGTGTGCTTGCTACCATACATTGCAGACACACACACACACACACACAAATACACACACACACACACACACAACACTCATGGAATCGTACAATTGTATGCCACAATATTTGGCCTCATCACATCTGCTACCACCTCCCTTGACCACACCCACCTGCTGGCTGCACTCCCTTGTGAGGTCTCCCTCCTCTTGCGGCCTCGAAGTACTCGGTGTAGTTCTGTCCTCTCCTCCTCCATACTATATATGGAAAACAAACAATATTAATTAATCATCATACAACAGACTGAGTTTTGCAGCATAGTAGGAGGACATGAATCACCATGGCAACTAGACATATACAAATAAAAATTTGTTCTGGAGAATAATGCTGATATTGCTGTCTTTACAGGGTTAAAACTCGTGTCACTAAAGGGCTAATATCACTGTATCTGACTGGCCTATAAAGGGTTACTGCAAGTGGTGACCAGTGCCCAGACCTGGTTCAAATTCTGTGCCTTCTCCATGACACCCCACTGGTCCCTGTTCTGTTCTGTCTCCATCTCCAAGGTGAGGGTGGCCTCCATATCATGCCTCCCTCACAGACTTAGTATGTTGGGTCACCTTGCTGAGTTTGTCCTTATCTTTGTCACTGAACACTCTGAGCCTCCTCTGATGAAAGGAAGTGGAAGGAGAGGATCATGGAAGGAGGGAAGAGGCGAGGAGGGAGGGAGGGAGGGAGGGAGGGAGGGAGGGAGGGAGGGAGGGAGGGAGGGAGGGAGGGAGGGAGGGAGGGAGGGAGGGAGGGAGGGAGGGAGGGAGGGAGGGAGGGAGGGAGGGAGGGAGGGAGGGAGGGAGGGAGGGAGGGAGGGAGGGAGGGAGGGAGGGAGGGAGGGAGGGAGGGAGGGAGGGAGGGAGGGAGGGAGGGAGGGAGGGAGGGAGGGAGGGAGGGAGGGAGGGAGGGAGGGAGGGAGGGAGGGAGGGAGGGAGGGAGGGAGGGAGGGAGGGAGGGAGGGAGGGAGGGAGGGAGGGAGGGAGGGAGGGAGGGAGGGAGGGAGGGAGGGAGGGAGGGAGGGAGGGAGGGAGGGAGGGAGGGAGGGAGGGAGGGAGGGAGGGAGGGAGGGAGGGAGGGAGGAGTGGGTAAATAGAGCTTGCCATTGGTGAGCATTGATAGCTGGAGTTGAGTTGTGTACTGTGGAAAACAATGCAGAATGTCATCAAAACTAGCCAATTACATTCATGTGCATATGCATGCATTGCACAAGTACAAGAACTGATTCTTAGCATATATATATACATGTACATACTGACTTACATGTACAGAGAGAGAGGGGAAGAGAGGATTCATAGCCACTCACACAACAACACACGCACACACAGTCATGCATACATACTCACACACATGCTCACACACACAATCACACACACAATCACACACACATATGCTCACACACACAATCACACACACATATGCTCACACACACGCTGTCAGCTGTGGGGTATCTGCCATAGGATTCATTTCTTAGGTGCTTGCTATATGGGGTACTTGCCATAGGGCCCATAGCTTCTTGCCATGGAGTACTTCATAGCTGTGTGCAATAGGGATCACTCCAACTCCATACACTGTAGCTGTTAGGTGTCTGCCATAGATTTGAGTTCATAGCTGTTAACTGTGTGATTCTTCATGCATCGCTTATTGCCATAGAGTTCACTCCATACATGGGCCAGGAGTATTCCGTCGCTGCCTGCCGTAGAGTCCAGAGTATAGTACCAGCTTTATAGCTGCCTGTCTGCAATAGGGTCCGTGCACTCCCGTACCTCCGTAGCAGTTAGCTGAGGCCTGTGGGGTAGTAGGCTTCAGTTCTGCCATAGAATCCAGTCCACAGGCAGACTTCCAGGTCTTTAACCTGCATCTCATATCCTCGTGGGATTAATCTTCGATATTGTCGTCTTCGTACCGTTCGAAATCGTCCGCGGAAGTACCGAACCAAAAGCGAAGAGCAGGCCTACAGCAGATTATCTCTGCCTACAGTAAATAGCGGTTAATAAGTTATTTTGCACGTTAAGTTGTTGTGTACATTATAGTGGTGGGTGGGGTCGTGGTTATAGACATCAATTTGTACTTACAGAACAGCTCGGTCTGGGCACGGCTAACTGACGAAAGAGTAGCACGTGATATTATGCGTTTTGGATTTGGGGTGTATCTCACTAACCATTCAAGGGAAGCGCGATTTGAAGGCCCTAAGCTCTGAAAAAATGATGAAAAATAAGTGCATTGGTTACTCTCATATAATCCGGTGGCACCGAAGGAAAATATCATTTGGTTGGGAAAATATTGATGACTGAATAAGTAAATGAGATAAAATGAATGGACATTGGAAACCTTGCATAATTAATGTGGAAGTGCGGATATAGGTACCTACGGTGCGTTAAAGTACTCAAAATATGCTAAATAGTCCCCACATAGCAAATCCGAGAGCACCTAGTCAATATAATTTTTATTTCTGCAGTTAGCTGCAGTTTTCTGAATGCGTCCATACATTTTCTATGGACATTGAATTACGCAATGACCGAATACCGCGTAATCCTTTTGACCGCCAATTTCTCGATATGATACGATAGTGTATATTTATGCGTATATTTGAGGAATGCGCAAAATATAGCCTGTGTAGTATATTTGAAGTGTACGACCGCGTATATTTGAGAATACGCAAGTGTCAAATACGTAACCGTTTATATAAGCAAACCTTCAAAATATACGATAGTGTATTCTTAAGAGTATATTTGAATATACTGTAGTGAGTTATACTACTGCGTATATTTCATTCCATAAAATCCCACTGTTTACATAAGTATACCACAGAATTAATTCATGAGTGGTCAGACCCGTACCCGGACCCACGTGAGGTAGGAAGGTGTGTGGGCATCGAAGTCTGGGAAGGAGTGCTACTTTGCTTCTATTAATGCTGCTGGACGTCAAAGATTAGCTATATACATGTATGTCTGCTTGGTGTACCCGTATATACGGCGGTAAATTTTGTGAGCGGTAGGCCGGGCCCATGGTGCATGGCTATGGCCTATGCTAACTCGCCAGTTGAGTTTGGTCATGATCACATCGGATCCCAGTAAATGCTACAATGGAAGCAGTAGAATGCCTACACAGTAGACCTCTATTGGACCCCTGTACAAATGTTTGTGTAGTACGATACAAAAGTGCTCCAATTAGAAATGTGGTTAACTAACCGTGCATGTGATTTGTAGATTTTAGGCGGGACTATTTCATGGTCTTGTTGCTTTTGGTATGAACAGACAGAAGGACTGTAAGAATCGCGCTGAGATCAGGGTTTTGATCGTTAAATGGCAATAGTTCGTCTTTCCAGAGTGTACAAGTTACCGGTATTATGTGTTGCAGTTGCTAAAGAATGAATTCACCTTTCTCTATTTGCACTAGGTTGGCAAGTGTCCTAAGTGTTCCCGTTCGGTTGAACAACCGAAATGATAGAACAACAGGCACAATGGAGCGCGATATAAAAAGGTAAAGGCCTATTCATTTGTTGTGTTTTGCTAAGGTTTTTTTTTAACCTTTAATCTCCCGTCGTCCTACGCGTAGGATTAGCGTCCTACGCGTAGGACGTGACTAGATTCTGTATTATAGGTTTTGGAAACAGCTTTTAACGGCATAAGTATACTTCAAAATATAGTGCAATGGTAATAGAACTGTAATATAATTTTTTCTACTGCTATCATAGCATCTATCATGCAGTCCATCACTTGGTATTTGATGAAATTGACTTTCTCTGCGGTTTAGTTAAAAATGGCGAAGCCGATTACAGTTGGAACTGCAATTGTAGGGAAGAATAAAAAAACATTTGGAAAGCTTGGAGTAGTTGAGCAGGTATCTGGCAGAGGCCACAGCAAAAGATTTGTTATAAAATGGAGGGATTCAAGCACTACAACAGAATCAAGCCGGGGTACTTGTTTACCTAGCGTTTTTGAAGAGTCAAGGAGGTTTGTAGAGGCAAGGGGTAATAAAAGGCGTACTGAAAGTGAAGAAGAAGATATGGACATGCTATTTGCATCTACTGATGATGATAGCGATGAGGAGAGTGATGAGTCCTGTGCAGAGCAGGTAGAAGAAGTTCCGAGGTTGGTACCGTGCGCTAATTGAGCACCCGCCCCCAGATGTTATTCGTATTGTTTTACACTTTTATAGTGATGATACGGCCGTCACTGAAGGTAACAGGCCTACCCTGTCACCTCATGGGCGCCAATGGACACCAAGAAAAGAGTTGTTAATTGACCCTGGATCAAAACACAATGTCCACAGTGCTAGATTTAGATGAATAGGAACAAAGATTATTTTTATCAATTTTATCCTGTTCGAGGAATTGGGAAAACTTTGGAATACACATTACACAAACGTGAACATGCTCACACACAGCTATATTCCACTTACCAAAGGTGAATTTTTTAAGTACCTTGGGTTGCGACTTGCGATGGCATGTGAGCCTAAAAGGGGAGCCATCCCTGTGTATTGGGATGAAGGTTTACAGCCTGGCACAATATACAGTGGAGCAATTGAGCTTTGGTGAATGCTTTGGGATGTCCAGACATCGATTTGAGAACATTACTCAGTGCCTTTCGTCACCGCTTTGAACTTGTAAAACACTCACCAGCGTATTCTGGTACCAGAGGACGAAAGCACTGTACATGTGGTAATTGGCTTCAAGTGGTGTTTTGAAAGTAAAGTATGAATTCAAAGTATTGTTGATAAATAAGAAAACATTTTGATACAAACATACGTAACATTATACTATTACAATATCAACGTAGAGAGATGTCAAACAGTTGTGATTGAGGGTTGCCCCATCATTCTCTTTTTGAGACGTGTTTCTTTCTATGGTTGTACCACAAATGTTTCATGGAAAATTTCTATGCTGATAATTTATACAGTAGCACACACATCAACCTCCATAAAACATATTTAAAAAGTAACACATGCCATACATTTTTCTGTAACTATGAATTTTTTTCCATTATGCATTTTTAAGAACCGCATCTGTTGTTTTAGATAATACGGACCAAGGGTGTGGTATAAAAATAATCTAACAATGGGTAAAATAAGTACATTGACACATGAAACAATGGTAGATATATGGGTACAAGATAGTTTCATTTGAATTTATTGCAATATAAACTAAATATGCAAATTGCATTGAGACATAAAAATGATGTTTCTTTCTATGGTTGTACCACAAATGTTTCATGAAAATTTTCTATGCTGACAATTTATACAGTAGCACACACATCAACCTCCATAAAACATATTTAAAAAGTAACACATGCCATACATTTTTCTGTAACTATGAATTTTTTTCCATTATGCATTTTTAAGAACCGCATCTGTTGTTTTAGATAATACGGACCAAGGGTGTGGTATAAAAATAATCTAACAATTGGTAAAATAAGTGCATTGGCACATGAAACAATAGTAGAAATATGGGTGCAAAATAATTTCATTTGAATTTAGGAGAAATGTTTAAATTTTGGTCCTACGCGTAGGACCATTACCTGGAGAATTAAGGTTAACTTGCAGACTCCGACCGTACGGTGTTAACCCGCACTGTTCCATTGTTTTAAGTCAAACATCGGAGATAGGAGACAAGAAAGGTAAGCATATCACTTACCCGATAATGTATCTGTTGCTTTATATATAGAATCATGTATAAACAGAACGAGGATATGATATGTGGTGAGTGAAATTTTTTTTTTAACGATATGAATTTTTTGTTCGTATTCTGTACAGGTGCCTTGGATCGAATATATGCAGATTGCCGCCTCGGACTGTTAGTTTGTTGTTTTGTTGTACATGTGCAAAATGATTAAAATTTTAAATTGACTAAACTGGATCGGGAACGAGGGGTGGGAGTGGTAGGAGGATAATATACGGAATATGAAGCACTTAGTATACGGTGACCGACAACGTACCCACAAAGTGAATTCAACGGTTTGCTAAGCAACCACAAATGTCGTTATATTTGAATATACGCACCTGCGTATATGGTTCTATACGCTGGTGTGTATATTTAAGGTGTATATTCATATAGAATACGCTATCGTATAACAAAGTTTTTGCACAGTGTACATTGGTTACATGCTTTATTTAAATATCTGATACCTGAAGATGTATTGTCAGAATTTTCTACGATTTTTGGTGTAACTGGCGCTCTTTAAAACCTTTCCTATCTCGAGTTATACTCACCCATAAAGACGACTATGGACAAATCAAGGCCTGGGAACGAAAACTACGAACTTCTTTGTTCTCTTAAAGTAAACGGTCTAGCGACTTGAACAAAACATGAAAATGATCGTCTTTCCATTGTGGATCGATAGCAATAAAGAGCTACACTGATTTCATGATACGGCACAAATCCTAAATGAGAGTTACTGCCGTAACTCTCGATACTTCATGACGCAAAGCTTTTGTGAATTTGTGACCGTAGCGTGCACGTGGCCATGCGCCAGCTACATGTCGGTCTATATAAACGACTCACCTATGTTTTACTATAGTATTAGTACTTTTAGTTTGTTTAGCATTATAGCTACGGTAATAACCTGTTTTCAGAGGAAAAGAATCTGAGATCCATCCCATTCACGTCATTTGATCGCTTACCTCAAATCCTGCTCACACGCACCATTCGATCGATCGCGCGATTAAATACCAATTAACCACACATGAAAAATTAATAGGAGTACTTAGTTAGATCGATGTAGACCCCGCTTGGCTAGAAACAATGTGCAAGCGCAGAACGCTGCATAGATTACAGTATGCATTACGTCATTCGTATGCATTACGTCATTCGTATTCATATAGGAAAGGATTGGGGGGGTAGTGGGTCCGGACCCCCGGGACCCCCCTCCCCCCTAAATCTGCCCCTGCAGGGAGTGTTATGGCAACACACAAAGGTGTTCTGCTGAGATCTCTGGGTGTTGGCAGGCTATGCTGGGATGTTAGCAGCATACCCCACCGGCAGTAGGGTGTTAGGTGTGTTGCCTTTATACTGGCATGGTTTACCGCATTACACCTCAATGTATGACAGTTCCCAGCCTTATTTGTCTGACGGTTAAGGGCGTGAAATAATATGGCATGGCGCCAGCATATGATAGCAGCTGTGACAGACTTCGATCGTGATATATACTGGACTTTAAGTGACAAATTTAAAAAGTATGCACGCCCACAACTTACCAGTTAAAAACGTGTAACATAGATTGGCCATGACCCGTGCGTTGGTGTGGATTTCTAGACTACCGCCGGGTAGGGCATGTAATCTCGCTGTGCGTATCAAGGCTTGTCGTGCGTGCAATGTTCATGTACATGCACAGCTGTGTTATTGCTAGCTGGCGCTTCGCTAGCAGTAGTATGCATACATAGGCCTATACTAAGTTTAAAATTTGATGCAAGCTTAATTAGCCTATATACCCGGTACATATACATGCCACTTTGTGTTGAGAGTGAAGGTTAAGTAGCACAGCTGCACTTATGCAGTAATAGTGTATCAAAAACCAAATGACACATACACACATGCACATGCACATACACAATGCACACATGCATACATACACACACATATGCACAATGCACATACACACATGCACACACACATGCACACGCCGGAATCTGTTTAGAGAAGTTGTAATGGAAACTGCGCATGCGCAGTGGGATGGCGGACTCTTATTGGGTGATTGGCTGCAACGCTGCACGTGGTTGGATGTAAGTTGGCTGTTCTGAGTGGTTGTGAGAAGGACCATTTCTAGATAGTAGTGATACTTGTAACACATCCACACACACATGCACACATGTGCATATAACACACACATGCACACGGCTGGCGGAACTGGTCCGGCCTCCGGACCAATATGTTTACCCAACCACACCCATTTAATTAATTGATTACAAATACTATAGTCTAGAAGTTTAGTAATGTAGCTGCAATACCGATGTTCTATTTTAAGACAGCATCTATTTATTGTAATCATTGGCTGCAAACTTTCCCGAAAGTGTTATCCTCCCATGCAATTTGCCTTTCCAAAGCGTGTATTTGGTAGCGCAAAGAAAGAAGAAAGGTCTTTTAGGACAGATTGGTGATACTAGATACCCATGGTTGCACATTTAGCCACGTGTGCTAAAAGCGTACAAAGAAAACTTCTTGAGTAGTATCAAACAAGACCCAGCATCAGTTTAAATTTCTTTGCACCCAAGTTCGTTTCAGTAACACCAACCAAGCCATATATTGTCATCGAGGCGTTAAATAGATGTATGTATTGTCGTATTTCAGGGCTGTAGCAACCCCTATACGGCCTAATCCGTACTGGTTATTGGCCAGAACATGTTTTTTCATCGATTTAATACATTCATGTATCATGCATGTGACGTGTGTATATGTCAAATCGTATGAATCCTGCTTAAACCCAGCAGTTTGGGACATGACACCTCAAAATGTCATATGCACAACCTGTCGTTTAGAGCAGCCACTGCAGCAGCTCAGTTCAGTGTGGCAAGGAAGAAGGAATATTTCGTGGCAAGAAAGGACTTCTTACCAAACAAACTGAAGCCATGTTCATGAAGAAGAGCAAATTGCAAAGCTACATCCCCACAAATTGGCATAATATATCAAAGCTACATACATGGTCAGAGATTGGTATAATGTTTTAAAGCTACATACCCACAAATTGGAATAACGTTTCAAAGGTTCGTGCTCATGCTCCAGACAAAATACTTTGGTTGCTATAAACACCTATATTGACATGACTCTTGGTTGGGTTGGCGAGTTTGAATGCAAAAGAGCAAATTGCAAAGTTACATGCATGCACAGCCACAAGTACAATACCTGATTGGTATAATGTTTCATGTAGGTCCAAAATAAAATACCTTGGTCATGTCCCAAATAAATTGAAACACTTATTTGACCTGAATCTACAGGGTTGATGAAATAGAATGCCTAAATTTAGGTTGTTTTTGAATCCTTAAGCCATTGCCTGCTTCAATAGCATGTGAGCATGCACATCACACAACATACCTTTGGGTTTTACTGGTAGATATAGATATTAAAATGGTGCATTGGCTCAGATTGATTGTACTCGTACACATGTTTGCTATGTTCTTTCTCATACATCAATGGTAGGCAGCACCCTTCGGGTTTCTACACCCTGACCTAACCACTTAACCTTGACCTGCGTCATGGTGTGGCAAACTGGCTGACCCAATGGTAACCAGCGTTACCCCTTGGTCCCAGTCAGGCTCAGTCAGTGGGTCAGCACCACTATGGCACACCCAACTGGCTGGCTGCTGCCTGCCCCCCTTAAAGACAAACTCATGACTGGGGGGTCAAATAGCCTAGTAATATCCAGCATGAGAGAGCATTTAGACAGCATTAAATCAATGTAATTTGCACATAAAACCATGAAAAAGTTTAACAAAGTTTGGTTTAGGCTATGTAGTCGACACCTCGGACCGACCTATTTTGCAGTGAATTACATTTTATACCCCAGTATATGCATTAGCTGGACCACTTTGTCTTTCATACCTATGGCCCTGTATTTAATTTCTACCATATTTCTATGCAATTATGCTATGTTTTGTGACTTACCCCATCCTCCCTTGCTGAGTCTTTCTGCTCCTTTGCTGGTCCAATCCTTAAAGGCTTCTGCCAGCCCTGGCACACAATGCACACATACACACACACATGCACACACACATGCACACACATGCACACACACATGCACATACACATGCACACAGACATGCACACACGCATGCAAATACACACATACACACATGCACATACACATGCACATACACATGCACACACAGTGCACACACATACACATACACACATGCACATGCACACACATGCACACATACATATGTGCACACACATGCACACACACATGCACACACACACACATGCACACACACACACATGCACACACACACACATGCATACACACACACTTGCACATACACATGCACACACACATACACATGCATACACAGTGCACACACATACACATACACACATGCACATGCACACACATGCACACACATGCACACACATGCACACACATGCACACATACATATGTGCACACACATGCACACACACATGCACACACACACACATGCACACACACACACATGCATACACACACACTTGCATATACACATGCACACACACATACACATGCATACACAGTGCACACACATACACATACACACATGCACATGCACACACATGCACACACATGCACACACATGCATACACATGCACACATACATATATGCACAGACATGCACACATACCATGCACACACATGCAAACAGATGCGGATAACATGTACACACACAATGCACACTGACATGCACGTGTGAGTGTTCAAGTGTGTGTATGTATAATTCATTAGTGTTTATGCATACATGCACACACACAACGATGTGTTTGTGTTGAACAATAAATGCTGTGAGTGAAGTGCACTCCTCTCAAGCTTTCTTTACAATTGGACAATTGTTACTATCTAAAATACCTACAGTGTATTCTATTTCTGTCCTTTTTTGTCATTCATTTTGATTAATTAACAAATACATATATATCACTAGGTAAAGTTATTTTATTTTATTTTTCTTCCAGCGTTGAGCGATGCATTCGTGTAACACGAGTTGAAGGCTTTGAAGCTCTAAAACGAACTGTATTTCAAAAGAAAACATTTTTTTTTTTCTTTTGTTTGCTTACTGTATACACAATGTACCTTATATACCTTACATACTTTGACTGCATCGGAAATTTGAGTATGATTATGGCTGGGGCCCCCGAGAAAAATGGAGTTTTGTAAAGCGCCATGTACGGCGCCGAAGGCGGGTAGGGATTTTTCAAAGTTTGAATTAGGATAGCTGCACTGGGGTGTCATTTGACACCAATTCGTTCAACAGGTGGCAAGACCCAAAATCCTAAAACCCTGCCTATACTACCTCGCTCCTGAGCGCAATATTATCAATCCTGCAGCGGTCCGATTGCTCAACCGACCAACGATCCAATTTAGCGACCGCAAAACGATCCAATTCCATGAAGCGACATTTTCACGGAAACTGCATGTCCCAAGTATAATTAACACCGCACTGATGCAAGTTTATAGATGTACGAAACATCACAGCCAACAGAGTTAAATCCCTTTCATGATATATAATGGCACATATGGTATATATAGCACACTTGAATAAATGTCAGAAAATACAATGTATATGTACATGTATACTAGCAAGCAGCATGTATAAAGTAAAAGAAAAGCATTCACTCAAGGATCGGGTATAAATATCGTACTGGTATCGTAACATGTTTACAGTTCACTTTCTGATTGTTGTTCGGATGTGTGATAATTTATGATAGTTTCGTCAACAAGCTGTATACTCATGAGACTAGATGGGCTGAAGGTGTTCGAAGGTTCATCAGATGGGCTTAGAGTACTAGTGCTGATTTCTTGAGTTAAATCAACTCCTTGATGAGCTGTATCATCATTCTGAAAGATTAGCTCGACCACTTCATTCATGTGACGCTTGTAACGACTAAAGGTACGTGTAAGTCGTCCAGATGTGTCTTGCATTTTGATTTCATCATGTTCGACTTTACATTTATTATCACTAGACTGCATTCCTCGAATGAGTGTGCCTTGTTTTTTGGATGATGTAACAGACTTTAGTGAAGCAAAACATTTGCCATTTAACGTTTTGGTCCAGACCAGTCGAACATCGCTGTTTAAGACACAGAATAAGATAAATATTAAAAATCCTTGAAATGAGTTAGTAACTGTGAAGATAAGCTGGAAGGCTTGATCAGCTTTAAGGATAGTAAATGCTCCAAAGATCCAAGTGAGACCAAAGAGGAAAACTACGCCAGTGATATTTGCCATCATCTGAATGATATCAATTTTCTTTTGGTGCTGATTTGATTGTCGTATAGCGTGTCTAACTAGCACCGCAATTACCATGATGAATATGATTGTGTTAAAGACAAGCACCAGTAGTATAGGCACCAGAAATGAAGCCAGAAAAGCTGTGAAATTACTGATGAAGCAACTAGAAAGTGAAAAAGATGACATATAAAAATGCAATTGTCTACATAACGTAACTTACTATCCCATATGTGAGTCTCGTTTAATAAGTAAATTTCTATTAATTGCCAGTGGAATGATTACTGGAACCATTGGAACCACTATTGGGTAAAATGAAGACTTTAATGTGATGCATGCACAATGTATAATGCTACAACGTACACCAACAGATGGCAGATAAAATAACTATGTAGCGTGTTGTGATTTGGTAGAACACAAGGACGAGTTTCTGGAACATGAACAAAGCCTCCGCCCCCATCCACATCACAGCCACCAGAGTGAAGTAGTGGATCAACACTGAAGCAGTCACACAGCCTCCGAATGTTTCAGTCCTGTCAATCCCAATCACAAATACCAAAAGCATTCCAATAAGAGCACAGCACAGCTGAATGTGGTATTTGGAAACATCTTTATCTCTTTGATTTCTAAGAACATATGGGAAATTAATGATGAATAATAAAACCTATCAACTTTACACTAACTTTATCAGTAACATAGTCAGAATGGTCACCACTAGACCCAAAAGGGACAGTGACACTCCAACATAGGTGATGATATCCAAGGCTCGTGGAGGTATCAACATTTGTGGTTTTGAATCCAACCTACTTGAGATGTCCTACAACGGCATAGAGAAATTAAAATTCACTTTTGTACAACTACATGTGTATGTGTAATACTCACCACAAGGATGGCAAAGTTTGTCAAGTGTGAACATCTACATTCAATCTGGCTACTGGAGGTGTTGCTTTTATTGGTGGTGCATCCTTCAGAGGTCCAGTTTCCACTTCCTCCTGCAAATGGACAAAATTTGCATTGAACAAAATAAAACTAACATTCCAAATACTCTCTTGCCTGCCGCATTGAAGTCCCAACTCACACAGTCAAACCTGGAATAATTCTGTTCCAGAAGTTACATTGGCACACGTTTTGCATAGCGTGGTACATGTAGCTTACATTGACTGGGATGTAAAAAGCGAATTGAACTGGATCTGTAAGATTTACAAATGACGCATCACTTCCACTGACAACAGTGGCTCCTAGAATAAGAGATGCTATCTTAGTGGTATTGGAAGAATTGATTAGTGGGAAAAGCGATGAAGTATTGTAAAGTGTAAAGAATATCCCAACATCTGTTTTGTTTATAGCTGTAAACAATGATGGTGGCAGGAAAACTGAAGCTCTGGATTTTGCTGGACTTGGAGAGGAAGTGTTTGTGGATGTTTGGTTGCCATGGTCAACACTCTGAGTTGAAAAGTCATAACTGGTGCCACTAGTGGTAAGTGTGGCTATAGAGACCTATATATATATATATGTAATTATATATAAATCATACATATATAATTATAATTATATATATAATTATATATATATATATTTAATGGAAAATGAGTTCACCATGCAATCACAAGTTATGCACTGAGTATTGAGACAAACCTTTTGAGCTACAAACGTTGTTTGGTTTTGAGAAGAAACTAGTGATGTAAAGTTTTGCTGCTGTACTAAATTTGAAGCAATTGCTTCAAATGACTTCACAATTCTGTGCATTGAATAATTAAAACATGTTAATATTTAAAAACCTTCACGTCAACATTTAATTTTATTACATAGGCCCATTAGTCACCAACACAGTTGGTGGCCAATCTTGGATACTGCTTAACACCATGACAACATTGTTGATTGTCTATTGAAGAAGCTGGATTACTTCAAAATAGCATGTGATAGAATGTGTGTACCTTATTTTGTACAGGTACAATCATTGATAACGAAATGTTTGAGATTTGGGTGAACACAGATGTTACTACAGCCAAGTTGGAGACACTTTGGTCTACCACCAGGGTGGCTTGTGACACTACAGCTTGTAATTGTGTTGTTACATTGACCACATTCTGGGTGCTGATTGTTTGCTATGGAAAGATCAATCTGATTAGCTATGCAGCGCAAGTGAAAGCTAACATTTTGTATAGCCTTATTCAGCTGATTAAACTGATTGGTGACCTCTGTAGGGCACTTTGAAGCATCCTCAGTCCAGGTCATGTTTCCAATGCAGTTCCGTGTCACATTCTGACCTATAACCCCATACTGACACATTTGAGATGTAAATCCTCCAACCAATGCCTCAGGCCAGTTGTACGTTCCTCTTCCATTGTTTACATTCAGGTTGCAGCTGCAAAATCCATTTGCTGTAAGGGTATATCAATCATCATACATTCTCAATGACTAAATGAAAGAAAACCTGAAACACGTTGTGTGCCAACTGCAAGTTCGAGAGCTGCACTTGTAATGCTGTTTGATTGAACAGACTGAATGAACCTTGTAATCTCAGTAGGGAGTAAGGTAAGAAATATCAAAATCTTGCACTCGACTCTGAACCACCCATTGATGACATCATTTTGACACCTATGTGAATGTATAGTGCAAGGCTGTACTAAGGACATTGGTATAACTACAAGTATTTCTCACCTCTGTACAGCTGCACATATCATTTCCAAGTTTGGGTCTTCTATCACACCAATCGTCCGAAGGGTGGCATTTACAACAATCTTTAGCTGATTTAAAGTAAAACATTGGATGCAAAATACATTTATATATAAAGTCTGCTACGTAGCACTCCATGTACAAAATAGTTCAATTGCATTGCTGACTTTGTGGTGTACTTCATAAAACAGTATGTACATATACTGGTGCTGATTGAAATAGTTTTGGAGTACCAGGGGATATAATAAATTTTCTTGTCGACCCCACACACGTATCAGACTTACACTTGCAGGCTTTCTATTATCCCATGCAAGCTTAGTCTTTACATGTCTTGAGGTGTTGCAGCTGCTTTTGGAGACCCATGCATGAGCTGCTTATTTGAAACTATTAATTTTATAACATAATAATGTATGTAACCATTATTGCTAACGTGAATTGATAATCAATCATAGGAGACCCATTCATACTTTAAAACTATTAATTTAATTTTTATATCATAACTATGTATGTAACCATTGGATAAATACCAGATGACAGCAAAAGGAGATTTTTTTTTTCTAACGCACGCTGTCTTTTCAAAGAACTTGATAAGCATAATAAATGCAATTAAACTTAGCAAGTATATAAAGCTGCCTTCTTAGCTTTGATTTCCACATTCTTTTCTTTATGTGTACAAATTGTTGGCTTTTTTAACCTTTAATCATAATTACAATATGCTCATCTCCATTGAGGTATATAAATACTGGTGGCTTAAGTACCATAATTACTTATACACAACCAACCTATTTTTCCCTACATACCTCACTTTGAAACTGTGCAAGTGCCTGATCATTTTGATGGTTGTCAGTGTTATTTAATGTAGAAACTCTCATGTATATAACACTTGGAATAGTTGACGGTGCTGTTTAAAGAATTCACATTATTTACATTAAGAGCATGCATTTCCCTACCACGCAGTGTCATATTTGTTCCAGATACACCAGGACCACAAATACCAGTGGTAAAGGCACACAATGATATTGTGTATATGGTACTGTTCAAGAGGTTTTGAAGTAAAAGACTGGTAGCATTAGAGGTTATATAAGGACTTTGTGGAAAGCCAATTGCTGGAGTATAATTCATCTATATGTTGACAGTATTAATAAATCTCACATATATCAGTCCCAATCTGGCTTTGCTCACCACATATCCTGATATCATTCCATTGGTACACATTGGTGGATTCCATAATAAAAGCAAACTAGTGTAACTGAGGGTTTGAACACTAAAATTGAGGGGGGAAGTAGGAGGAGCTTGTAGTGTTCTAAATGAGCGAGGAGCAGAGAATTCTCCTTCTCCATCAGTTTTGTTGGCCAAAACGTCAAATGTATACAATGTATAAGGTACTGTAGGAAAGTATATGCAAGCCACTTTTACACCAATGATTTTACAAACTTACTAAGCATCATTTCCTCTAGTATTATGTATGTCTGGTTTCCAGGAACTGCAAAAGAGTAGGTAAGATTTTGCCCATTTATACAGGCAACATTTAAACTGGGATCATCAACTGTGACATTAATAGTGTAAGATGTTATTGCGTAGTTCTTTTCCAGGGGACAGTTCCAGGTGAGGTTTGCAGAAGTTGCAGAAAGTGCATATAGAGGAACCTCTGGTGGTTGTGGGACCTGAACATACACTGTATATATGGTAATGAATTTCGTTATGAATGCTACATGACTTAGGTGTTGGTGAACTCACAGTTGAGGGATGAATCAAGAACTGATGCACTAAATGGACCAGGTCCTTGGCTGGTGTAAGCTCTCACTGAGATTTTGTATTGCACGCAGTCCATAAGCATGTTAAGTAACATTTGAGTTGAAGCACCACTAGCGTTTGCATAATTCATACTGAGCTGTCCAGTACTCAGTGGCCACATGTAGATCACTTCATAGGTTGTTATGATACCATTCCTTGAAATGTTGGATACACTGACCCATGTGACATTAACCGAAAATGGTGAAATTGTGATGGCAGCAACATTGCTGGGTGAACCACTGGGAACTGACGATGAAATTAATTATATAGCATAACAAACACACACAATCATGCAGCCTATTCTACTGAGCACATTACTATAATTATGTTTAGAACCTTACTTCCTTCAAATGTTTGTGCAGTCACAAGAACTGAAGGACTTCCTTCTCCAACGGATGTATTGGCAGTCACATAGCAAATGTACTGTGTGTATGGGTTGAGTCCAACAATTTTAATTGTTGTTATATTCAGTACTGATCTAATGGTGGGTACATTTGGACCAATCACTTGCTCTGGATATGTCTGGTTGATAGAAGTGTTGCAATACACAGAATAGGCTACAATGATTCCATTTTTAGGAATAGGTGCAGACCAGTCAGCTGACAGAGTAGTTGGATATCCAGGAACAGCAAACAAAGAGAAGTTCAGCGGTGATGATGGAACTATGGGGTAAAGTGATGTGAATGTTTAGAACATAGTCAATCTTCATTCACACATCAAAATACCTCCTTCAACTGTTCTTGTTGTGAAAGTTGCTGATAGGCTTCCTTCTCCTACTGATGTATTAGCAGTCACATAGCAAATGTATTGTGTGTATGGGTTGAGTCCAGTGAGCGTAACAGACAGTGTTGTCACATCCACTACAGATCTAATGGTGGGCACGTTTGATCCAATAACTTGCTCTGGGTATGTTTGGCTTGATGAAGTGTTGCAGTAGACATTGTACGATGTTATGATACCATTCTTGGGTATGGGAGCACTCCAGTTTGCAGTGAGCATAATGGGTTGCATGGAGACAGGAAACAAAGCAAAGGACAGTGGAGATGATGGAACTACATTGTACAAACAAGTCAGAAATAGACTGTTATGGCTATCCTTTTATACTAATCATCACAAATTCTTACCATCTTCAACTGTTCTAGACATGACTGTAGTAGTAGACAATCCCTCACCTACTGATGTATTAGCAGTTATGTAACAACTATATTGTGTGAATGGGTTGAGTCCAGTGATTGAAGCTACTAGTGTCATCCCATTCACCACAGATCTAATGGTGGGCATATTTGATCCAATAACTTGCTCTGGGTATGTTTGGTTTGATGAAGTGTTGCAGTAGACAGTGTAAGATATTATGATACCATTCTTGGGTATGGGGAAACTCCAGTTTGCAGTGAGCATAGTGGGTTGCATGGAGACAGGAATCAGAGCAAAGGAGAGTGGAGATGATGGAGCTATACATAAGTCAGAAGTACACTGTAATAGCCATCTTTTATCATCTAATCATCACTAATTCTTACCATTTTCAGCTGTTCTAGCTGTGATTATATTTGTTGAAGATCCCTCACCTACTGATGTATTAGCAGTCATGTAACAACTGTATTGTGTGAATGGGTTGAGTCCAGTGACTGTAGTGTTAAGTATGGTCCCATTCACCACAGATCTAACGGTGGGGATGTTTGGACCAATGATTTGTTCAGGATACGCTTGAGTAGCAGATGTGTTGCAGTAGAGGGTGTAACCAATGATGATACCATTTTTGGGTATTGGTACTGTCCAATTAACTGAGAGAACATATGGCAATCCAAATACAGCAGATAATTTGAGGTTGAGAGGGAATGATGGGACTGAAAACAGACCATGCAGTTTTATCATAACAATATTAGTGTTTGACGAAATGGCATGCTTAATGACAGATATGATTACCTCCTTCAGCAGTCCTGGCAAGTAGAGATACAGACTGACTTCCTTCTCCAGCTGATGTATTAGCAGTCACATAGCAACTATATTGGGTGTATGGGTTGAGACCAGTGTTGAAAGCTACAGCCAGTGTTGTGCCATTCACCACAGATCTGATGGTTGGAATATTTGGACCAAGAACTTGCTCAGAATATGCTTGACTTGTGGTAGTGTTACAGTATACAGTGTAGGCAAGAATTATTCCATTCTTTGGTGTTGGAACTGACCAAGTAGCATAAAGTGCTTTTGGAGTTACAGGAACACAAGTCAGTGATACATTCACTGGGAATGATGGAACTGAAGAAATATGTAAGAAAAATATACACAGGAAACAAAAATGTAAATCATTTTGGTTGCAATGGCTAATAATAATACAGGTTTCAAATAGAATAGTGTAGACTCACAAACTGCCAATCAAATTAATGGTTATTGCACAATAAAGGGACATAATCTACATTCCCTTGGGCTACCACAGTTTTGATCTTTAAACCACTCAAATAAATTAAACGTAAAAAAACATGTCATCGAGGTACCGTTACGATAAGACCCTGTCCATGTTGATGATATGGCACAACAGTGAATGTGAATATTAATAATTTTAAAAATCATATTGCTAATGTTGTCGTCTACCATTAATAATGTTGCAAATTTTTTTGGTTGCATGTTGTGATTGGCATGGATCAATGAAGTAGAGTAGGAGTGGGTTAGTTGAGCTACTTTTTAGGTTTAGGTTTATACTGCTTCTTAGGTTTGGTATTAAGAAGAGGTTTATAGTCTGATGTAAAGGGGCACACATCACTTCAAGTGTTAAACTCTTATTACAGAGCTTACAACAATAGTAGAATCAAGTTACAAGCATCACTATAACAAAGCATGTTATTACCTGATTGGGCAGTTTTCACAGTGACAACGTTTGAAGGGCTTCCTTCTCCCACTGATGTATTAGCAGTCACATAGCAACTGTATTGTGTGTATGGGTTGAGTCCAGTGAGCATAATAGTCAGTGTTGTCCCATTCACTACAGATATAGTAATTGGTAAATTTGATCCAATCACTTGCTCAGGATATGATTGATTTGCAGAAGTGTTACAGTACACAGAGTAACCAGTGATGATACCATTCTTGGGAATTGGTTCAGACCAACTAGCAGACAGCTGTGTTGGAGAACCAGGAACAGGAGCCAGAGCAAAGTTTGAAGGCGAGGATGGAACTAGAAATAGAAAATATATGTTGTATTAATTACAAGTCTAGGTAAAAATGTTTTCATCTCAGTGGAACTTTACTGCACATTACAAACATATTATTACCTGATTGAGCAGTTTGGACAGTGACAATGTTTGAAGGACTTCCTTCTCCTACTGATGTATTAGCAGTCACATAGCAACTGTATTGTGTGTATGGGTTGAGTCCAGTGAGTGTAACAGCCAGTGTTGTCGTGTTCACTACAGATCTAATGGTTGGCATATTTGACCCCATCACTTGCTCTTGATATGATTGATTATAAGAAGTGTTACAGTACACAGAGTAAGCAATGATGATACCATTCTTGGGTATAGGTGCAGACCAACTAGCAGACAGCTGTGTTGGAGACCCGGGAACCGGAGACAGAGTAAAGTTTTGAGGTGACAAAGAAACTGGATATATAACAAGAATCAAGTTAACATTTTAAGCGCCAAGCATGTCCTTGATACTATTTGTACATAAATGGAAGCACAAAGCAGAAGTGCTTTATATTATGTCAAGAAATGCAATGAGTTCAGAATGATGATTGATGCAAGACATGTTAGATATGTATGTAACAAGTATGGTGATATTAAAGGGTATTAAACAGGACTGACTGTATACACACACTACAAACATACAGGGTAATATATGGTCACAGGAAGTTATAGATTGGTAGGGCAGGCTTCCTCTATAAATGATCTCTGTGACTTATAATGAGCAAAGGAAGTGTTAACAATGACCTCTGTTACATAATTCCCCCTTCAAGCCCTTGCATCCCTACATGGTTCAGTAATAGCCATCGTCTTTGTTGGTTAATTGGTTTTGTACAACCAGGGAACTGTATTCCCTAGG
Organism: Spongilla lacustris; assembly: GCA_949361645.1. NCBI lineage: Eukaryota > Metazoa > Porifera > Demospongiae > Spongillida > Spongillidae > Spongilla > Spongilla lacustris. Next base: position 3,421,443 of record OX442415.1, read on the forward strand.
GATTTGGGTCCGGGGGGACCAAACATTGCCTCGGACCTCCATCTTTGGTCCACTAGCCCACATCCACAACACACACAAGGTGAACCATCCTGCTCTCCTCCACACTGCCTTGCTCCTCAGCATCAGTTTAATCATACAAAACCGTAAACCTGCAACCTCTGTCACATCATGGGCTGAACCAGATGGGAGCCACAATATAAGTAGCAAGCCTGCACCCAACGAATATGAGGGCTTAACAGGGAAAACACAGATTTGACAGGCTGACAACTACACCCATGGGACTTCTGATCAGGTAAACAAAATATTATTGTATAACCACACCAAGGGATCTGATATTCCTCATTGTTCGAGAATACATGGATCTCCCATATTCCTACTCCTAAAGATGAACCACCAACTCTTGGTGTAGGTGTGGGACCACAGCAACACCCAACTAATCTGACCTTGGAGGCATTTAATCGCGACTTGGAAAACTGTTGAACCAGCAAGAAGATAGGCTATACTACTCCTAGTCACTATACAGTGTGGATGAGTTTGTAAGGAGACTCGCACACAAATAATCCCTACTATAAACAATTACAACCGTTCGACCTGTTAAACCCATACACAGATGACTACACATCCAAGACACACAATGGGTAAATGAAGATGTCTGATATACCAGGCCATGACACCACCAGGTTCACTCTAGGTGCTACCTACTAATGAGCCATGGGTGATGGTTGAATAACTATGATGGCCACTAAATGGGTACATAGCCCTTCTGCCAGCCTGAACAGGAGGAGCTAAGAGTCCCACTCAGCATTGAGTCATATAGCTTCAACCGTTAAATTTACCATCACAATGTAACATTAACTGACAGATTTTTGGAAAAGCTCTGTCTCAAACATACCTAAGTAGTGGACACTTAACAGAATTTGAACAAACATAAGATTAAAACAAACCACCACCAGTAGTTAGCAACCAAACTGACTGTGGTGTCCAACAGCATTTTACAGGTCCGAGTACACTAGTACATAGAAACGCAATGTGTCTAAGCGAGACAGGATCACATGGTGCTCTAAACTTAATAGGCCTGAGTAGTGAGTGGTCCATGCAAGACCACATTAGGACAATATATGCCGGACTATGACATAAGGGGAAGCGAGGTGGCTGAAAAGCCACAAACCAGTGTCTATGCCATGAGCTGAGAGCCACTAACCAGGGTCTATGCCATGAGCTGATGTGGCCAAGGGCCACTAACCTATAGCTAGGGCCTAAGTGGCTGAGAGCCACCAACCTGGACCAATGCTGTGTGTTAATTGCGACATCGTGAGAATGTCATGGACTGAAGTGGCAGAAAGGGGGCTGAGCGGCTCCACCCTCCAGGCCGAGGATGATGCTCCCACTATTGCTGGGTTATAGCTTCAAGAACATGAGGTTGACAACCCACATTGCAACCTGCCTTTCAGCTTTTAATTTTTTATTATTATTCTTGTAATGGACGAAGTCGTACTTGCATGAGCACATCAGTATGTCGCAAACCTTTGAATTGAGATAATTTGAATGTAAATCCATCTTGATGTATTCTGCCGTTTTTAAATCCTGTGTATCCCAACTGTCCTCTTAACTGATATGGATAATAACCTAGTCATGCCTTTGGTTGAGGTGGCTGTCAGCCAGAACATGAAGCCACTGTTGAGGTACATCAATGCAATAGGCTGGGATGGTTATGAGCCTCTCTACCCATGGGTCAACAACACGGAATGAGGGTGGTAGTGACCACTAACCTAACTCCAATGCCATGGACTGAATCAAATGAAGAGAGTACATAACACTGTAGGCTAGTTGGTATCAGTTGACACATGTTTTTTTTTGGTTTATGGATATTTCATACCCGAGGTAACAACTGCACAGATAGCTTTCCTGGATTGCATTGATCTATGTCTGTGTGAACGCACGTATTTGGACGTTGAGCATGGACATATACATCATGTGGACCGATGTGGTATATAGATTACCATTATGACTGACAGTGCAATGAACATATATGATTTTATTTAACTGATAAAGTAGTTGCTTACCACAAGTTCTATTGTTTGAGGTAAGTTGATATCCTGGAATGCAGCTGCACACATAGCCAGTATCGCTATTGGTACAGATCTGACTACATCCACTTATACTCAGATCACAATATTTTATGCCTGATGGGATATAAAGCAAAACATTATTATATATAATGAAATATAAAGAACATATAAATTTTAATCCATTAGCTGCACATTCCTTTGCAACATTTCCTGTGATGCATAAATTACCACCAAAATCACGCAGAAATCATCAGACATGTGAAAAAAGATCTATGTTACTGCATGTGCTCTTACTTTGAAAACATGATGGTGCTGTATTCCCTTTGTACATGACTTTTCTCCACATTGGATCAAGATATAACCATGTTAAACATCCAACTCGATATCCACTGTAATCATTATCCACATGCCAGCACAAGCGATGAGCACAGTCATCGTCACCTTGATAAGCATCAGCGATAACCAGGTTCACATATGATGACGCTGCAAAACCAAAACTGTACATTGGATAGCGGTACCAGTAAGCTCCCATTGGGTCATAATATGCTGTGCTAGTAGAATTGGTTTCAGATAATACATTAGATGTACCAAATGCTCCAATTGTGAATTTTAATGTCAAACTGGAGCTTTTGGCACCAGCAAAGATATATTTGGAACCTTTACAAGCATCAACGTCACTGGAAATGGTACGAGATGAGTATAACTGGTCATAGCACTTCACAAAACCATCCAAGAGTAGCGAGTCCTCAGGATAATTGTACAAAACTCCACAAGTTTGAACTGTTTGTAAATATGTAAAAAAAAGTGAACACTCATATCAAAAAAATGCACAATACTTGAAGTTTCTTAGTGATGCTTAACAAAAGCCGGAATGTAAAGAATATAAACATATTTACTTGCAACATTTTACCATGTGCATTTTGCATGCATGCGTGATTTAGTTTGTAATTATATGAAACTATATCTGTTATATGTACACGTAATGAACTGTTTGTCTCTAATCAAACACATGTGGATTTATTTTTTGGGGGATCAATTCATTCTACTTACATAAGCAAGTGACCCCCGACGTTCTGTCTTTCCAACGCATTCTCCATATAAATTAACTAGCAAAACAGCTTCTGTACTGATGCTAGACAAAACGTAAAAGCGACTCAAAAAACAGCTTCAGCGTGCCTCGTAACCTAAATGTGCGTAAAGGACCCTATTTTGACCTGTCTTCATCACAAGCTTCCTACAGCATTTTCGGTCAGTACATAGGGTTTCCACGTGATTTAAAACAATTACTAAAGCGCCGGATTGCTTGTTCTGTAATAGAAGAATGCGGAAAATGATCTCGATTTCTTTCGCGCGAAAGTACCCGCTGTATGCAATATGAATAATGCAACACCAATACGGCAATAAACTATACAATATCACACTGCACTCTAACCAACAGATTTTTAAAAACTCATATCTAAGTAAGTGGTTTTAATTTCTTACTTAAGTAAGCATTGATCAATCTGTGGGTTATAATTATGCCACTACTTATGAAAGTTTATATTATTATGTTTATTGCTGTTAGCTTAAACTACATATATTCAATGCAATGAAGTTTAATATGGTGTACAAGTTTGCATGTGACTTCAACAGTGATGTCAGACAGAACAATCGATATCAGCAGAAAGAAATAATTTTAAGCTACATCAGCCTACATGTAAGTTGATGTAACTATCCCTACACCTGTAAAATACTTTTATATTCTTAAATGATCATTTGAAATTCAATTTGGCTTATTTGGATATTCATTAGTTTGGCTACATTTTATCTCCTAGCACTAGAAAAGTTTAGATTTACAAATAGGTTTCATGTGAGTGGATCATTTCATTCCTCTTGTGCTAGAACCAGCGAGACTGACTACAAAACGTGTAAAATAATGCATATACATGTAGTTAACAGCTATCAAGTATAACATACATCTGCACCAGAAAGTAGCAAAGCACATATTAGGACCCACGGTAGTGGGTCGTATGTAGGATTAGCTTCGTGGGCGTGGTTTTTGATCGAGCTTTTTAAAACGAAGCGTTGCCTTTACTCGCCAGCTCGCATATAATCCATCACAAACATGACAGATATGCACATATAACGCGAGCTTCGCTAAGCAGTGCCGTTTTATGACAAGTCGGCACCAAAAATCCGCCATTTAAATTTTGTTCTCCTCCTCTTCCGTTCATCACGTATAACTAGCGACAGGAACGTCGTATAAAAGACAAGATTAGCTTCAAAAAGTAGCATTTTATTTCCAAACGTGCCCTTTCATACAAATAGACCTACAACTGTTAGCTGGTGATGAAATGCCCTGAAATGACCCAAGCAGGTGCAATTCATTATCGGTGAAAATTCTCGGTTGCCAGCACTATGCAATATGACGTCACACACGCGTCTTAATATACTGTTGCCAGGCTACACAGAATTAACGCACGCAGCTGCAGACAAGTTTACAACAGGCGGTTCTAATTCAGCAAAGGTGACCAAGCCAAAGAAAACGACTCGTTAAGAACGAGTTTAAGATATCCGAAGAACAAAGGTAGGCCTATCAATAAAATTAAAAAGAGGCCTATATACTCAGATTACCCGATACTAACGATAGGAATCTAAGCGTCCTATGCATTGCAACGAATACACTAAGCCATATATTATATTGACTGAACACTCCTGGCAGAGAAAAAAAATTAGGGGAACAAGTAAATCAAAGCTAGGAAACAAGGTACAGTATGTTAAATTGGGGATTGGTAGGATCCTACAACTATAACAGTCCAACATTTGCAAATAGGCTTCTTCATTTGCAAATTCAGGACTGTAAGTTGTAGGATCCTACCAACCCCCACTTTAACATAATGTACCTTGTTTCCTTGCTTTTTGCACCACCAATCCTACATACCACCAATCACTTTCTCGAGAAGTTTTTGATTTACATGTAGACAATCAGTGGTTTATATAAGTAAGATAAACTGCCCCAATGTAGAAATATCATCACAGCAAAAATTAATTACATGAGTCCTTCAACTCATTATGTCTGTTCCAGAGTGGGCATATGTATATTTACAGCTAGTCCATGATGTTAATATAAAACAACATAAATATTATGTGTCGACCAATCACTTGTGGAATTAAAAGTTCAATAATTTAGAAAGAAGCAAACAACCAAACTGAGCATAATACTACATACACTTATTAAGTTTGTTTACCAAATAATAATGCATGTACAGTATATACACAATCCATGTACAAATATGCATAATGATTGCTAAGGCTTTCAAAACTGAAGATGACTTGCCAGGAAGGGCACCATTGGTAAGATACTAAGCATGAAAAATAAATCAGTACAGCCAATATCAGACTTGATAGTATTAACAAAACGCTGAAGGACCAAAGCAAATAAGAAAGGTCCAAGAGGGTCCCATAGTAGCACTCCCTGTTGTGGCAAAAGAGTACCCATTTGGGGCCATGGAATTGGGTGCTAGTTATGACACCAAAATGACCATGCAAAAAGTAACTCCCCCCCCCCCCCCCTCCAGTTTTCGTGTGCCTTCTGGCAACCCCTCCCCCCCCCCCCCCCCCCCCCTAATTTTCATGCACCCTCTGGCAACCCCCCCCCCCCCCCCCCCCCCTTTCCAGTTTTCGTGTGCCTTCTGGCAACCCCCCCCCCCCCTAAAAAGCAAGGAAACAAGGTACGGTATGTTAAAGTGAGATTTGGTAGGATCCTACAACTCAAAGTCCTGAATATGCAAATGTTTTGCAGTATATAGGCGTAGGATCCTACAAAACCTAACTTTAACATACTGTACCTTGTTTCCTTGCTTTTTGCACCCCCAATCCTATATCCCACCAATCACTTTCTCGATAGGGAAGTTTTTGATTTACTTGTTCCTCTAATTTTTTTTTCTCTGCCAGGAGTGTTCAGTCAATATAATATATGGCTTAGTGCATTCGTTGCAATGCATAGGACGCTTAGATTCCTCTCCTACCTTTGTTCTTCGGATAACTTAAACTCAGAGTTCTCCTTGTTAACGAACCATTTTCTTTGGCTTGGTCACCTTTGCTGAATTAGAACCGCCTGTTGTAAACGTGTCTGCAGCTGCGTGCGTTAATTCTGTGTAGCCCGGCAACAGTAAATGAAGACGCCTGTGTGCGGTCATATTGCATACTGCTAAGCAACCGAGAATTTTCACCGATAATGAATTGCCCTGCTTGGGTCATTTCACGGCATTTCATCACCAGCTAACAACTGTAGGTCTTATTTGTATGAAAGGGCACGTTTGGAAATAAAATGCTACTTTTCGAAGCAAATCTCGTCTTCTTACGACGTTCCTGTCGCGAGTTATACGTGATGAACGGAAGACGGAGGAGGCGATGAACAAAAATTAAATGGCAAAATTTTGGTGCCGACTTGTCACTCCAAGTAAACGGCACTGTTTAGCGAAGCTCACGTTATGTGTGCATACCTGTCATGTTTGTGATGGATTGTATGCGAGCTGGCCTGGCGAGTAAAGGCAACGCTTCGTTACCGTTTTAAAATGATCGATCGTAAATCACGCCCACTAAATCCAATCCGAAACCAATCCTACGTAGGACCCACGGTAGTGGGTCCTGATAATTTTAATAAGTTAGGTATTAAGCACATGGATTGCTAATACCTGAACTTGAAGAGGAAATATAAAGTAACGTTTTTCATACTTATAATTATGTATACTATATTGATGAAATCATATCATTTTGGTCTTTTATATAGTGTTATATAAACAATTAGTACTTATCATGTCACTTGTAATAGCTCAATACTACTTCCCAATTTAATGTGTACTCACCCACACAAGTTGTTTTGTCTGATGAGAGTTGGTATCCTGTGTAACAACTGCACACATAGCTTCCAATGGTATTGGTACAAATCTGATTGCAACCACTTATACCCAGAGCGCATTCATCTGTATCTGCATTTTGGAAGTAATGCATGAGTACATTGCATACTGCCAGCCTACGTACTTACCATTACATGTCTTATTGTCAGAAGAAATGTGGTATCCAAGGTAGCAACTGCATGCATAAATTCCAGTGGTATTGGTGCAAACCTGATTGCATCCACTTGTACCCAGAGCACAATCATCTATGACATTTTTTTGTATTACAGAGAAAATGTATAAGTGGTTTACTAAATCTATGTAGAACATTAGCAATGAAACAAGTTAAGGAAATAAGAAACACTCTCCATGATCAATTAATTAATGTTGAAAGATAATGAAGAACATTAGCAATTCATTCCACTTGCTGGAACCAAAAAGTCTGACCACAAAACCTAGCACTTGTCTACACATGTAGACATTAATGGTACTGTATATAGAAATCAAAAATGAGCTAAACTGTACCAAAGTATCTGGCACACAGCAATATCATCACAATATGTGACTTCCTTATACGAGTTTTTCAGCACATTCAATTTGGTCCAGAGTATGCACATGTACATTAACAGGGGCATATGTTACTACCAATCACTTGTAGAAGTAAAAATTCATTTCAGATCAGTTTTGGTATGTAGTGCTTGTCACAGTAACTGAATTGGATACTACATATACTACATCACTACATATCCATAAATATCTGAAAGTCCCCAAGAGCCTAGTACATTAATTACACATGTATTCTACACATGAACAATTTGATGTGTTGGATTAATAATTTAAATTGTTTAGTGAATGCATGACTATTCTTGTAATAGATCAATACTACATCCACATTGTAATGAGTACTTACACACACACGTTGTTCTGTCTGATGACAGTTTGTATTCAAGGTGGCAACTGCACACATAACCTCCAATGGTATTGGTACAAATCTGATTGCATCCACTTGTACCCAGAGCGCATTCATCTGTATCTGCATTTAGGAAGCAATGCATGAGTGCATTGCATACTGTCTGCCTATGTACTTACCATTACATGTCTTATTGTCAGAAGAAATATGGTATCCAAGGTAGCAACTGCACACATAACTTCCAATGGTATTTGTGCAAACCTGATTGCATCCACTTATACCCAGAGCACAATAATCTATGCCATTTTTGGTAATAAACAGAAAATGTGTAACTGGCTTATACCAATGAAACTAGGGGGAAAAACATTCTCTATAATCAACAATGTAAGGTAACCAAGTGTTCAATGATAACAAAAAATGAAATATGAGCAAATGTCTAAGGTGTTGTTATAATCTTACCATAAAGACAACTTGTAGTACTTCCTTTATAAATAACCTTTCTCCACATTGTATCTGCTTCTAAACCTGTTGAACATCCAGCTCTATATCCACCATAAGGAAAATCCAGATTCCAGCACAGGCGACTAGCACAGTCATTACTACCACCACTATAATCACAGCCTAGGTCATACAATTGCACACTGGATGAAGATGCAAAACCAAAACCAGATGAAGGATAACGGTACCAGTAAGCTCCTCCTGGGTCGTAATATGCTGTTGTGCGAGAAACAGTATCAGAAAAAATGTTAAATGAACCAAATGCTCCAATGTTTATAGTCACATTTGACTGTTTTGCACCAACAAATACGACTTGTGAATCACTGCAATTACTCAAATCCATTGATGTGGTAGGAGATGAATATGGCTGGTCATAGCACTTTGTAAAACCATTCAAAATCAGTAACTGCTCATTATAACCATACAATACACCACCATTTGGAACTGTTTTGGAAAAAAAGGACCAATAAACACTGCACAAAAAAGAAAAATACATTAGCATACATTACTTCTAAATACAGCTCATTTAATTCAGAGCTACATTTCAGTAATAGCCATTAGGCCTAATCTTATCATAACCTTGTCATTTATGCATCCAAATGTAATTGTGGCAACAGTGATGCTGCAGAAGCAAGAAACGTTATTGTTATTGTTTTGTACAATATGAACTTAGGCCATATATTGATGTGTATGTTTTTTATGTATAAATCATAATTCATAAACAATATTTACCTTGACATATATGAGATTGATTAACTTGCAGCACCCACTGACCACCTATTCCAACATTACTCATTTGAGTAATGTTAAGAATGTTGGGTGTTTGTGATCCTGGAACATTCACATAGTTTATGTTGTCTCCCGCATTTAACCCAACCTGTGCACCAGAAGATGGCCACTGTATCAAACCATCCGCATACAGGAATATGGCATATGATCTGATATTGTCAGTCACCAGGATACACTGGAATGTGTTGGTCTGTGTATACATACAATCAATTATAATCAAACGACAGACTTGATGCAACCGAGCCATTCATTTATTTAATTTCATCACCAATCACATTTTACAACGTCCATACCCTATGATGTCTACTTATGCACTTCAGTGCTATAGAAAAAAAGGCATATACATGATTTTAATAATTAAATTCTATTGATAATAGAAATCTTCAATAACAATTTGTCACAATGTTTGCCATGACTGGGCTATTTACACTTAATACTGCCCCTGCTCTACACCAACCACCACTCTTATGTTACTCTTTCCAAACTGATTACAGATCATGAAAATCATCTTAGTATGTTGAATATGATTTTAAAAACTGGGGAAAGCAATAGTCACTTGTCTCGTGAATGAATTTTGCTTCACGTATTCCTATGTCTATTTTTATGTTAGTAATGTGTTATGCACGTTGCTTTTGTTGTTTGAATTCAATCAAACATACATAATGTTTATTAGGATGAGTTTAAACATGAGCCATTTCCCATGGGGTTGGTTACGTTTTCATATACAGCATGACCGGTTTTTATAATCAGCTACAACTGTACATAAAATAGTACTTCGAGATTACACCAGGCGGTTTTGAATTATTGTTCTCTAAATTAGTTTTGTCCTCTAACTCAAAGTTGTACTAATGTCTGTATATATATGATTAACTCTAAAAAGTGGCTCAAATTATCCACTGATTAGGATTAATTGTGTGTCCTTTGCATAAATTGGTCACCAGTTTATCAGATTCTCACAACCCTAGTGATTTGATTCGATTACCAACCATACTTTAACGTAACAACTATCCCTAAAAATGTTGCCCCTCATCCTGTGCAAAGTAACATACCTTATCGGTTCCAATGTAATAATATCCAACATGGTCCCATGTTGCAATGAACAGCCACTGAGGACTAATGATGGTCCCATTCAGTAATCGTATGTCATTTGCTGCTTTTGCTAGAAGTGTTGTATCTTGTGTACTTCTGTACCACACACTACCAGTACCTCTGGTGTCAACATCAGCCTGATAAGGTGCTACCAATGGAATGTTGGGGATAGGAAATGCTGTTGGTGAGTACCGAGACCATGGTACAATAAAGGATAAGTCACCATTGTTGTTCACCTGAGGAGTTGAAGGTCAATGATCAGTGCTGAGCAGTGCAATGAAGTATTGTATTACAGAACTTACATATATTATAGAAGAGGACAGAAATGGAGCTGGCAATGTAATGGCAGGAGATGATCCATCATCACTTCGAGGAAGCACACTATCACCAGCAGCTGATCCATATGAATAAAATGAGCTCAATGGGACTGCAGTTCCAGAAAGCACATTCCAGATCAGTACTAGCAACATCAACACAGCCATTCTGGTCAGCATTGTTATGAATCTGCTAGCTACATATGAGATTGCATTCAGTGTAAATTAATATTTTACCACCTCGCTTCAATTAAAACAATATACAATGTATAGACCCTTTTCATATGACGTTAAAAATCAATTTAATGAAATTCATTTGAGGTTAATTCAATTCATTTTTTATGCTGTTCGCCATCTTGGTGCTCAAGTTACTATAGAACGGTAAAATAAAACCAAACCCATAATCACTTATTGTGAACGTACAGTATTAACAAAAAAGGTTTGTTTTACCCATACCGTCCTATAGTAACTTGAACACCAAGATGGCGGACAACGAATAATTTTAATCTCAATGAATGCCATTGCTCACGCGATGAAAAGGGTCTATGCATGACACAGCGGATCAGCATAAAGGTACTTACTTCCTAAACTAGATTTTAATACACAATAGAACTTCTGCAACTCGCATCTGTTTGGAAGGAAACAATACAATACCCATACAGTCACATGCATAAATAAAAATCTAAAGAAATCAAAATATAATCTTGTTCTATTGTGCAGGTAGAAGGGCTTCCGGTCCCTTGACACCAGGTCAAGTGGATGTTGTGTAAGCACTCGCAGCATTGCTTAGAACACGGCCACACCATTTCTTGTGAAGCAGTTCATATGCAGCCGCTGCGAGTGTGGGTTTCGCATTGGTACGAGCGTATTGTTGGCATGGTAAGTAAATTTAAAGATTACACAGGATACCTAATTAAAGTACAGTCCGGAGATGTCACGTGGTTGTAGCTCTCGTTCGTTACATATACAATGCCGAAAAACGAAACGGACTATAGACCAGGGTTGCCGTAGGCCAGCCAGGGGTCTGGCCTGTGCATGAGGCCGGCCGGCCTGACTGCCTGTCAGGCCAATTAATTATAAATTATTCGGTGTTTAATTAATTGATACGCATGCAACTTGATTTTGCCTCCGCGCCGCTATGTCGATCGGCAATTCTCCTGGAGTGGTCCATCATCAACTCACAATTCCCTACTATTGCAATACTTGCACGGAAGCGCCTCGCTATTCCAGCTTCATCTGCCCCTTCAGAACGTGTAATTTCAAGAGCGTTGATCCTGGAGTGTCAACGATGGAATCTATACTTCCCCAAAGGCTGGAAGCATCAATTATGCTAAAGCATAATGCATGGCTGCTTCGAATGCAATAAGCCAATATTATGTACGCTCCTGCTCATGCAGTCGCTATAGTCATGTATTCAATGTATTTGAAATTCTGCTGCTTTTGCCATGCAGTTATTCATTATGAATGATTTACTATCGTGCATTTGGTGAATATGTAAAGTCATTTCAGTACTTCGTATTTATTGGTTGCACAAGATCCTCAGTAATAAGAAATTATAATTGTATTGCAAAATATAATAATTTAATTGGGAATGTAGGATTTGTATACACCTTTTGACGTCAATAAAAAGTAATAATAGTTGATGACTCAGTTTTGAATAAGAAGCCCGCGCATGATTCGTAGGGTGGGCGTGGTCCGGCCTGATTGGCCAGGCCCCTGGACTGTCAGGCCGGCTGGCCTTCGGCAACCCTGGTATAGACTATAGTAGCTATAACTTTAGCAATGTGAGCACCAATACAAGTTACAGATGAAGTCCTGATTCCTGAACACTGTATAACTACTAGATTAATTGTATTTATAATCTTACTATAGGATTAGAATCCCTCATATATTCATGACACGCAACTATGAGGCTAACTAAGGAACTGTGTGGAAATAATGCGTGAATATATATCTCAGTTACCTGTACTTCACTTGTATTAGAGATAGTAGTATAGTTCAAGGAAAAGCCTATATTGTCCTGAATGTCCACCCGGCCGCGGGGGGTATACAATTGCATACCCGGGTGGACAGCAAAAAACGTTTTGCCGTTCGGTCTCGGAAGGGATCTAATGGCATTTAACGGTACTGGCTTATAGTACAAGTCTTTTCAGGATTGGGCCGAGATATAAAACAAGGATTAAATCCTTTTGGAGCACGTAGAATGCGCCTATCAATTACACTGCGTGTGGATCGGTCGGAGCGTAATGGATAGGTCGATCCGCTAGCACGGGTCATTTTACGAGTATACCGAAAAGATTTAAGCCTTTCTTATCTCTGCCCAATCCTAAAAAGGCTTGTACTATAAGCCAGTAAGTATGCATGATTACGATTATATTTGCAAACGTGCGTATTGAAAAGAAGCGAAGATCAGTAATTCAGGGGCGGACGGAGGAATTCGGAGAGGGGGTGTCCGATATGAAATTGATGAAGGGGCAGAGCAGGAGGTGACGCTTCTGGGGCTGGAGCCCCAGAAATTTTATGACTAGTCATGTTAAGGAGTGTTTGTATCAGATTAATTAGCCACGCCGATAGTGAATTACTTAACGGTGTATGTCCATATACATGCGTCCCCATGCACACATCATATACATAGCGGGGTCGAAGCTGGAGCAATATTAGCGATCTCCTAGTCGAAATCGTTTAAAAATAGGCAGATTAATGTATTAAAACAATGTATTTAGGGCTCTCAAACAGGCCTGGCCTATGGAATTTCTACACTTGCTGCTAATTGCTAACATATCTTATAATTGCCTATATGTATAGATGAGTACTGAAATCAAGTCTGCCCTCCAAGTCCCCAACCCCACTTACTTTTAAAAACGTTATGTGATGTATGTAGCCTGTGGCCAGTGTTGCCGCGAAATAACCTTAATCTTTAATCATCTATATCGCGATAAATCGCGATATGAGCATTTAATCGCGATATAAATATCGCGATATATTAAATTATTCATGATCAAATATCGCTTGGTTATTAAATGTTGGGGGGAATAGATATGGTTACCACGAAGGATATGGAACAGGTATACGTGTACTTACCATAATTTCATGAGCACTGATTTGCAAAGCCTTCAAAACTGCCGTATGGGAGGCTTTGGATGGCACCAATTGTTTTGTAGCTACATGATAGCTTGCGCAATGTTCCCAAGCAGCCTGTCAGCAGAAATCAATTTCAGAAATGTTGTGATGGAGGAATCATGAGCCATACGTCTCTACCATAGCTAAACCAGCAAGCAAGTACTTGCGCATTTTTGCTTAAGTATTTTCCTTAAGAAGAAAAGGTTGCGCCCGTGGGGGCGTGGCATCTTGTATTAGTTGCATGAAAGGCTGCATTGGCAAATGTATATTTCTAAGGCAAAATTCAAACTCAACTGGTTTGACTGTAACAGCTAGTAAATCATTTTCGTTGATATACGTAAATGTATGCTTATTCTCTGCTAGTTTTATTTCTGTATATCTTTGTTTACGTCCGTACACGTTTATTTCGATATATGACTAAAGATTAATCGCCTTTCGCGATATAAACATTTAATCGCGATATATCGCGCCTTTCGTGATATATCGCGGCAACACTGCCTGTGGCACTATTCGCCAATGGATTGAATTGTGTGTATAAACGCGTTTACCAATGGGCTATATCCAGCCGCAAAGTATTACGTCATTGTATAGCTATTTTTAAGAATATTACGTTATTCCAATCAAGGCAAATAAAATTCCCAGTATACGTTTCGGTTCGATTGCATGCATACTGGTGTATGGGGTGACGAAATCGCTTCAAAGCATACGGTACATTTATATGTGTGCAATGTGGGCTAATTATATTCATCAATAGTTCCAAGGGGGGTGTCCGGACACCCTAGACTCCCCACTGTATCCGCCTCTGCCAGTATATACTAAAAAGATTGGCGCATCGCATCGCATATAAAAGCTGAGCTTTAATTTTTGGCCCACAAATGTTACTAGTTACATTTTAAAAGTATAGGAACGCTATAAACTCTTACTTTGGCAGTTGCTGCAAATAATATATATTTCTTGTGAAATACATGACGTATAAACAATATAGCTACTATTTAATAGGCCTGCTTTTTTTTGCGTAGTTTTCGGAGCTTTTTCAATGCAAAACGCGTTGGCTTCTGGGGCTCCGCCCCAGGCCCACATGTGGAAACTTACAGCGCTCCCCCATGCCCCCCTCCCGCACACTCCCCGGGGCGGCGCCTCTAACTGTGAGCCCCCCCCCTTTTCAAATTACTGGATCCACCCCTGCTAAGACCGGCCAATCATGCATGGATAGTTGGGTAATAATGCACTAGATAGGCGGTTATACTTACTGCAGAGTGTGTTGGACCAGAGATCATCTATATACGATCTCTGGTTGGACATTATAACTACAGTTATGCCAAACATCATTGTACTCCATGTCGTATCTGCTGCTCCGATAGTAACTACATGTAGTTGTGCATGCTCATACAGGGCTGGCGGAAGCCTTTAAGGATTGGACCGGCGAGGGGGCGGGAAAAGCTTTCCCATCGGGCCGGGGTCTGGGGCGGAGCCCAACCACTTTGCCGGCAACTTTCGTACTTTTTAAGTCACAAAACATAGCATAATTGCATAGAAAAATGGTTGAAAAGTAAATACAGGGTTGTTGCAACGATAGACAAAGTCATCCAGCTAATGCATAAGATGGTGTAATTCACTGCAAGATAGGTTCAGTGGTTGCAATGTCAACCCAAAATTTGGTCCGAGGTGTCGACTACATAAATTTGGTTAAACTATTATTTTTCATGGTTTTATGCACACTACATTGGTAATTTACTGGTTAAGCTAGCGATATAGTATGAGGATTAGATCAACCCTGCCAGAGCATCAACTCAGCCAATGCACCATTTAAATATCTATATGAGTATATCTGGTATGCTGTGTGATGTGCACATGCATATGCATGCACAGGCTATAAGGCTTAAGGATTCAAAACCAACCTAAAGGCATTCAATCTCTTCAAATAGGTGTTTACATTTATTTGGAACATGACCATGCAAGGTGTTTTATTTGGGACCTACCTGAAACATTATACCAAGACAGTAGTGACCATGGGCTGACGTGTTGTACTTGTGGCTGCATGCATATGCATGTATAGCTTTGCAATTTGCTCTTCTATGTGAACATGCATTCAAACTCGCTAACCCATCCAAGAGTTATGTCAATATATACGTGTTTATAGTAACCAAAGTATTATGTTTTGGACATGACCACGTACCTTTGAAACGTTATACCGATTTGTGGGTATGCAGCTTTAAAACATTATACCAATCTCTGACCATGTATGTAGCTTTGATACATTATGCCAATTTGTGGGAATGTAGCTTTGCATTTTTCTCTTCTTCATGAACGTGCATGGCTTCAGTTTGTCTTGTAAGAAGTTCTTTCTTGCTATGAAATATTCCTTCTTCCTTGCCACACTGAACTGTGCTGCTGCAGTGACTGCTCTAAACCACAGGTTGTGCATATGGCATTTTGAGGTGTACATGTCCCAAAACTGCTGGGTTTAAGCAGGATTCATACGATTTAGCGTACAGGTACACACGTCGCATGCACCATGAATTTATCAAATTGATTAACTTTAAAATAACTTATATGCTCTGGCCAAAAACCAACATACGGCTTAGGCCGTATAGGCCGTAGCGGTTGCTACGGACCCGAAATACTGCAAAACATACATGTATTAACCGCCTCGATGACAATATATATATGGCTTGTTTGATGTTACTGAAACGAACTCAGATGCAAAAAAAATTAAACTGATGCTGGGTCTCATTTGATACTGCTCAAGACGCTTTCTTTGTACGCTTTTAAACACACGTGGCAAAATGCCAACCATGGATATCTAAGACGGCAATCTGCCCTAAAGGACCTTTCTTAATTCCTTTCGCTACCAAATTAAATACACGCTTTGGAAAGGCAAATTCCATGCGGGGAGGATGAAACTTTCGGGAACGTTTGCAGCCAATGATTACAATAAATATACTCAAGCTGTCATGGATAGAATGGTATTGCAGCTACATTACTAAACTATCAGACTATAATTCATATTGTAATTAATTAATTAGAAATGGGTGTGGTTGGGTAAAAAATATTGGTACGGCGGCCGCCGGACTTGCCGGACCGGTTCCGCCAGCCCTGTCATAGAGATATCGATAGTTGAAGAGTTTTGTCGTCGGTATCCAGGCAGGCTTTTATTAATTAATCCTTTTCGTTCAGAATAGCGTATAACGTGATAAATAAAAGGTTGTACTTAATACCGTATTGAGTACTTTTGGAACAGCATATCATTGTGAAAGTGCTTTAACTTTCATATGGAAGCTAAAAATGCGGCTGGGACCACGCTGCCCCCTCCCGTTGCGGTTTCTTCGTCCAGTTCATACGCACGTCATTTACCTGTTCCTTATCGTAGCTATGGGCCAGCGCACTTCATTGTGCAAGTCGCCAACGTCCGTACTTCGTCTTCACTCCGCAGATCATCGGTGCCAACAAAAAACATATACGACGAAATACACAAAGACATTGTGGGATGGGTTTGTTCAATACTGCACGTGATCCCTGAAAAGGAACCAGTCATTCACACTCGCGTCATCGCCCATATCGCTATCCATATCTTCCATTTACTGGAGAAGAAAATCGGGGTCGGATGGGAGCTTTGTTTTTCACGCGATGTCGAAAATAAATACGTTACGTATAGTGTGTAATTACTAAATAAATCAGTAATTAAATGTAACCGCGTAATGCATGTTGTTCGTACGCGCATCCCACTCTTCACATAAATAATCGAAGGGATGTCTGTTTTTTTTTGCCCCACAAATGCCACATGGCCCACAACTCACCAGTCAATTTTGCGCTGTTTTTGTTTGTTCTTTCTTCACCTTTTTTTCTGTTACCTGATAAAAGATCCCAACCTTAATATACAACTTCAAGTGGCGTCATTGCGTCATTGGAATTACCCCCGAGACGTACATTTCATTAAATATAGAATTCCGAAGAATTTAAACCCTACTGATTTTCGTAACTACTATAGTACATAGTTAGGTTAGTAATTACGTAGTGAACACTGTCTCAACAACTTCTGAGTCCGGATTATGACAAAATTATCTTATGCGGCAGCTCTGCATGTTCCGCGCATATTCTTCGATACGTACCACCATATGAACCGTATGCGGTTTTCCATATGATTCATATGCAGGGTCAGCATAACTATCGATCGCGATTCGGACTGATCGCTCACTATCTCTGCATATTAATTGTTATGCATCTGCATGCGTCGTGCAGACTCGCCATATGGTATTCCATACGAAGCGTATGCTGCATTGGTCCGCGTGGTGGTCTGCGTATGGAGCCGTACCCAGTCCAATTAAAATGTAGGTATAGGATAACTGTTTTTAATAATACTTTCAACTTGTACATTAGGAATAAAGTTTGTATGCACTCTCCAAGTACATGCAGACGATGAGTTTTCAGATGCTGCAAGGCACACACTGGTGATTGGATTAGGGGCATCTGTAGTGTATTGGATTGCGTGTAGGTCTGGGAACTGGTGTATGTAGTGCGCTTGCGCATATATGTATATTGTATTTTTAATGTGGTGTCCTCGTGTGTGTGTATGCTGTCGCATTGCCATTACAACTTAGCTATCGAACTCTGACGTGGGACACTACACTGGCGACGAGGGTGGGATCATGGCAACCGTCGGAAAGCTAGGTGAGTTCGTTCCTGAGTGCGAGTCACTAACGGCGTATGTAGAGCGGGTCGAGTTGTATTTTGAGGCCAACAAAATAGAAGAGGAGAGAAAGGTTCCCGTTTTCCTAAGCGTGTTGGGAAGTAAGACCTACTCGGTTTTGCGCGACTTGTTGGCCCCTTCTAAGCCTAAAGTCAAGAAATTTTCTGAGTTAGTTGCTGCGTTGACCCGCCATTTTGAGCCAAGGCCGATAGTAATTGCCGAACGTTTCCGTTTCCACAAACGAGACCAGAAACAGGGTGAGTCTATCGCCGTATTTTTGTCTGAATTAAGAAGACTAGCGGCCTCTTGCTCGTTCGGCACCTTCTTGGAAGAAGCACTGAGGGATAGGTTAGTATGTGGGGTGTTGAGTGAGGCAATGCAACGAAAGCTACTAACTGAAGCGGATTTGACTCTAAGTAGGGCTTTTGAAATAGCTCAGGGGATTGAGGCTGCAGCTGGGTTTTGTGAGGGGAAGAAGAATTCCTGTGAACAGTTGGCATGCCCCATAGAGAAATTAGAAGACTCAGAGAAATGCATGGTAGAGAAGGTCATAAAGGGTCCACCAAGGCAAAGTTCTGGTAATGGTGCTGGCCGCTACAAGAAAATTGTGTGTTTTAAATGCGGGAGACCAGGGCATATAGCTAGAGTGTGCCCTAGTGGGCACGCAGAGAAACGTGAGAGCAAGGGGCAGATGTGTGTTGAGGCAGGTGAAGATGATGCTGAATCTCTGGGTGTTTTCAATACTGTGTATGTCCTCCGCAAACCTTTGTCATCACCCATAGTAGTGAGAGTGAAGCTCATGACAGTGATGTAACTGGATACTGGAGCAGCAGTGTCAATCATTCCAGAATCTGTGCACAACAGTTATTTCATCACAGTGTTTGCCAACCAACAACTGCTGTTTTGAGGACATACACTGGTGAGCCTATAGCCGTTAAGGGTACCTTACCAGTTAAGGTAGAGTATGGCTCTCAGGTTTACAGCCTGAAAGTTTACGTTGTGCAGGGAAAGGGTCCCAGTCTCTTGGGAAGGGATTGGTTAAAACACATCAGGCTGAATTGGAAAGAAATACAAATGGTACATTCAGGGGCATCAGAAGAGCTTGGAAGGATGTTAAAATTAAGAATATGAATGTGTCTTTTCAGCTGAGCTGGGTATCATCAAGTCATTTAAGGCCAAAGTGCCTTGAGGGGTGCAGTTGAAACTGAGCTTGATCGTCTAGAGAAGTTGGGAATTGTGGAAAAGGTACCTCATTCAGATTGGGCTACACCCATAGTACCTATGGTCAAGGGAGATTGTAAGGTTAGGATTTGTGGAGACTACAAGGTCACATTAAATCCTTGTTTAGACGTGGATCAGCACCCCTTGCCCAAGCCAGAAGAGTTGTTTGCGACCTTATCAGGGGGTCAACAGTTCTCCAAAATGGATTTAAGCCAGGCATACTTACAATTTGAGCTTGACGAGGAGTCAAAGAATTTGGTTACACTAAACACACACAAAGGGTTGTATAGGTTTACTCGCCTGCCATTTGTTAATGGAGTCTGTGCTGTTGGGTATACCTCGGGTGTTGTGTTACATTGACGACATCCTCATAACAGGTGCAAACACTACTGAGCATTTGCAAAACATAGAGAAAGTATTGAAACAATTGGTGGCCTATGGTATTAAGGCCAAGATGGACAAATGGGCATTTCTAAAGGACTCCCTTGAGTTTTTTGGTCATGTCATTGATAAGGAGGGCATACACACATCACCTACAAAGGTCGAAGCTGTTGAGCAGGTACTAATTCCCCAAAATAGGAAGGAACTGAGATCTTTTTTGGGGTTGGTTCATTACTATGGGAAGTTCATCCCCAATTTGTCTACCCTGCTAGGTCCACTAAATGATTTACTAAAGGGAGACCAGCTTTGGGTGTGGTGCAAGAAGTGTGAACAAGCTTTTAACACCGTGAAGAAAGTGTTAGCAAGAGCCCCAGTAATGGTGCACTATAACCCTCACTTACCTATCAAGCTAGCTGGGGATGCCTCTGCAACCGGGGTAGAGGCAGTGATTTCGCACATTCTCCCTGATGGACGTGAACATCCAATAGCATATGCCTCTCGTATGTTGTCTCAGGCAGAGCGCAACTATGCCCAGTTGGAAAAAGAGGCACTGTCCTTGATTTTTGGTATCATAAAATTTCATATTTACCTGTATGGCCGGTCGTTCATCCTAGTTACAGATCATAAACCATTGCTGTGCATCTTGGGGCCCAAACAGGGAATTCCAGAACTTGCGGCTGCCAGATTGCAGAGATGGGCCCTCATTTTAGCAGCCTACAATTACAAGATTGAGTTTCGCCCCACACAAGAACATGGAAACGTGGATGGACTGTCAAGATTGCCCCTCCCAGAAGTGACACACTCTGACCCAGATATCAATTCGCTGAATGTGTCACAGATTGAAGCCTTACCCGTGCAGGCTGATCAAGTATAAATTGACATATTAAGGGATCCTTTACTAAGTAAGGTAATCCAGTATGTGTGAGAGGGGTGGCCCTCAGTGGTAACAGATGAGTTGAAACCTTATTGGGTTAGGAGAAATGAGCTATCAATCGAATGTAACTGTTTATTCTGGGGAATTCGTGTGGTAGTACCTCCCCAACTCCAGCATCAGGTGAAGGCAGAGCTACATAGGGACCATCCTGGAGTAGTGCGGATGAAGATGCTGGCTCGAGCTCATGTTTGGTGGCCAGGGTTGGACCTAGAGTTGGAGGATCTTGTAAAAGGATGTCTAAGTTGTCAGTCACATAAACATACACCAAGCGTTGCACCCTTGCATCCTTGGATTTGGCCGACACGTCCGTGGCGCCGTATTCATGTGGATTTTGCTGGTTTTTGCATGTGGATTTTGCTGGATTTTGATTTTGATGTTTCTCATAGTGGTGGACGCTCATTCTAAATGGCCAGAGGTGATATCTATGTCTTCAACCACAGCTGTTCGGACTATTGAAGCCTTGAAACAGTTATTTGGATCATATGGTATTCCAGAGCAGTTAGTTAGTGACAATGGTCCTCAATTTGTGTCTGATGAATTTGCCATGTTCTTGAAGCAGAATGGAGTGAAGCATATCCGATGTGCCCCATACCATCCCTCCTCCAATGGGTTGGCAGAACGGTTTGTGCAGACCTTCAAGACTGCTATGAAGGTGAATGGAGCAAATTCAAGTAATCTGTCCCAAAAGTTAAACACAGCTTCCTGCTCTCGTATCGTAATACACCACACACTGCCACCAATGAAGCCCCAAGTACATTGTTTTTGGGACTGAGACTGCGATCCTTATTGGATTTCTTGAGACCCAGTGTAGATAAGACTGTATTTGATCACCATGCAGGCTCAACAGAAAAAAACCATGATGCTGGAGCCAGACTCAGAGAGTGTTTGGTTGGAGAACAAGTTCTAGCTTATGACCCCAGGAATAAGATGTGGAAAGAAGGTGTGGTCGTGGAAAGAAGTGGCCCTGGGGCGGATACAGGATTTTGTGTTAGGGGGGGGGCATATAGGCAAGGTTGCCGAAGGCCAGCCCGGCATGACAGGTCGGCCTGCCAGGCCGGACTGTCCGCTTGGCCTGGCAGGCCGGACTCTCACCTGACAGGCTGGGATCCGCCCACAAAGGGGGAGTAGATTGTCACACCAATGCATGCGCCAGCAATTACATGCATTGTGTTATCAGAGATCATATATAGATGCACAGCTTTGACTGATTTCAGGGTGCTCTGTCTCCGTTAGGAAGGATTACTGACTCTGCATGTGTGGCATTGGCAGTATTGGAAGTGCAAATAATATAATACATATACATGTACATAAATGTAAACTGCATGCCTGATCACAAATAGAGATAAAGGCCAAAGCATATTTCTGTGTCGAGTGTTCCACATTACATATACTACCAACCATTTTTATGGAGGTGAATGAGGTGGGGTTGGGGATGGGGGTGGGGGATGTACTGGACAGCTTCATTGATGTGGGTTATAGATTCCTGTTCCAAGTGATTAACATGTACATGATGCATTAGAGAAGTCATGCGAATAATGGAGTTTATTAGCATGGTCAGTTGTGCACGAGAATGAGAAACTCACGTTGTCATTACCAAAAATGTACATGTACTTACATGAATAAGGTTGCAAGTGCAACTCATGCATGGAGTTGTGATCAACAGATGACATAAAATATGAGTGGTGCATGACACAGATAATGGGGGAACCTTCATTGTAAAATACTGTTCAAGTGGGGGCTTTTTAGCTTTTAGCAGCTAGAGTTCTTTTATATGAAAGATATATAGACTCTGTACACCTTGAAATGCGACCAAACAATGGAAGTAGAGTTAAGCCTAGTTCACAAATTGACGCAAGAGCCCGCGATGCGTCGCGATGAATGAAAAAAAGTTCTGCACTGGGCTCGGCCGTCACTTTTTAATAACGTACCAGTATCAGGCGTGGTTTAGGTGTGGTTTATCGCTGCGACGTCGCATCGCGTCGCAGGAATAGAAATTTTTTCTATTCCTGCGACTTACGTACGTACGACGTACGTGGGTCTTACGTCAATTTGTGAACTAGGCTTTAGTGTTTTGTTTTCTACTTAGTGGGAAACAAATGTATATCGACGTAATCTTTAAAACTTCCGCGTACCCGTTTAAACATTTCAGGAAAGAACTGGCACTCCAGCAGGAGTTTTTTAAAGTATGGCACGCAGCTCACGCAGCTGCGTTCATGATTACGTCGATACGCTCGTTTAAACACGGGACCTTTTTTTTTTTTTGGAGGGGGGGGGGGGGGGGGGGGGGGCGCCAATACTCTACGGTAATTACGAATTCGTCTGGATTATGTATGCAAAGATCGGGGTTGGAGGAAGCACATCTGATAAAAGTGGAGTACCTGAAGTGGATTCGTGCGCAGTCTGAACAACATTCAAGGCCATTCATACAATCTACATGTAAGCGATCAAATTATCAATTAGCTATGAATGTATTATTAATATCGACCTGGCAGGCCGATCTGACAGGCCGGGGCTGTCAGACCGGCTGGTCACAGGCCGGACCCCGGCCTGACTTTCGGCAACCCTGCATATAGCTAGGGATGGGAATGGGGGCGTGCCCCTCCGAACTTGCCAGGGTGTCTGGGAAAGCGCAGTAAGCACCATCATCTCCGCTCCAAAACCCTAGCCACTGGTGTTTTTAGGGTTAGGCACTCAAGAGTAGACTCTGCTTTCTTCACTACAAAATCTCACTCGTATGATTAATGATTCAATGGCACATACATGTACACTGTACACTTTTTGCACGCCGCAAACACTTCAGCAATGGTCAGCTGACGCTTAGCCATGGGATCCGGATGACGGCGGACTCCGCAGATCTACTACTTTCCTGACGGCAATTGAAATTGAAATTCGCAATGTACGAACTGAACGCTGAACGAATGTACGAACTGAGCGCTGAACGAATGTACGAACTGAACGCTGAACGAATGTACGAACTGAACGCTCAAAAGCACAATAGAAAAAGTGCCACGTGTCAGGGGTGATACTTAGCACGTACGACAGGTCTAGCGCCTGCAAGAGCTAAGACAGTGCGGCGCTGATGACATGTAATTAAATTCATTACAATGGACAGGAGGCGTATCCTTATTAGTTAGGGGGGGCATAGGCCGGGTTTGCCCCCCCCCCCCCCCTGTATCCGCCATGAAAACAAAGAGTGAGATTTAATCTATTGAAGATTAAACCACAGTCAAAAACGATTTAATCTAATCAATTTACGATTGCGGTTTAATCTTCAATAGATTAAATCCACTCTTTGTTTTTAGCAGTGGCACTGTTGGCCCAACCTCTTATGTGGTACAAATGCAAGGAGGAGGTGTTGTGGAAGAGGCATATTGACCACATTAAGCCACTCATATCAGAATCACCATCATTGCCACCAGTGATACCATTAAAGGATGGTAACCTCCTCTGTGTGACTGACCTACCACCAGTTAAACTGACTAATCTGGGACAAGACACAACTGAAGGTGCTACCCCTCCTACTGAGACTACGCTCACCCAAGACCCTGTTCCTTCCTTGTTGCAAACCTTACCTCCAAACTTAGCTGAAAGTGCCCCTCTGCCAGTGGCGGTACCTCATAATCCCAACACTCCGAGACGAATGGAAGGTCAAGGAAGAATTCCTAGTGTTCCAGCATCAACATCAGTGGATCTTCCTACCTTAGCCCCAGTACCTCAAAAAGTAACAATGGGAGCACCCACACCTCAGCGCCCTTATCCAGCAAGAAACAGACGGCCGCCTGACAGATTCTGATCTTAAGGAGGGAAGGAGATGTAGTGTATTGGATTGTAATAATTAATGTAGGTCTGGGAACTGGTGTATGTATATTGTATTTTTAATGTGGTGTCCTCGTGTGTGTGTATGCTGTCGCATTGCCATTACAACTTAGCTATCGAACTCTGACGTGGGACACTACAGCACCCATCAGGGGGTGGCCTTTTCAAGGGTGAACCAGGGATTCTTTTTCCCTCCTCAAACCAGCACGACGCTGAGCTGCTCTCATGCTGCTTACTCAATGTAGTTAAGGCATGGGACACAATTTTACGCGCACGCCCCGTACGTTTCTTGGTAACAACATTGAATTACATCATTCCAGGTTGTTGCAGGCGCGCCGTGCGCGATATACATATGGAAAACCATTTCTCCATTATGATGTACAAGCGATAATTTTCTTACAAGCATACATGCTGAGCGGCACTCCGTCTAGTTTCTACAGCGACCGGATTGGTTACGATAACTATCATAACTGCGCCGACTGCGTTTTAACGATTAGATAAACGGTGATAGATGCCCGCCACAGGGTCTAAATATATATATATATATTACTTCATTCACACTATCGTGGTTGCAGACCGTCCTTTTACGTCAGTGTGAGTACGGTGTTACTTTTAACTCTCCAATTTTCTTTCTAAATCAGCAATACATTAAGCCTTTGTGTGAGTGAAGCCAGTACAGCCCTGGCCAATGCGTGAGGTAGAATGGGGTTAAGTACACATTTCCAGCAGAGAACAGTTTCTGAGGGTGTGGCCTGTATGTGGGGCGTAAAGGGTTAACTGCACTGTGGCAGTACTTGTGGGTGTGACCTGTATGTGAGGCAGGAAAGGGTTAAGCACACTGCGGTAAAGCAGAGTCCTTGTGGGTGTGACATGTATGTGAGGCAGGAAAGGGTTAAGCGCACTGCGGCAGAGTAGAGTCCTTGTGGGTGTGACCTGTATGTGAGGCAGGAAAGGGTTAAGCACACTGCGGCAGAGCAGAGTCCTTGTGGGTGTGACCTGTACGTGAGGCAGGAAAGGGTTAAGCACACTGCAGCAGAGCAGAGTCCTTGTGGGTGTGACCTGTATGTGAGGCAGGAAAGGGTTAAGCACACTGCAGCAGTGCAGAATCCTTGTGGGTGTGACCTGTATGTGAGGCAGAAAAGAGTTAAGCGCACTACAGCAGAGCAGAGTCCTTGTGGGTGTGACCTGTATGTGAGAGGCTCTGAGGGTGTGGCCCATTGGCGACAGAGATTTCTTACCATTTGTAAGGACGTATTGATACAATATTAGTAGTTATAGCGCGGCTTTACTAGGTACTCATACGCTTGGAAGTTACCGTTGATTGGTCGATTGTATATGCAAGCTAGATTGACCGTAATCGGTAACACCAGCTGCATTTTAATAGGCGACGTAGATCTATAGCTATATATTGAGGTTAGGTACACATTTCCGTGGCAGAGAAGAGTTCGGGCCCTGAGTCGTGTATGTGAGGCTCGGCAAAGAAGATATTGTACGTGCGCTGCATACACGTATTTATACACACATTTACCTTAGCGCGGTTTGTACACTTGGAAGTTACCGCTGATTGATCGATCGTATTCAAGCTAGATTGACCTTCATCAGTAACAGCAGCTGCAAATAAGATGATTGGCAGAAATGTACGTAATAACCACACCCCACTTATATGGCCGCTTTTTTGGCCGCATAGATGATGGTGCTTAACTTCAGAACAACTTGCCGAATCGAAAACACAAGTAGATGAAGTCCTGGTAACAACCTGGTTGTTCCAGAGGGACTATATTTTGTTATGGTGGGTGGAACTTGTAATTCATACAATGGATGGGCTCGCAATATTGTAATAAAAATAAGTAAACAAAAAAATTAGTGCCGTAGACTCACTGTTTTTTGCATTGTTCATGATTACTAGAATACGATGTACTCTTTTCCCAAGCAGCGAGTTAGGCAAAAGTTTGGTGCATACGCTAGTCCATATTTCGTGAACATTAGCCCACTTTTTACCGGCGGCCTTTTGCATAACATTATGTTAAGGAAATAGTTGCGTAAACCTGGCAGGTGGCGATGCGCGCGTAGTTGCTATGACAACATAATATGTTTACATGATGTACAAATGACATGACAAGACAACAACATGATAAACAAAGTATTTGATTGTTCATTCTTGAAGTGGTAGATGTTGAAAGTTGCCACTTGGAGGTCTTCATTTTCTCCATTCAAAAGTTGTGTCCCATGCCTTAACTACATTGAGTAAATACTAAGTGTCCTCGCTGTAATAACAGATGGTAAAAGTCAAAACTTTAAACACTGACACACCTTCGCCGCGGCATGATTGGGCGTTCGCCACGTGAAACAGTTAAATTAAGACGCGTATATTGCATACTGTTTTCACCGATAATGAATTGCATAATTGCACCTGCTTGAGTCATTTCACGGCATTTCATCACCAGCTAACAACTGTAGGTCTTATTTGTATGAAAGTGCACGTTTGGAAATAAAATGCTACTTTTTGAAGCTAATCTCGTCTTCTTACCGTAGGACGTTCCTGTCGCGAGACAGTTATACGTGATGAACGGAAGACGGGGGATGAGATGAACAAAAATTAAATGGCGGAATTTTGGTACCGACTTGTCACTCCAAGTAAACGGCACCGTTAAGCGAAGCTCACATTATATGTACATATCTGTCATGTTTGTGATGGATCATATGCGAGCTGGCGAGTAAAGGCAACGCTTCGTTACCGTTTTAAAATCGTAACCCAAGCCCACTAAAGCCAATCCGAAACCAATCCGACATAGGACCCACTAGGCCACTACCGTGGGTCGTAATAATTGCAATAGGTTAGGTATATAGCACATGGATTGCAAATACCTGAACTTGAAGAGGAAATGTAACGTTTGTCATACTTATAATATTATTATGCATACTATATGTATATTGATGTGTTGGATTAAAATCATATCATTTTGGCCCCTTATATAGTGTTATTTTAACAATTAGTACTACTCTCTTGCAATAGCTCAATACTACTTCCCAATTTAATGTGTACTCACCCACACAAGTTGTTTTGTCTGATGAGAGTTGGTATCCTGTGTAACAACTGCACACATAGCTTCCAATGGTATTGGTACAAATCTGATTGCATCCACTTGTACCCAGAGCGCATTCATCTGTATCTGCATTTTGGAAGTAATGCATGAGTCATGAGTGCATTGCATACTGCCAGCCTATGTACTTACCATTACATGTCTTATTGTCAGAAGAAATGTGGTATCCAAGGTAGCAACTGCATGCATAAATTCCAGTGGTATTGGTGCAAACCTGATTGCATCCACTTGTACCCAGAGCACAATCATCTGTGACATTTTTTTGAATTAAAAATGTATAAGTGGTTTATACACTGTCACTAAATCTATGTAGAACATTAGCAATAAATCAAGTTAAGGAAATAAGAAACACTCTCAATGATCAATTAATAAAGGTTGAAAGATAATGAAGAACATTAATTAATTAGCAATTCATTCCACTGGCTGGAACCAAAAAGTCTGACCACAAAACCTAGCACTTGTCTACACATGTAGACATTAATGGTACTGTATATAGAAATTTAAAATGAGCTAAACTGTACCAAAGTATCTGGCACACAGCAATCCCGACGAATAATTTACGCGTTATAACGCGGTACAAAGCTCATTAATTTGGGCGTTATACCACGCGCGGTTAACGCGTTGATAACGCCCCATTTTCACGCGTTATAACGTGTTGCCTGAACTCTAGTATTAATTTTCATAATAATTTTATTTACATAATTACTTTAATTTGCTAAGTGAAAGTGTGATATTTTTTTGAACTTTGCAACATACTGCTGGTACAAGCACTGCATGAAGCTGCACACTAGCTACCAGTCACATCAGTAGGCATCTCCATCTGCCTCATCTCCAGAGTCGATGTCCCTGGCCACAACAGTACGGCCCTGCACTCCACCATTAGCCTCATTTCCAGAGTCACCAACCAGAACAGTGCGGCCATGTACTCCACCAACAGCATCATCTCCAGACTCCCCAGTAGGGCCATGTACTCCACCAACAGCATCATCTCCAGACTCCCCAGTAGGGCCATGTACTCCACCAACAGCATCATCTCCAGACTCCCCAGTAGGGCCATGTACTCCACCAACAGTATCATCTCCAGACTCCCCAGTATAGGGCCATGTACTCCACCAACAGCATCATCTCCAGACTCCCCAGTAGGCCTTTTGTCACTGACTCCTGCATACATAGTAGTTTGTAATGTTTATAACACTTGTAGTAAACAACTCACTTTACATTGCCTTTTCTTTTGCTTATTTCTTAGGCTCCTGCACTTGGAATTCATGTTTATGTGGAGTATCTTCTGCCATTGTTCCTCCCCAGTGTGGGGAAATTTGTACTTGATGTGCCCTGATATTACAAATAGTAACAATATGTCATAAAAATACAAATTCTATCGATAAAATGAATCTTACTTTGAATTCCACTAATGATGTTGGGATTGAGGAGCTGTCGGGATGGTGCTGGTGTACAATTGCTGCTGGCCATCTCTTGCTCCGTGAAAAAGACACACATCAATGCAAGTGCCAGTTTGGCTGGATTGTCCGACACCACCTCAGCAGCAAGGACCTTCTTTGCATCACCTCCTGGTACCCACACCTTCTCGCCATTAGGATCCCCCAGCCAGCATGCTACATGTGAAACAATAAAAACTTTAAACAACCTGCACATTCCAGTGTGATTGATGTGCATAACCGTTGATCCTACTCTTAGATGCATGCAGCCTCGACCATAGATTGAAGAATACCCGGATACGAAACGCGGAGATTATTAGAAATGATCCGCGTTTCGGCACGTGACACATTTGGTGTAATAAACTTATATAGAGATACCAAGGGCCGAAACTGACTTGCCGTAATAAATAGGAGCGATACAGGAGACGATTAAGGACAGTAAGATACCTGAAACACAGGCCAAAACAGATCCCAACTTCCAATAGCGTTGGTCCGTTGCTTTCAATAGTTGTTATACATTTAATTTGTTGTGGCCGGGTTACGTTCAGCTATTCTAGCTTGTCTACATGCATCACCCAAGAATAAAAGCACATTCAGCTAGAGAGAGAGCTTACAGATGTTTCAAACAGGCACGTTTGATGGAGTTTCCGCCTATTTGGAAACACTTTTTCTGTGTCATTGGTCTGCAATGAGTCGGATCATCAATTGCTCTTACAACATGTCAAGAAATTGTGGACATCAATGCATAACTCGGCTTACAATTGTGATTTTAAAAATCTGATTGCACCATTAAACTCACTAGGTACTTTAGAGATTTATCACGTTATTAAAACAGCTAATTAATTTATTAAAATATATTATTATTATTGTCTTGTAATACGTTAATTGTATGTCTGCATGGCAGGAAAGTTAGGAATAGCAATCGCTGTTACATAAAATCCTTCCGAACTAAAGCTATCGTCGATTTTAGAGATCTAAGCATACGCTTAGTTTTACTCGTGCCCCTGCCACTGGATACATTCTGGAGGTCACGTGATATGTTATTTACTCGTACCCAGACCCTATTTATTGAGAACACCTTGTTTGTCAATAAATAGGGTCTGGGAACGAGACTAGGCATGGCTAGCCTTTTGGCGGAGGGTTGGGTATCAAGCCTATATTTGTACCCGTCTGATTAGTATTGTGGATATAATAGCACTACACTCGATTGCTATCAATCATTCTTGGTATACGCTAGTCTTGCTAGCCAGACGTACATGTACAACATTGAACTTCAATTGGACTGTGAACGAGGGACGCATGTTGGAAGTAAGACTTAGTATTACTATATACATGTAGGCTTGAAACCCCCAAAACGCGAAGGTCGAGCTGATAGAACGGCTGCTGTGGAGTAGCTACCACGGTGTCACTATACGAGAGTCGAGAGTACCCCGCTCGTTTAGCGGTTAAGATGCACGGGCGATTCCGTCCCTATATATATATATATCTGCATTTGCATCGCTCTGACGTTTACCACCACGACTGGCTTGTTTTTGATAACATACTAGAAGTTCTCGTGGAGGTGTGTTCCTTCCACTAGAATTCACATATGCATGGGCGGCGGATATTCCCAGCTGGACTTTCCACTCTCTGTCCTGTTATGTATATGTATATCGTTGATTAATGGCTAGCCAAGGTCGCTCGCGATCACTTCCATAGCAGTCTCGTTTCCAGACCCAATATACGCAGCTGCTCTGCTACGTATACGAGAAGTCTGTCTCTTTCCAACTCCGCCGGAATGTCGGCCAAGGTATACAACAAGGATGAACAGCCGTAAACGTACTCGGAGAGTGGTTATAACTTATAAGTAGATCACATACATGCACCTGTCTGTGTAATTTGCCCCTACAAATACTAAGCAATGGCACAGAAAAGGATGCCATGATGCAGCTCTGATATGTCATCAATGAACAGATCGATGGCATGAAGGCACAGCTAGGTAGAACTACATGTATGTATGTACTACCATGCATGTGAAACGTTTACACAAATCACCACATGCCACCACCCTATAATTAAATAGGTGACCACAAAGATGTTGACAGCTACAATGTACTCTGTTAATACCAGCCCTTCTTGAACCTTCCACACACACACATACACAACCAATAGATAACCAAATGAATACACACCGTAACTGTTACACCGATCACCTACATGTATTACATACATCTGCACTTTTGGTCATCAGGGTACATGTTTGGTTGTAAAATAATTAAAAACCGCCCGCGGATGACAATTAAACTATGGCGTTCAGTTCTGGCCCAGTTGGAAGTAACAAACTCCACTGCGCGCAAATTTGGTATGTTCTTTGTTTGGGTTTTCGTTGGCTTGGGATACTAATATAGAGCTTCTAAGTCCTAGCTAGGCCGTTTCAAGCCTGGTTTCAAGATTATGGTCTGTCAAACGCGGAGTGGTCTATGTCTATCCGATGGACATTAAACGTTACTACCATACGTGTCTATTTCAGGAAAACCAAGGCATCACAGACACTTATGGCGAAGTAAGGCCCTATAACTTTCTATATTCGACCACGTGATATGGCTCTATGAGTATGACAGCTGGGAAACGTGCGTTTTCTTTTGCTACTTTTTCAAAAGGGTGCGTGCATATCCACATTTGTAAATGCTATCGTTCTATATAGAATTTGAAGCGGACAAGCGAAACACTGATACGGGACAAAGACGAGCCATATAAGGATATGTGCCCAATAATATTATCATGTGCAAGGCAATGATTTTACTACGTAACTATTCTTTTTAGGCCAGTGGCGGATGTAGTCAGCGCGCGATCTTCTCGTACTGAGTGGTTTCCTGTATGAGCTGACAACGACCCTCCAGATGGAACCTCTCTATGGCAACACCTTCTCATTAAAAGGTCTTCCGTGATCCACCACTAACTGGCTGTAGCTGCCCTCATATCCCAGGTGTGTGGATTTCCCTATACTACCTCATAAAGCACATTTATATAGGTGTCATGTGATACATATATAAACACACACACACACACACACACACACACACACACACATACACACACACACACACACACACACACACACACACACACACTGCTCTGGGTGGAGGGAGGTAGTCTTGTGAGATAGCCTTGTGGAGGTAGAGGAGAGAGCCTTGTGAAGGTGCATGGATGGGAGATATCCTTGTGGAACAAGAGTAAGCTTTGGTTGGGACAGTTTTAAGGAAAGATAATACAGGCCCTTCTCCCTAGAGATAAGGAATTTGATAGTGCATCCCAGATGCAGCCTAAGATGTAAAGGGTCTATAAAACTGAGAAGGAAATACGTGTTACATGCATGTAGATATAGGACCAATTACAATTGTCCACCTTTACCTTCTGAGGCTGAGGGTTTGGTTGTACACACAGGACAGTCACCAGTTGTCTGCCAGGAGAGGAGGCTTACCTACATGACCACCTGGTATGGACCTGGGAGGACTGGACTCAAAGTTTTGCATCTCATGGACTGTGCCAGCCACCCTTCCAACATGCACCTGGTGAAAGCACTTCAGCACCCAACTCAAATGGAAGGCTTTGTGTGGTCTAGCTATATGTACATGGCTCTGCCCCAGGAACCCAGGGAACCAAGCCTATGGGCATATAAACCTGCTAGAAAGTTGCCTGGATCATTTTAGTATCTTCTGAAATCTGTATAACTAACTTTCCTATCTTCAGTTCAGAGTAAAATGAAGAATAGTGATTAAAAATCATTATTAAAATAGCCATTTTTCATACATCTCTATGGGAATGTACTAATTCTTCTGAGGAACCCAGCAGAAGGGGCTAAAAATTACACCAACCCAGAAGAGTGAAAAAATTTTATGCTATCCATCATTTGAGTCCTGTAAACCTTTACTACCGGCTTTCTCTGATATATGGCATTGAAAAATTAACTTTATCCCATACATTCCTATGGACACGTGCGCGGGAAATGTGACGGAAGTTTGCAAAATTGGCCAGGAATTGCTAATGAGCGTCCGAAATTTCTCGCAATGAGCAGTAAACAGGCGTTTGTTCAATCAGCTACTACACAACTTTAATTGCTGTAAGTGCATTCCCTACAACTGATCATAGCAACTGCATAGATGTGTCTAGGTGCTATCTATATTGCACTGACCGTGCAAGAGAAGTACTGAAACATATATCGGTCCTGGGACGATTTAACGAAAATAACCCGCACAACTATAACTTCTATAAGACATTTGCATGACGTTGGTCTACCTTTGGCTGTATGCTTTCCACAGAACAACTCTTTCTGAACGTTGAAGAACAAAATTAGACTTTGTTGCGTATGTCTAACTCACACACTATATGTTCTGAAACACGATGGGTCCGCGACCTGTTCACCAGGCAGTTGTACCCACATGCTAAATCCCCTTACAACGGCTATACGTTCGTGCTTTTAGAAATGAATGGTTGGAAGCATCTCTAAGTGGAGATATATGTTCCGAAGAGGTTGAAATGATAGTTACGGTACCTACGTAGAGTGTGCTTAGTGAATTGCATGAAGAATAGTTACTAACCTGGAAAGCAAGATCAGTGGGAGTACGAAGAATGCCTAAGATCTCGATTTTTCTCTTAAACAGCAGTGAAAGTAGGGGGGAAAGCATAATCTACAAAAGGGTTAACCGAAACACAATGTCAGTAATATACGATAGTTGTCACACATTCAATGGCGGCTAAAAATGAGCCATTGCACATCGTCAGATCGTCCTGAAAGTTTCATGGTACATAGCAATGGCATGTTTACAACGTTCTTTGACGTTTCAAAGAAGGTACAACTATGGGAAGAAAAAAATCGCTTAGTGTAATCTATACTCTAATTAGACAGGTTGGTATCGTTCCAGGAGCTGAACAACATTCTGTGGATGAAGAAGACCTACCCATAACATCAACTTGTGACAATCCTCATACTGTTACATTGCACACAGAACCATTATTTACTGACACAGCAGCACAAAATAGACAATCATCTCCATCCGTCAGAGATGATTGAAATAATTCTGAAGGATGCGTGAATTTAGTATCTCCGTTGCTTCACATTCAGTATCAGGCCCAAAAGATGAAGTGGATGCAGATGGTGAGGTAGAGCACAGTACACTTATACTGCCATCACAGGTGTCAGAAACATCAGGCAAGCAGCAGGAGGAAGATGAGGATGATTCAACAATCCACACGGCAATAAGAGATAAAGTTTGTGACGATAATCAGTTACACATATGGCAGAGTGAAGTACACCAAGAAGAAGGGAGTTAGGACACAGGTGTACAGTGCAGGTGACAAAGCAACTATTGGTATCCCCTAATCCCCAAGATGGATCGAGCCAAAACAGACATGCCAAGACTTCCTTACAAAATATTTGGGACAAAGTAAAGACTTACATGCTTGGAACAATGATGGTAGACTTCGTCACTTCATGAAGCAGGCCAGAAATTTAATTCGTGCAATAAGTTCACCAAATCTTGCTGCAAATGTTCAAGTTGGTGCAAGACAAACTGTAGAAATCTGTAGAAAAATTGGAATACAGTGCTCCTCATAATGCTACACAGTTTGCACAAACACTCAAGTGCCAACACAGGCTTTTAGAGCACCATTATTGTCACCAGGTGATAGAGCAATACTTGACAAAACTGGATGGTTGAGTGATATGCATATGGAGGCTGCTAATGTACTACTCAGAGAATCATTTCCTGCAGTTGACGGGCTCCAAAATATACTATCTTTGTACAGAGCGTGTCCTTCAGTGTCCCTAGCTTTGAATTTGTGCAGTTTCTTCTGGTTAACAAAAACCACTGGCTGGTAATATCAAACATTGGAGAAGAAATGGATACTGTTTGCATCTATGACTCAATCTAAATAGATCGGATGGGGAATGAATGTCCAGATTCTCACATCATAATCAAAGTCATGAATGTTCACAATGGATATGCATGTGGGAAATTAGCTGTGGCCTTTGCAGCATCACTGATCCACGGGGAAGATCCAACACAACTGCACTACAAGGAATTGCGTAGTCACTTCAAGAACTGTGTTGACACATACATGTACAGCATAACTCCATTTCCTTCCACTGTAGTAAGCCATCAGCCACGTGTTGTACATGAGATTAGGGAAAGGGTATACTGCAAATGCAGTGATCCTAACAATGGCAAACCAATAATCTGTTGCTGTGCTTGTAGGCATGCAGTGCTTCCACCCCGAATGCATTGGGGTTGGAACACGAACTGACAAGTGGAAGTGTCCCACTTGCCCTGAAACGCTTTGATTCATGTTATTGCTTCAATGATAGTATAGTTGATTCATGTCAGTATTAATTCACAATTTTTGATGATCAGTGTACATGCAAGCTCTTTGATTAACTAGCTCAGTTCCCTTGCTAATGTATCTCTATAAACTTAGGTTGTGTTGTACACAGTTTTTAATGTATACTTTAAAAGTCCCGTCCGTATAACCCAATCATAAGTAAAACATGTGTAGGAGAAAGCTGTAGTACTAAGACATGGTGGGTTTGTTCAATACTGCACGTGATCCCTGAGAAGGAATCAGTCCTTCTCACTCGCCATCGCCCATATCACTATCCATATCTTCCATTTAGCGGAGAAGAAATTCGGGGTCGGATGGGAGCTTTGTATTTCACGCCATATCGAATACTATCGCGATATCGACGTAGATAAACGTTACGTATAGTGTGTACATACTAAATCAGTAAATGTAATCGCGTAATGCATGTTGTTCGTACGCTCATCCCGCTCGTCACATAAATAAGCGAAGGGAATTCGAATATGTCTGCTATTTCTGCGCCCCAAATGCCACATGGCCCACAACTCACCAGTCAGTTTTGCGCTGTTTTTTTTGTTCTTTGTTTTTTCTGTTACCAGATAGAAAGACATATCCTAACCTTAATATACTAATTCCGGTGGCGTCATTGCGTCATTGGAGATAAATATAAACGTGCATTTCATTACATATACATGTAGAGTCCGGAATTGAAGTGTTGTGAAGCGATTAACAACATAATTAACATAGATCCATTGATTGGAAGGCAGCACAGCTCTGAGCTGAGTACTAGTAGTTGTTGTGCAAGGCTGCTGACTGGACTTAATTGCAGTATGGGGGTCCCATTGCACAGCGGTTCAGCCGTCCAAATACGTGTGACGATTAATTCCCGCCGTCAATACACCCGACGTGCAAACAGCGAAACGTGGGTAGGCAGTCATT
This sequence comes from Spongilla lacustris, assembly GCA_949361645.1. Lineage (NCBI taxonomy): Eukaryota > Metazoa > Porifera > Demospongiae > Spongillida > Spongillidae > Spongilla > Spongilla lacustris. The sequence continues at coordinate 3,457,957 of OX442415.1, forward strand.
ATTTCCTTGGACCGTACGGTAGATATTTGGAGCGTGGGCCCAGTGGCGGTCTGGCCAGGGGGGGAGGGGGGCAATTGCCCCCCCAGCGGCCCTAAAAACAGGGGCGCCAAAATATAGCTAGGGCGCCAAAATGACGGCTGAAGTATGCATGTTGTCTTAACAGACTCAAAGTAAAGTTAGCCTGGAATGCGCTGCTTAAATGCTTGAGGCTACAAAGCGATAAATATCACTTAGGCTGCGATCGCTATTACTACATCTATTTATTTGGTAATAGAAATAAAACTATTGCATTCGTTTATTTGGATAACCATAAAACAAAGCATGGTAAGCAGTCAGTGGCGGTGTGGCCAGGGGGGGCAGGGGGGCAATTGCCCCCCCAGCGGCCCTAAAAACAGGGGCGCCAAAATATAGCTAGGGCGCCAAAATGACGGCTGAAGTATGCATGTTGTCTTAACAGACTCAAAGTAAAGTTAGCCTGGAATGCGCTGCTTAAATTCTTGAGGCTACAAAGCGATAAATATCACTTAGGCTGCGATCGCTATTACTACATCTATTTATTTGGTAATAGAAATAAAACTATTGCATTCGTTTATTTGGATAACCATAAAACAAAGCATGGTAAGCAGTCCATAATAGTCGTTATACCAAAGGGGCGTAGGAGCTTGGGCGGCAGCAGCGGCCATGGCCGCTGCAACAACAACAATTTTTTTTTAATAGGTTGATAAGCGCGCATATATAATTCAATAGCTGAGCAATTGCTGCTAGTTAATGACATGCAAGTGGTCTTCAAATCGATCGTGAGAACTAGTTCAAGCTAGGCTACCCGTGCAACGTAGTTTACAACCGGCGGTTACCAAGAGTGACCTTGGCTGCACTATAGCCGTTTTGTATTTTACATTACATGCGCAGAGGCAAGGTATCAAAACAAACTAACCTGGTTACAGTTTTAGCGTAGTTTTTGCGGGGTTTTCTATGCAAAAAGCGTTGGCTTCTGGGGCTCCGCCCCAGACCCCGATGGGGGAGCTTACAGCGCTCCCCCGTAAGCCCTAGCTGAACGGGAGGGGTGCCCCCCTCCGTACCCTCCCCGGGGAGGCGGGGGAACCACCTTTGTTGGCCGCTGCACTCTATATTTCCTTCCTACGCCACTGGCGTTATTGTAGTAAGTTCCAATGTATTGGTTGGACAGGAGCACGTAACACGCCCCCAATTCTCCTTCAATTGCACGTGAAAATGACCGTGGCAATTTCGCTGTAAATTATACATGTATATACACTTCGTGATTAAAATGCGATGGATGGACATGTACACGTATGTATGTGCAGAAGCTTTTTATTGGGGGGGGGGGGGGGGGGGGGGGGGGGGGCGCCTTTATATATATCTGCCCCCCCAGCGGCGGGTGTGCCACAACGCCACTGCGTGGGCCGTACGATCAAACCGTCTGCAAAGACACTAAATACACGCAATAAAATTATTTTTCTTGAGTCATAATAATTAGCGGCAAATTAAAGACTTTTAATATTGTGATCACTGTGTAGAGTTTGTGTGCAAATATACCTACTTCGAGCACCAGCTTGCTAACCATGGCTGTGCGTTCACTAGTCGTGAAGTTGAAGGAGTTGATATTGCCAACAATGGTATGGCCTCGTATATGTACATATATCGTACTCAATCACTTCTGTTACTTTTAAAATTACCGGTCCTTGTACAGCGGACCTCAACCAAACGTACAGTTCAGATCCAGAGTCAGATGTAGAGCTAGCGGGGAACGAATTGTCGAGCCAGTGTTCTTCAAGCAAATGTAGCACAAGTGATACTGAAAACATGCAGCGAGGTGCGTTGTCGATGCACTCACACATGCATTGTATAGCAGCCGCGAATATACATTTACTAGTATGTACACGTACACATGCATTGAGTCCTTTAAGTGGCCGTAACACAAATCATTCAGTAGCGTTATACCCATTTTGAAGGTCTCCAATACTGACCTTCGTGGGTGTGGCTTCACGTGTATATGGACATGTGTATCCTATAGAACACCTCTGCTGTTATACGCCCTGAGAGCTTCAAAATCAGAACCTTTAACCCATTTGAAGGTCTCCAGGGGTATGTTGTACCTTCATGGGTGTGGCTTTATGTGGTGGGCTTCTAACGGCCATTTTTTTTCACGTAGTACTGATGCATATGGACGTGTGTAATCTATAGAACACCTCTGCTGTTATATGCCCTGAGAGCTTCAAAATCAGAACCTTTAACCCATTTGAAGGTCTCCAGGGGTATGTTGTACCTTCATGGGTGTGAGTGTCTGCGTGTAGGATTTGAAACAGAAAACATGATTGAAGGCAAGGTAATGGATGGCTGATGTGTGCTTGGGGTACAAACATCCAAACTTCTCTCTACGCAGTGTTCTCCAATAAGTGCTCACCATCCATCCACGTAGCCCTGCCTGTGAGAGGTGCCATCTCTTCCTTCCCTGGAAGGACTGCAAATGATTATAACAAGGTACGTACTGAGACATTTTTATGCACTCTCCTTACACTCTGTTTCTTATCCTCATGAGAAAGCATTGAAGTCAAGGTAATGGATGACTAATATGTGCTTGGAGTACACACATCCAAACATCTCTCTACGCAGTGTTCTCCAATAAGTGCTCTTCCGTACTGTGTGTGAGAGGTGCCATCTCTTCCTTCCCTGGAAGGACTCTAATTTGATCAAGCGAATGATATAGCGACAAGGTACGTACTGAGACATTCTTACACACTCTCCTTACACTCTGTTTCTTATCCTCATGAGAAAGTATTGTCTTGTGTTGAAGGCAAGGTAATGGATGACTGATGTGTGCTTGGAGTACACACATCCAAACATCTCTCTACGCAGTGTTCTCCAATAAGTGCTCCCCCATACTGCGTGTGAGAGGTGCCATCTCTTCCTTCCCTGGAAGGACTCTAATTTGATCAAGTGAATGATTGTTGAGCACACTCTCCTTACACGCTGTTTATCATCCTCATGAGAAAGCATTGTCTTGTATTGAAGGCAAGGTAATGGATGACTAATGTGTGCTTGGAGTACACACATCCAATCATCTCTCTACGCAGTGTTCTCCAATAAGTGCTCCCCATCCATCCACGTAGCAGAGATCTGCCCCTACCTGTGAGAGGTGCCATCTCTTCCTTCCCTGGAAGGACTGCAAATGATTGTAACAAGGTACGTACTGAGACATTTTTACACACTCTTCTTACACTCTGTTTCTCATCCTCATGAGAAAGCATTGAAGGCAAGGTAATGGATGACTGATATGTGCTTGGAGTACACACATCCAAACATCTCTCTACGCAGTGTTTTCCAATAAGTGCTCCCCTGTACTGCGTGTGAGAGGTGCCATCTCTTCCTTCCCTAGCTGGAAGGACTCCAATTTGATCAAGTGAAAGATTGTGAGAAGGTACTGACGTACTGAGACATTCTTACACACTCTCCTTACACGCTGTTTATCATCCTCATGAGAAAGCATTGTCTTGTATTGAAGGCAAGGTAATGGATGACTAATGTGTGCTTGGAGTACACACATCCAAACATCTCTCTACGCAGTGTTCTCCAATTAGTGCTCCCATCCATCCACGTAGCAGAGATCTGCCCTGCTTGTGAGAGGTGCCATCTCTTCCTTCCCTGGAAGGACTGCAAATGATTGTAACAAGGTACGTACTGTGACATTTTTACACACTCTTCTTACACTCTGTTTCTCTTCCTCATGAGAAAGCTTTGAAGGCAAGGTAATGGATGACTGATATGTGCTTGGAGTACACACATCCAAACATCTCTCTACGCAGTGTTCTCCAATAAGTGCTCCCCCATACTGCGTGTGAGAGTTGCCATCTCTTCCTTCCCTGGAAGGACTCTAATTTGATCAAGTGAATGATTGTTGAGAAGGTACGCTGTTTCTCATCCTCATGAGAAAGCATTGTCTTGTTGGATGACTGATGTGTGCTTGGAGTACAAACATCCAAACATCTCTCTACGCAGTGTTCTCCAATAAGTGCTCCCCCATACTGCGTGTGAGAGGTGCCATCTCTCTTCCTTCCCTGGAAGGACTCTAATTTGATCAAGCGAATGATTGTCTATACAAAGTTTATGTATATGTTTTACATTTATGACCATCTGGTCACGTGTCTAATTACCCGCACAATGTGCCCTGGGCGTTTAAACAGTTCTGCAATTTTGCATCCGGTATATAGCAACGTGACTTGAACAGCTTCAGACTCACTCAGACTGGCCTCGCAAATGGTAGGATGATTATTTACCTACCCTTTTATGATGTAGACGTACGCGCGTCCTTTCAATTACCGCAATGGCCAGTGTTCGCGCTGCGTGCAAGGGATAGCAACTCGGTAAGTAACGGTGGATTATTCAATCTTACTGCGATCTCGATTCTGTCCCCATGCAAGGTCACCATGAAGGACTAATGCTGCGTGTTGTGAACGAACTAGGCCCTGAACTATATACCTATAACTGACATAGGTAAGGTTTGTTTTTTTTACCCCGTCTCATACACACTGACACAGTTCTTGATGCAGTTCCGTTACTATTTATACCATCGGAGAAGCTACTTGTGGCTGTTCGGTACTTTATATGGCAGAAGGCTGTAGCAGCGAAGGTCGTATATGCAGCACAGTTACGTTATTCGAGGTAATGTACATATAGTTTATTTTTTATTGTACATGCACACAGGGATCCTGGGAATTCAAGGCAATTCAAGGGTGTAAGCAAGTTGTTTGCACAAGGCAGCATCCCTACCGGAGAAAAGTGAGAAGGTAAGGTTTTATCTTATTGGCAACAATCTCAGATCGTGTATTGCATTATTAGAAACAGAAGACGCGCGGACAGAAACAGGCCTATACAGTTGGAGAGGCAATTGACGCACAAAACGGAAGAGAAAAATGTGTGTGTGTGTGTGTGTGTGTGTGTGTGTGTGTGTGTGTGTGTGTGTGTGTGTGTGTGTGTGTGTGTGTGTGTGTGTGTGTGTGTGTGTGTGTGTGTGTGTGTGTGTGTGTTTTGTGTATTTTTCTAATTTGAGATTCACAGAAACTTAAAAGTGTGGCCAAGTTTATTTGCGAGCGAGGCGCGGTGTCAAAATGTATAGCGTCGATCGGCAGGCTGCATGCATGTAGCCATGTACTACGTACGGGGTGGGTTGAAAGCTCGTACAGAGTAGGTAGACGATCAAAACGGGGCCAGGTAAACGATCCAAACGGGGCCAGGTTGACAGTCGTACGGTGTTGTTAGACGATCCGAACAACTCGTACGGGGTAGGCAGACGAATTATCAGCGTGTGAAAACGTGCGACCAAACGAGCCTCGCTTCCACGGCCGTTTCCTATCGGTCCGCACACGTGTACTGTCATCGTACAACCGGCTAACATCGGATCCAATTGGATCCGTGCGCAAGAACGTGCAGAGGCGAGCCCGGAATCATGCAAGTGAACCGCTGTGTTGACACCTCCATGTGTTGTGGACTTGCATTGTGTGGCTATTGTGCATGGGGCTAGGACTATTGGCCCCTATTTTTGTGGGGGCTGCTGGCTCAACTTGCAGCAAGAGAGCTGGCATCTCAGATATCAGACCCCTGGTGGCGTGTGGGGGTCTTATGACTCCATATGCGGGCATGGTTCCATAGGTACTCACCGGCAGTGGTGGGATCATGTGCGCATGCCTTCCTTAGTTCATGGCTCCCCTTAGAGGGTACTAATGTAGTAGGATATATTGTCCCCCCCCCCCCCCCCCCCCCCCCACCATAGTATAGTAGCACAACAAAGGGGGTGGAGGTGGGGTGCAGAATGGGAGAAGGGTGGGAGGTGGTCAATATAGCCTAGCTGGTTGTACTCTGGATGGTAGTTATCCAACTGGGTATTCCAAAGACCAAAAGCGATCATTCAAAAGTAAAGCGAAGCTTAACTTTCGAGTCAAATCTGGTGTCCTTTATTTACTATTATCATGCATGCCACTTCGGTTTCGGCAGAAGAACGGCGATGGAGGAGAGTAACAACAGCAGGAGAAGAGCGTACAGTATGTATAGAAAAGGTCGGAGCTGGCGGCTATTCAAGAAAAGATAAATTAGAATCTGTATACTGTAAATGTATTTTTTAAAACGCAAAGTACGATTGATAATAGATCCTTGTTTTACTATCAAACTGCTGATAATTATGTTTTCATTTGGGGAGGGACAAAACTTTGTAGGTTACCGATTTTTCTAGGAAGATATGATTGATAATATATACATCAGTTTGAAATCTTGTGATACCTGCCAGCGAGCTACATGTAATTACCCCAACTTTTACACCCTATTCAGTCCTGTGGAGTCTAAAGCGTGGAACCAGGTAGAATTGCAATAACATATTTTTTGTGTATGTGTCATGCAGCCCCCAATTTATTATTGTTTTAAAAATAAAAGTTAGAAGGCTCAATATGCATTTCATTAGGACAACAGAGTTAAGTCCCTTTCAATATATATAATTGCACATGTAATACGGTATATACATGTATAGCACCTTCAATAAATGTCAGAAAATACCATGTAACTATATATTTTAGCAAGCAGCATGTATAAAAAAAGAAAAGCATTCACTCAAGGATCGGGTATTAATTTCGTACTGGTATCCTAACATGTTTACAGTTCACTTTCTGATTGTTGATCGGATGTGTGGTAATTAACGATAGTTAATTCGTCAGCAAGCTGTGTACTCATGATACTAGATTGGCTGAAGGTGTTCGAATCGAAGGTTCATCAGATGGGCTTAGAGTACTAATGCAGATTTCTTCAGCTAAAACAACTCCTTGATGAGCCGTATCATCATCTTCAAAGATTAGCTCGACCACTTCATTCATGTGACGCTTGTGACGACTGAAGGTACGTGTAAGTCGTACAGATGTGTCTCGCATTTTGATTTCATCGTGTTCGACTTCACATTTATTTTGACTAAACTGCATTCCTCGAATGAGTGTGCCTAGTTTTGTTGATGATGTTACAGACTTTAGGGAAGCAAGACTAATTTTGCTTTGTAACTTTTTGGCCCAGACCAGTCGAACATCGCTGTTTAAGACACAGAATATAATAAATATTAAAAATCCTTGAAACGAGTTAGTAACTGTGAAGATAAGCTGGAAGGCTTGGTCAGCTTTAAGGATAGTAAATGCTCCAAAGATCCAAGTGAGACCAAAGAGGAAAACTATGCCAGTGATATTTGCCATCATCTGAATGATATCTTTTTTCTTTTGGTGCCGATTTGATCGTCGTAAAGCGTGTCTAACTAGCACCGCAATTACAATGATGAAATGATTGTGTTAAAGACGAGCACCAGTAGTATAGGCACCAGAAATGAAGCCAAAAAAGCTGTGAAATTACTGTTGAAGCAACTAGAAGGTGAAAAGGATGACATATAAAAATACAGTTGTTTACATAACGTAACTTACTATCCCATATGTGAGTCTCGTTTAATAAGTAAATTTCTATTAATTGCCAGTGGAATGATTACTGGAACCAATGGAACCACTATTGGGTAAAATGAAGACTTTAATGAGATAATGCACAATGTATAATGCTACAACGTACACCAACAGATGAGAGATAGAATAACTATGTAGCGTGTTGTGATTTGGTAGAACACCAGGACGAGTTTCTGGAACATGAACAAAGCCTCTGCCCCCATCCACATCACAGCCACCAGAGTGAAGTAGTGGATCAACACTGAAGCAGTCACACAGCCTCCGAATGTTTCAGTCCTGTCAATCCCAATTACAAATACCAAAAGCATTCCAATAAGAGCACAGCACAGCTGAATGTGGTATTTGGAAACATCTTTATCTCTTTGCTTTCTAAGAACATATGGGAAATTAATGATGAATAATAAAACCTATCAACTTTCCACCAACTTTATCAGTAACATAGTCAGAATGGTCACCACTAGACCCAAAAGGGACAGTGACACTCCAATGTAGGTGATGATATCCAAGGCTCGTGGAGGTATCAACATTTGTGGTTTTGAATCCAACCTACTTGAGATGTCCTACAAAGGCATAGAGAAATTAAAATTCACTTCTGTACAACTACATGTGAATGTGTAATACTCACCACAAGGATGGCAAAGTTTGTCAAGTGTGAACATTGACATTCAATCTGGCTACTGGAGGTGTTGCTTTTATTGGTGGTGCATCCTTCAGAGGTCCAGTTTCCACTTCCTCCTGCAAATGGACAAAATTTGCATTGAACAAAATAAAACTTACATTCCAAATACTCTCTTGCCTGCCGCATTGAAGTCCCAACTCACACAGTCAAACCTGGAATAATTCTGTTCCAGAAGTTTCAATGACACACGTTTCGCATAGCGTAGTACATGTAGCTTACATTGACTGGGATGTTAGAAGCGAATTGAACTGGATCTGTAAGATTTACAAATGACGCATCACTTCCACCGACAACAGTGGCTCCTAGAATAAGAGATGCTATCTTGGTGGTATTGGAAGAATTGATTAGTGGGAAGAGTGATGAAGTATTGTAAAGTGTAAAGAATATCCCAACATCTGTTTTGTTTATAGATGTAAACAATGATGGTGGCAGGAAAACTGAAGCTGTGGATTTTGCTGGACTTGGAGAGGAAGTGTTTGTGGATGTTTGGTTACCATTATCAACACTTTGAGATGAAAAGTCATAACTGGTGCCACTAGTGGTAAGTGTGGCTATAGAGACCTACACATATATGTAGCAGGAAATGAGTTCACCAATCACAAGTTATGCACTGAGCATTGAGACAAACCTTTTGAGCTACAAACGTTGTTTGGTTTTGAGAAGAAACTAGTGATGTAAAGTTTTGCTGCTGTACTAAATTTGAAGCAATTGCTTCAAATGACTTCACAATTCTGTGCATTGAATAATTAAAACAGGTTAATATTTAAAAACCTTCACGTCTACATTTAATTTTATTACATAGGGCCATTAGTCACCAACACAGTTGGTGGCCAATCTTGGATACTGCTTAGCACCATGACAACATTGTTGATTGTCTATTGAAGAAGCTTGATTACTTAAAAATAGCAGGTGATAGAATGCATGTACCTTGTTTTGTACAGGTACAATCGGTGATGATGAAATGTTTGAGATTTGGGTGAACACAGATGTTACTACAGCCAAGTTGGAGACACTTTGGTCTACCACCAGGGTGGCTTGTGACACTACAGCTTGTAATTGTGCTGTTACATTTACCACATTCTGGGTGCTGATTGTTTGCTATGGAAAGATCAATCTGATTATAGCTATGCAGCGCAAGTGAAAGCTAACATTTTGTATAGCCTTATTCAGCTGATTAAACTGATTGGTGACCTCTGTAGGGCACTTTGAAGCATCCTCAGTCCAGGTCATGTTTCCAATGCAGTTTCGTGTCACATTCTGGCCTATGACCCCATACTGACACATTTGAGATGTAAATCCTCCAATCAATGCCTCAGGCCAGTTGTACGTTCCCCTTCCATTGTTTACAGTCAGGTTGCAGCTGCAAAATCCATTTGCTGTAAGTGCATATCAATCATCATACATTCTCAACGACTAAATGAAACAAAACCTGAAACACTTTGTGTGCCAACTGCAAGTTCGAGAGCTGCACTTGTAATGCTGTTTGATTGAACAGACTGAATGAACCTTGTAATCTCAATAGGGAGTAAGGTAAGAAATATCAAAATCTTGCACTCGACTCTGAACCACCCATTGATGACATCATTTTGACACCTATGTGAAGTGATAAAGCAAAGCTGTTCTATGGTGTATAACTACAAGTATTTCTCACCTTTGTACAGCTGCACATATTATTTCCAAGTTTGGGTGTTCTATTACTCCAATCATCCGAAAGGTGGCATTTACAACAATATTTAGCTGATTTAAAATAAAGATTGGATGCAAAATAGATTTATACATACAAAGTCTGCTACATTTACGTAGCACTCCATGTACAAAATAGTTAAATTGCATTGCTGGCTTTGTGGTGTACTACCTAAAACAGTGCTGATTGAAATAGCTTTGGAGTACCGGGGGATATAATAAATTTACTTGTCGACCGCACACACTTATAAAACTCATACTTGCAGGCTTTCTATTATCCCATGCAAGCTCAGTCTTTACATGTTTTGAGGTGTTGCAGCTGCTTTTGGAGACCCATGCATGAGCTGCTAATTTGAAACTATTAATTTTATAAAATAATAATGTATGTAACCATTACAGCTAAAGTGAATTGATAACCATAGGATAAATACAAGATGACAGGATTATTGCAAAATCTTTATGTAATTTTTTTCCTAATGTGCGTTGTCTTTTCAATGTAACTTGATAATCATAATAAATATAATTAAATTTAGCAAGTATATAAAGCCGCCTTATTAGTTTAGATTTTTACATTTATTTCTTCCTGTGTACAAATTGTTGGCTTTGTTCACCTTTAATTATAACTACAACATGCTCATCTCCATTGAGGTATATAAATAGTGGTGGCTTAAGTACCACAATTACTTATACCCAGCCAACCTATTATTCCCTACTTACCTCACTTTGAAACTGTGCAAGTGCCTGATCATTTTGATGGTTGTCAGTGTTATTTAATGTAGAAACTCTCATGTATATAACACTTGGAATAGTTGACGGTGCTGTTTTAAAGAATTCACATCATTTACATTAAGAGCATGCATTTCCCTACCACGGAGTGTCATATTTGTTCCAGATACTCCTGAACCACAAATACCAGTGGTAAAGGCACACAATGATATTGTGTATATGGTACTGTTCAAGAGGTTTTGAAGTAAAAGACTGTTAGCATTAGAGGTTATATAAGGACTTTGTGGAAAGCCAATTGCTGGAGTATAATTCACCTATATGTTGACGGTATTAACAAATCTCACATATCTCATTCTCAATCTGGCTTTGCTCACCACATATCCTGATATCATTCCATTGGTACACATTGGTGGATTCCATAATAAAAGCAAACTGGTGTAACTGAGGGTTTGAACACTAAAATTGAGGGGGGAAGTAGGAGGAGCTTGTGGTGTTCTAAATGAGCGAGGAGCAGAGAATTCTCCTTCTCCATCAGTTGTGTTGGCCAATACATGAAACATATATGACATATGGGGTACTGTGGGAAAATATATGCATTTTTTTAAATTTGATTTTTACAAACTTACTAAGCAGCATATCCTTTAGTATTATGTATGTCTGGTTTCCAGGAATTGTAATATAGTAGGTAAGATTTTGCCCATTTATACACTCAACATTTAAACCAGTATCATCAACTGTGACATTAATAGTGTAAGATGTTATCATGCAGTTCTTTTCCAGGGGACAGTTCCAGGTGAGGTTTGCAGAGGTTGCAGAAAGTGCATATCGAGGAACCTCTGGTGGTTGTGGGACCTGAACATACACTGCATATATGGTAATGAATTTCGTTATGAATGCTACATGACTTAGGTGTTGGTGAACTCACTGTTGAGGGATGAATCAAGAACTGATGCACTAAATGGACCAGGTCCTTGGCTGGTGTAAGCTCTCACTGAGATGTTGTATTGCACACATTCCATAAGCATGTCAAGTAATATTTGAGTTGAAGCACCACTAGCGTTTGCATAATTCATACTGAGCTGTCCAGTACTCAGTGGCCACATGTACATCACTTCATAGGTTGTTATGATACCATTCCTTGAAATGTTGGATACACTGACCCATGTGACATTAACCGAAAATGGTGAAATTGTGATGGCAGCAACATTGCTGGGTGAACCGCTGGGAACTGAAGATGAAATTAATTATATAGCATAACAAACACACAATCATGCAGCCTATTCTACTGAACACATTACTATAATTATATTAAGAACCTTACTTCCTTCAAATGTTTGTGCAGTCACAAGAACTGAAGGATGTCCTTCTCCTACTGATGTATTGGCAGTCACATAGCAACTGTACTGTGTGTATGGGTTGAGTCCAACAATAGTAAGTCTTGTTACATTTAGTACTGATCTAATGGTGGGTATATTTGGACCAATCGCTTGCTCTGGATACGTCTGGTCGATAGAAGTGTTGCAATACACAGAGTAGGCTACAATGATTCCATTTTTAGGAATAGGTGCAGACCACTTAGCTGACAGTGTAGTTGGATATCCAGGAACAGCAAACAAAGAGAAGTTGAGAGGTGAGGATGGAACTATGTGATAAATTGATGTGAATGTTTAGAACATAGTCACTTATCATTCACACATCAAAGTACCACCTTCAACTGTTCTTGTTGTGAAAGTTGCTGATGGGCTTCCTTCTCCTACTGATGTATTAGCAGTCACATAGCAACTATATTCTGTGTATGGGTTGAGTCCAGTGAGTGTAACAGCCAGTGTTGTCCCATCCACCACAGATCTAATAGTGGGCACGTTTGATCCAATAATTTGTTCCAGGTATGTTTGGTTTGATGAAGTGTTACAGTATACATTGTACGATGTTATGATACCATTCTTGGGTATGGGGGCACTCCAGTTTGCAGTGAGCATAGTGGATTGCATGGAGACAGGAAACAAAGCAAAGGACAATGGAGATGATGGAACTACATTGTACAATCAAGAAATATACTGTTATGGCTAAATACTAATCCTTGCAAATCCTTACCATCTTCAACTGTTCTAGACATGACTGTAGTAGTAGAAAATCCCTCACCTACTGATGTATTAGCAGTTATGTAACAACTGTATTGTGTGAATGGGTTGAGTCCAGTGATTGAAGCTACTAGTGTCATCCCATTCACCACAGATCTAATGGTGGGCATATTTGATCCAATAACTTGCTCTGGGTATGTTTGGTTTGATGAAGTGTTACAGTAGACATTGTACGATGTTATGATACCATTCTTGGGTATGGGGGCACTCCATTTTGCAATAAGCACAGTGGGTTGCATGGAGACAGGAATCAGATCAAATGACAGTGGAGATGATGGAACTACACATAAGTCAAAAGTACACTGTTATAGCTATCTTTTTATCATCTAATCAATTCTTACCATTTTCAGTTGTTCTAGCTGTGACTATATCTGTTGAAGATCCCTCACCTACTGATGTATTAGCAGTCATGTAACAACTGTATTGTGTGAATGGGTTGAGTCCAGTGATTGCAGTATTAAGCATTGTCCCATTCACCACAGATCTAATGGTGGGGATGTTTGGACCAATGATTTGTTCAGGATATGCTTGAGTAGCAGATGTGTTGCAGTACAGGGTGTAACCAGTGATGATACCATTTCTGGGGATAGGTTCTGTCCAATTAACTGAGAGAACATATGGCAATCCAAATACAGCAGATAATTTGAGGTTGATAGGGAATGATGGGACTGAAAACAGACCATGCAGTTTTATCATAACAATATTAGTGTTCGACAAAATAGCATGCTTAATGACAGATATGATTACCTCCTTCAGCAGTCCTGGCAAGTAGAGATACAGATTGACTTCCTTCTCCAGCTGATGTATTAGCAGTCACATAGCAACTATATTGGGTGTATGGGTTGAGACCTGTGTTGAAAGTTATGGCCAGTATTGTGCCATTCACCACAGATCTGATGGTGGGAATATTTGGACCAAGAACTTGCTCAGAATATGCTTGACTTGTGGTAGTGTTACAGTATACAGTGTAGGCAAGAATTATTCCATTCTTTGGTGTCAGAACTGACCAAGTAGCAAAAAGTGCATTTGGAGTTACGGGAACATAAGTCAGTGATACATTCACTGGGAATGATGGAGCTGAAGAATATGTAGAGAAAATGTACACAGGACACAAAAATGTAAATCAATTTGGTTGCAATTGCTAATAATAATATAGATTTCAAATAGCGTAGTGTAGACTCACAAACTGCCAATCCAATTAATAGTTATTGAATAATAATATACATACACTTGGGCTATCACAGTTTGATGTTTAAACCACTTTAATAAATTAAACGTAACAAAACATGTGATCGAGGTACCGTTACGATAAGCCTCAGTCCATGTTGATGGCACAATAGTGAGTGTGTTTATTAATTAATTTTAATACTCATATTGCTAATGTTGTCATGTACCATTAAAAATTGTTTTATATATATATATTTTTGGTTGCATGTTGTGATCAGCATGGATCAATGAAGAAGGGGAGGAGTGTGTTAGTTGAGCTAACTTTTAGGTTTTAGGTTCATACTGCCTTTGAGGTTTGGTATTAAGGAGAGTATGATAGTCTGATATATCACTTGGGTACATGTCATAGGAATGTTAGAGACTGGTGATGTGCATGAGAAAAAGGACCTTATTAAAAAATCAATACCTGTCAAATGGCACAACTAACCCACTTGTGCTAGGTACATAGGTCCTATGCTGCTTTAAAGCTAAAGTTTGCTGCATACCTAACATAAATAGGCCTAGGCCTTACATTGTCAAATCATTTATTGATACAAATTCATACACTAATGCATGACACTTTTTCAATGAGAGCTCTTGAACTTGTTCGGCAAGTGCTTTTAACATGATAAAGTCCTTTAGAATGCGTATGTGAATGCTGCATAGCCAAATATGCCTCACTCATTGTTCCTGTTACGTGAATCAATAAATCATATTAATGCCTTACAATTACATATGGCTCAACTACCGCCCTTTGTAAATGGCTCAACTAACTTCACTACTAATTTTTCCTGTAGCTAGCTAAGTTGTAGCAAAGAATAGAATTCGTTATAAACATAAATATAGCTGCATGCATGTACTTTCAAACACCCAAGACTTTAAACACACAATTTTACTCGGATTATTAGAATTCTTATTTATGAATTTCACATTCTGATGTTTAAAAAAAAAATCGAATGCAGGACAAGAAGCTAGTCATAACACTTAATGCCAATATATGATTCAATTAGTTGTCTTCATGGAGCTAAAACAGGGGGTGGCTCAACAAACCTAGTGGCTCAACTAACCCACTCGATCCTCCACTACAGCTACAAACAGTATTTAAACCTTTCAAATGCAAGTGAATTGAATTAGGGCTTATTCGCTGCATCTGTGTAAGAAATTGCAGATCTAGCAGTGGTTTAACCCTCCCCCCCTCCCCCCCCCCCCCCCCCCCCCGGCCGTCCTGAATACATATTGATCTTTTCTGTGATTGAGAGCCAGTATGGAATTAACACAGGGAGATATGCGTTCTCAATGCATATTTTTAAAAAACATATAAGTACACCCTTAAACAGAGTCATGTGATTGAATTATAACATGATGGTTTGAAGAGCTATTGTGCATGTTACCATTTGTGCATTATTAGACCTGACTGGCACCAGCTAGAATTTAAACTAAACCTAACACCATAAAGTGTGAGATTAGAAAACCAAATGCTGGCACTGAACATGTGAGAGCAAGATGTGTATAAACATACAAATGTATACACTCGGGGATTTTTGTCAGTTAGCATAGGGTGGGGTGTGTATACACCAATATACAGGTTTGTAGCTGTTAATGCAAATATATTACCTGACTGGGCAGTTTGAACAGTTACAATCATTGAAGTACTTCCTTCTCCAACTGATGTATTAGCAGTCACATAGCAACTAAATTGAGTGTATGGGCTGAATCCACGTATTATAACAGCCAATGTTGTCCCATTCACAACAGATCTAATGGTGGGTACATTTGATCCAATCACTTGCTCAGGATATGTTTGATTAGCAGAAGTGTTGCAGTACACAGAGTAACCAGTGATGATACCATTCTTGGGTACAGGTGCAAACCAACTAGTAGACAGCTGAGTTGGAGAACCAGCAACAGGAGCCATAGAGAGGTTCAAAGGTGATGATGGAACTAAAAAAAAAAGTATAAGACGTATCTGCATTTATGATTCTAAGTGTATGCTTATGTTTCATGTTTTGCTACAAATGTGAATCGTACCGTCTTGTAAAGTGGAATTTATTATCTGTTGAGTGTAACTTCCATTGATGACTGTTGAAAAATTTGATCTGCTTAGATAGGTAAATGCCCTCACACTAAAGAAGTATACTGTATAAGGACTTAGACCAAGGAATGTGTATGTATGCTGGGAAGTATCGTTGGATGCTATTATAATGTTCAATGGGTTGGGAAACAAAGACACATTGTGAATAATTTGATATCCAGCTATAAGACTTCTTGGAATTAATGGATAACCCCAAAATAGCCTGATCGAGGTAGAGGAAAGAACAGATGCAGTGAAGTTTGCAGGAGGATAAGGTGAGTCAGGGTCAGTTGTGATAACTACAGGTGAAGTGAAATATCCATAACCAATCCTAGTAGATGCTTGCACGCACAAGGCATACATGCTAAAGGGAACCAAATTCAACAGAGTTGCATTGTACATGGACTGTCCTGGTACGGACGTAACTTGCTGGTTTGTACCACTAGTTGTGCAATTCCCAGAGCTACTAATGGAATAGACCAACTTATAACCAATTACAATGCCATTTGGAACAGCTGGTGCCAGCCATGAAGCAAAGAGAACTGAGGAATTGGTCACAACAGCAACCAGAGCAGAAGGCATGCCTGGCACTGAGGGGGAAAAATCCATTTTGAAACAGTATGTGTGCAAAAAATACAAGTTCAAGTAAGCATTAAATTCAATGCTTACAGTATTCATCAGTTGAAACTGTGACAGCAGTACTGTTATTGCCAAGGGTTACAGTCCTGGCCCTCACAAAGATGGTGTAGGTGGTGTAAATGGATAGACCAGTGAGGAGAGTGCTCGTGACTACATCAGTATCACTAGTAGCAATGGCGGTCCCTCCATTAGCTAAATAGCTGACTTGGTAACTTCTGATAATACCATAAGGGGACACAGGTGGTTGCCAGGTAACCATAATGGAGGTGGAGCTGGTATTGTATGCCATCACATTCAGGGGAGCTGAAGGAGCTGAACAATTTAGCAAATATTTAATATTACTCAATGCATTATCCCTCATTACTCACCATCCTCTGAGGTAGTCTGAATTACTGGATCAGTGAAGTTACCCATCCCTCCTCCAGTCACTGCACTGACTTTGAAGGAGTAAGAAGTATAGATAGCAAGCCCGTACACAGTAACTGTTATGTTTGATACATTAGTCTTGCTGGACATATTTGTATTTCCCACAGGATAATACACAACCTCATAGAACTGTATCACACCATTGGGAAACTGGGGGCGTATTCATATCAAACGGATAGATGTTGAACTGTCATTGAGTGCAGTTAAGTTGCATGTGGAACTGGAACAACAATCATATGACATTGATAGAGGTTACAAAAACAATTCTCATAATTATAACACCTTGCTTTATTAACATGCACATGTAGTTCATAGTTAATTACCTGATTGGGAAGTTTGCAAAGAGACAATGGTTGAAGGACTTCCTCCTCCCACTGATGTATTAGCAGTCACATAGCAACTATATTGAGTGTATGGGTTGAGTCCACTTAATATTATAATAGCCAGTGTTGTCCCATTCACTACAGATCTAATAGAAGGTACATTTGATCCAACTACTTGCTCAGGATATGATTGGTTAGCAGAAGTTTTACAGTACACAGAGTACCCAGTGATGATACCATTCTTGGGTATAGGTGCAGACCAACTAGCAGACAGCTGTGTTGGAGAAGTAGCAACTTGAGCCAGAGCAAAGTTTTGAGGTGATGATGGAACTAGAAATAGAACAGGTAACTTCTATTAATTACAAGATTAGCTCTTATACAGGTAAAAATGTTATAATTTCAGTTGCATATTTGATCCAATCACCTGCTCAGGATATGATTGATTAGCAGAAGTGTTACAGTACACAGAGTAACCAGTGATGATACCATTCTTAGGTACAGGTGCAGACCAATTAGCAGACAGCTGAGTTGGAGAACCAGCAACAGGAGCCAGAGCAAAGCTTTGAGGTGAGGATGGAACTACAAAAAGTACGTTTTAAGTGTTAAACTCTTAAAGAGCTTACAACAATAGTAGAATCAAGTTACAAGCATCACTATAGCAAAGGATGTTATTACCTGATTGGACAGTTTGCACAGTTACAATGTTTGACAGACTTCCTCCTCCCACTGATGTATTAGCAGTCACATAGCAAGTATATTGAGTGTATGGGTTGAGTCCAGTGAAATTAACAGCCAGTGTTGTCCCATTCACCACAGATACAATTGTGGGTAAATTTGATCCAATCACCTGCTCAGGATATGATTGATTAGCAGAAGTGTTACAGTACACAGAGTACCCAGTGATGATACCATTCTTGGGTATGGGTGCAGACCAACTAGCAGACAGCTGTGTTGGAGAACCAGCAACTTGAGCCAGAGCAAAGTTTGAAGGTGATGATGGAACTAGAAATAGAAAAGGTAACTTCTATTAATTATGAGATTAGCTCTTATACAGGTTAAAATGTTATCATTTCAGTTCAGTTTTACTGAAAGGTACAAGCTTTAATAGTACCTAAGCATGTCTATACCTGATTGTGCTGTTTGGACAGTGACAATGTTTGAAGGGCTTCCTTCTCCTACTGATCTATTAGCAGTCACATAGCAACTGTACTGAGTGTATGGGTTGAGTCCAATGAGTGTTACAGCCAGTGTTGTCCCATTCACTACAAATCTAGTAGTTGGCACATTTGATCCAATCACTTGCTCAGGATATGATTGATTAGCAGAAGTGTTGCAGTACACAGAGTAACCAGTGATGATACCATTCTTTGGTATAGGTGCAAACCAACTAGCAGACAGCTGAGTTGGAGAACCAGCAACAGAGGCCAGAGCAAAGTTTAGAGGTGAGGATGGAACTAGAAATAGGACATATCAAGTGTTAAACTTATAGTACATAGCTAATAACAAAAGTAGAATTGAGTTGCAAGCATCAGTAAAAATGTTATTACCTGATTGGGCAGTTTGCACAGTGACAATGTTTGAAGGACTTCCTTCTCCTACTGATGTATTAGCAGTCACATAGCAACTGTACTGTGTGTATCGGTTGAGTCCATTGAGTGTTACAGCTTGTGTTGTCCCATTTACTACAGATCTAGTAATTGGTAAATTTGATCCAATCACTAGCTCAGGATATGATTGGTTAGCAGAAGTGTTGCAGTACACAGAGTAACCAGTGATGATGCCATTCTTGGGTATAGGTGCAGACCAACTAGCAGACAGCTGTGTTGGAGAACTGGCAACAGGAGCCAGAGCAAAGCTTTGAGGTGAGGATGGAACTACAAAAAGTATGTATCAAGTGTTAAACTCTTATAGAGCTTTCAACAATAGTAGAATCAAGTTACAAGCATCACTATTGCAAAGGATGTTATTACCTGATTGGACAGTTTGCACAGTGACAATGTTTGACAGACTTCCTTCTCCCACTGATGTATTAGCAGTCACATAGCAAGTATATTGAGTGTATGGGTTGAGTCCAGTGAAATTAACAGCCAGTGTTGTCCCATTCACCACAGATACAATTGTGGGTAAATTTGATCCAATCACTTGCTCAGGATATGATTGGTTAGCAGAAGTGTTGCAGTACACAGAGTAACCAGTGATGATACCATTCTTTGGTATAGGTGCAAACCAACTAGCAGACAGCTGAGTCACTACTAATGCCTCCTTTCCTCCGCTACTACTTTGTTTATGGATCCCCTCACCTTCCAGTCACATGCCAATTCAGAGACGTTAACTGTTTAAAAGTAAGTGTTTGATTGTCATGTGATTTAATGATGACAGCAAGTGAGCAGATCAAACTGTCTTATTCATACTGCTGTGATGTATGTGATGCAATAGGTGGTATTCCAAGGTTGCATTTCCTTCTTTGTTTGCTCTCATGCATGCAATGTATAAGTACATGTCGGAACCCACCGGGGAAAAAAATGGAGTGAAACAACATATAAAAATTAAAATTGGGGATGGTAGACAGCAATTAGTAAAAAGTAGGGAAACAAGGAATTACGGATATTATGCATTCATTAATTTCGAAATAATTATTACATACCTACATTTAGCACAGAATTTCTGGCAGGTATATTTGCTAAATAATGTAGGTCTGTAATATTTATAATTTAAACTCTGTTACCAAAAGTAACAGAGTTTGCTTATGTTACTGATGGAGCCTACTCTGACTCTGACATAGAGGACATGGAATTGCTTATATGCAAGGTGAGGTTTTGGGCCTCCAAATGTAATTTTAGATTGGACAATGTTACCTTATGATTTGCACAGGCACTCAACTGGAAATTAAATCACGTCATTATTATGGTCAATACTTGGGTCAATATCTACATGCAACTTGGAAGCCATCACCTCAAACCAGCAGATCAAATGACAAAATAATTTGAATACCCTGCTTATTCCACACTGGAGTTCATTTGTATCATGCAGGTACATTCTAATTTGTACACATGCGTTATTTTCAGTGTTACATTTAATTTAATTATGAACTATTTTTTTTATTGTTCACATTCCCATCGTAACTATTTTCCTGCCATAATTTTACCCCACCCCCTAAGCCCCAAAATTGGGATGGGACTGTGATAGCAATGCTTCCATTTTCTGTTCATTACATAACTTTCTTTTTTACCTACAATGGTTAATCACAGGGTTTAAATTTATGTACACTTGATATCGCCCACTGACAGTTCAGCACCAGTGTGTTGGGGGCATCTGTACCTCATGTCAGAGAAGTCACAGCCTAACCTTCACATCATGACAGGTCAGCCAGCCAGCCATTGGGCATATGCGCTAACTGATACAAAGGTTTTTGTTTTCTTCTATGCAAGTATATAGGACTGGATATCAATGACATAAATGCCTGTGTTACTTGGATGCAGCCATTTGCAGTGCTTCTAAATAAAAAAGGACCAGTCATTCAACACATATTCAAAGAGGTGAGGGTATTTAATTGATTGTGCCTGGTATCCCTTGGCCCCCCCCCCCCCCCCCCCCCCCCCGCCCCCTCATATTTAAAATGGTGTTGTGCAGGTACAGCCACAAGACTCACACAACATTCAAAACCATGATATTTCTATGGTGATGTTTGAGGAGATGCAAAGAACAATAATTACTTCAGATCACACCATTTCTTCCACCTGACTGTTACTACTGATGATCAGCATGAAAGACACTTCCTGTATCCAAATGTCTTGCTGATCTCACAAAAGTTTATATTTATTTGTTTCAATGTGTTTGTGTATGTTGTAAGTGATGTAAGTGGACCAAAGTGATAGTAACAGTGAGGAATTATAGGCTGCATGGAAACTCAAATGTGAAGGCCTATCGTTGCAGTGTCATTGATATCCATACCATCATTGAAAGAAACACAGTGGGGACCAAAGGTAAAAGTTGATGAATGCTGGATATCACGTTATTCTGTAATTTCATTAGGGTACATGTATATTCATTCTCACTAGTGTTATACCTCTCTGCACACATGCTATGTATGAGCCAACAAAAAGCATGAGATATTGTCTGTCTCAGCAACTAATTAAGAGAGTATCCTGTATCTTTGTTGTTTTGCCGGTGTTGGTATGATAACCTTAAACCAGATGTCTCAATGGTATCACGACTGACGTTTTCCGCTGGCGACCTTGGCGCATTTCACTTAATATATAACATCTGCCCATTTTGCAAGATTTGATCATTTACAAATGCTACACTTGTTTTGTTGTACTAACAATATAGTACAGGGTATAGCTTCCAATTGTGATATACGGACTTTATACATATAGTATACTTCATGTTCGTCTCCATTGTAACTTCTCTCCAATAAAAGCACCACCTCAATCGGAGGTTAATTAACGCTACAAATTCGGCATGGGGGCGTCAAGAACACAAGGATATTTGGAACGGGGGTGATAAATATTCCGTGACACCTGTCCTGAGGTATTTGTACGTGTACATTGTTGCAGGTCCGTATGAGGCTCTTGGATCCTATGGTACGTTATTTGATACGTAAAAGAGCATGATACGTTATTGTAGCTGTATTATGCTAGCCATACCATAGATAATAGAGCGTTTTCATCGCGTGAGCAGTTACATATTTTTATTTTTTATAGCCATATATTGAACTCAAAAGACCTTTGCGTATCCGCAATCTACGCGACGCGGACGATATGAGACTGAAGACTCCATAGCTTGTACACGCTAGTCCTACATGTATTTCGTGCTGCAGACAAATTTTAAAACTTCTCAGCAACTGAAAGCAAGCAAGATACTTCATATGAAGGTTAAGGCTCGAATTCAAGATGTTGTAATGTGCGCGCAACAGCTAGCTAGCTACGCGAACGTGCATGTGAATGAGTTATAAAATACCACATATGAACTATACATGCAACGTGCATGAGGATGCACGAGGATATACATGCAGTAGGAAATCCGAGCAAGTAGGCCATCGGTTATGGAGTCTTCAGTGAACCTTTCACCAGCACTGTTATTGGTACATGTGTGATGCACAATCGAAGTCATAGCTGTAAACAAATTAGAAAACGCAACTCAATTGGGTTTTTTTTTAAGCAGCTATACATTACTGCAGCCTACCAGTTGAGAAATTTTATTATACTACGGGACGTATAAAAAATTACATAGTTATTCATATATGTTCCATTCAGGATGACCGCATTACACTGCATGCATGGGCCATTGACAAGTGCATAAAAACATATTTACTTGTGGAAATTTTTATAAAGTTAATTTTCTAGTGCAAAAAAGGCTATATATACCCCAAACACAACTACTATTGCAACTAACTATAGTATTAAATCACCCAATTTGCACTACTGCTGAGTAACTATATCAAAATGACGTTATGCTCATTGTCTTGGTCTCACCACCGCTTTCAGCTTTATCCACAGACTTCAACTCCACCTGCTCTGTCATGTGGATTTTGTGGCTGGAGAAGGTGCTCGTGATATGAGCAGGTGACCCCCCAGTATCTACTAGATACGCGTCCTTGGTGTAAAAGAACTCCGACTGTTCACTGATGACGTGGTCATGACTGAAAATTAAGTCAGTACTACAAGGCGGTTTTGCCTTGGTCTCACCACCGCTTTCAGCTTTATCCACAGACTTCAACTCCACCTGTTCTGTCATGTGGATTTTGTGGCTGGAGAAGGTGCTCGTGAGATGTGCAGGCGACCCCCCAGTATCTACTAGATACGCGTCATTGGTGTAAAAGGACTCCGACTGATCACTGATGACGTGGTCATGACTTAGTATTAACTCCGTACTAGAAGGCGGCTTTGTTGATTGCTTCGTTGAGTCCATCATACTGCTCGTTGGCTTCGTTGTACATGTATGTCGTTTGCCGATTAACTTTTGCTTCCAGGCCAAGCGAACATCGCCGTTTAGTACGCAGAAGAAAATAAATATGAAGAAACCTTGCAACGAGTTGGTTACTGTGAAGACAATCTGGAACGCCTGATCAGCTTTTGTGATTGTCAATGCTCCGAAGACCCACGTGAGACCTAGCAGGCAGCTTATCCCAGTGATGTTAGCCATCAATTGAATACCTTTATACCTATAATTCGCTTGCTCCTTCGATCGTTTAATAAGGTGCTTAACAAGGACCACAATCACCACAACAAATATGACCACATTGAAGGCAAGTATCAGGAGGATAGGTCCCAGAAATGTAGCAAAGAATACGGTTACGTTATTGATGAAGCAACTGAATATGTAGAATGTAAAAGCAATGTGAATGAGAACACAATTAATTAACATTTTAACGTACTATCCTTTAGTTGAGTTTCGTTTCACAAGTAAATTTCTATCAATTGACAGAGGAATAACGACTGGAACCAACGGGACCACTGTGTAGGAGTACAAATATCAGTATAAATATCTAATTAAAAGTATTGTCTCCAACGTACCCCAACAAATGAGAGAGAGAACAGTGATATAACGTGTGGTCATTCGGATAAAGACAACTACAATCTTCTGGAACATGAAGAGGGCCTCTGCCCCCATCCACATCACAGCCACCAGAGTGAAGTAGTGGATCAGCACAGACACAGTCACACAGCCTCCAAAGTTTTCTGTCTTATCGATCCCAACCACAAACACCAACAGCATGCCAAGGAGGGCACAGCATAGCTGGATGTGTAACTTGGAAACATCCTTCTGCCTCAGTTTTCTACACATAAGTACAGTTAGAGAATAGAAGAGAAGGGAATGCCATGAATACATCAATCATAGATACATCTAAGTATATAACAATTACATTCAATTAGTAATAATAAATCATACATTCCGGTACATACATGTACATCCATATGCACACAATGTAATTAACAATAATTTACATGTGCAAGGTTTGCTGTACTTTTACTGAATACTAGATCCATGGATCCCAACTGTTTTATGTAAATTTCAGGCATTACATATTGTATCCGTCAGGTTGCCATCCTGCCAACTATACCAGTGTGACAAGGTTCACTAGAGTGTTACTGAATGCATGGAATGGTATTACTATATAACATGGCAAGACGTTCTGGAAGAGTACAACATTAGGTCATTAAATATTGTCTACGAGTCATCCTGTACATATACATAAAAAAAGCATTTGACTATAAGCAATCTACAAATATACAAGTACAGTATAAATACATATATATATATATATATATATATATATATATATATATAATTATATATATATATATCACCTCTGTGTCATACATGTACTCCTTAAATGCGAATCATGCATATTTACTTTATTAGCAGTAGAGCAGCAAGTGCTAGTACCAGACCAAACAAGGACAGTGCCACACCAATGTAGGAGATGATATCCAATGTATCATTTTTTGGTGGTGATTCATTGGGCTGGACCCTACTGGATATGTCCTATATTGATGAAGCAATAGTTATGTAACTTTAATAAAGCATGATAATAATGGATAAAGCAATAGATGTAAGTCCTCTATATTGATATAGGTTGGTTATGTTGTACACTTTCAGTGCCTTACCACAAGAATGGCAAAGTTGGTCAAGTGGAAGCATTGGCACTCAATATTAGAAGCAACCTGATTGCTCTGACGCACATATGTAACACATCCATCAGTAGTCCAGTTGCCTGCACCACCTACATGGATTGGAACAGCACTACTGTGCCAACATCACATGCACCATCTCAATTATTTGCATCCTTTTTTCTATACATTGAGCCCCACCATTTTCCACTGATCTCATCTACATACTATTCTTACCTGCTGCAAGAAAATTCCAGCTCACACATAAATAGTTAGAATAGTTCTGTGCACCATAAAGTAAAACATCATCAAGTTGTGTGCCATCATGATAATTAATTTCCCTTACTGCATTAGGTATGGTAAAATTAAGCACAACTGGATCAGTGAGGTTATTTGTCATCACACCAACAACTGTGATGCCAAAAACAAGAGGTGTTACAGTGATGTTATTTGAAGTATTTGTCAATGGAAAGAAAGATGCTGTGGTGTAGGTGGTAACGAAGATACCAACATCAGTTATATTAGAATTAGTAGCTATTGAACTGAACATTGAAGGTGGGAGTACAACTGAAGCTGTCAACATAGGAGGTGGAACAGTTGTATTGGTACTTCCTCCTGATGTTTGGGTGTTACCCACTGTTGAATAGGTCTTTCCTTCAATGGTGAGGTTTGCTAATGGAAGCTGGATGACAGGTTGAAACAATTCATCTCCTACATTTTAAATTATCAACAATAACCTTTTGGGCAATAAGAACTGTTTGATTTTGAATAACTCGAAGTTCTGTAAAGTTCTGCTGCTGGACAAGATTGGTAGCTATTATTTCAAATTTCTCTACCACCCTGTGAAATAATATTGTTCATCAGAAATACATAACAAATGATGAGGACTTACACTGAACCACTAGTGCTCAAAACTGAGGGCGGCCATGTTTGGATGCTGCTTAACACTGCTACCACATTGATGATGGTCTTTTTGGAAGAATGGAAATCAGCAATGAATAAAGATAAAGGTAAATACAATACCTGTGGTTGTATAGGCACTGTTGATGATATGTTGGAGATTTGTGTGATTACATTTGTCACAACAGCCAGGTTAGAAGCACTCTCGTCCACCATTTGTGTGGCCTGGGACACCACAGCCTGAAGCTGGGATGAGACATTTACCACATTCTGTGCTGTGATAGTTTGCTATCACAAGAAAGAAGGAGTTTAATATAATGTGTGCATTTAAAAGTATACCACACTACATTTTGAATTGCAGCGTTTAGCTGTCTAAACTGTTTGGTAACAACAGTAGGACACTGTGAGGCATATTCAGTCCATGTCAGGTCTCCATTGCAGAGCCTTGTGATGTTCTGACCCACCACTCCATACTGACACATCTGGGATATGGTTTGGCCAATAGCTGCTTCAGGCCAACTGTATGTTCCACTGCCTCCACTGGATGGATTCAAATCACAGCTGCAGAATTCTGTTGCTGTAAAACAAATACTCTTTCTCTCAATCAATAATGAATAATTTATGCTTACCAGATATACTGAGAGTGTTTGGTGCAAGGTCAAGTGCAGAACTGGTTGCATTAATGGCACTGATTAACTGGCTAATAAACTTCTGCATGTCCAGGTTGAGATATATCATGATTTTGCACTCAACCCTGCTCCACCCATTTGTGACATCATTTTTACAGCTAAAATAATGGCAAATCAAATATATATATATATATGTATGATGCAGCTGTACCTCTGTACTGCTGTGCACACCACCTCTAATTCAACTTTTGTTGCTACACTGATATTTATTGCAATACAATAATTTGCAACCAAGAATAACTGAAAGAAAATTTGTGAAATTTTATGTGCAAATCTTTATTCCCACTCACCTCATCCTGTAACAATAATAGTGCTTCGTCATTCTGGTGGTTATCAACATTGGTTAGTGAAGACATCCTGAGGTACACCACGGATGGGTTTGATGGTGGAGCTAATCAAAGTCTAATAATAAACAGTGACAAAACTACTTATTGTGTGATCCTCACCTGGTGATGTCATAGCTGTGATAACGGCATTAGGACCACACCCACCAGCAGTACAGGCACACAAAGATATAGTGTACACAGTATTATTTAACATGTTTTGAAGCAGAAGATTGGATGTATTTGTGACACTGTAAGGACTTAATGGAGAGCCTGTTGGTGGACTGTACATCACCTATGTGGTGAACGTGGCTATAGTATTCCAAACTCCTTTTATTAATTCCTTACCATGTAACCTGATATTATTCCATTGCTGCACTTTGGTGGGCTCCATGATATGAATAGACTGCTGTAGCTAAGGACATTGACAGTAACATTGAGGGGGGAAGTGGGAGGGGCTTGAAGAGTGGTAAATGATTGAGGCAATGACACTTCTCCAACTTCCACAGTCGTATTTGCCAACACATCAAATGTGTAGGCTGTGTAGGGTACTGGAGGAACATTAATAGCACAGGTGGATTGTTGCAACAAAAGGCATGATAAGTAACATACTAAGTGACATGTGTTTCAGTTCCACATATCTCTGGTATCCTGGAACTGTGATGTAGTAACTGAAGTTCTGTCCATTCAAACAGTTGACATCCACCAATCTAGGACTGACAACAGTGACATTGACAGAGTATGAGGTGATGGTGAAGTTCTTTTCCAGAGGGCAGCTCCAAGTGAGATTGGCAGAGGTAGTAGTGAGGGCATTAATTGGAACCTCGGGTGGCTGAGGGACCTCAGCATATTCTGTGTATTTATTGACCAGTACATAGGTTAAACAGTAATGTATATGTGTTTCTAATGTTACCATTTAGGGACGAATCAAGAACAGGATCACTAAATGATCCAGGCCCTTGGCTGCATGTTGTGTAGGCTCTCACTGAAATGCTGTACTGAACACATTCCTGGAGCGCATTTACTATTAGATAGGTCTGGGCACCACTGGTGTTCATATAACTGATGCCAAGCTGTCCATTGCTCAAACGCCAAGTGTACTGAACCTCATAGGCTGTGATGACATCACTTGTTAAAGGTAAACCATTCCAACTGATGATGATGGATGTTGGGGTATCAGTGATGGCAATCACATTGATAGGAGCACTGGGAACTAAGGAGACAGTGCTTATTTTACACACACACACACAAGCATGCTCACACACGCATATTAACAAACATCAGAGTGCTCTAATGCACAAATGTACATTTATGTACATGTTCATCATGAACACAGTAAACTGTGCATACCAATCTTGTGTGGAGAATTCATAAACACATGGCATATATGGGATAGGCATGTGCATGGAAAGCAAACTATGTAGATGAAACAAAGCAGCTGTGTATACAGCTGTCACCTTCTGTCGACATTTTACTCCCGTGGATTTCAAACCTTGAGAGGTGGGATTTGAAAAACGCACCTGTATTCAAGCAGCCTTGTTATGCACACAGGATTGGATCAATGTGAAACTATAGGGGTGGCATTCACTGCACAGCTAACCCATCAACTATGTTCGTACACTTGTATCAAGTACATGTATATATACATACATGTACAGCATGGTGTGCACAATGCAGCTGCCATAGATACATGTACATCCCTGATAGTCTGCACATTAAAAGATTATGTATATTTAACCCATGGTTGTATACACCTTAACAAAGCAATCATTGAAAGAGTGAATTTATAATTTATTGTTCCCATTTTCCTTATACTACATAATATGTATATACCTCCTACTGTACTGGCATTGGCATATCCAGAGGGGCTTCCTCCTCCAGCTGATGTAAATGCAATCACATAACATCTATACTGTGTGCATTGGCTGAGTCCACTGATTATAGTAGCCTGTGTTGTCCCACTCACAAATACAGCGAATGTAAAAGGTCCCACTGGATTAAGTGATGTGTTGCAATACACAATATATTCTAAAATAGTGATGTTCACGTTACTGATGACGGGTGGTGACCATGTAGCATATAGAGCAGTTGGATTAATGGGAGACAATACAAAGTTTGTGGGCGAAGATGAAACTGGGGAGAAGACAGAACATGGTTCATAAAGTATTAAGACACATTCCATTTGCATGATTTCAATTATTATATGACTAGGAATGCTTACAAGTGCATGAAGTGTGCAAAAAGATGTTTTGTGTTGCTTTCAATATTACAACATCATGTTGATCATTCTGATATCTGTGACAACTGCGTGTATTCATGCGACTTGCATAGCGTTGTTTGAGTGCATCAACTTATATTTTCATGTACTTCTCTGCATACAAGTAGTAAATCCTAACAATCAATAATTGCTGATGTATGCATACTTACATGTGCTGTTAGTTGCTGTTGCACTACTGCTCCCAGCACAGTTGATGGCCATCACTGAGACAGTGTAGACTGTCCCACTGGTTAGTCCATAGAATGAGTATGCATTACCAAGTATGGAGACAGGAGTGCTGCCATTGATACTGACATTGTAGCTGGCAGCATTGACAACTGATGTCCACATCACTGTTAGTTCATCTCCTGCAAAGTTGCTTATCACTGAAGTTATGTAAGGAGGAGTGCTCGGAGGAGCTATGGAGTAAAGAAATATGTATCTCCATTAGCTACTGAAATGAGCATTAAAAAAAAAAAAGATCTAGATTGAGATCATTAAATTACTGATTGCAATAGAGACATTTAAAGAACATTTTATGTAATAGGCTGATAAGAGACACACGAAATATATCTAAAAACATCATTATACTGCATTGTAATGCTGAAGTGCACTTAATCAACTGCATAGCAAGTTAAACATTTTGATGACGCTGAGTCACTGATACATATTTGAAAACATGATAAATATTTATCAAATTCACGGATTGGCATAATGATTATGATAGTAGGAGTAGAGTGTATTGTGCATGCATCTTCAGTATCATATACTTACATGCCGCAGGTATATTGAATGTATTATTGCCTATGAGAACGCCACTAACACCATCATTGCAACGGACTGTACTCCCATTCAAATATCGGGCAGCAGAGTAAAGGACAGATGTGAAGCATGTTCCATTGATATGGATCATCTCTGCTGTAACATTTCCGCACTGCGCAACTGTTGCATTGAGTGTGTTATTAGAGCCTTGCGTAAGTGTAATAGTATTTCTCGATGCATTTCCAGGACACTGGGAAGCAAGTCCTGACCATACTGTGACTGCATTGGAAGCAGCTGTATTAATGGCACATGTGTAGGAGACATAGTCCCCAGGGCAGAGAAATGTCACTGGTTGGTAGTTGGTGGTGAATGATGGACAGGCAGCTGTTGTGGTGTGTAGAGATACACATAAGTACATTTAAATACATAAATTTAAATCTTGACCAAATTATTTGCAAAAGCGGGTGACATTAATTTATGATTGAAGATGGCATCTTGACAAGGGCTCGTTTCTTCATTCACTGACCTGCATTCATTCTATTATTCAATTCTCTTGCTCAACGGACAAGCACTATCTAATTAACTTTTTACTGCTCCACCTGATTACAGCTTACAGCAGAAATATTTTTGTTCCTTAATTGCCCTTGATGGAGTTACTCAGAACAGTTCCAATGCTGTCCCAAGGTTTGCGGTATGTTTCTATGCTATGATGATTTCAAGCCATATGCCATTTGTCCAGATCTACGACATGATCTTAGTTATGTTGTTCATTGTGCTTAAGTTCTACATTCCTGGTGTCTACCAATCACCTTAAAAAATTCTATCTCATGTTCGATTCCCAATATATAGATACATGTACTTACTTGTTCTGTTAGTTGCTGTTGCATTACTGCTCCCAGCACAGTTGGTGGCAATCACCGAGACATTGTAGACTGTCCCACCAGCAAGTCCATTCAAGATGTAATTGTATGAGTATAATGAAGGATTAGCAGGTAGGTTAAAAACATAGATGCCATTGGCAATTCCAATGTAGCTGGTAGCAAAGGGAGAATATGTCCAGGTCACAGCTAGCTGGTCAGAATATATGCTGGACAGTGATGTAATGGTTGGAGAACTTGGGGGAGCTGAAGAGACAAGATAAAGTTGTGTGCATATAAATTAATATTGTGTGTGCATGGTTAAAACTATGCTGCTCATGCAGCCACACACTAAATGTGCTAAATTGTATGTGGAGAATGTATTGTTTGAAACAATGCAGTCAGGTACATTATGTACATGTCTAGTGAACACCCTTCACTAAGCTCAGGGAACTGCTGTAATTCTGATATCATTGACTCACAAATAAGTTGTATGTTCAACGTTGCATTGAGTAGCGAAGTATTGGTAACACCATCCTTGATGAAGACTGTATTCCCATTCAGATATTGGGCAGCATAGGCAGGAATAATAAGGACAGATGTGTAATTTGTTCCATTCATTTGGGTCATCTCAGCATAGGCATTTCCACACTGCACAACAGTTGTATTTAGTGGACCAGTTGAGTGCTGAATAAGCGTAATTGTATTTGCTGGGAAACTGCTGGGACACTGGGAAGCAAGTCCTGACCATACTGTGACTGCTATTAAATCAGATGTGGAAAGGACAAATGTGAACACGAAGCTGTCTCCAGGACACAGGGGCGTCGTGGTCATTGAATATCCCGCTGTACTTGCAGCTGCATGTATGGTGAATGAAAGAAAAAAACTATGCAAATTACGAACTTCAGATGCATTGTACAAAATTCTTACATGCATGCTACACGCTGTTAGTTGAATAGTTTTTTATATACATTTGCGCGAATAATGCATGTCATAATTAAATTAAAGCCACCACTGCACTGAATCGTCCTATATATGTCATTCTCTATTGATACATCACCCCACTAACAGGAATCACGCCACTCAAACCCCATAAATGGCTTCCCCAGAGAAAATAGAAGTTTATTCAAAACATACATTTGGAATGTAAAAACAGAATATATGTCAACAACGACAAAAAGCGCCAGGTGACGATTAATGCATGTTTGCATGATATAATGTATAAGCGAAAATATAAAAGCTTTTTATGTTAGTAGTATGCTAACCGAATTAAAGCTGACAAACACCTTACCTTTTTTTCTTATTATACTTACCGTTTGCTGATAGACCACAGACACAAGCAAGCAAGAAGCCAACACTCGACCAGCGCAAGACCTGCCAATTATTGTATGTGTGTATGGATGTGATTAGTAGACAAGTTGAACGGAGAATATAACTACGCAACCGTGCATATACATTGTGCACATGTTTATACTGTACAGTTACAAACTTGTCATTTTATACAATTGCAATGCCCCTAATAATTTGTTACATGTGATAGGCCTGACGTAGTTAGACATGCATGTAGTCCGCACGAATAAGTGAGAATCCGAAAATTTATAAAGCCGCGTTACGAGAGAAGCATGTATCTACATGCGCGCGGCCAGGCGACGTTCATTGCGAGGGTACACATGCACGCGGCAGAAGTTAGCTGAAAACTTACATGCTCATGTATGGCTACCACACCAGTCATTTCTACATCAGAAGTAGTTCAAGCGTGCCGCTAGTGTATCCATGCAATATAACCAATGCGCATGTGCATATATTTTATACCCTTACATGAAATTTAGTAAACAGCACGTGCGCTTGCATGCGCAATGATATCTCTGGTTACTGGTTCCCAATCTATATTTATCGACAGCGCGTGCACTAACTCGATCATCGTGATTACTTACCTTATGGAAATACATGTACATGTATAATTATACTAACTATATGGACCTATATAGGTTCATTTCTCATATTGTCCGTATATACACCAAAAACAAGGCAATTAATATCCCACACCTCACAACAGCATTATAACAGCTACGCCGCCACTGCATGGAGTTGTTCGCACAGTTCTCAGTTGTCACGCATGCATATTTGTGCCACCAGACCCTGTTTTGGCTGCCTATATACAATGTACATTTGCATTTCTTATCTTTCTCCGGCCCTGCAAAATTGGTCATATTTAAATGTAAAAACGATCAAGACTGAAACAATCAAGTATAGGTGCTTTCTCATTGAAGGCTGCTTGCATAGACCATGCATGGATACATGCACTAACGGCACACATGTTACTTGATAAGAGATGGGGGCCGGCGGGAGGAGGATATACATTTCCCTCTAAGAAATAATATCCTGATCGAGGGACACATTTTTCTAGGGTACACTGAATATCCGGGGGGGGGGGGGGGGGTGGGGGGGGGGGGGGGGGGGGGACACTTATTCCACGGGGACACTTATTCCTCCTGATGCTGTGTTTATAATCATTGATGCGTGCTCACTCCATGTATAGATGCATGCATGGTTAACCAGAACTGTATACTGACGTGTAGCGCACTGAATTGGGCGGCGAATCATCGTAATATATGCTGCACCATGCCTTTTAACACTGCGCAATTGACAAATTCCAATTGGTATTGATCATCGTGCAAGAACTGATTGATTTGATTCATGAACTTTATTTCGTATTGTATGCATCATTAATATACTTCTTGCACTTCGTGCATGCACGTGATTGTGAGCAAATGCAATTATATGCATCGAATTAAATTAAAATACAGCTATAAATTTAAGTAGAAATGCGCGAGCGCAATGACATTGTGACAGGGGCTGTTGTACGTAGCTACATCCATTACAGCAAAGGCCAAAGCCCTCGGGACTAACCCGAGGCTGCTACTAATGGCTATCAGCCGGTGTATGCCTGTATACATGTATATAAGACCATGTAAATGCATTATATGAACTCGATCTGCTGCTATATGCACCAGTACTGCATGGTAAGGTGCAAAATCGTTGTTATTAGATTAATGTCCTATACTAAGCAGTAAGCATGCATACTTATTCAGCCCATTTAATTTTAATATTTTACAACCGGTTCCATCGACAAGTACATTGTATAATATGCACACATGTACATGTATATGATCTGAAATAAAAAGCACATTTAGCTATAGATATATATAGTTTAGATACAAACACTATAAATATACATCAGCCAAGTATTATTGTATATATTGGGGGACAAGGTCACAATGCGGCCGTGTTCGACGAATTGGTACTATTCAACTCCACCTGTTCTGCCATGTTGTTTTTGTGGCGGGAGAAGGTGCACGTGAGCTGTACAAGCGAACCTCCAGTACTAGCATCTATATATCCATCTTCGATCGCGACTTGGGTGGGAAAAGTCTCCGACTGTTCTATAATGACGCGATCGTGACTGAGTATTGATTCCGTACTAGAAGGCAGCTTTAATGACAACTGAGTTGATCGTGAGCCCTCCTTCATACTGCTCGTTGATTTCGTTGTAGGTCGTTTGCCGAGTAACTTTTGCGTCCAGGCCAAGCGAACATCGCCATTTAGTAGGCAGTAGAAAATGAATATGAAGAAACCTTGCAACGTGTTTGTTACTGTGAACACAATCTGGAACGCCTGTTCGGCTTTTGTGACTGTCAATGCTCCGAAGACCCACGTGAGACCAAGCAGGCAGCTTATCCCAGTAATGTTTGCCATCAATTGAATAGTTGTATACTTGTTCGATCGTTTGATAAGGTACTTACTGTTCGATCGTTTGATAAGGTGCTTAACAAGGACCAATATCACCACAACAAATATAACCGCATTGAAGGCAAGTATCAGGAGGATAGGTCCCAGGAATGTAGCAAAGAATACGGTTACGTTATTGATGAAGCAACTGAACAAGTAGAATGTAAAAGCAATGTGAATGAGAACACAATATGGACATACTATCCTTCAGTTGAGTTCCGTTTCACAAGTAAATTTCTATCAATCGACAAAGGAATAACGACTGGAACCAACGGGACCACTGTAAATGAGTACAAAAATTAATATATGGATATTACATGTATCATTATCTCCTACATACCCCAACAAATGAGTGAAAGAACAGCGATATAACGTGTGGTCATTTGGATAAAGACAACCACAATTTTCTGGAACATGAACAAAGCCTCCGCCCCCATCCACATCACAGCCACCAGAGTGAAGTAGTGGATCAACACTGAAGCAGTTACACAGCCTCCGAATGTTTCAGTTCTGTCTATCCCAACCACAAACACCAACAGCATGCCAATGAGGGCACTACATAACTGGATGTGCAACTTGGAAGCATCCTTCTGCCTCAGATTTCTACAAAGTTAGAGAATAGTTATAAATAAAGGCAAAATTAATAGCATAAATACATCTGCATCACCAACCATTACACCACATATACATTTATATAACATCATAGATACGTACATGTGTATATACATTCATATATTTATACAGTAACCATGTATTAAGCATTACACAATACATATATGTAATAATAAGCAGTAAAATAAGAACCATTACAACATTTGCATAATTACCAGTATGTTTACTTTATTAGTAGTAGTGAAATAAGTGTTAGTACCAGGCCAAACAAGGACAGTGTCACACCAATGTAGGTGATGACCTCCAATGCACGCTGAACAACCTCATCCAGAGGCTGGTTGGGCTGGACCCTACTTGATATGTCCTATATTATTGATGACGTAATGATTATGTAGCATTCTTGCGTTAATTTCCTTACCACAAGATAGGCAAAGTTGGTCAAGTGGAAGCATTGACACTCAATGTTAGAAGCAAACTGATTTCTTTGAACACCTGTAATAACACATCCATCAGTAGTCCAGTTGCCTGCACTACCTACATGGATTGGGATAAAAACATCATCTTCTCATTTGCATCCCATTTCTTCCCCTATACCACTTTCAATAATCTTGCACATACATATTCCTACCTAGGGCATTAAAATTCCAATTCACGCAGAAGTAGTCTGAGTAGTTCTGTGCACCATAATGTAACACACATCACACTATGTGCTGTCATGATTACTCTTATTATTTACCTTGCTAGGTAAATTGTATGTAAAATTAAGCAATACCGGCTCAGTGAGATTATTTGTCTTCCCACCAACAACTGTAGCACCAACAATAAGTGGTGATACAGTTATGTTTTTTGAAACATTTGCCAGTGGAAAGAAAGATGCTGTGTTGTAGATGGAAAAGAAGATGCCAACATCAGTCATACTGGTATTAGCAGCTGCTATTGATCTGAACATTGAAGGTGGGAGTACAATTGACGCTGTCAACTTAGGACGTGGAGCAGCTGTATTGGTACTTCCTCCTGGTGTTTGGGTCTCATACACTGTTGAAAAGGTCCTTCCTTCAATGGTGAGGTAAGCTAATGGAAGCTGGGTGATAGGTTGAAGCAATTCATCTCCTCGATACACATTAAATAATCAGCAGTAACCTTTTGGGCAATAAATATTGTCTCATTTTGAATAACACGAAGTTCCGTAAAGTTCTGCTGCTGGACAAGATTGGTAGCTATTATTTCGAAATTTTTGACCAATCTAGGAAATCATATTGTGTATAAGAAATACATAACAAATGATGAGGACTTACACTGAACCACTAGTGCTCAAAACTGAGGGCGGCCATGTTTGGATGCTGCTTAGCACTGCCACCACATTGATGACAGTCTGGTTGGGAGAAAAGATCTGCGCAATGAATAAAGTTGAAGGTGAATAGCATACCTGTGTTTGTAAAGGCACTGTTGATGATATGTTGGAGATTTTTGTGATTATATTTGTCACAACAGCCAGGTTAGAAGTACTCTGGTCCACCATTTGTGTAGCCTGGGACACCACAGCCTGCAGCTGGGATGAGACATTTGCCACATTCTGTGCCGTGATAGTTTGCTACATAAGAAAGAAGGAGTGTAATATAATGTGAGCATTTACCAGTATACCACACTACATTTTGTATTGCAGCATTTAGCTGTCTGAACTGGTTGGTGACAACAGTAGGACACTGTGAGGCATCTTCAGTCCATGTCAGGTCTCCATTGCAGAGCCTTGTGATGTTCTGACCCACCACTCCATACTGACACATCTGGGATATGTTTTGACCAATAGCTGCTTCAGGCCAACTGTATGTTCCACTGCCTCCACTGGATGAATTCAAACCACTGCTGCAGAATTCTGTTGCTATAAAACAATTACAATGTATTCTTTCCCTCAATCAATAATGAAAATAATTTATGCATACCAGGTATACTGTGAGTGTTTTTATGTAGGATCAAATGCACAACTGGTTATATTAATGGCACTTATTAACTGGCTTATAAACTTTTCGATGTCCAGGTTGAGATATATCATTTTTACACTCAATCCTGCACCATTTATTACATAATTTCCACAGCTATAATGAATGATAAATTATTACTTTTTCTATGTGATGCTTCTGTACCTCTGTACTGCTGTGCACACCACCTCTAATTCAACTATTGTTGCTACACCTACAATCATTGCAACATTCTCGTTTGCATTGATATTTAACTGAGAGAAAGTTATGTTCGGCTCTACCATCCAGGAACAGTGAGAGTTCTCCATCATTCTGATGGTTATCAGCATTTGTTATTGAAGACACCCTGAGGTACACAACAGATGTGTTGGCTAAATTTTTTAACAATAAACAGTGACCTATCCTGATACAAACATATTTATATACCGAATATGGCATAAGGATGTCCCTCACTGTATAGAATGTCCTATAAAATATGAGCGTACAGATAATAGTTTACGTGTCATTGGGCATAGCCCGACCTTTACGCCTAACTAATAGAGTACAAGATATGTAGTTTAATTAGTAATGTAGTTTAATTAGTAATGTTATGTCCTGAACGACGAATTGCTAGACACATAAGACATTATTTCAATGCGTACGGAATAACATCCAAATGAAGATGTAGACCCATATGAGTCAGTCACATGTATATGCAACGGTCATGTGTTAACCATCAGTTCTTCCAGGAAATACAGATATAATATAATTAACTACAATTAATTATTGGATTTCTGTTTGCACAACTTTGCTGTGGCCTGTGGGACATGTTCCGGGCGTTTATCGAAGCGTATATTTTCTTTAATGGCGAGCGAGTGCATAATATACTAGGCCTAGGGTTTATTTTCATCACTGAGTAGCGGATCCCTAATTAAATATTCGTACTAAAAGTTTATAATTACTTGCGCGTGCTGTCATTTCATTGATGGCAGTGAACACAGCAGGACCGTCTAAAATGGCTGATTAAAGAATAGAGTCATAGATGAACGGTGAGTTCAGTACTACATACGTTTAGATCATGATCGGCGCATCGAGGAATAGCTACTATATATATATAGGGGCTGGACGAGCCTGGACCCGTATTTTTTTGGAGCGTTTTCCAACGCTGGCTTCTATGGGGAAGCTTATATTGCTCACCCATACCCCCATAGCTGGGCGGGATGGCTGCACCCCCTCCCCGGGACAGCTCGACTCGACCTTCCCTTTCAGCCCCCCCCCCCCCCCCCCCCCCCCAACTGTTCATGCTGGATCCTCTAATGTGACGCTTGCTTTATAGTACCTCACTCCTACAAAACATGTGATGATCAATTTATTGTATCAATTTATTATATCATAGAACCATAATAGAGTACAGTAGTAGTATAGTAGTTTTATTAGTAATGTTATGTCCTGAACGACGAATTGCTAGACACATAAGGCATTATTTCAATGCGTACGGAATAACATCCAAATGAAGATGTAGACCTTATAGTAAACTTGAATATCTATGGTTATATAATTCTATATCTCTTCATAACTATAATTGCAGTAAACGCCTAAAGCATATGTACATGTACAATGTATAAAACGATATTCCGATGTCAAACTTGCAACGGGCTAGCATAAAGATTACAGGCCCGTAGCCATAGAGGGTGCATTAGGTGCATTTGCACCCCCTAGCCTGCCGCTAGGTCCGCTCTATTTGGTCCAATGAATATAATTACATTAGAACGCATTAGTAAATCGCCGTACACAGTCAAGTTTGTACATATGCTGCCCAGGAAACAAATTACATTGTAATTTAACATGTTTACACTGTCAACACGTGATTTTCACGTTTGAATTGTAACTTGTTTAATAATAGGAGCCAGGCCACTTCAGATCAGTCAGGTTCGAACCAAGCAATTACTATGGCGGCATGCGTGGTTATTACGTGTATATCGGTCCGTCCATGGGGAACTAGAGTTTAGAGATATCTGTATGATTCCACATCATGCATGCAGTGTGCATGTACATGTATAAAACTGGCGATCAGCAAACATACATCAATCCAGCACAGCGTTCTTCTGTGAATTAAGTTGAATGTAAGGAGCAGATGGATGTTACTGAGTCGATGGAGGTTACTGAGTTACCAATTGATCAGTTCGAATTCTCTGCAGGGTTGTATAATAGTTCGATAGCAGTATATAGATTTGCCAAAAGATTTTGGGATAATTAATGATGTGTCCACTGCATGTTTTCATTGCTGCATTTCAAGAGCTAACATCGACCGAAAGATGCATCCTATAAAACTCGTAGTTAATGGTGCATTGTCAAAGGTCGATCTACCGGCATGGTTAATTCATCCATTTTTATATAGTAGCCAGTCTATACAATTAAAGTTAGCTAAGAACGCATTTTTTTTATAAACTTGGCGACCTTATCTAGTTTGTAACGTGCAGTTCCAATTGTCGCCCGTTATTGCCCGTTCTTTCAGTTCCGCATAACATGTTGCCTGTTGTTTCAGTTCTACGTAACATGTTGTCTGCATGTTGTTTCAGACATGCACAGTGGCGAGGTGGCCGGGGGGGCAGGGGGGGCAATTGCCCCTCCCAGCGGGCCTTAAAAAGGGGGCGGCAAAATGGCTATAGGGGCCGCCAGCCGCCAAGCGAATCGCGTGACGTCACACGCATCGTTTGTTGTTTAAATGTAGTTACGTAACTTACGTCGTATGTATGTTGCATACAAGTTGCTATAAATATGTACCACGTGTGCGTATGACACCACCTTCGCTTCTCCGATATTCGTTACCGTCCGGGTATTGTTTATCTAGTACCCACGCGGTGTATATTTATAGCAACATACTTTTTTCTATTAAGCTGCGCGTGACGTCAGGGTGCAACTCTCTATTAAGACGATCATTAGTATAGATTGATGTCATGAGAATCGGCTACGTAGAAAAGCCCCCTATGTCGATGCATTTGGTTCCAATTGCAAAGACCAATCATCAGTATTGTGCAGTCGTTCTGAAGAAAAATATCATTACCGGTAGAGCTTCAAGATATTTACTGGGGTCATTGAAAATTAAAGTTAAGCACGCCAGGAGTACATTATTAAAATGGACAGATAAATTGCTTCTATCCACTGGGTGCAATAACGTTAACCAAGTTTGGACTTATGGATGAATCCTTATTGCATGACACATAGATTGATATACAATGGACAGGGAGAAAGTATTTGGTTTGCGAGACTACAGGAAAGTCTGGAAGCAAGTAATTCTTGTCGTATTATATGAATTTAAATCTGTTACTACGCAATTATCCTATGTCAGTTTTGGGACTCAAAAGTGTGAAAGTTGCAAAGCGGCTGGGGCGGAGCCCCAGACCCCGATGAGAGCGCTTGCTCCCCCATACCTCCTTGTGTGGGGTGTGGGAGGGGGAGGCGTGTCACTTGCCCATCCACATAAAACGCTGGCGAAGAAACGAGCGTATTGTCGTAACCATTAACGCTAGTGTCTAAATAATAATTTCTGGAACTCTTTTGAATAACGGCGCGCGCAGCAGCAGCTCGAGATTATGACAATACTCGGCCCCAGACGCAACGTATGCATGTTTTATCTCCGCTATGCGTGTCGACTTTATAAGTGCTTAATGAGATAAGAAATTCCGACTGGAAGGCAGCGTGTGGGGGGGGGGGGGGGGGGGGGGGGGTAGTCTCGTACCCATACCCAAATGTACGTAACGATGATTATTGCTTACAGTATAACATCACGTACAGAGGGTCTGGCCAACAAGTCGATCGAAGTTGTTCTGGTGCGCCGGAATGTTGGCGCTCCAATCAGAATCAAGAGCCCGCGTGACGTCATGGTAATTAGATTCCAATAGCATTCCACACTACCGAGAGGAGCCTGGTGCTTGATCGTGCGTGCGCGGCTAAGGTTGTGATATATGGACACGTGTCTAAAACGAAGGGAAAGCCATTTCAATATGGAAGGAGTCATTACGAAGTACGTCTAAAATCTGTCGTGAATCGCTTTCCAGCCCATTGCGTTCACCACTCTGAGAGTATCATTGCGGTGGTAGCCTTTTCTCTCTGTAGCTTAAGCAAAGACAGGTCTGTTTAAACAAACCTCACGTTTTATCGTGATGACGTAGCCGTTGCTATGACAACCCAAATTATCGAACATTCCAATTACATTCCCAAGAACAACTTTCTTCGACTTGTTGGCCGGCGACGGAACCATGGCCGCCAGAGCCGCCATGGCGGCTCCACTTTTTGTATGGTGTATTAGTTATTCATAAACTTATCGTATCAGTTAAATCACTATTCACTAGTGAGCAGCAGGTATAAAAACACATGAGTGATAGCTTACAGCTGCTACTTCACATGCTGTGATTTGTGTTTCATACTTCATAAGAAAATGGCTCCAAGTTCAGTGTTGCGTTTCATAAGAAATGGCTTCAAATTCAGTTTTGTGACGGTTATCATAAGACAATGGTTCCAAGTTCAGTGTTGTGTTTCATAAGAAGATGGCTTCAAGTTCAGTGTTGTGTTTTCATAAGAAAATGGCTTCAAGTTCAGTGTTGTGTTTCATCAGAAACATGGCGATGAGGGTTTTGCAATTGTGCCGTACCACTTATTTGCAATCATTAATCATTTCATTATTCATAATGGTGGCTACACTTTTTTATTCCTTCCGTCGCCACTGCCTTGTACGCTGTATTACAGTGGAAACCATCACACTTGCTCCTATAATTTTTTTGTACTGTTATTTTGTTCACTTGAATATATTTCAATAACAATGAGCTCAAATGGAAATCTGACAACGCAGGTATAGTGTACAACTATTTTTCAATATATACTGAAAGTTAAAAAGCATCACGTGACTATTTACTTTAGTTATTAACACTTGTTGTGACCCCAGTACAAAAGAAATTGTAAGCATAATTCCTCCTCCTGTACGCAATAGATCTGAACCATATTTGCAATATATCTAAAGAACAAGCATTAGCAACCTTTGGCCGCGTCGGTTTTTAAGTCCGGTAAATAGTTACGGTATTATCGAGCTAGATATGCGTTTTTAGCTCGTAAAAGCTTAGCGATGCAATTTCGTAGTACGCTCTCACTGGACTGCTATACTTCGTTTCCGAGTCGTCACATGTTAGATCTATCGCGAAATCGTACTTGGGAGGCAATAGACCATTCTTTGCCGTTAAAAAAGTGCCATCAGAGCTGAGTACCTGAAAACATCCGCCATATCGCGATGAATTGCATTTGAAACGTCATTATTGCGTCATAATATATTTATAATGTGACGTATCGGCAGAAATAATACGAATGGATGAAGTGCTGTCATTGACTCAATGAGGATTGTGAAACGGTTCTTAACCTAACGATGCTGCGTCTTGCAGCCACTCACGGCGAACGTCTAGTAAATCAGTAGTATCAAATCGGGAAGCTTTATGGGCCATCAAGACATTCGCAAGGGTAGCGTTCTATCACCCAAAGCTTCCAATCCTTGATGGCAGCTTCAAAATAGCTAATTGGGTCCGCTTCGCTTCCAGCTTTAAAGTTGCCTCTTGCGTTTCTTGTAACCTCGTCCTGCCCAATTTGATGCTTCTGATTTCGTATCATCTCTGCCGATACGTCACATTATAAATATATTCATGGACAAAATGACGCAACAATGACGTTTCAAATGCAATTCATCGTGATATGGCGGATGTTTTCAGGTACTCAGCTCTGATGGCACTTTTTTAACGGCAAAGAAGGGTCTATTGCCTCCCAAGTACGATTTCGCGATAGATCTAACATGTGACGACTCGGAAACGAAGTATAGCAGTCCAGTGAGAGCGTACTACGAAATTGCATCGCTAAGCTTTTACGAGCTAAAAACGCATATCTAGCTCGATAATACCGTAACTATTTACCGGACTTAAAAACCGACGCGGCCAAAGGTTGCTAATGCTTGTTCTTTAGATATATTGCAAATATGGTTCAGATCTATTGCGTACAGGAGGAGGAATTATGCTTACAATTTCTTTTGTACTGGGGTCACAACAAGTGTTAATAACTAAAGTAAATAGTCACGTGATGCTTTTTAACTTTCAGTATATATTGAAAAATAGTTGTGCACTATACCTGCGTTGTCAGATTTCCATTTGAGCTCATTGTTATTGAAATATATTCAAGTGAACAAAATAACAGTACAAAAAAATTATAGGAGCAAGTGTGATGGTTTCCACTGTATACTGTAAGCGATAATGCTTACGTACGTTTGGGTCTGAGTACGAGACTAGGGGGGGGGGGGGGGAGGGGGGTGGGGGGCAATCAGTGTATTTGCCCCCCCCCCCCCCCCCCCCCCCCCCCCAGTGATAGACATGCAAGCCACCTCGCCACTGGACATACAGTTCCACGTAAACATGTTGCTTGCATGTTGTTTAAGTTCCGCGTTGTTGCATGTTGTATAAACAACACAACATTACGCTGTGGAAGTTCCCTATCGGATGCTAATTGCAATTGGATGCATGGGTCGCTATGATCTAAAGTTTTTAGGGCCGCCAAATATCTACTGCAGGCACTGATAGTTGATAAAGAAAAGTGATTGTGATTAAATTAATTAACTCGCAAAGTTCAAGCTTACACAGCACTCCCCCATAACCCTTGGCTGGTGGACGCAAGGGTACTTGGACCCTGCATTGGTAACCCCCCCCCCCCCCCCCCCCCCCATCATGGATCCGCCAATATCAGGCATAAGAGGGGGCAGTGTATTAACGAACCATCTCGGGCGTGGAAATTAAGGTGACCTAGACTGGCTATAACCTGGCATTGTTACATACCCATCTTATGTTGATTCAACTGGTGTAGAGGAACGTAGGAACGGCTTGCGCAAAAAAATAACTGGATTGACACTTATCCCCATCCGAAACTCATTTACAGACTCAAAACTGCATGCGAGTCTAGCAACAAGCATGCACAAATATGCCCGCGGTATGTTCTGGCAAAAGCATGCCCAAGCATGACATAATTAACACTTGGCTTTGCATGTCAGGCATCCTTGACAACTGGCCATCAAGGTCCAGGTAAGGTGGGATTTGCACCCCCCCCAGCTAAATGTCTGGCTACGGGCCTGAGGTTACT
Source organism: Spongilla lacustris (assembly GCA_949361645.1). Classification (NCBI taxonomy): domain Eukaryota; kingdom Metazoa; phylum Porifera; class Demospongiae; order Spongillida; family Spongillidae; genus Spongilla; species Spongilla lacustris. The sequence continues at coordinate 3,502,256 of OX442415.1, forward strand.
GCATGGTGCGCCTGTACATGTACATAAAAAGAAGTTTTTTCGTATAACATATATATATTGACGTAGAGTGCTCCAGGATACTATTATGAGCCAGGTTATTATGGAGCCCCAGAAACCAACGCTTTTGTGATATCAAAAAACTACAAAACGTACACAAAAAGCGTTGAACTTCGTTTATATCTCATTTGGAGTTACATGTACGTGCTTTGCGTACGCGTATCATGAAGCTTCTAAACTACACATATAGGGTCTTAATTGGACTGTATATCGTGGGCGTTATTCGTTATTGCGCGCAGGAAACGAATAACGCCCACAATACGCGCATACGACGATTGACGATTGCAAGTGGTTGCACATTCATCGTTGTCCAATAGGTTAAAAACCTGCATTTCACACCCGGCCAGAGATTTCTTTACCACTGATTTATATCATCTGTATGCACATCGAAATTAATCAGGCACACACCCTCACACAGACCTTCATCCTTACTTACCGCTTGCTCCTAGATCACAAACACACGCAAGGAAGAAGGCAACACTCGACCAGCGTAAGACCTGCCGAACAAACAGTTGTTTACATGCGGTTAGTTGACACGAATATTTTATATTGGTACTTTAACAACAATTACAACTTAATACTAACACGATATAACACACAAGGGTTCAGCTAACAGGCCAGCTGGATCTTGCCAGGATTGCATGCCTTACACACGCGATTTCCAGGAATACATATGACAGAGATGTACAGGGTGTAATATCACCAACTTTTGTTACGTGTTCGCATGCCATTGGTAACGACAAGCAAAATCGAATAATAAACCGAATCGCAGCCAGGGCCCAGGCTTTGCACCTTGCGAGGTTACATGCGTAAGCTGAAAACTTACATGCAAGCGAATGTCCATCATCGTTAGTGTTTCCAATATATAACGACTGCTGTCACTTTAGTCAACTGCACTTGAATTGGTTTTGAAAATATCGCTAGCTCAGTCGCGTGTATACGGAATTACACTTATATAGGGATTGCTCGCATACTATGGATGTGTACATGTGCACGTGTGCATGGGGAATAATGATGGGTGCCATATATGACTATGAATTTAACTTGAAGGGTTTTATTTACTGAGACTGCAGCATTCCGTGCCATCAGCTCCCACACCTCAATTAGCAGCATTCCTTCTCCTTCTAAAGACCTTTCTAAGACGCACCAACATTATCACAGCACCTGTCACGCAAAAATTGTACCGGGCGAAAATTGTACCGCCCGGTACACTTTTCGCAACCAATATTGTACCGCCCGGTACAATTTTAGTTGCGAAAAATGTACCGGCCTTGCCAAAAGTGTACCGGGCAGTGAGAAAGGACCGTTAGCTTTAACCAGCTAGAAGTAAGTTGTCGGTTAGACCTGGCGAAGGGATATTTGATGTCCTGGCTGAATTGCGTATATCTATATACAGGCGCGTGGCATGCAGGACAAGGTTGAAAAATGGATGGGAGGGTGCAAAGGGGGTGGACCCCCCTCTTGCAACAACTAGGGGGTATGGGGGAGCGCTGCAAGCTCCCCCACCGGAGTCTGGGGCGGAGCCCCAATATCCCAGGAAATTAATGATTTTTTTTTTTAATCCTCACGTATGTAGGCCTACTACATATGTAAGCACTGGACGGTACTGTACCAATGTGCTTCGTGTACAGAGCGAGTCAGTACTACAACCCTTGTACATATAATTAAAAGGGGTACCCAAAAAAACTGGGGGAGGTGGCCCTTGCCTACGGGCCTGCTATTGGTGCTAAGCTTTTTAACTGATATGGATAACCGATAAGCATGTCTGCTGCATTTGGATGCAACTCATTATTTATTGCAATTTGCCTATATGTAGGTACAGTGACATTTTTTTCAAATCGTTATTTAAGGCACATAATATACATCATTGGAAAGAGCAAAAAATATACATTCCAACGATATCTTATGTTTATAGTGATTAGTTTCGTTGCGAGCACCACGCTATTCCAAAGATGTAATACGAAATGATCGCGAATGTACGTGAGTTAATGGGAACCGCGAAACAAAAACTGTCCCGGTTGAGTTTATAATCAGTGCAGAGATGCAACTAAGTGCAAAGACTTAACCAAAACGTTAAGTTACGATGACTCACTCATAACATACAGAGAGATGCATTGAAATCTGCTCCTATAAGTCATTTACACTTACCATTGGTTTTAAAGTTAAGGAAGGTTATTCTGTCAAATTGGTATCATAGCTGTATGCACTGAATTATGGTACAAAGTGGTGAAATATACACAAATCACACTAATAGTACAATAATACACAATGCAAAACAAATATCCCATTATAACAACACAACACTATGTACAATGCAACATTATTCATGCATTAAGTTCACTTAAGTTAAGGTCACCAGCAATGTAATCTGCTAACAGCCCATATACTGTCATTGTAACGTTCTCCCCATCTTCTTCATCTTCATCTGATTTCCAGTAAAATACAATGACTTTAGGAACTTTTGACTTTGTTAAAGGTTTCACACTTACTACATGTCCATTATAGAGTACATTCTTCTTGTTCACATACCAAAGGTGTTCGAAGTAGAGACCAAGTATGGAGGATGTATCTGACAAAACTTTTAATATAATACTTACTTGATGAGGTGAAAGTTCAGGAAACCCATTCAGCAAGTTATGCTCCATCTCTACAACACAACGTAACTTTTTTTCAATGCTTCTCCTGAAGGTATCTTCCTTCTTTTGATTTTTCACTTTAAGCATATCATTTTCAATTTTCATTAGGCGAATTTTTTCTTTTAATTCCCTATTTTCCTTCTTCCATTTCTGCTCATGTATCTTATAGGAGATTTTTGATTTGTAGTACTTATATCTTAATGCAACAAGTGATCGTTTTAGCTGTCTCGATTTGCTTCCTTGACCTTGTTTTAATGAGAGGTTTTCCAGTTTCAACTTGTTAATCTTTGAATTGTTTGTATTAATTGTTCTTTTAGCACTTAGCAATTTAGAACGTAGTGTATCTTCAATGTTGGACTTCCTTCTTAATGCTTTTTGAAGATACTTGTTTTTCATTTTGACACTTGGAAACAATCGAAGCTTTACTTTGAGAACATTATTTGATGCAATCAACTTCCTTAAAGAAGTTTTTATTTCCCCACATTTAGTGCAGCCAGATGTAAAATTCAATGTTATTGAACCAGAACTGCCACTTTGGCTAGTGTGCATGACAACACTAGCTGATGCATGTGGATTTTGCTTCTTTGTCACTGATTCATTTAAAGGTAAATCAAATTTCAGCTTCAGAAAACAAACAACATCTTCCCAGGCTCTATCAAGATGCTTCTTCATGTCATTGATAGTTTGAAGCACACGCTTAATGGAGGCGCACAATGCATTAATGTTCACATCTTGTCTTGGTGCTAGTTTTGCCACTATCCTCGCTATTTCTACGGGTTTGGCATTTTTTAGGTTGGAGTTGATGTACAACACCAAGCCATTTGTTACATCCGGAGCAAGAAGGGATCCATCCTAACTCACATCATTTTTATAACCATTAATGAGCATTCTGAGATCAGCAACTGTCTTCATTCTAAATAGCGAAAAGCAATGATTGCGTGCATACATGTACGTGTGTGATATGAAGTAATTAAACATGAATACTTGGCTTGAAAAGAAAAGTGTGTGGGCATCATCGCATTGCAATGTTATAGCAATAGAAATATAGTGATTAGTTCACTCTTGAACGAAATTTTATTTACAACGTAGTTAATTGAAGATTGGGGTGTGCACTAAATAGGGTAGTCAGAAAGAACGTTATTGAACCGAATTTGAATGAGCTCATGCATTTTAGACAGAGAATCCAGGTTATCCAACTTAGTTCAAACACAAAGATACATTAGTACAAGGATTTGTGCTCTTTTTTCATGCATGCCAACATAAAACGCCTGGGTAGTTAAAGCACCCTTTGGGCATCGTGCAAATGGCCTCATACTTTGTAGCATAATGATTCAGTGCCTAACTTAAATAAAAAAACATACCATGTGATAGTTGGTTAACAATCAGAGTCAAGATTAGTTCCCAAAAAAATGCTACGAATTCAATGTGTCAAATAAAAAAAGAACAAGAACCAGCTCGAAATTAGACGATAGTGTCTCATTCTACAACTAATCGGGTCACTAAATCTAGCCATGCAGTCGGACTAACCTCGCAGGTGATTGAGCAACTTTCTTCTCTTCGCGATACACTTTTTCAATGTTACGAAATACGGGTCCAATTTTCGACGTAGTTTTAGATCATCGATTTTCGGACCCAATTACGCGATTTGTCACAGTACCTACTATATGGTCATTGTTCAAATGACATGCACTTTCTAAATTTGGTATAAATATTAACTTTAACGCTTAAAACAGACGTTAGGGTATTGTTTTTTTGTGTGCAAATATAATTGGCTAGGTAATAAATAACGATACTGATCTGTTATCAAAATCCTTGTCAAAATCAGCAATAAAAAAGTCTTTCAGACCGAGGCATGTACATTGAGTTAATACTATTACCGTAGAGTACCGCGAGATATCCCCCCCCCTCCGCCCCCACCAAAAAAAATGGCCCGTGTTTAAACGAGCGTATATCGACGTAATCATGAACGCAGCTGCGTGTTATTCTTTAAAATCCTGTTGGAGTACCAGTTCTTTCCTGAAATGTTGACACAGGTACGCGGAAGCGTTAACGAGTACAAAGATACGCTTGTTTAAACATGGGCCTTTTTATTTTGGTGGGGGCGGAGGGGGGGGGGGAATATCTCGCGGTACATTACGGTACATTTGCCACATATCATAATGGTTGGATATGTTGGCAAATAAATAGCTACTTTGGAATGTAATGTTATGCTCAGCGAAGTGCACTATAGTGTCATGCAGAATTACCAACTATATATAACTGTAGGTTCAAGTTTTTCTGTCAGCGAACTGTGTACAACACGGATTAGACTAGCAGAATACGTAATCCAACATCCTATATAGCTAACGGTCCTTTCTCACTACCCGGTACACTTTTTGGCAAGGCCGGTACACTTTTCGCAACCAAAATTGTACCGCCCGGTACAATTTTGGTTGCGAAAATTGTACCGGGCGGTACAATTTTCGCCCGGTACAATTTTTGCGTGACACACCTCGTACGAAAAACTGATCACTTTAATAGTAATAACCTCGTGCACAGAATCACTCTACATGCATGATGACCATTGCAAGAACACTGTAATGTCTTTAAAAGGGACTATTTTAAATTTAGGCGTCCTAAGCTCCATCACCATACTTCATCTCCTTCACCTACAGTGGAGAACATGATAGTTGGACAAACAATTTTTTAAGGCTCGTTAATTAATTATTTAGTGACCCCTCTCCAAAACAATTTGTTTGTCTAGTTTCTCCGCGCACATTGAACGGATCCCAACGAAATTGGGTGTGTAACTAAAGGACCTACGTACGCATGTTTTCAGTCTTACGCATCTAAATCGGACTAACCGTTGTGCCGTTATTCACAAAAAGGCGCCATTGTAGGGCCTAAAGTGTTAAGATCGACGTTTTCCCATGCGCTTTTGATAGCTTGCAGGAATTTCAGGTTAAATCGTACGATGGGCATTCTATCGATTTAACTACGGTATGAGCTCATTGCGATAAAACTTCCGTACAAAACATGATTTGAAACATCAGTGGCTTGGTAGTGTCGCCATTTTGAATAATTTCGATTAATTAAACTACGAATGTAATTTAAAACACTGCGTCGGTCCGGTTTTTTCTGGTTAAACGGTTCTTTCGATAACCAAACCGTCGAAGCTGCACCTACCGAGTACGAGTCGATCTTCAAGACAGGCTAGCAAGGCTGCTGTATGATGCCTGTATCGACATGGACAGAGCTTAAATGTCTCCACGCCAACTGGCGCGATTGTTGAAGCACTCAGACTCTGGGATATTCCAGGTACGCACCTGGAATTTCCCAGACTCAGAGACTCAGAGTGCTTCAATGGGTACCGGTGTCGGAGGCATGGCTGTCCCCCTGGAAAAAGTGTCCCCCCGGACATTCATGCCTAGGCACGACTGTCCCCCCGGACACTGGTGCCTAGGAATGAATGTCCCCTCTAGGCATTATTGTCCCCCCATGCCGGACATTTTTTCCTAGGCACAGCTGTCCCCCCCCCCCCCCCCCCCCCCCCCCCCTAGTTGGCCCATAGCCCGACCTTCGCGTATTGGGTATCTAGCCTATACCTGGATTTGTACACATCTGATAGCGTATGTGGGCTATACTATTATCACATACAGCCCACATACGCTATTAGATGCATGGGTACAAATCCAGGTATACCCGACATTCCAATACGCGAAGGTACGGTCGGGCTACGCCCAACTAGCCCCCCTCCACGTTTTCTCGTTTATCATAAACGTTCAACCAAACACTTAGCCTTCCAATCCTCGTAACTGCTCTGCCTCATGCGTGTATAAACTAATGTTCGCACGCGTCCGTGGAGGTTTCCTTTTAGAACAGCGAGTGTTTCTGGCCATGGACGACGAAATCGTTTTGAACTCAGTTCTTGTTAAAAGGAAGGTATCCAGGCCAGTTGGATGTTCAAAATATCAGAAACGTTCTTTTAGACGAAAGCGCGTGGAAATTACAAAGTTGACAATGGCGCTCTTTATTTACAAATTGTTCCAAGATATGAGTGGCGATCAACAGTGATCAAATCGAAAGAAGAGCAGGAAAGAATAATGATAGCTTGCCACGCTTCACCACAAGGAAAATCGTCAGGCCTGGCGCGTATCCAGAATTTCAAACCTATTAACATTGTACGTCAATCGAATACGAGCGGGGGAGGGGGGGGGGGGGGGATCATGCACTCTTGCGATAGGCCAAATAAGAGCGGAGAGGGGAGGGTAGGCCAAATTAATACAAGTGGGGGGAGGAGGGAAGGTTAGTATCAATTAAGTTTTGTAAATATTATTCTATTGGGGGGGGGGGGGGGGGGGGGGGTTTCAGGTAACACGGAAACCTCTATGGATATGCTCCTGATCGTTGTATAGATATATGCATGCGACCACCATGTATAGAAGCATGACTGTAACTTTGATATTGGGTGTTCACTTACTTCCAGCAAAGAAAAATCGTACAAAGTTCAAGAGTCAGTTGGCAAAGGTGTTTACAAGGCAAATGGCTCTGCACTGCATGCAGCAAATATCTGTCTGACACATGAAGCATGTTTTTTTTTTTTTGTGATATCATGGTACCAATCATTATTTTATGACCTCACGCGGATACTTGCATGCACACGAATTTTCATATATACGATTTACATTTGTAAACATTTACACAAGAATGCCTTTCCTTGAAATGAGAGCCTTTAGTAATAAATAATTAGCTGCTCTGCACACAACCGAGCGGGCACGCAGACGCATGTAAATGTATTAAGATATATCATGGCATGCATGACGTTTGCTAATACATGCACGTATAAAACGACTAACGCATGTATATCGATCCGATTTGGTTGTATTATACTTACGCTTGTACATTCCAGGCCTGTATTTAAAGTGTAGGACATTCTATCCTAGGCACCAGTGTCCCCCCATGGGGGGACACTGGTGCCTAGGGTAGGACAATTATGCCTAGGCATAAATGTCCCCTGCGGACATATATGCCTAGGCATAATTGTCCGGGGGACAATGGTGCCTAGGAACGAGTGTCCGGGGGACAGCGGTGCCTAGGCATGAATGTCCGGGGGGACATTTTGCGGGGGGGACAACCATGCCTACGACACCGGTAGCCGCCAGTTGGGTTTCTTTGGGGAGACTTCCGGTCACTTTTTAAGCTCTGTCCATGTCGATACAGCAGCCTTGCTAGCCTGTCTTGAAGATCGACTCGTACTCGGTAGGTGCAGCTTCGTCGGTTTGGTTATCGAAAGAACCGTTTCCATCAACACAGGCTACGCCCTCAGCCATTCGAATAACCAGAAATAACCGGACCGACGCAGTGTTTTAAATTATATTCATAGTATAATTAATCGAAATTATTCAAAATGGCGACACTACCAAGCCACTGATGTTTTAAAACATGTTTTGTACGGTAGTTTTATCGCAATGAGCTCATACCGTAGCTATAAATCGTTAGAATGCCCATCGTACGATTTAACCGGAAATTCCTGCAAGCTATCAAAAGCGCATGGGAAAACGTCGATCTTAACACCTTAGGCCCTACAATGGCGCCTTTTTGTGAATAACGGCACAACGGTTAGTCCGATGTTAGATGCGTAAGACTGAAAACATGCGTACGTAGGTTCTTTAGTTACAAACCCAATTTCGTTGGGATCCGTTCAATGTGCGCGGAGAAACTAGACAAACAAATTGTTTTGGGGAGGGGTCACTAAATAATTAATTAACGAGCCTTAGAAGTCATGTGACTTATTTCTTTTTCAAGCTTATATGGCCAAGTGGTATAGGCACAGATGTGTGCAATTAGATTTTAACAAAGATGTAAGGCTACTGAGATACTTCATTCGAAAGTAAAACTTAATGAGAAAAAATTATTTGTCCAATATCATGTTCTCCACTGTACACCAGGATTTTATGAAGGGGGTTACGTGTAACAGCAGTAACTATGCGCCAATATTGTACAAACACCCCGCCGGGTGCTATTCAATTTATTTTTCAGCTTTATCGCACACAGCTGCTCATGTATTCCACCTCGCATATCCAAATATATCCCTTCGTAGTCAAAACCTCTCTCACACCACAATGCCACGCCTCCCTCTCGTACCCTCGCCAACGCACCACATTAAATCGTCACAGGTGCCCAGACCATGCACTCGCAAATGTTTGCACATGTACAGTTGCGTATAGCCCGGGATAGTGCAAGCAATTCAGGGGCGGCGGAACAGGTACCGCAGGTACCGCGGCTGCGGGACCAATGTTAAAGGCACGCAAAAAAAAATATCCATTTGTACCGTGTGACTGACTGATCATCATATCTCTGGCAGTGTGGCCTTACGGCCGAAAGCGGACACCCCACTGATTGAATCGGCCGAAAGCGGACAGCATCTCTGTGTCAGCTGGTGCCAACTGTGCAGTCCTATTCCGTACGACCAGCATGCCATAATTTTCGTCCTCTGACTCGGCTTCTACCTCCATTTTCTCCCCATGCAGAATCTGCCTTTTATGGCACATCCTCTGGCACATCACCCTGCTGGGAAGGACTGGTTTCACATTATTATTTAGCACATCCACCACAGTATAAGGCCCTTTCCAGAACCTATGCAACTTCTTTGAATGTCCCCGTGGTACTGCTGCATTGTGTAACCAGACCTTGTCCCCTTTTACAAAAGGGTTACCTGCCACCTTTGTATCGTACAGCTGTTTGTGTCTTTTCTGCTCGGCAGATAGATGCAGTCGTACACGTTCGTAAGCCTATACATCCTTAACTCCTTGACATACGCTGGAACATTAGTACACTGACCTGAACCTGTGGGAAGACCAAACATAACATCAATAGGTAGTTGTACCTCTCTATACCAAACATAAGGGAAAATGGAGTGTGTTTAGTAGCCTCATGGACACTGGTCCGGTATGCAAACATCAGGCACGGTAGCTTCAGGTCCCAGTTGCTTTCGTCTTCAACAGCTGCCATCCTCAACATGGACAGTACAGTGGCGTAGGAACTGTAGCGGCCGCAGCGGCCATGGCCGCTACACTTTTCTGTGGAGCTTTTTTTTTTTAATAACGATTGCCATGTTGTAACAGCTTAAGTATGTATATGTACAATAGCCGCGCGCTCTATATCTCGAGGGTCCCGGGTATTATACATGTATATACATGCATGTAAGTGCATATATTTTTGCGATCGAAGAGTACTAGTATATAGCTTTGGTTGATATTGAAAAGCATACAATTGCGCTACGTGCTAGCTCGGACCGCGTGACATATATACTCCCACAATCTGTTTGTAGCTGCCATGTTAAATGCCTGCGATGATCAAATTCTGTTCAGGCTCAGCTACCGAAATTACAGCATCAGAGAGCTTAAATCCTCACTAACTACGAGCATTTTTGTTTCTCCATATTTACAACCATCTTTACAGACCAGCTCAGTTTGATTGAAATAGTGAATTAATTTATAAAAGGTTCCAGTCGCAGATTGACTTTGATCACATAATTGCATTCTTTTCATAAATAATTCAAGCCTACTTTTCATGAAAGTTATCAAATTTCGAATGGCTTTTCAGTGAACAGCACAAATTGCAAAGCGGCTGGGGCGGAGCCCCAGACCCCAATGGAGGAGCTTACAGCACTCCCCCAAACCCCCTGCTGGGAGGGAGGGGGCCGTGCCCCCCCCCCCCCCCCCCCCCCCCGCACCCGCCCCCTCTGTACCCCTCCCATTTCTATTACCTAACCTAAGCTGCTACACTTTATAAGTCCTTCCTACGCCTCTGCAGTAGAGTCCGGTTGATACGCTCAATCATGCCATCTGATTGCGGGTGGTAGGGCGTGGTCCTGGTCTTGGCAATTCCCAACAGTTGACACAGCTCTCGTATTAGACCCTGGTCGGTATGGAGGTGTGTCGGTGCGCCAAACCTGGAAACAAATTCATCAACAAACACACGAGCTACCACCGTAGCTGTCTCCATATCCGGGATAGCGAATGCTTCCGTCCATTTCGTAAAATAATCCCCTAGCTAGTACTAATACGTACTTGTTTAAACGCGGTGTCACCGGTGTAATAGGAATACGTGTCCCCCCTAATAATTGTCCGGCCGGACAATTATTCCTAGGAAGCATTGTCCGCCGGACACGTCTTCCTAGGAAGGAGTGTCCCCCCCGGACACTGCCTCCTAGGAACAGGTGTCCGCCTCCAGGAGTGTGTGTCCCCCAAACTTGACCTTCAATAAGTGTCCGCCTGAGGGCCTCCAGGAGTGCGTGTCCCCCAAACTTGACCTTCAATAAGTGTTCGCCTGAGTTACATGTAACAGGTGTCTTATATAGTTGTATATAAACATTTCCGTCTCATCGCTGTATAGACTGCATGTGATATGTTGATTTACGTGTAAGTCATGTATAGCAGCTGTTTCTTACACTGAACATGCCCTAGGACCTATGTACAACATATAAAGATTTGGCTAAAATCACAACCCAAACTGAACTGTGTGCATAGCGCTAGCGCGTCCGCGAATCAAGTCCCTGCATGTATACTGAACCATGCAGCACGCGTGCATATGTATGCGACCTTTAATTGCATGCATACATAAATTACCGCAATTCTCAGGTTTATATGTGTAGACATGAAATTGCACTAAGACATGAAATTGCACTAAAACTTCATGCATGCACACAACTTAGGCTTAGCATCTTTTGCAATTTCTGCAGTACCATTTGTTCTTTAAATAATAAGCTGTTTTAGGAATCGAGGTTTCACATTCCTTGTGGTACCACTCCGAACATCCTGAGCACTCGATCATAAATGAGGACTGTGGTTGTCGGCAGTGGCAGTATAAATTAATGAGTTCTTCGTTGACAAATGTTTCTGCTCTTTTTACCATGCTGGAAGGGAAGTTTAACATCTGCCTGGTTTGCAAGCATTGTACTAGATGCTCCCTCATCTTCTGGCTGTTGTAATGTACAGATGTAACGTCATCACCATTACATAAGCTGGTGGCATATGCAATGGCATACAATCCACAGCCATGCCCATTTTCTTGCTTGTCTGTATTGATGTGATGAACAGTAATTGTTCGCTGGCAGCTGTGCATAAGTGCACAAATTTGATCTCTTAGAGATTCTGTAATAGTTGAATATTTGCTGTCATAAATATTGATATGCGATGGTTGAGTGTTGATAGTGGACACAGTCACCCAGTGGTTAGTTCCGTTGTGCAGTATCTGCACAAAGCTTTCTTTCACGACTTCAAAGCTTAGATTTGAACCCAAATATGTGCACTGCAGCCCTGGAGTATGAGTCTTGCTTTTCAGAAGTGCTTGGGCTGCATTTATAACTCTGTCATCTAACCACCCAGACTGTAAAATCAAGTTCCTTTTGTCCCTTTCATAAAGCTGGATAGTTTCCACTTTCACCCACTGTGTCACCACCTTAACCTTTTTACATGTCTTTTTTCTGGTATGCTTTTCTGTACAATCATCAAGCACTACATACTTTTCTTGATTTGACAAAGCCTTTTCTGTTGTAAAACAATATTCGATATTTCTATCTTCTAAACGGAAGTCTTTAATGGAAATTTATTATGTGCACTACACTATGCATCTAAAATTCTCTTACCTTTTGAATTAACTTCTCCTGAGCTCAGACCTTTAGAAGTATAATAATAGTATAACTATGATATTTATATTACGAAATACCACTTACCAAGATAAAATACATCACCATCATTTTCTCTTAAGTCATAGATCCACTGACAAAAGTCGTCCATTTGAACTGAATTCAGCATTACATATAATTTTCCATACAGCTGTACACAATTAGACACACAGAATTTACCCTTTGTGGACAAATAGTGATCTATAAGGTTAAGCTTTCGAACCATACTGTGGTTAGCAGGCACAACATTTTGCTTAAACTCATCAAATTGAGCATGAAGTTGCTCATCAATGATTACAAAATCCCCATCATATACTTCTTTTAAAGGTTTCTCCTTGTTGAAGCTTCTGTAATCTAACCATAATGCCACATTTAAGTCCTTACTTAGAGCATACTCACCCATGTTCAAATTTAATGTTGATAGCTAGAAGGGATATAATGGTAAAACAAATCATGTATTCTTTAGATACTATACAGTATAACTTGCATCAAAATCTTCATCTTCCTTTGCAGAGTACCCTAGCATTGCTGCCCCTGTCCTCCATAAACGCAATAAATGTGTTGAATACAGCTGTTTATTCAGCATTTGGTGATTTTCATCATGTGGAAGAGTACTACTACATGTAGAACTGTTTTTAGTAAGAGATGTGTCTTCCAAATTTATGGTTTGGATCAATTGCACTGCCGCTGTATGCTCTTGTTCGTTGCCTATGTTAAGTTCTAACTTGTCAATCTTCTTCACTACTTTTCGTTCATTGTATAACTTTAATTGTTTGGAGTTGACCTGCTTTGCTAACATTCTGCCTTTCATATCCATCAGTAGGTATACTCCTTTGTCAAATCTTTCAACAACAATGTAAGGCCCTAACCACTTTTTTTCTTGTTTCCCACCCGCTCTTGCTACATTTTTCATATTCTTTTTTGTACAAGATCTCCTTCACAGTATTCTGCTGGCATGCATCTTTTATCATAATTACACTTTTGCCTAGTTTGTGCTACATTTATGAATTTTATGGCTTGGGGAATCACAATTTGGCTAATCCTTTTTATTTCATCCGTACGATTCTGTAACCCTTCTTTGTTGGTCTGTTCAGTATTGCAGCCTTCCAAACCTTGCACTTGCAGTTGAGGCTCTGAGCTAACCTTTTCTGATGGTTTTTTTGTAAGCTGTATAGGTAGGATTGCATCCCTTCCGTACATTAAAAAAATGGGGTGTACTTAGTTGATGCATGAATACTAGTCCTGTACGAGAATAAGACTGCATCAATATGTTCATCCCAATCTTCTATTTCACTGTTCACATACTTCATAATTGCCTTAGTTATAGTTTGGTTCATGTGTTCATCCAGACCATTAGTTTGAGGGTGGTACGCACTACTCACACGATGCTCAACTCCTGCTAATGCGAATAAATTGTTGTTTATTTCATTAACAAATTCCCGACCTTGGTCAGATATGCAAATCTGAAAACATCCAAATCTAGTTATCAAACTCAAAAGAAAATTTGCTACACCCGCTGCACATTTTGAAGGTAGAGCTTGAGCTTCAGGCCACTTTGAAAAGTAGTCTGCGCAGGTTATCAAATACCTATAAAATTCTGCATGTAACAAGGTCTGTGCAATTGTCAACCTCAATCTACTTCAAACACATACATAACACATAGAAAAAGTATTTTTTAAACATTCTTTGACCTCTATCCCACTTCTACAACAAGTGGCAGGAAGTGTCATGTGTGAAAGAATTAAGAAGACTATTCATGACAGGGTCTATTCAAAGCACTCCATGGGATGTGTTGTCACAGCATGTTTATATAACCTCAGGTACAAATTATCTACACATGTATAACACCATGCCAAAAAATAATAATAATGATTTGCAGGAATACATTTAGTTTAGCTTTTCATATTTAGCATAGCATAATACAATGTATAAACACACATGTATATGCATACGTAGGATGGAGAGAGAACGAAGTACAAAAAGGTTATATTGGGAGTAATTAACTGCCCTTCGTGTATATGTACAAATCTTTCATCGTACTCAGATACTGTAATCCAAGCTTACTTGTTTCCTTTCCGTGAAACTTTAAGGGGGCCAACAAGGTCAATGCCAATCTGGTACCATACCTGCGGTTTCACTGGTATAGGGTGAAGAACAGAGGAGGATTTTAACAGCTTTGGATTTGATCTCTGACATGTGTCACATGTCTGTACGTAGTCTCGAATCTGCATAGTCATATCTTGCCAGTAATAGCGTGAGCAGATTTTTTGCGTTGTTTTGTCACGATCGAAGTGCCCTCCTCCTATAAATAGAAGCGATAAGTATGTGTTCCAAGAAACTGAGAGGGTGAAATTCGTATACAGCTAGTAATGCATGCCATACTGACATCAGTGACATGTACTGACCAAATTTGTCGTCGTGACATGCTTCAATCACTCTCATCTGTGCGGTTTTGTCAATGATCCACTCCCTCTCTTGACCTTCTGTTCCTTCTTTCTCCATCTTTCTCTTCAAATATACAAACCCGTCCCTCAAAATTAAGCTCTCTGCTCGTCGACGCACAACTCTTTTGTAGTCTTTGCTTACATCCTTCCTGTACTCCTGTTTTTGCAAATACATGAATACATCGTCATACAACTGCTGCTCATTTCCATTTTCAGGCGGAGGAGTAGTTAGCTTTCCGTCCATCACCAAAATGCACGTGGTGACAATACTAATCCTCAAGCAAAGTTGCGGATGTATCCCAAAAACATAGGGGGGACTCGCATTCCTAAAGCGGACAGTTATTCCTAGGAATAATTGTCCGGGGGGGACGCGTATTCCGGGGGGACATATATTCCTGTTACACCGGTAAAGGGCCCAATATGTCCATCGCGACACGTTGCATAGGGCTTGTGGAGACTTGTGTTTGCAATGGGGCATGGCGGTGTTTGGGTGGCGATTTTGTAGACCCACACAAATTACATGAATCACACCAACCCTGCACATCACGACGTTGCCCTACCCAGTAAAATCTGCGCCTGACCTTCTCTAGTACCTTTCCCACTCCTAAGTGGCCTGCTGTAGTGGAGTCATGCAGCTCAGTAAGCACAGTTGGTACCATACTAGCAGGGCCGTAGCAGCCACTCCGGCCGGTCAGGCCATGGCCGGACCAGTTTTTTACCCGAACGAAAAATTATTAATCGTTAATTAATAATCTTTTGCATAAGTCTTAACCGGGCGTACCAGCTACAGTCATGAATGTTAGTGTACACTGTAGTACTATAACTACACATTAATTAATGCATATGCGCATATCTAGTATACATCATGGTGTTAATGGCTAAAGCGTGCTCAGTCTCCATATACTTAACAGGAAACTATGAAGCCGATATGAATCTTTGTTTTGTAATTGTATATAAACTGCCAGACGCGCCGTCATATATTGCATGCATCAAAGTTATTTTCACAAATTCTTGAGCATTCTTCTAGCCCACAAGGTTGCCCAGCCGTTGGAAAAGCAGAGCCTTCTAGCTTCCATCAAGACTGGTGAAGAGAGCCTTTAATCATAGGCTACAAAGTAGTCTTGGTTGCATTACGAGATTGAGTGTACTGCTTTAGACTTTACCTGCATGATTTTTGTTAGCCCTGCTACCAAAGCTATTAGTGAGCGCATGCATATATGCACGCGCAGTGCTTCAGATCTGAGAAGCGTGAAAGCATACCGCTTTATCAAATGCGATAACCTAAAGAGAGAAGTGATGCTCTATCCCTTGTTTTATGCTTCAACGAGTTCGTCAGTGGCATTTATTGTATATAATTCTCGCATTTACACACTGATCAGATCAATTCGCAATTGCATTTTTTGCACCAAATTGTACAAAACAAAACCAAAAAAAAAAAAAAAAAGAGGCTGGGGCTCCGCCCCAGACCCCGCCCCTACTTACTATGCATTAGCCGGACCACTTTTTCTTTCGTTCCTACGGCCCTGACTAGGTGGGATAACTAACTGCAAACATTTATTAACACCCCCGCCCCCTGCATCTTCCCAACGCCTATACAACACTCCATCTCTAACTTCAAGGTACTTCTTTTGGGCCCAGAGGCTCTTAACCACTAGTCTCGTACCCAGACCCATGTTTTGACAGCAGCGGATGGATTACATCACCGCTACGCCACTTTTCGCGTAGCGGTGATGTAATCCATCCGCTGCTGTGAAAACATGGGTCTGGGTACGAAACTACTTAACCACGTGGCTAGCATTCGATGGACAATGCTGTGGCTGGGTATCTGGATGCCCCACCCGCTCCGTCACCTGCTGTCAGTATACCCTCGTCACTGGACTGCAACTCACGAATTTCTGGTTTTGTCAACTGTGACAGCCAGCTGCCAGTGCCGTCCAAAGGTGTGCTGTTGGCATTCACATCCAGGTAGGGCATATGCGAGACAATGCATCAGCATTGGTATGCTTCTTCCCAGGGCGATGTTGAACTTTAAATTCGTATTCCGCTAGCGACTCCAGCCACCTAGTTATCTGTCCTTCAGGTTCCTTGAACGAGTAGAGCCATTGAAGGGCACTTCATGTGATCAGACCGTACTGTAAATGGTTTTCCCAAAAGATACGGACGGAATTGACCAACCGCCCACACCAACGCTAGCATTTCTTTCCGGGTCGCGCAATATTTCCGTTCAGCTTTCGTTAAAGACCTGCTTGCAAATGAAATCACATTTTCAGCATTCCCAATGCATCGTGACAACACCGCACCCAGCCCATCCCCACTACCATCGCAATCAACTGTGAATTCACATTCAAAATCCGGGTACGCCAAAATAGGAGAAGTTGTCAACGTTTTCTTCAACAAACTAAACGCAAGTTCACACTCCTTCGTCCATTCCCATGGCTTACCCTTCTACAGCAGGTGATTGAGAGGGGCGGCGATGCCAGCAAAACCTTTCACAAATCGCCGATAATAAGAGGCAAGACCAAGAAACAGCCTCAGCTCCTTCTGAGTAGCCGGGGTGGGCCAGCTGAGGATGGTCCGTTTGCACTCCGTCACTGGAGACTACGTAGCCCAGGTAATTGACCTTCCGTCGGAGCAATCGGCATTTCTTTGGCTTCAGCTTCATCCCACTTGTGACACCAATGTAGCACCTAGCCAGCGTCAAAATGGTAATAGCAATGAGAAGTGCAATACATACATACAAATGACGCCTTATATACCCATACTAAAAGAATGTTCTGGAGCAGTTCAGCACGTGATGCCGTTACAGAAGTATTGAATTGGGTCAGCCGGTGTCATAGCTAGGGTATACGGTACGTGCAATTTTCGGTCAGCCGGTGTCATAGCTAGGGTATACGGTACGTGCAATTTTCGGTCCTCCGGACCGTATTCCCTACGAGAATACATGCAGTCCCCCGGACCCAAATGCCTATAGTAGGGGTGTACTATAATGCGATGATTCTGGAATTACGCTTCACCCACTTAAGTGTGTGTGTGCATGGGTCCAAATGATGCATTTTGGCTGTAGAACGTATATATCTATCTTTAAATTTACCCCCTCCTATTTGAAAAATTCCGATTTTACAAATTAAATTCAATTCCGCAACGTAATCTTGCCGCCGGTGCGGCTAAAACTGTATTCCAGCGCTAGCGGTGGAATAAAACAATAGAGCCGTGCTGTTGTACATCGGCCGCTATTGTATAGCTAAGTATACGGCATTTTTCCACCTATGTACGAGCACCAGTATTAATAATATAGAGGCTGCTATTGTTTTATTGCGCTGATATTGCCGACATCATCGTCATTGTCCGTATCAGCGCTGGTTTTGATATCAAACAATCGAAACAACTACTAGCAGTAGCTACGCAACTACAGGTACACACGACGAGTAGCAACTTTCATGCACAGGGCGCAAGAGGTTGCGGGGGAGAGTGGGCTAAGAAAGTGCAGAAGGCTGCAGGGAGAGATTGTAAATGTGCTTGATGATGAAAATGTCAACTGCGACGACCCTTTTCCTCCCTGTGCACATTTCCAGCCACCCACACAGTCACCTACCCAAAAGAGTGTAATTGGAAGGATGAGAAACCTTACACGTGGCGGAAAGCATAAATGAGCACCAAAAATGCTGTCAGGGAGGTTGCCAAGGAAGTCTTCAGTAAGTATTTTCATGACACAATTTACTGCCACTCTTTTGAAACCATTGTACGAAGAGTAGATGGCCTTTGGAAGGATTACAAGGAGGGGAGCAGGCGGTTAAACGAGGGACAAGATGAGAAGTATGTCAAAGCAACGAAGGCATACAAGGAGCTAGTGAGTAACAAGGACAGGCTGTTTGACATGGCTACTACTGATCCCAATATAATAAAGATATGTGAAGAGGAGTGGGGAGTGAAGATGTCTGATATGGAGTTAATGTATCTGCAAGATCAGAGGAGTGAGAGAAAGATGAAATGTGACAAGGGGGTAGACCCCATCTGGTACAGAGCTACAATGAGGCAACAGAGGATCAGGGAAAAGCAGGCCTGGACCAGAATTACATCAGGAGGAGGGAGGAGCAGAACAGGGGCAAGACATATGAGGAAATAGAGGCCATTATGATAGAGCAGGGAGAAATTTCTTCTAATTCAAGCAGCCCTGGCAGTACTCTAAGTTCACCTAGCAAATCTACTGTGACACCCCATGCAGATTCATTTTCAAGAGGATCCTGCACCTCCTGTTCCAAAGAAGAGAAGACTGTTCAACAAAAGTCTTGAAAATGATTTCAATGTTGACATCATCCTATTGAATACAGACACATAAGGCTTTCAGAAAAAAAAGTGAGGGAAGAGTTTTACCAAACCTGTGCAAACCTGTGTGGCCAAGGGCTCTCTGTGCATGAAGCCGGCAATGCTATATAATAGAGGTGGCAAATGGTATGTTTGGACGACAGTGGAAGAGAGCTGGAGATACTGAGGTGTTTGACTTGGACACTGTTCCCGAAAGAACTTAAATAGTTGAAAGTCTGAAGCAAATAGAAGTGCTGTCTCTAAACCTGGTAGTGCAGACAATGAAAGAGGAGAAGGAGAGTGATTATACATTAGCTAGTGACAGTACTACAAGGAGATGAATTTGTCAGTTCATTGGACAGGGGATCCACACAGATCCACATAGGTCAGAGTACCGCCTTCCCCCTGCCTCTCCTGGGCATTAGTGGGGAAACAAAAGAAGACATAGCTGCCCAGCTGGGTATGGGGATGGAGATACTGTCTGCAGTTAGTAGACAGCCTGTGAAGGAGTTGCTTTCTCTTGTGGACACCCTTCTTACAGACTCTGTGGAACATAACAAAGGAGTGAACCAGATCCTTGCTGAAATGTACAACCTTGAAAAACCAGTAGGTCAGATCTTCTGTGGCACTCACACTGTGCTTGGATTTTCAAATACAATGAACAAGCTGGTAATGGAGATTGAGCTCAATATGAAACTAGAGACTATTCTTTCTGGATTCATGGTGAGCATTGAGCTGGACAGCAAGAATGGATCTCTAGCTGGGCAGGCTCTGGATATGATGCTCAAGCTCGTGGCTCCAGAGTACAAACAAAAGTCTTGGAACTATTTTGGTCTCTACACCAACTATCTAGAACAGAGAGAACTGGACTTGACTCTATATTCCTACAAGGACCACCGCTTCGGCTGCCTGAGTAGAGCTGCAGCTGTGCTCTTGAATAACTTTGAGCATCTGGCAGGTTTTCTGAGTGATAATCCACACATTTCCAATAAACTAGCCTGTTTAGTCAGAGAACTAATGAATCTGCCCCACCTAAGGGTGGTCTACTGTGCCTTTGCTTCCCTAGGGGTGCACCTCATTGAACCGTTCTATGCCAGGTCAATTACACAGGGTGCCACACATTCAGAGCTGAAAGTGTTTTATAAGAATATCTATGACTGTCTAATTAGCCAGAAGGCACATTCTGAATTCCTGACCTTCTCCAAACCTTTCTTTCCTGGTGTCTCGGAGATGCTCCTGAAAGGTGTGAAGAACAGCTATGGCATGTCTGCGTTACAGTCAGTGATGGAAGTTGCTCAGGAACATGAGGAGGATGTGCTTCTGTTGATACCTCAACTGGGGCAAACCCTTGCTAAGCAGAGGCGTGACTATGGGCTGGACCAAGAGCTCTTTCCCCCTGAGTTTCCTGTGGAGGAACAGGCCAGTAATGTGGATGATACTCAACCAATAACATGGATATGGAGAGGTTAATGGGGAAAACAGACTACCGCCTGCAAAAACTCTAGACTCTTGATGCTGTGAGTAGATCTATTATCCTTCAGAAGACTCAGCAGTGCAGGGAGGCACAGAAGGATACTTCGTTCCTCTCTTACAAAATCCAGGTGGAGGCTAAGAGGGAGCTGGATGCATGTGCAGTGGAACAAGATACAAATTCAGAAGTTCAAAGAAGATGCAGCTATGAAAAGAGAGGTAGCTCTGAATCAGGAGAGAAAAACGTTGACTCTATTGGAGCAGCTGAAAATCCTAGAGGGTCCCTTCACTAATGCAGAAGAAGTTCAGGAATACCTGGAAAACTCTGATGTTGACCCCAAGGTGAAGCAGGCTACGATGAAGAAGGAGGTGAAATTTGCCAGGGACAGCAGTACCACATTGCCTAGGGTAGATCCCTTGTTTAAGATCCAGGTAACCATGAAAAATAAGAAGCGTAGAGACAAGACAGCAATAGAATTTGGTGAGGCTCTGATGGCTTACCTTGGAAAGAAGGCAGACCGTTCTGTTTTAGCACCGCGTCCGTGAAATTCGAATGTTTTTTGGTCGAACTCAAGTTTCTAAAAATTAGTCGGAACGCCCCAATTGTCTGGAAAAGCATATTTATAACACAGTTCAACTATCGCCAATACATTTGGCGCTGTTGTCTGCCTTATATCTATCATGGACACGGACCTGTATGTGTTCAAAGTGACGCAGTTTTATGTTTTTCGGTTACGAAGCGTTGCTGGGGACACTTTTTTTCTAGACAATTAAGAGCCGCTTTAGATACGATTTTAAATGTCATTTGGTGCGAATAGGAGGCCACAATGAATACTGTGTTGGCAGTTAGCTTAGTTCTTGTACAAAACTCACTTACAGTTATTCACCTCGTTCGGTAGTTGATTTATATCTGGGTACGAGACAGTCAAATAACCGGACGGGAACGAACAACTGGGGGATAGAGGCGGTGTACTTGTCTCACGTAGTGCATATTTATAGTAACTTATCGTAGTGACGTATTGTAACTTAGACTCGCGTGATGTCAATGAACACGTAAAATAACATTACGTATGGCCAAAATTAGGCGTTTAGGTCCGGAGACGAGATCCAGAAGAGCTTCATTGCTTGTTTCTACGCTAACACGAAAGGCTATTGCCAGAATTTGTTCAAGCGCTACCTATCCGATCCAGTTGAGCATGTCTATGTTGTTTTTAAATTCCGAAACCTTGTCAGAAAAAAGTGTCCCTTTTCCGGTAACAGTCTTACCCTCTCAACTCTAAACAAACGCAGGTCCTCGGCGGAAGTGGTTACAGGGCTGGAAGTAGCTCCAAACATCGTGCAGGGAGTTGAACTACTAGGTACACCTGTATTTGTGGCTATTGGAACCCTTCCGACTAATTTTCGTGAGTTCGACATTCGAATTTCACGGACGCGGTACGGTGTTAGAATATTCAAGCTTTTAGAGGAGTCTGAGGGATGTGATGATGACATGAATAAGATATGAACACTTTTTAAATGTGCTGCATTATCTCACGCTGCATCATCTATTCGCAGAGCAAAAGTATATCTCATTTTCATATGAGAAATTCGATTTGTTCCAGTATACTCTCTTGCTCCTATTGCGACATGTTTCAGCCCTGTGCATGCATTTGCTACTCGTCGTGTGTACCTGTAGTTGCGTAGCTACTGCTAGTAGTTGTTTCGATTGTTTGATATCAAAACCAGCGCTGATACGGACAATGACGACGATGTCGGCAATATCAGCGCAATAAAACAATAGCAGCCTCTATAATTAATGCTGGCGCTAGTAAATAGGTGAAAAAATGCCGTATACTTAGCTATACAGTAGCGGCCGATGTCCAACAGCACGGCTCTATTGTTTTATTCCACCGCTAGCGCTGGAATACAGTTCTAACCGCACCGGCGGCAAGATTACATGCATTGCGGAATTGAATTTAATTTGTAAAATCGGAATTTTTCGAATAGGAGGGGGTAAATTTAAAGATAGATATATACGTTCTACAGCCAAAATGCATCATTTGGACCCATGCACACATACTTAAGTGGGTGAAGCTTAATTCCAGAATCATCGCATTATAGTACACCCACCTTATTCGACCGCAAATATGAATATATTCTTGTGTGACATGTATGTGACATAATTGGAAAGGCGTCGCCGTTAATGAGTCATGAATATGGATGAACTTTAAGCAGCTTGATACGGTGAGAACGTTATGCTATAAAGAAAAGCTTGGTATGCTAGGGGTTACCACAGAACTTCAAGAGACGTATGGCCGGCCCACCAAGTATTTTCTTCGAGGCATATCACAAGGGCTGTGTAAATCATGACAGCTGAATTCCGCAATTAAGGCGCAGAATCTCAACAACCCTACACCATTTTAACATGCTTTATATCACAATACACCCATAGACATCACTACACGTGGATTCTGCTTGACGCTACCGTTCCGTGTTCTATCTTTACAAAAATGGGCTCACAGTAGACGTCATTACATTGCCTTGTCTTGATTATGTTACAAGATATAAAAATTTAATTAAAATAAAATTGGTGATGTAGGAATTGTACAATTGAGTAAAAAGGAAGGAAACAAGGAATTACGGATATTATGCATTCATTAAATTATAAATATTACATACCTACATTTAGCAGACTTTCAGACAGGTAGATTTGCTAAATAATGTAGGTCTGTAATATTTATAATTTAACTAATGCATAATATCCATAATTCCTTGTTTCCTTCCTTTTTACTCAATTGTACAAATCCTACATCACCAATTTTATTTTAATTAAGTTTTTATATCTTGTTTCACTCCTATTTTTCCCAGGTGGGTTCCGACATGTACTTATACATTGCATGCATGAGCACAAACGTAGAAGGAAGGGGAATCTTGGAATACAACCCATTGCATTACATACATCACAGCAGTATGTACAATAAGACAGTTTGTTCTGCTCACTTGCTTTCATCATTAAATCACATTACAATCAAACAATTGTGTTAATGTCTCTGAATTGGCATGTTACAGGAAGGCAAGGGGATCCCTAAACAAAGTAGTAGCGTAGGAAAGGAGGAATTAGTAGTGAAGTCACAAAATATAATGTGAGCTCAAACCATAAATGCCCTTCCCATGGCTCCAACCAGAGCATCCTAAACTGACATATAGCCCACTCCCGGCCACATGAATCTCCATCACACTACACTCACAGGATTCAAAGCCCTCACCTCTTGACTGAAGGTACTCATATGTTCTTCAAAGCCAGTAGTGAAGGCATCAGGAATAATTGCCATAAATGTCTGTCCTTGATGTGAGTACATGATCAGAGCAATTGGCCATTCACACAAAAGATGCTTACCAGATTGCCTGCCTTTTATTTCAAATACTGATCCACTTCGTACAATAAACAAACACGTGCTTTAAACTTGAAGTAGTTGGGCTGGCCCGACTAAACTTAAAGGTCGTTCTTTTAATAGGGCTACTAGCTCTCACTTTCAGACGTTTTCTGCTAGTCTTTTAGAAGAGAATGGAGAAAGGAGGGAAGGGGGAGGGGAAGAGAGAGGAGGGAAGGGTGTGAGAAGAGAAGAGGGGAGAGAGGAGGAAAGGGGGTGAGGAGAGAGGAGGGAAGGGGGTGAGGAGAGAGGAGGGAAGGGGGTGAGGAGTCAGGAGGGAAGAGGGAAGGGGGAGAGGATAGAAGGGGGAGAGGATGGAAGGGGGAGAGGAGAGAGGAGGGAAGGGAGAGAGGAGGGAAGGGGGAGAGGAGGGAAGAGGGAGATGAGACAGGAGGGAAGAGGAGGGGGATAACTAGCACAACACTAGACCACTTGGCAACATATCAACGAGACACGGCACATGTGTACATCTAAACACACACAGTCACATACACCCACCTTTTTGGAGTGGTTCACCCCCATCCTGGTGGGATGGTGTTCCATTTTCCATCAACTTTGCAGCTTGAATGAGCAGCACCTGATTTGCTCTGGTGGAGACCACTATAGAGGACACGCATTTGTGGAGGACATTCCCGTTACCATTGTCGGCATTGAACAAAACTCACTTATAGATCCTACCAACAGGTCATTGGGGGGGGGGGGGGGGGGGGGGGGGAAGGGCGCAAATATAGTAACATTCTCCGTTGTATGTTAGGTAGCTCACCTGTATACGTCACCCATGGCCAACCAATGCCAACTTCTTTGACCTTAATAGCGACGGTCAGTTGCATACAGTGGTTTCCCAGCTTCACGCTATCCTTCGTACAGCCTTCATGCTAGACTATGGATCCTTCTTACTTTCGGGATCGGCTTAACCCTCTTTGTAGCTTCCAATTGTCCTTTTTTTTTCACGTGAATTAAAGGTCTTTCGGAGCTTCATCGCGCGACTCGTTGGCACAAGTGCACAACCACAACTGTCAGAGTCATAATTTAACTGGAAACTAGCAATATTCTTTACACTATTCTTTTCTCTTCGCGATCGACGTGACTGCAGCTGCAAACACTCGCCAGAAACACGTGTTCAACCACAAGTTTATTCTGGATCTCCCCTTTAGTATGGCTTCCAAGGGCCGATAAAATCTGTTGTGGGCTACATGTATTGCTAACAAAACTAAGTTGCTAAAGATCGAATTTGTGTCAAGCATAACTCCCCTTACGAAAATAATATAATAAATCCAACTCGGCAGTAAGTTTGTAACTTGTTGGTTCTAGTGCTTCCGCATAACGGCTAACTTTATGCTTCAATCGTGACAAAGATACAGTGCAAAAATACCTCTTATCCGAGTGAATCTTTACTGTCTTATCTTATCAGATCCGGAAGGAATCGTTTTTTAGGTCGAGTGTGGGAACGAGAGAGCGTTATCTCTATTGTCTGAGCTTTCTACGCGTCGGCAGTTTTACTACATTGTAGGTATTCGACGGCTGTATCCAAATACGCTCACTAAAGGCCAACTGATTCTACGGTCAGTGGCGGATCCAGGATTGTCAGTTAGGGGGGGGCGTATTAAGCAGATACAAAAGGGGGTGGGTGCGGGAGGGGGCGTTGCCCCCTCCCGCTCCAGCTATATGGGGGAGCGCTGTAAGCTCCCCCATTGGGGTCTGGGGCGAAGGCCCAGAAGCTTTTCAAGTTTCGCATTATTAACCTTCAGAAGGATAAGAATTTCTCATACTTTTTCCTCCGTACCAAATCGAAACATGAACAGCGGACGCAAACTGCGCATGCGCACACGCATTTTTATTTTGTAAATTTAAACGAAAAACGTTTAAAACGAAAGTCATTGAAAAAATCAGGAAATGTGTATAACTAATGTTTGGCTTAATGCCAGTGGGTTGAGCAATAGCATTTTTCTTGGATGTCGTTTGGCATACTTGTCTATAGTACTCTCGATATCCAATTCTAAATCATAGTGCTCGTACATCAATATAAGGGCATTAAATCTATCTTCTCCGAGACGCATTTTTGATAAATTTCAATGAGGGGTTTGCTCTTTCAACACCACTAGCTGATACTGAAGTCAAAAGCAGGTGAATTATTTTAGTGATGTTTGGATATATCAATGGGCATGCTCTTCTGTCTGGGAGGGTTTCTGCCAGTGATCTGGGCTTATCAGCTTGGCTTCTCTACATACTCAGTACATGCCGAATTTGGAGAAGGTATAGATCGTCAACGTAGTATTTTAAATCAGAACTACCGGGTGGATGCTGTTCAATATTGGATGGAATAAGCCGACGCAGACGACGTATTGGTGGACCGGCGTCCGATTAAACGATACGCGCTTTTGTGGCGCATGCGCGCATGGCAATCTGTTCTACAATAATTAAATTCATATTTTGGGTCGGCTTGTTAGGGGGGGCGTACGCCCCTTCCGCCCCCCCCCCCCCCCCCCCCCCCCCCCCCCCCGCATGGATCCGCCACTGACGGTGCATCGGCAATAGTGGAATCGGGTATATTGCTAATCGTATTCATCACAATCCAAACCCTACATAGGACCTACTAACGTAGGTCCTGATAAATATGTAAACAGTGATATACAACTTTAATTTTTGTGCCGTTAGCTTGCTCATTAAAGATGTACCGAGTTCTAGGGCTAGTGGCAGCAGTGTGTTAGTTAGTGACGGAGACGTACGGAGCGTACACCATCGTTGTCGTTAGCTACCTATATAACGGGTCGGTGCTGACCAACGGCACTGCTCTTCAGTTAGGAGTCGGAGAGCACGTAATATCTCCAGGGTCGTTTTGTTTGGTTCGTAACTTCAAGGACATTGCCATAACGGGTGCAGGGAGGGATCTGACTGTTGTCCGCTGTGATAATGGAGGTCGAGGGTTTAGGTTCTCGTTCGTCTGGAATCTGACCCTCGCAAAGATGGCGTTCGTCGATTGCGGACTCGCCACAACAGTACCCTCTCCGTTTATTGGAAACATGACCTCTCCAGTCGTCCTGTACTTGGACTCCTCTTTCGTGACAATTCAGCAGGTGACAATAAACAATTTTTGCGGTTTCGGTGTCTTTGGATACGCATTGTACAGCTCCATCCTATCTGACCTTCAATTCATGAATTGCATAGGCAACTGCTCAGGAGCGGTGCTCTATGCCACTTCGGTCACCCCGACTTTGACTGTGCAGGGATGTCTGTTCCAAAATCTGAGCTATACCGACTCTGTGGTGATCGGTTCTGGCCTCACCCTTTGGCAGGTGTACAATTACGTAACTGCCTGTTCAACAACCTCGCTTCGCTACAGGGATCCTTAGTCATGTATGACGCATTCGCTACCGTGACGAACTGCACCTTTGTGGCGCAATTTGGGGGCGCCGTCGGCGCATACAGTTCCGTTGTGTACGTTATTAACTGCACCTTGGCCACAAATTTCGCCCCCGTTGGGGCCGCCATCACGACGCAGAATATGTACTACCTTTCGATTTCAGGAAGCACATTCGATAGAAATATGCATGGCAACGATATACGGAGGGGCAGTTAGTCTATTGACACCAAAGCAGTTATTCCGTACTACCATGCAAATCACCAACTGTTCGTTCACTAACAATACAGCAGCACAGGTAGGAGGAGCTGTGTTTATTTTTAAATCTCCTTCTGGTTCCCAGGTGATCATCAACCAAGCAGCATTCTTGTACAACAGCGCACCTACAGGTGCGGCGATACATGCGGGAGACTTTTGCAATATTGGCGGATCTCCCACCTACGCCCTCGTATTAAGCGATGTTCTTGTTGAGTACAATCACTGTTTGAACTGTTCCGTGGAGGAAGATGTTATGGGAGCGGCGGTGTATTGAATTGAGTGATGTTTACATACATGTATATAGCTACAGCGGCAAAGGACGTCAATTCATAGGGAATTCCCCTCAAGGAGCCATACAAGGGTTAGGCGGTGGACTCCATCTATATGGAAAGATCATGTTTGGAAACTATACTGGAGAAAATGGCGGAGCCATAGGTCTTCTGAATAATGCACACCTGTATTTTTATCCATACTGCAATGTATCATTTGAAGGCAACACAGCTATACCACCTATGGCGGTGCTCTGTACATACAAGGAGATCCAAACATACCAAAGTCAATCCTTATAGAGTGTACGATGCACTTGATGGGCCCGCAAGAAAACTATTCAATCATTTTCAGTGATAATGCAGCAAACGTATCTGGACAATCCATTTATGCCACGCCAATCTACGACTGCACCTTAAGTATCCCAGCTGGAGTAAACAATAGTGCCTTGTATAACAGCCAACCTTCAGCATACTATGATCACATTTTTAGTTTCACATCTGCAAATAATAATACTTCAAGCATTCAAATACTCTCGTTTCCGGCAGAAGTTATTTTGTGCGGATGTGACAAGGGCACAACCTGTGACCTCAGTAACGGTACAAGATTTCCACCACCCCTGGCAGAACTATTCGTTTTAGTGCCACCTCCATTGACTATGAAAATCGCACCTCCCCTGCTGTCATAAAAATAAATGTTCCACCTAACAGCCAGAATGTTCAGTGGATAGGTAAAATGTGTGATGCGATAGAATACGAAATCTATGGACAGGAGAATGTTACATTCAACCTTCAGCTCACCACGTACATGGGTGCTGTTCCTACCATCGTGCAGGTCACCATAGGACCATGTGACCCTGGTTTCGTACTCGGAAATGACTCTACAACAGGCTTAATGCAATGCACTGTTCAGCCTTTCTCATATCAGTAAATGTTATTTGCAATATAGCCATTGGAACAGTGACCAGAAATGGCAATAAGTGGATAGGTGTGTACAATAATGGGACCACGAGTCTTTCTGCCTTTGCTTACACATGTCCACTGGGTCGACTATTGTAAGTCCAACTTTACGCATATCTCCTTGGCGTCACCTAATGATTTGTGTGACAAGAATCGTCAAGGACTCATGTGTGGTCACTGCCCTGCAAACTTCAGTGTGGTGTTTGGATCGTCAGAATGTCAGCTGTGTTCGGACATTTGGCTCCTTACTATCCTTCTGTATGCTGTGCTGGGTATTGTGCTGGTGGCAGTCCTCTTTATGCTCAACCTGATGGTCACCCATGGAACAATCTATGGACTGATCTTCTATGCCAATATCATTCAAGTCAACAATTCTGTTTTCTTTAACCAATCATCTTTAAAGCCACTGCAAATCGTTGCATGTATCAATTCTCAACCTTGACTTAGGGGCTTCCCTTTGTGTTTCTATGATGGCATGGATGATGCTGCAAAGACAGGCCTTCAGTTTGTGTTCCCAGCCAACCTTCTTACTCGTACCATCACTGTAGTTACAGTCTGTCACTACTGTCTCCGTGAGTCTACTGGGCCAAACATTACCCATCACGGTCTTAACAGAGCCAGCCACTTTATTGGAAAACGTGCTGTGAGTGTTCTGGCCACTCTTGTCTACCTTTCATACTCCAAAGTTCTGAGGACTGTAATTGAAATTCTTACCTATGCTACGGTCCAAGTTGATGGCGGCACTCATTTTCGAGTGTGGTTTTATGATGGAACTGTTCGCTATCTTGAAGGGCGTCATCTCATATTGTTCATCATTGCCATAGCAACAAGCACATTCTTTCTCGTATACACTTGCCCTCACCTTAATTCCTATAATTGATTGGTACAGTGACTACAGCAAGCTCTTACACTGGCTCAACCAGAAAGCCAACCTTCTCAAGCCCATGAACGATGCCTACTTTGCTACCTACAAGGGGGCATGGCAAAGTTGGTTGGGGGTGCAGCTTTGGCTTTTGATATTCCTGTACACTCCAACTCCATTCTATAGCTCAGATAGTCCATCTTTACTCATGTACATCCATGGAATCATTCTGGTGGCCTTTCTTTTTATCCAGGCTCACATCAAGCCATTTGGAGAGCTGTACAATGCAGGCAACAAGCCAAAATGGATCTGTGCTGGTATCTACAACTGGATAGACTCATTTTACATCTTCAACTATATTGTTTTGGCCTTCACTGTCTCCTATCTAATATCAAATGATGCCTATAATAATAACCGTATTGCTGTCACTGTTGGATCTCTGGTTGGCCTGTCTGTAGCTATGATTTTTGCCACTATTGTTTTCCACATCATCGCAGCCTTGTGTACTAATACTACACGAGAAGCCGTCAAGGCAGCTGCATGATGATACGGGCAATGAGATTGAGCTTGTAAAATCATCACTGACTCTCTGATGTGTCTTATATGATAGTAACCGAGAATGACCTTCGAGGGAAAATCTGTGACATATACGTATATACATGTATGTAGGCCTGTGATTTGACTATAAAACCCTTCTTCGTGTGGACATGCGTGTCTATATATGTGCAGGTAATGATTAAATGTGTAACTTTTGAAATTGACTGAATATACAATGCATGAACTCTTAAAAAACAGTATTCTACAGTGATGTATGGAGAGGAGGGAGAAGATATCGATGGAGGATTTGTACAGTGGTGAGATACATTTACATAATGTAAAAAAAACTCACGAACCGAGAAACGGATAGTGTAGCTCTTTATTGCTATCGATCAAAAATGGAAAGACGATCATTTTCATGTTTTGTTTAAGTCGCCAGACCGTTTACTTTAAGAGAACATAAAAGCTCGTAGTTTACGTTCCCAGACCGAAATTTGTCCATAGTCTTCGTCGTTGTCTTTATGGGTGAGTATAACTCGAGATAGGAAAGGTTTTTAAGAGCGCCAGTTACACCAGAAATCGTAGAATTTCTGACAATACATATCTTTAGGTATCAGATATATAAATAAAGCATGTTACCCATAATCGTAATATGCAGCTGTTCTCGCGCGGCAAGATATAAGTACGTATATTAAAACAAAACCGTTTCCATGACAATGTTGCAGAATTGTGTATTGTGTATGATTGGCATGGAACAGGTGGTTGTTATATTAGTGTTTTTACTTTTGCTCACCACTTTTAGCTAGCAAAGTTGTTTTTGTCAAAATGCCTTTACGGCTACGAAAGAGGAAAGCTAAGCGACGAGAGGAATACCTTTTAAATCGAGACTATGAGTTAGAGTCCTCCCGAGTTCGGTACGATGCTGATGCTGAATAAAGGCAGGCGTCTGCTCGGGATATGTACAGAACAAATCTGGAGTAGAACCAAGCTTCTAAGAGGTGGCATGTCAAGATATTGTGGACATCAATGCATAACTCGGCTTACAATTGTGATTTTAAAAATCTGATTGCGTCATTAAACTCACTAGGTACTTTAGAGATTATTAATACAGCTAATTAATTTATTAAATTATATCATCATTATTGTCTTGTATTAACTGTATAGTTGAGAGAATACATGAAAGGAATAAATGTACATTTATTTTTATATACACTAAAGTAAATCCTTTAACAGTCATGTTAACCTAGATAAGATAGCTCTACAGTTCGCCCTTACTAATGTCAACCCTAGGCGGCTGTACAGGCTAAAAATGGTCTTGGACTTTAGTTCATTATTCCTGATGGAAAGACGACCTGCAAGCTTTGATAATGCTGCCACTGCTTCAGCCCCCCAACACCCGTAGGTCTCAACAACAAGTGGGATACAAGCCCACCCCAATTCATCACACTTTTTGTCGCTGCTGTTGTGTTTTCTGTTCTCAGCCAACAGGGCTGCCGAACCAGCCATCACGCTCGCTTCTAGCAAAACACTTGATTGTAGCGTAGACGTGATGGACAAGTCAAAGGCAGCCGGCTTGCCAAGGTCCCAGTTAGGAACAAGAACATCTGCTGGGCGGGATTGTGAATCAGATCCCGCCCCACAACCCATTTCCAGACGTGGACCCAAGCAAGCACGTTGGCAGAAGTCATAAAACACATCCCTGAGCTTATTGTGTCGCAAAACCACATCCCCTCCATGTTTGCAAGTGAGGGAGTGATGGCCAAAGTCATCCAACACACAGGAAGGACAGTGAGAGCAACTTTGGCCTTGGACCACTGGAATACCCAACCACCACTTAAGTGTTACTTGAAACTCAGCAGGCTCCAAGTGGAGGTTGAGTCATGGGGAGGGAGTGACTGACAGCCAAGCAGAGGCATGAGGTGAAGAGATGGACAAAAGACGAGCCCTGTCAGTCACAGATGCATTGTGAAAAAGATTATTGAACTGTTGTTCTTCTATCTTGGAAGAAATAACCTTCTGTGAAAGAGGAGAATCACCTATAGACTCAGGGGTGAGAGAATCTTGGGGGTCTACTAAACTGTTGTAAAGGTGCGATGACGAGGATAAATACCTACCTGATGATGGAGAAAGGCCTGAGGACAAAAATGATGCAATGTACGCTGCAGGAGAGTGGAAACTTAAAATCCGAAGCCCTAAACCCCCTCTTTTCAAGCTCAGTTGAGCCTGTTGCCAGGTGGCAGCGGAAGCATCCACTGCAGTGTATTCCGAAAAGCATTGCTGCACACCATCATCAAACAAGGCAAAGGCCTCATTGACTAGGAGAGGTGGAGTGTTCCTAGCTAAGTGAACTAGTCTGCAATAGCTCCCACATTGCCTTAGAAGAAGTAGGGCCACCTGGGGGTCGATAGAACCCACAGCTTCTAATTTATTTAGCAACTTGGAAGCCTCTGACTGTTTCTGCGCTACAAACTTTGCGCAGAACATTAAATCCCCTATGGGAGCCCCCAGCACAGCGAAACCACTACATTGAGACGGTAACGTCTCATCACGTGACCTTACCCGTCTCTTGGATGTAGGCGGATACCGATGAAATCAAGCCCAACGGTCCGTGTGCGAACCGAGAGTGGACGGTAACGTCTTTCCCCCCCCCCCGTCGCTCTGTCACGTCTTTATACGTTATGTTCCGTCACTCCGGGAAATCCACGGTTAAGGGCGGTTCGCTTTCTACCGTGTCGTACCGTCAGTAGGCCCCTACGTAGGGTTGGCATGGGTTCCTGGCTATCGGTGGTACCGCTTCTACTTTCTATCCATATGCATGCAGCTTTTACGTACACCATCCCATTCACTTTGTAGTTTTCAAAAAGCCATATACAAATACAAATGCATGTACAGCAAGTGTGTTTTGCTGAGTCTCATTACTCAAAGAGCCGGACGCCGTCCTGTTGAAAGATACATATAGCATCAATCATGGATGGACCACAGAAGCACTTGCTTACCTTTGCATTGCGCCGATATTGATCATCTGCGTGCGATGACACTGGCGAGCCACTCACGTCATCAAACCTTCATCTTGTGTAAAATGTCACAGATGAGAAAAAAGGGACCCTTGTACATCCCTCATTGTACTCCAAAGCCAAAAACAGTAAAGCTTGGCTGGGTAGCCTGGGTATAGGACAAACAACGTACCATTGCAAAAATACGTTACACCTACTTAAAAAGGCATTTGTGTTCGCGTTAAAACCTATTCCTGTGGATGGAAGGAAGGTGGTTGTGATATCTTCGACACCCCAAAAAATGGCGCTTACGCTATTATAAAATTTACTTACGCAGCACTCATGTCTACTATGTGGCGTATCAACGAGTTCCCAAAGGTAACTTCGGATCCAGAAGTTCCACGCTAATGTTTGAACCTGAAAGTTGCTATATAGGAGGACAAAGGCCAATAGTACTACTAATGAAACACTTACCATATTGTTGTCATTGCTGCACTGATGAACCGCCAAAAACCTCAGTCACGTGAATATGTTCCGCACGGATGCGTAACCATCGACCGGTTACGTAACCGGACGGCCGGTTACGTAACCGGATGGCCCGTTACGTAACCGGCCGATGGTGCTGGGCACGAGATAATAGCACATGTCATAGAATTTGTGCTTTACAATGAGTTCGAGTGAAAAAGAAGAGTTTGATACTTATGTACAGCGTACATTTCCGCAAGATGCTCCAAGGTCACGAAGTGCTGTCATCAGTGAAGCGTATGGGAAAAGGATTATCTCATATCTGAAGGGAAATTCTGAGGACGATAAGCATTTTCGTCACCTGGTGAAGCGCAGTGGATTTCGGTTGCTTGACTTTCCAGAAGCAGGCATTCGAGACGCGCTAGTTGTGGCCGTCAAGGAAGATAAGGAAGTAGGTTATTTGTTGTTTATCTCACAATTTTGTAGCTAATGTAGCAGCTAGTTGGCTACATATAGCATTGTAGCGTTTGTATAAAAAATACTACAACTGCATGCTTACCTTCTTGCAGTCACAAAATGACAGAACATTGATGAAGGGATATCGTCGAGTGGCGTTCGTGGAGGAGTTCTGGGACATCTTGAAGCAAATCCACAATAATGACGGTTTGCATGCTGGTGTTAAGAAGACGTTCGCACGGGTACGTAAATATACCGATTGCATAAAGTTAGCTGGTCTTTGGCAATGTGGTAGCAATGACTGCGGTGTATTTGCTATTGCCTTTGCATTACATGCAGCACTTGGCCACTGTGTGGGAGATATTACATTTGATCAAAGCAAAATGAGAAACCATCTCCTACAGTGTTTCAAAACAAGAAAACTAACACCATTCCCGACTGTTGATAAAAAGGCAAGAAAAAGAGCAGAGAGTTATTTTGAAGTGAAAGTAGATGTCTTCTGCACCTGTATGATGCCCGATACGTATGGAGATATGGTGCAATGTGGCACATGTCAAAGATGGTACCATTTAAAATGTGCTAATCTACTCAGGTTTTCATCTGAAGACGAGTGGTGGTGTTGCTCTTCATGTAATTGACATTATACTGCTATTTTGTATTAATAACATTGCACTGATTTCGCATTGAATTAATCATCATCATTATGTACAAAGCTGAACAATTATGTTGTGCATCCTGTTAAAATTTTTACTTTTGGGTTTTAGTCTTGTATGTATTACTACATGCAGTTATGTAATAAATCAAGTAGCTGTATGCTGAAAAAATAACAAAGTACTTCAAGTATATGGTTCCGCAACGGGCCGACCGGTTACGTAACCAAACACACTGGTAATGCATCGGGCCAACCGGTTACGTAACCGGCTGGCATTATACATTGGTAATGCATCGGGCCGACCGGTTATGTAACCGGACGACCGGTTACGTAATGGGTGGCCCGTTACGTAACCGTCCAAGTTACGCATCCGTGCGGAACAAATACATGTATACGTAATTGAACTATTCAACAGCATTATTTAGCGATCGCATACATCCAGCATCACAGAAGATCATCTGATCACGACGTCAAAGAGGTAGCACGTCTAGCTTCTATTATGTGTTGTGTGTGATTGGACCTTGTGTTGTGTGTGATTGGACCATGTGTTATGTGTGATTGGACTTTGTGTTGCGTGTGATATTGGACCATGTGTTGTGTGTGATTGGACCATGTGTTGTGTGTGATTGGATTATGTATTTCTGTGTGACTGAAACATGTGTTTTTTGTGATTGGATCATGTGTTGTGTGTGATTGGACCATGTGTTGTGGGTGATTGGACCATGTGTTGTGGGTGAGTGGACCATGTGTTATGCGTGATTGGACTATGTGTTGCGTGTGATATTGGACCATGTGTTGTGTGTGATTGGACCATGTGTTGTGTGTGATTGGATTATGTATTTCTGTGTGACTGAAACATGTGTTTTTTGTGATTGGATCATGTGTTGTGTGTGATTGGACCATGTGTTGTGGGTGATTGGACCATGTGTTGTGGGTGAGTGGACCATGTATTGTGTATGAGTGGACCATGTGTTGTGTGTGATGGACGATGTATTGTGTGTGTTGTGTGTGATCGGATAATTATATGTGTTGTGTGTCAGTGGACCATGTGTTGAGTGGTTGGACGATATGTTGTGTGTGATTGGATCATGTGTTGTGTGTGATTCGACGATGTATTGTGTGTGATTGGACCATGTATTAATTGTGCGTGATCGGATAATGTGTTGTGTTTGAGTGGACCATTTGTTGTGTGTGATCAGATAATGTGTTGTGTGTCAGTGGACCATATGTCATGTCTGATTGGAACATGTGTATCTGTGTAAGTGGATCATGTGTTGTGTGTGTTTGGATCATGTGTTGTGTGTGTTTGGATCATGTGTTGTGTGTGATTGGACGATGTATTGTGTGTGATTGGACCATGTATTAATTGTGCGTGATCGGATAATGTGTTGTGTTTGAGTGGACCATATGTTGTGTGTGATTGGACCATGTGTATGTGTGTAAGTGGATCATGTGTTGTGTGTGATTGGACCATGTGTTGTGTGTGATTGGACCATGTGTTCTTGGCAAATTCATTTTTACTTACTTGTGAAATGGGGATGTTGAAAATAGGCTCTGAAATACAGTTATAGAAGTGTTGTGCTTGTTTCTTGCCAACCCCTGAAGCAATGTAGTGCTGATGGTCAGCACTGATAGTTTCAAATGTTCTGGGTGGAGCTGGTCCTCTGACTGAGAGAGGTGTTACTAAGTGCTGATGGTGGGCCAAGCAATACAAACATGGGTAGCATCCTATAAGAAAGGTGCAATGTTTGTACACTTTGTTTAGCACCTATGCAAATAGTCACATACCACTTGCTCCTGACAGCCCGTACATTCTAGTAATGAACTCGTAGTCTCCACACATGAACAGCCTGAGTGTGTATTGCCTGTAGGTTTAATGTTCATTTTTTAAATCATTTGATATTAACTGTTCTTACCTCCATTTCATTCCTTGCAGATGTGCAACTTGATCTTTATAGCGGTCAAGTGCTATGTGGAGGTTGGTAATAGTGTCGCCCGCTTCAAAGCAGCAAAACACGCAGGTGTTGTGGACTGAGTTAGGTGCTGGAACATTTACAATCTGAAAGTTCATCTTGAATGAACCGCCTCCATTGTCCCCTCCTATTTTTAACCACACCTCACTGGCAGGGATGACCCCATCATGCCAGGTAAGCCATCCTGTCCTACATAGGGTTAAAATTATTTTGCAAGGTTTATGCCTTGACCTCCTAATTAACCTTTCATTCTCTTCCAAGAGGTCAACAACCTTCTGAACCAGATCTGGAATATAAACCAGAGGAACTCCCCTAAGCTCTCACCACCAGAAGGATGAGGAAATGAGAATAGAGCCATCTCTCCGTTTAAGTTGTTGCCCACAATTTGCCTGCAAATGTTGCGCATCCGCTGCTCCCCAGCTAGAGATACTCCTGACGCTTTCAGCCACCTAGACAAGTAATGCATATGTAGGTTATTTTTATAGTTTTTGTGTAATGCTTTACTGTCTAAGTTGTCTCAAACCGTTCCAGGCAATAGCCATGCCGACTTTTATGGCCAATACTTGGACAGAGTCGATTGCAATGTTTGTGATGCCTGCCTTCTGCAATAGAGACATCCTCTCTTCATCACTCAGAGTGAGTACCTCCTCCTCCATCAGGGCAGATGGCTCTTCTCCACTGAGGTCAGGTGGCTGGCTTTGGTTACATGCATGAATGTCATTGGCTGCAAGGTATGGTTTAGTGTGTCATAACAATGTAAGTGAGATTGAATGCACTTAACTGTTCCTCCTGTAGGCAGTTGATTATGCCTGCTTGATCGGGGCTGGTGGAGATGGCCCTCTACAGCAGTGCGGCTGCTTCTCTCTCCTCACCAGCAGTGAGATATGGTGCCCATTGTAACAGCCAGCCTTCATATCCCTGTGGCACTCCACACATTGTACCAGTACATCCTTCAACAAGAGCAATACAGCATTTGGTGCTGGTCTTATCTCTGTGGGTACAAAGGAGCTATCCTCCGAGCAGCAAGGACACACTGGGGTTGATGCTGCTACTCGCTCCACAACACAGCTGGTACAGGCCAGCTGACGGCATGGCAGTTCAAGGGGCTGTTTGAGAATGTTTGAACACACCACACACTTCAACTCCTTCAGGACAGTGGCACTGTTTTGGCCTGCCAGTGGTGGGTATGGCTCACTTGAGAAGATTGGAGGAGAGGCAATCTTCCAAAGATGGGCAATTAACATGTTTGGTGTGAGGCCAGGTTGACGACCTCTGCCAACTGTATGCTTCCTAACTGGACCTTTTGCATTGAAACTGAAATGCTCACACACCTGTGGTATGATTTATACTGATGATGTTGCATAAAAGCATATACATGTAGTATGTACCTTACACCCTTCATTGGTATGTGCTTCCCATACAAATGGTGTCAGGGCACACCTGTGGTGCACTCCTCCTACCCTGGCACTGATGATCCTCTGCATTGTATGGTAACAGCAATGGCAGAAGTGTTCAGGGTACACTTGAGCATTATCAGTATTGGTGTTAATAGCAAAGGCAATTTGCAAATCACCTGCAAATGCTTTGCATTCGTGGGTCTCCTTTTTATGCTTCCTTGTCATCAGCCTTTGTCCACATACTCTGCAGTGCAGCGGCAGTTGTTTAATGTGGCAGTCCATTCTTGTAACCTATGTTCATGTACGCAATGACCACAACACGCATCGATTATTCATAAAATACACATGGGTCTTTTCGGGCGACAGAAAATTCGTCGACAGAAGTGGTTCATCACTTCTTTTTTTTGGCATGCCTTTGACTTACGAAAAGCCTAGTCTTACCTCCAACCGTTGTGCAGGAAGTCCACAATATCCGATCTTGTACACGCCCTTCCAAAATAAGTGCCGCGTGGCGATGTAAACACTGCTTGCGCATAAATTTCATGTGCGATTTAAAAAATGCGTGTTCATTATAAATAAAAGGGGTTGAAACGTTGTGTTGTATGCTAGAGATAAGTTTTGCTGCTGATCTGAGGTGTTATGAGCTCTGAAACATAAGGTGTCTGTAATGAGGTGTTTCTTCACAATTATTTGACAGGTACCGTAATATTCTAATTATAAACCTAGTTTCCAGCCGCAAACAACCGTGACATGTACATATTATCATTAACTACATGTACTTACAAAACAGCTCGGTCTGGGCACGGCTAACTGACGAAAGGGTAGCACGTGATATTATGCGTTTTGAATGTGGGGTGTATCTCACTAACCATTCAAGGGAAGCGCGATTTGAAGGCCCTAAGCTCTGAAAAAATTATGATAAATACGGGGATTGATTACTCTCATGTAATCCGCGAGCAGGTAAGGAAAATTTCATTTGGTTTGGAAACTATTGATGCCTGAATAAGGAAATGAGATAAAAAGGAATGGATAATATAGGTACTTAAGTTGCGAAAAACTACACAAAATATGTCAACTAGTCCCCACATTGCAAATCCGAGAGCAGGTAGTCAATATTTGATTTTTTTCTGCAGGTAGCTGCAGTTTTCTGAATGCGTCCATACATTTTCTATGGACATTGAATTACGCAATGACCGAATACCGCGTAATCCTTTTGACCGCCAATTTCTCGATATGAGTAGTTACGTAGTAAAATCATTGCCTCGCACAATGATATTATTGGGCACATATCCTTATACGGCTTGTCTTTGTCCCGTATCACTGTTTCGCTTGTCCGCTTCAAATTCTATATATAGAGCAATAGCATTTACAAATGTGGATATGCACGCACCCTTTTGAAAAAGTAGCAACAGAAAATGCACGTTTCCCAACTGTCATACTCATCAGTAGCGTCATATCACGTGGTCGAATATAGAAAGTTATAGGGCCTTACTTAGCCATAAGTCTCTGTGATGCCTTAGTTTTCCTGAAATACACCCATCGGGTAGACATAGACCACTCCGCGTTTGACAGACCATCATCTTGAAACGGACTAGCTAGGACTTAGAAGCTCTATATTCATTTAGTATCCCACGCCAACGAAAATCCAAACAAAGAACATACCACATTTGCGCGCATGCAGTGGAGTTTGTTACTTCCAACTGGGCCAGAACTGAACGCCATAATTTTACTGATTGTCATCCGGGCGGTTATTAATTATTTACAACCAAACTAGATACTTGAACCCTGATGACCAAAAGTGCCCCAGGAACCCAGGGAAAAATGCCTATGGGCATATAAACTTGATAGAAAGTTGCCTTGATCATTTTAGTATCTTCTGAAATAGTTATATCTAACTTCCTATCTTCAGTTCAGAGCAGAAAGAAGAATAGTGATGAAAAATCATTATAAAAAAAGCAATTTTCCATACATCTCTATGGAGATGTACTAATTCTTATGAGGAACCCAGTGGAAGGGGCTAAAAATTACACCATTCATGTAGAGTGATAGATGTTTATGCTATCTATCATTTCAATCCTTTATAACTTTACTAGCGGCTTTCTCTGATTTATGGCATACAAAAATAAACCTTATCCCATACATTTCTATGGACGCGTGCGCGGGAAATGTGACGGACGTTTGCACTGGCTCGCAAGTACCTAGCCATTCCAGACTCATCAGCACCATCCGAGCGTGTTATCTCAACCACAAAGAAGAAAAAAAAGTGGGCGGATTTTGCCCTCCCATCTTCAGGGGCCGTTCATAAATTACGTCACACAAATTATGACCGTTTTGGACCCCCCCCTCCCCCCCATCACAAGACCGTCACAATAGTTCCTCCCCCCCCCCCCCCTCTCAATTACGTCACATTGACCACCCCCCCCCCCCCCAATATACAAACTATCTTTTAAAAGCGTGCATAATATTATTAGAAGTTTCGTGCAGTTTATAGCGCTATAACGCTACGAAATTAATAATCAATGAATACTTATAAAGTAATTGCATGTGGGTCATGCATCTTCGCCAGCATCTTCTACCCATGGACACCGAAGGTGTTCCTCCAGCAAACAGACATTCATCGCCGTTTCAGTCCTTATTTCAGGTGGTACCAGAACTCCTTCGAGATCAAAAAGATCTTCATCTATCCAGTCTGCCTGTTCCAGGCGGTTCTCCTCGTACGCAATTATAGCCATCAATTCTCTCTGCCTCCTGGCAGCAACTCTTATTGGCCTGTCTCGCTTGGGGGCGGCTTCAGCTGGAGCTTTCTTATGGACCACCATATGTTTGTGCAGCATCACTTTTGATGCAAAATACAGAAAGCAGATCTTGCACGACCGATCAAGCAATTGCGAGTGAACTGATGGGCAGTACAGATCGTAGGGAAGAACTTTGAAAGCCTTTGTCGATCTTGGCAGTATTTCATCACGATTTAGAGACTTTGACACAAACAAAGATGGAAAACGGCCGGTGGTTCTCTTCGTGAACTTTTTTCTCTGGTGCTTTCAAGCCATCAAGTGGAGTTTGTACAATGGGGATTGGAGGAGCAACAAATCTTTCTGGCATAAAAGTGAAGTAGGAACTTCTGGGCTTTGAGCAGCAACACGTATTATTGCATTTAACAATTTGGGTGAAATAATATTGGCTCGTACGTACATGTGCTGCAAACCAAATAGGGTCTTTGGATTGTAAACTTTCAGGCTTCAGCTCAGGATCTATATACTCAGCAACTATTGGATGGCCATCAACAACTGTCTGGGACCAAATTTCCGCCAAGGTGCTTCCAGCAAAAGAAAAATTCTTTTTCTCTAGGTTGGTGTCAATGGTCAGTCCTCGATCATTGAGATGGCTCCCATACTTGTCATGAGGCAAAATTAAACTTGACAGTTCTCTGCTTAGTGGAGCCATTCTTCTTTCAACACGGTTAAATGCACTTCTGCCAGGAGCATTTGTAGCAATGAAGTATGCATCCAGATTTTTTTGATGCACAGCCATTTCAATGACCTTCTGGTAGCGAGGATTCTCATCTGGACCACCATCTACTGTAATGACAATGACAGGTTTCACTACTTTGTCTGGTCCATACTTGGTTATAGTATCAAATTCAGGTAGCTGAAGCAATCGCTCAAAGTCAAGTGCATGTGCATAGGCAGAAGATGAGGAGTGCTTTCCTGACCGAATTGCAATGTATGTTGGCCCTGAATAGCTTACAGCTTCTGGTTTACCAAGACCATTTGGTTGTACAACAATGCCAGCATACACAGATGGGATCAACTTGTGTTGAGCAGCAACCACCCAATCATGGTCTGGTAAACTCACTCTGTATTCAACATGCATCAGCAAAGGAGACTGTTTGTTAGCTGCAGTGAGACCAATTGGTACTCTAGCTTTGCCGTCTTGACTGAGAAAGCACACTTCATTAGGCCCCAGGGTGGAAGATATTTCTTCTAGGTGTTTGATGGTAGACAGACAGAATTTTTGGTCAACATGCTTGGCATGGGAATCATTCTGTGCTCTGATTAGCTTAACTGGCACAGTTGTAATGTGCCTTTTACCCTCCAAAGAAAAGCTGCGCTTTGGAATCAGGCGAAGGTAAACTTCACCCCTATGGATGTTGAATCCATTATTATTGAGCTGCTTGGTTAGCTTATCCAATGTTTTGATGCTCCTATAAACATCACTTTGTCTTTTCTCATGAGCAGCAGAGCCATAAAAAGCTATATCCAGGATAGCTTGCAACAGGAGTGGCTGATCATCTTCCAATCGTGGCCTCCCAGCCTCATTTCTGATTTTTAGAGTGGACTTCAATTCGGGATTCTTTGCACAGGCTGCAGCTAATCTCTTTTTTCTATCATCTCTGAACTTTTTTGCCCTTCGTTGATCGCCTTTTTTTCCCTTTAACATAGACCCTAATTCCACTACCTTCCTCTTTTTATCTGACAGTTCTGTTTCTTGTAAGTCAGTTAGAATCCCAGCTGTTTTACGTGCGTATAAGCCAACCAAGTCCGCATTTATCACATTAATTTTGAGCTGAAGTTCGTCTTGAACTATGGCCTTTTGTTTCACACTATTACAGCTGGAACTGTTAGCAGAAGTGCCAGGCACACTTCCATTCTTTCCAGCCTCATCAGAAACACCAGCCACTACAACTTCTACTATTGTAATTTCTGGAACACTGCTCTTCATAGTTGGAACGGCTTTCTGGGTTGGCTGTTTCCCCCAAAAGCTCAACAAACCTCCTTTGTGCTTCATTGTGATGGCCTTTAACTCATTCAATAGTCCATCCATATTCACTATCAGCTCCTCACTATCCTTAATTGC
This sequence comes from Spongilla lacustris, assembly GCA_949361645.1. Taxonomy (NCBI): domain Eukaryota; kingdom Metazoa; phylum Porifera; class Demospongiae; order Spongillida; family Spongillidae; genus Spongilla; species Spongilla lacustris. The sequence continues at coordinate 3,545,276 of OX442415.1, forward strand.
ATTCCACTTCTCATTCACCTCTTGCTGGCAAAGCTTCTTGGATTTGGTAGGATACTCCTCAACGTAAGCTTCGAAGAGAGGCGTGTACAATTTCGATCTATCCATCTGCTACTACGCTGTGCGCATGCGCAATCGACAAATACTTGAATCACTTCAAACGGTCTATGATTATTCTATATACTACACACGTTTAAATACCCCCAAAACAACAATACACTGAGCTTCAGTCAGGGCCCTGTAGAATTGAGCGGCCCGATCAGCTTAATGGAGCCTCCTAAAGGGCCGTATTTGTGCGCCTGTTCACATAGAGTCGCTGCGCCTGTCCACATAGAGTCGCTGCGCCTGTTCACATAGAGTCGCTGCGCCTGTTCACATAGAGTCGCTGCGCCTGTTCACATAGAGTCGCTGCGCCTGTTCACATAGAGTCGCTGCACCTGCACAATAACAGTTGTAACAGTTAAATACACTGTCCCCACGACAATGAATTTTAATTACAAATGTGACATCACGCCAGCTTAAACCCCCCCCCCCTCCCCCCCGTCACAAACCGTCACAACGTAATTTATGAACGGCCCCTTTTTCTATGTGATGCTTCTGTACCTCTGTACTGCAGTGCACACCACCTCTAATTCAACTTTTGTTGCTACACTTATATTTATTGCAACACTCTCATTTGCATTGATGTTTAGCTGAGAGAAAGTTAGGGATAATATGTTCGGCTCTAATTTATTCTCATCCTGGAACAGTGAGAGTTATTCTGATGGTTATCAGCATTTGTAATTGAAGAAACCTTGAGGTACACTACAGATGTGTTGGCTAAATTTTTTAACAATAAACAGTGATTTATCCTTATACAAACATATATATACATGTATATATACCGTATATGGCATAAGGATGTCCCTCACTATATAGAATGTCCTATAAAATATGAGCGTATATGCAATCAGTAAAGTTTGATAATATTTTACGTGTCAGTGGGCATAGCCCGACCTTTACGCCTAACTAATAGAGTACAAGATATATGTAGTTAATTAGTAACGTTATGTCCTGAACGACGAATTGCTAGACACATAAGGCTCACATTTGTTTCAATGCGTACGGTATAACATCCAAATGAAGATGTAGACTCATATGAGCCAGTCACATGCATATGCAACAGTCATGTGTGAACCATCAGTTCTTCCAGGAAATACAGATATAATTAACTACAATTAATTATTGGATTTCTGTTTGCACAACATTGCTGTGGAACATGTTTCGGGCGTTTATCGAAGCGTATAGTTTCTTTAATGGTGAGCGAGTGCATTATATACTAGGCCTATAGGGTTTATTTTCATCACTCAGTAGTGGATCCCTAATTAAATACTCGTACTAAAAGTTTATAATTACTGTCGTTTCATTGATGGCAGTGAACACAGCAGGACCGTCTAAAAAGGCTGATTAAAAAATAGAGTCATAGATGAACGGTGAGTTCAGTACTACATACTTTTAGATCATGATCGGCGCATCGAGGAATAGCTACTATAGGGGCTGGACGAGCCTGGACCCGTATTTTTTTGGAGCGTTTTCCAACGCAAAAAAAGTTGGCTTCTATGGGGAAACTTACATTGCTCACCCATACCCCATAGCTGGGCGGGATGGCTGCCCCCCCCCCCCCCCCCTCCCGCACCCTCCCTGGGACAGCTCGACCCTTCCTGGGACAGCGACACTTGCTTTATAGTACCTCACTTCTACAAAACACGTGATGATCAATTTATTACCTCATAGAACCATATCGATATTCAAGTTTACTTTATTTTAATGTAAACTTGAATATCTACAGTTTTTTTATAGTAAACTTGAATATATATGGTTCTATATTATAGTAAACTTGAATATCTATGGTTATATAATTCTACAAGTAAATCAAAAACTTCTCTATCAAGAAAGTGATTGGTGGGATGTAGGATTGGTGGTGCAAAAAGCAAGGAAACAAGGTACAGTATGTTAAAGTGAGGTTTGGTAGGATCCTACAACTCACAGTCCTGAATTTGCAAATGAAGAAGCCTATTTGCAAATGTAGGACTGTTATAGTTGTAGGATCCTACCAAACCTCACTTTAACATACTGTACCTTGTTTCCTTGCTTTTTGCACCACCAATCCTACATCCCACCAATCCCTTTCTCGATAGAGAAGTTTATGATTTACTTGTTCCCCTAATATTTTTTTGTCTCTGCCAGAAGTGTTCAATATAATATATGGCTTAGTGTATTCGTTGCGATCAGGCCATGTGTAGGACGCTTAGTGTGTAGTCTGAGTATATAGGCCTCTTTTTTATTTTATTGATAGGCCTACCTTTGTTCTTCGGATATCTTAAACTCAGAGTTCTCCTTGCTAACGAGCCGTTTTCTTTGGCTTGGTCCTTTGCTGAATTAGAACCGCCTGTTGTAAACGTGTCTGCAGCTGTGTACGTGTGTGTAGCCTGGCAACAGTAAATTAAGACGCGGTCATATTGCATACTGCTAGGCAACCGAGATCTGTCATGTTCGTGATGGATTATATGCGAGCTGGCGAGTAATGGCAATGCTTCGTTACCGTTTTAAAACGCTCGATCGAAAACCACGCCCACTAAAGCTAATCCGAAGCCAATCCTACGTAGGACCCACTACCGTGGGTCAGAGGTGGATACAGGGGGGGAGTCCAGGGTGTCCGGACCCCCCCCCCCCCCCCCTTGAAACCATTGATGAATATAATTAGCCCACATCGCGCACATATAAATGCAATTACATGTATAGTACCGTATGCTTTGAAGCGATTTCGTCACCCCATACACCAGTATGCATGCAATCGAACCGAAACGTAAATGTATAGGACCTTATACTCACCAAACAGAAATTTATTTGCCTTGAATTGGAATTAATAACGTAACTGATATTCTTAAAGATATGATTGACCATACGTGGTAGTAAGGCCCGCCAGACTAGTTTACATATTTTGCAAAAGGCTGGATCAGGGTTGCCAAAGGCCAACACGGCCTGCCAGGCCGTACTGTCCACTTGGCCTGGCAGGTCAAACCCTGACCTGACAGGCTTGGATCCACCCACAAGGCAAGAAGATTGTCGCATCATGCATGCACCAGCAATTGTACGTTATGGCGTTATATATCGTGATCATCCTAATCTGTTAACTCTATGTGTATGCTTTGACTGATTTTGCGCGCCCTGACTCAGTTATAGAAAGCTAATTAAATTAAGTGTGTGTTATAGGCAGTATGTATTCTGGTATTCAAATCTATACCTTGGTGTAGCATTATAAATGTAAACTCTTGATCACATATAGGGCAGTGTAGGCCCAAGCACATTTCAGTGTCAAGTGTTCCACATTACTTAAACTCTGTCACATATTGTTGCAACAAGCAACCCTTTTTATGGGTGAAGGGGTAGTGGGTGGGAGTGTGTGTGTGGGGGGGGGAGGAAGGGAATAAACTGGCTAGCAATTCTCAACCATTTTAGCATGATGTGCTTCATTGATCATGCATGATGTGGGATATAAATTCCTGTTCCAAGTGATTAACATGTACGTGGTGCATTAGAGAAGTCATGCGAATAATGGAGTTCTTTAGCATGGTCAGTTGTGCACGAGACTGAGAAACTCACTTTGTATAGTAACCAAAAATGTTACTGAATAGTTAGTGTTTTGTTTTCGCTTCGAACCTGCATGACGATTGTACTCATCTATACATATAGGCATAATAAGTTAGTTCCTATATAGTAAGCAGCAATTAAAGTGTAGAAATCTAATAGGCCAGGCCTGTTTGAGAGCATATGATGTCATTGATGCGTGCATGGGGACGCACGTATATGGACATATACCGTTATGTAATTCACTATCGGCGTGGCTAATTAATCTTTTCGATACTAACAATCCTAGCTAGCCGTGTGATACAAAAAAAAATTCTGGGGCTCAGCCCCCTAACGAAGTGACATCTCCTGCCCCGCCCCTTCATCAAATTCATATTGGACACCCCTCTCTCCGAATTCCTCCGTCCGCCCCTGCGGGTCCTGATATATCTCTTCATAACTATAATTGCAGTAAACGCCTAAGGCATATGTACAATGCATAAAACGATATTCCGATGTCAAACTTGCAACGGACTAGCATAAAGTAATAGGTTACTGGTGCGCCTGTACATGTACATAAAAACAAGCTTTTTAGTATAATATATATTGACATAGAGTGCTCCAGGATACTATGATGAGCCGGCTTACTATCAAAAAACTACAAAACGCACTACGTTACGTACTCAAAAAGCGTTCGTTTATATCTTATTTGGAGTTACGTGCTTTGCGTACGCGTATAATGAAGCTCTAAACTACACATGTAGGGTCTATAGTAAATAATTACACGCATGCACTGTATATCGTGGGCGTTATTCGTTATTGCGCGCAGGAAACGAATAACGCCCACAATACGCATATGACGATTGACGATTGCAGGTGGTTGCACATTCCTCGTTGTCCAATAGGTTAAAAACCAGCATTTCAACCCCGGCCAGAGATTTCTTTACCACTGATATATATCTGTATGCACATCGAAATTAATCAGGCACACACCCTCGCACAGACCTTCATTCTTACTTACCGCTTGTTCCTAGATCACAAACACACACAAGGAAGAAGGCAACACTCGACCAGCGTAAGACCTGCCGAACAAACAGTTAATTACTTGCGGTTAGTTGACACGAATATTTTATATTGGTACTTTAATAACAATTACAACTTAATACATTGTACTAACACATTATAACACACAAGGGTTCAGCTAACAGGCTAGGCCAGCTGGATCTTGCCAGGATAGCCTTACACATGCGATTTCCAGGAATGCATTTGACAGAGATGTACAGGGTGTAATATCACCAACTTTTGTTACGTGTTCGCATGCCATTGGTAACGACAAGCAAAATCGAATAATAAACCGAATCGCAGGCTTTGCACCTTGCGAGGTTACATGCGTAAGCTGAAAACTTACATGTACATGTAAGCGAATTTCCATCATCGTTAGTGTTTCCAATATATAACAACTGCTGTCACTTTAGTCAACTGCACTTGAATTGGTTTTGAAAATATCGTTAGCTCAGTCGCGTGCAGTGTTGCCGCGAAATAAACTTCATCTTTAATCGTCTATATCGCGATATGAGCATTTAATCGCGATATAAATATCGCGATATACTAAATTATTCATGATCAATTATTAATGTTGGGGTGAATAGTTATGGTTACCACGAATACTGGTATACGTGTACTTGTGCTAAATGTACGTGCTACCACAGACGATTTCATGAGCGTTGATCGCAAAGCCTTCAAAACTGCCGTGGATGGCACAAAACTGCCGTGGATGGCACAAAAAAAAAATCAATTGTTTTTTAGCTACATGATAGCTTGCGCAATGTTCCCAAGGAGCCTGTCAGCAGAAATGAATTTCAGAAAATATTATCCATTGTTGTGGTGGAGGAATCATGAGCCTCACGTCCCTACCATAGCAAAACCAGCAAGTAAGTACCTATGCATTTTTGCTTAGGTAAATAAACCGTATTTTCCTTGAGAAGAAAAGGTTGTGCCCGTGGGGGCGTGGCATCTTGCATGAAAGGCTGCATTGTCAAATATATATTTCTAAGGCAAAAATCAAACTGAACTGGTTTAACTGTAGCAGTCATTGATATACCTAAATGTATACTTGTTCTCTGCTCGTTTCTAAATTTAATTTCTGTATATCTTTGTTTACGTCCGTACACGTTTATTTCGCGATATGACTAAAGATTTATTCGCGATATAATCGCCTTTCGCGATATAAATATTTAATCGCGATATATCGCCTTTCGCGATATATCGCGGCAACACTGGTCGCGTGTATACGGAATTACACGTATATAGGATTGCTCGAATACTACAGCGATTTGGATGTGTACATGTGCACGTGTGCATGGAGAATAATGATGTGTGCATGGGGAATAATGATGGGTGCCATATATGACTATAAACTTGAAGGGTTTTATTTACTGAGACTGCATGCAGCATTCCGTGCCATCAGCTCCCACACCTCAATTAGCGCATTCCTTCTCCTTCTAAAGACCTTTCTAAGATGCACCAACATTACCACAGCACCTCGTACGAAAAACGGATAACATTAAAAGCAATAACCTCGTGCACGGAATCACTCTACATGCATGATGACCATTGCAAGAACACTGTAATGTCTTTAAAAGTAGGGTCAACTATCGATAAGGTTTTGAGCTTATCGGTAATTATCAGTAAGTAAACACTGAAATTGCTCTACGCCTATCGATAAAAACTTACCGATAAGCTTTCTTACTGAACGGTAATGATTACCGCTAAGGTATATATATAGGCGTGTCCTAAGGGTATCTGTTGGCATCTTAATTAGTATCATTTGGCATCCGTGATCCTGATTTCAGTAGGTTGTGCATGGCCTTAACTTCCTTATTAGTTCCTTGCATGCATTCCTTTATAGCCTGCAAGGTTATTGATGGGCCGTTCATAAGTGTTGTTGGTGGACTATTAATGGTCCCCATTTAATATCGTACTTTGGTTGGCCTTCGATGGCCAATAATTTCCTTCGAAATAACCTGATATTTTGCAAGGAAGCTGCAATGGCAACTTGATCATATGGACCCTAGGTTTTTGTGATGACAAAGCGTTTTAGCCTATGGTGTTTCTTATCTAGTAGCTTTATTTTTATAATCAAGTCATCAAGTCTCTGTAATTGTACACCAGTACCGACCGTATATTGATTTATATCGGTTACGTGTGTCCAGTTCGTTGCCTGACGTCACAGTGCTAGAAACTCCTTCTATTCAAACATGTACTCATGTTGTGTATATGTAGTGCGAAAATTCCCTCTAGTAATTATTCATAACACTAATTCGGTTAAATTTTGACCACATGTTGTCGTGAATAATTATTTGGAAGATCGTACAAGAAATATAAGAAATCAATAAGAAAGCCGAGTGTTACCGATAATATTCGGTTAGAAGTTACCTCTTACTGAACGGTGATGACAAGAAAAGTTTCTTACCGGTTGCTTAACGGTATCGCATAACCGGTAAGCGGTAAGGACAAAGCTTATCGATAGTTGACCCTATTTAAAAGGGACTATTTTAAATTTAGGCGACCTAAGCTCCATCACCATACTTCATCTAGCTCCTTCACCTTCACCAGGATTTTATTAAGTGGGTTACATGTAACAGCAGTAACTATGTGTTAATATTGTACAAACACTCCGCCGGGTGCTATTCAATTTATTTTTCAGCTTTATCGCACACAGCTGCTCCAGTATTCCACCTCGCATATCCAAATATATCCCTTCGTAGTCAAAACCTCTCTCACACCACAATGCCACGCCTCCCTCTCGTACCCTCGCCAACGCATCACATTAAATCGTCAAAGGTGCCCAGACCATGCACTTGCAAATGTTTGCACAGTTGCGTATAGCCCTGGATAGTGCAATTGACATACCGACAATCAGCCATACTCTTGAACCAAATCATACTATTGTTCAATACCATTGCATACAATCACAAACCCAAGGTTCTGTTCCCTACGCAATAACAGTCCACACCACCATCATACTCTTGCAATCCTTACCACACCACACTGACTTCATAATGCAGATATATATTATATAGGGGACTTTGTGTGCAGGTAACCCTATACTTGAACCTGACTTTTAAGAGTCACCACTCTCCCTATTTCTCCCCCTCTCTCTCCCTCCCCCTCTCTCTTCCTCCCCCTCTCTCTCCCTCCCCCTCTCTCTCCCTCCCCCTCTCTCTCCCTCCCCCTCTCTCTCCCTCCCCCTCTCTCTCCCTCCCCCTCTCTCTCCCTCCCCCTCTCTCTCCCTCCCCCTCTCTCTCCCTCCCCCTCTCTCCCTCTCCCTCTCTCCCTCCCCCTCTCTCCCTCCCCCCCTCTCTCCCTCCCCCTCTCTCTCCCTTTCCCTCTCTCTCCCTCCCCCTCTCTCTCTCCCCCTCTCTCTCCCTCCCCCCTCTCTCCCTCCCCCTCTCTCTCCCTCCCCCTCTCTCTCCCTCCCCCTCTCTCTCCCTCCCCCTCTTACTCCCTCCCCCTCTCTCTCCCTCCCCCTCTCTCTCCCTCCCCCTCTCTCTCCCTCCCCCTCTCTCCCTCTCCCTCTCTCTCCCTCCCCCTCTCTCCCTCCCCCCTCTTTCTCCCTCCCCCTCTCTCTCCCTCCCCCCTTTCTCCCTCCCCCTCTCTCTCCCTCCCCCTCTCTCTCCCTCCCCCTCTCTCTCCCTCCCCCTCTCTCTCCCTCCCCCTCTCTCTCCCTCCCCCTGTCTCTCCCTCCCCCTCTCTCTCCCTCCCCCTCTCTCTCCCTCCCCCTCTCTCTCCCTCCCCCTCTCTCTCCCTCCCCCTCTCTCTCCCTCCCCCCTCTCTCCCTCCCCCTCTTTCTCCCTCCCCCTCTCTCTCCCTCCCCCCTCTCTCCCTCCCCCTATCTCTCCCTCCCCCTCTCTCTCCCTCCCCCTCTCTTTCCCTCCCCCTCTCTCTCCCTCCCCCTCTCTCTCCCTCCCCCTCTCTCTCCCTCCCCCTCTCTCTCCCTCCCCCTCTCTCTCCCTCCCCTGTCTCTCCCTCCCCCTCTCTCTCCCACCCCTCTCTCTCCCTCCCCCTCTCTCTCCCTCCCCCTCTCTCTCCCTCCCCCTCTCTCTCCCTCCCCCTCTCTCTCCCTCTCCCTCTCTCCCTCTCCCTCTTTCTCCCTCCCCCTCTCTCCCTCCCCCCTCTTTCTCTCTCCCCCTCTCTCTCCCTCCCCCCTTTCTCCCTCCCCCTCTCTCTCCCTCCCCCTCTCTCTCCCTCCCCCTCTCTCTCCCTCCCCCTCTCTCTCCCTCCCCCTCTCTCTCCCTCCCCCTCTCTCCCTCCCCCCTCTCTCCCTCCCCCTCTTTCTCCCTCCCCCTCTCTCTCCCTCCCCCCTCTCTCCCTCCCCCTATCTCTCCCTCCCCCTCTCTCTCCCTCCCCCTCTCTCTCCCTCCCCCTGTCTCTCCCTCCCCCTCTCTCTCCCTCCCCCTTTCTCTCCCTCCCCCTCTCTCCCTCCCCCTCTCTCTTCCTCCCCCTCTCTCTCCTCCCCCTCTCTCTCCCTCCCCCTCTCTCCCTCCCCCCTCTCTCCCTCCCCTCTCTCTCCCTCCCCCTCTCCCTCCCTCCTGCTCTCTCTCTGTCTTACTTGTACCATCCTCTCACAATAATGAGTGTTGATGGGTAAGTGCAAGTATTCAACCTTTGTGACCTAACTTGCTAACACCCCCGCGTGGCATTCCAACAATGGCACTTAACTCTACCTCAATTGACTATGGGGGCGAAGAGGGAATAAATATTACATAATGTTATGACTACCAATGCAAGTTCATAACATCCTTGAAATACCTTTCTTTATTACTCAAGCCCTTTGAAGATGTGTTCACTTCATTTTTATACATATCCAAGCAAGGTTCCATCTCTCTGCCTCCATATTTCATACGTTGCAGACCACACAAACCACCTTGCCCCACAACATGCCAGGACCAGCTACCACAGTACGTACTACAGTGGAAACCATCACACTTGCTCCTATAATTTTTTTGTACTTTAATTTTGTTCACTTGATTCTATTTTAATGGCTGTGAGGTAAAATGCAAATCTGACAATGGACTTTCAGTGTACAACTATTCTTCAATATATACTGAAAGTTAAAAAGCATCACGTGACTATCTGTTCTTCTTATTCACACTTGTAGTGACCCAGGTACCAATAAAATTGATAGCAGGATTCCTCCCCCTGTAGGCAATGGATCTTAACCAAATTTGCAGTATATCTAGAGAGCATGCATTAGCAACCTTTGGCCGAGTCGCTTTTTAAGTCCGGTAAAAAGTTACGGTTTTATCGAGCTAGATGTGCGTTTTTAGCTCGTAAAAGCTTAGCGATACCATTTCGTAGTACGCTCTTACCACACGGAAATGATTCGTCTCTGGGTACGTCACATGTTAGATCTATCGCAACAACGTACTTCAGAGGCAATAGGCTATACTTTGCCGTTAAAAAACTGCTATCAAACACCAATAGCTGAAAACCTCCGCCATTTCTTGCAATTATGCCATGAATTGCATTTAAAACGTGACATCATAATATGAATACACTAACGTTACGTCAAAGTTCTTTGTTTATCAATCGAGTCGCTCCCGTACATATGGATCCAAGTCTTAGTGCTATCAATGAAGATTGCGAAAACGGTTCTTTTCAGAACCAAGCTCCATCTGCAAGCAGCTCACGACGAACGGCTAGTAAAGCAGCATCAATCTGGGCAGACCTCAAAAAAACGTCACAGACCCAGCAAAAAATCCGTGAAAGATCGTTTACGATCGTATCAGAAAATTTCTTTCGTGCTATGTGAGCGATATAATTTCGCACAATAAATTTCATACGACCTACCGTCATAATGATAATAAACGATCGTGCAGAATCTTAAAAGTTTTTTTGCGCACGGAAGTATGACTATATTTCATTATAACGATAATTAGATGATTGTTACAGATATTAAAATTGCCGCGTATTATGCCTCATGTCAGGATCATACACGATCGATCAATACGTTGCATATATACAAGAGATTTATCATACTGGTACGAATTTTAAATATACATAACGTTCTTAAGAGCGGAATAATCTTATACGAAAGCGTATTATCGTTTATCATCATTAAATCATATACGAAAATGTATTATCGTTTATGATCATTATATATATATAATATACAATATGAAATAGCACGTTAAGACGATTACAAAGACGACCTATATGCTACAACGAAATAGCACGATTTAGAACGATAATGAATAATCATATACGAAAGCTTATTATCGTTTATGATCCTTACAGGAAAAAATAATAATAATATATAATTCTTACATGGAACGAAATAGCACGATTTAGCACGATTCAGAACGATCACTTTACGTGTGCAAGGCATAAAGTAAAAAGTCGCCATACCGAGACTCGAACCCGAGTATTTTACGTAACACACACACTGACTTACCACGCACCAACAACTCATCATAACTTCTTTAGTACTTTGCATTTACTATTTGTATCAATTTCCCCCTCCCCCCCCACCCCAATAACGTGTATTCAATAACATCTGTTCCATGTATTAAATGTAGTCACCAATCATATCAGTTTACTACAAGCCACTACATCTATTTATTCATATATCTTTTTCATTAATGATTACTTTATCATATACATTTGTCCCCACTTATCTATACTCAGTGATGTCCCTACATCCCGAATAAGGTTACAGATATCTGATAATAATGATTTAATATTAATAAATAGCACAGGATATGAAGATGCAGTGGAATATCAAGTTACTAAGTTGTACAGTGAGATACTATAACATTTACGCTTCAAAGTTTATAACTTATTTAAATACTAGTACATTATTATATTAAGTAGTATGTTTGAAGGATGCTTGTTGTATATGTTACTAAAGTAGAGGATGGAAGAAATATATATGTAGGGGATGGGGGGAAAAAAGTTATATAACTATTAGTCCATTATTATAAACAGTAGCTGATGCTTGTTGTATATTCTAACTGATTGAATATATGGGAAAGTTTACGAGAAAAGGGACCTAGCGTGTATTATAAAAAAGTATAATAAAAATGCATTACGTTTGATTTGCTATAACTTCCGAACAGTAAACGCTATCAACTTCCTATTTTCAACACTTCATACTGCACCATTTCTCTATGGTAAAATACATTTTGGAGTCTTGCACTTGCTCCGTGTCAGTATTGCAACGTTCGATACCCCACTGGGTTCAAACCCGCCATAACTTTCGGTAGGAGTAATCAATTCGCTTCAAATTCGGTTTGTAGGTAGAGAGGTTCTATACCTATCGATTTGTTCTGTTCGTTAATTTTTGTGCCATCCATTACAGAGATACAGTTGAACAAACTACGTGCACGTTTTCCCGCTTGATTCGCGCCAATGTTATAATCCCCGCCTCCCCATACATTGAGCGGAACGCAATTTGCCCAAATCATTGGCGCGAATCGAGCGCGAAAATGGGCACGTAGTTTGTTCAACTGTATCTCCGTAACGGATGGTATAATAATCAACGAACAGAACAAATCGATAGGTATAGGACCTCTCTACCCTCAAACCGAATTTGAAGCGAATTGATTACTCCTACCGAAAGTTATGGCGGGTTTGAACCCAGTGGGGGTATCGGACGTTGCAATACTGACACGGAGCAAGTGCAAGACTCCAAAATGTATTTTACCATAGAGAAATGGTGCAGTATGAAGTGTTGGAAATAGAAAGTTGATAGCGTTAACTGTTCGGAAGTTATAGCAAATCAAACGTAATGCATTTTTATTATACTTTTTTATAATACACGCTAGGTCCCTTTTCTCGTAAACTTTCCCATATATATATATATATATATATATGGGGAAATAAAAAAATAACAAAATAGCGATCACTTACCGTGCGCAAGGCATAAGTAAAAAGTTGCCATACCGGGACTTGAACCCGTCTAATTTCACTTCACACACACTGTGACTTACCACCCGCCAACAACTACGTTTCGTGCTTATGCTCTGCTCAACATAACTTATTTCTTACTTTGCATTTACTGTTTGTATCAATTCCCCCCCCCCCACCCCGATAACGTGTATTCAATAACATCTGTTCCATGTATATAATGTAGTCACCAATCATATCAGTTTACTACAAGCCACTACATCTATTATTTCATATATCTTTTTCATTAATGATTACTTTATCATATACATTTGTTCCCACTAATCCTCAGTGATGTCCCTACATCCCGAATAGGGTCACAGATATCTGATAATAATGATTTAATATTAATAAATAGCACAGGATATGAAGATGCAGTGGAATAACTTTTGATTTCAAGTTACTAAGTTGTATAGTGAGATACTAAAACATTTACACTTCAAAGTTTATAACTTATTTAAATACTTGTACATTATTATATTAAGTAGTATGTTTGAAGGATGCTTGTTTTATATGTTACTAAAGTAGAGGATGGAAGAAATATATATGTGGGGGAAGGGGGAAAAAAGTTATATAACTATTATTTTTGTATATATATATATAAAAGAAATTCTTAGGCAAATACACACAGAAAGATCAGTAGTCCATTGCATCAACCTGCATGTCTGCCACCTGCAATGATCTTGCAAGGATAGCCCTGGCGTTTGCTCTCACAAGCACAATGCTCAGTCTGCCATATACATCCCTCAAAACTTGGGATTTGCTACAGTTTGTGAGGATGGCTTCGCGCATGGCTATGCAGGAGAAAGCATTGCATGCCTCTTCACCCCAGGCTCCATATGTTTCCACTGCTAGTGGAGCACTGCCAACCAAGCTCTGAACACTTTGTGTCTTTTTGTTCATGTTTTCTTGATTCTGCAGCTTTTGCATCTACCCCAGCAGAAACCCCCCCTTCAGAAACAATTTTGGGACTTAGTGGTGAAGTTACTGTGATATCAAAAGCAGCAGTATCTATAACTCCCCAACTTGACACTACAATATCAGCAGGCCTAGTTCTGAGTTCACTACTGCCTAAACCACATCCTGCAGCCTCAAGGTGAGCAGGTAATGAGGCACGTTGACATGCGCTGAAGATGGTATTGCAAAGACGATTGTGTCGGTTTGTTACATCGCTTCCGCGTTTACAGGTGATGCTGTGATGACATAAAGGATCTAGTGCTTTCTCAGGGCACAAGGCACATAATGGAGTTGGAACATCAGTAGCACCATAAGGGCACAATCCGAGCCACCATTTTATGGCAGTGTGTAGCTCATTGGGATCTAGGTGGAGGCCCAGACTGACTGATGGTGTAACTGTTAACCACGCAGCCACATGTGGAGAGGATACTGACAGCAGTCTTGCCCTGTGAGCACAAGACATGGAATCAGAAAAATCTGAAAAAGAATAGGCTTCCAGCTTGTCTGAAAGGTTGTGTTGTGAGGGTTTATTGAGCAAGCAAGATTCAATGGAAATTGTGTCAGAGGACATGACGGAGAGATTGAAGCAGTCAATTGATGACGCCAGATGTGAGTGATTTGGGGAGGCACATTCAGAATTGCACAGAGATGAAATGTATGCAGCTGTTGAGTGATGAGAAAGTGACCCCTCCTCTGTGCGGACTTAATTGAGCTTGAAGCCAGGATTGTTTTGTGGTGTTAACAGCAGTGCACTCAAGAAACATTCATGAATAAGGCGATCAAAGTGCTCAAAGGTTGCAGTTGCCATTGATGGTGGTGTGGTTCTACTGAGCAACATATGCAAATTTACAAAAACCTGTACAAGAGCGGAGGAGAGTGAACGCAACATGTGGATCAATAGACCCAACTTTTTGTAAGTGAGATAGAAGGGTTGATGTGTTTGAAATTTTTTCAGTGATAAAAGCAGAGCAGAAATTAAAGTCTCCTATGGGAGCACCAAGTAACTCAAAGTTGGGGATGGAGGATGATGGAATTGAAATCGGGAACTGGGATAGGTCTCCAGCACCAAACAGTTCACATTTTTTTAGGTTAATGTGTAAACCAAACGATGGCCCCTGCTGTTGGAGGATGGTGAGGGCTCTGTGCACTGACTGAGAATGGCCAGCAAGAACGCCATCATCGATGTACCAGCATTGTGAAAGAAGGCTTGAGCACTCCTTATCATCAGCAATAGATAACACTAATCTGTGAAGTACTAATGCAAAAAGAAAGGAACTAAGGGGGTCACCTTGATGAACACCCTGCTGTGAGGACATTTGAAGTTCCCAATGTGTGCCATAATGGAGGGTGTTGACTGTAGCACCATGAGGCCCAAGGCAGTAATTCAGGAAAGTGTTCTGCACATTCATTGTATAAAGTAGCTGATGCTTGTTGTATATTCTAACTAAAGTACGGGATTGAAAAAAAAATATATACGTGGGGGATTAAAAAATAAAGAAATAGCACGAAATAGCACGATTTAGCACGATTCAGAACGATCACTTACCATGTGCAAGGCATAAGTAAAAAGTTGCCTTACCGGGACTCGAACCCGTCTAATTTCACTTCACACACATTGTGACTTACCACCGGCCAACAACTGCATTTCATGCTCATGCTTTGCTCAACATAACTTATTTCTTACTTTGCATTTACTATTTGTATCAATTCCCCCCCCCCCCCCCCCCCACCCCGATAACGTGTATTCAATAACATCTGTTCCATGTATATAATGTAGTCACCAATCATATCAGTTTACTACAAGCCACTACATCTATTATTTCATATATCTTTTTCATTAATGATTACTTTATCATATACATTTGTCCCCACTTATCTATACTCAGTGATGTCCCTACATCCCGAATAAGGTTACAGATATCTGATAATAATGATTTATTAGCACAGGATATGAAGATGCAGTGGAATATCAAGTTGCTAAGTTGTATAGTGAGATACTAAATCATTTATGCTTCAAAGTTTATAACTTATTTAAATACTAGTACATTATTATATTAAGTAGTATGTGGACATGGTATGGACGACGGAGCAGGCCTACCCCATTTCCCTTGATGTGGTTTTAGGTGTTAATCTCACAACTATTTTATTATATTAAATGATATTATTTTATTTTATTTTGTATGTATGTATGTATTTATGTTTTATTCTTGTATGTTTGAAGGATGCTTGTTGTATATGTTACTAAAGTAGAGGATGGAAGAAATATATATGTAGGGGATGGTGAAAAAAAAGTTATATAACTATTAGTCCACTATTATATAAAGTAGCTGATGTTTGTTGTATATTCTAACTGAAGTACGGGATAGAAAATATATATATATGTGGGGGATTAAAAAATAACGAAATAGCACGAAATAGCACGATTTAGCACGATCACTTACCGTGTGCAAGGCATAAGTAAAAAGTCGCCATACCGGGACTCGAACCCGTCTAATTTTACAACACACACACTGTGACTTACCACCCGCCAACAACTACGTTTCGTGCTTATGCTCTGCTCAACATAACTTATTTCTTACTTTGCATTTACTGTTTGTATCAATTTCCCCCCCCCCCCCCCCCCCCCCCAATAACGTGTTTTCAATAATATCTGTTCCATGTATAAAATGTAATCACCAATCATATCAGTTTACTACAAGCCTATAACTACAGCTATTATTTCCTATATCCTTTTCATTAATTATTACTTTATCATATACATTTGTCCCCACTTATCTATACTCAGTGATGTCCCTACATCCCGAATAGGGTCACAGATATCTGATAATAATGATTTAATATTAATAAATAGCACAGGATATGAAGATGCAGTGGAATATCAAGTTACTAAGTTGTATAGTGAGATACTAAAACATTTACGCTTCAAAGTTTATAACTTATTTAAATACTAGTACATTATTATATTAAGTAGTATGTTTGAAGGATGCTTGTTGTATATGTTACCAAAGTAGAGGATGGAAGAAATATATATGTGGGGGATGGGGGAAATAAAATTATATAACTATTAGTCCATTATTATAAACAGTAGCTTATGCTTGTTGTATATTCTAACTTAAGTACGGGATTGAAAACATGTAGGGGATTAAAAAAATAACGAAAATAGCACGATTTAGCACGATCACTTACCATGTGCAAGGCATAAGTAAAAAGGACTCGAACCCATTTATTTTACATCACACACACTGTGATTTACCACTCGCCAACAACTACGTTTCGTTCTGATACTTTGTTCATTAAACTATATTTTATTCACTATTTTGCGAGATTTTATCAATTATGTGATTTTGCCATTGTGAATTATTAAAGCTCAAAAGTTCATTGAAGTGGTCTTGTAGCGTTTTCAAGTTTGACTTGTTTTGAATATGAAAGTCAATAGAATTTCATTTATGTTATTCTGCAGTTTTCTAGTTAACTATCAGTCTTCATATACTTTTAAATTAATTTTTTATTAATAAGGAACTGCATTCAATTTAATGCATTGTATTCATTTGTGGACAGAGAGTCCTTTCATTCATTG
This sequence comes from Spongilla lacustris, assembly GCA_949361645.1. Classification (NCBI taxonomy): domain Eukaryota; kingdom Metazoa; phylum Porifera; class Demospongiae; order Spongillida; family Spongillidae; genus Spongilla; species Spongilla lacustris. The sequence continues at coordinate 3,562,362 of OX442415.1, forward strand.
AGGTCCCCATGTTCTATTCTATGTTCATTTCTGCAAAATGATAGTCATTGCCAACATCGTGCATGCAAGGTGAATGCAATGACCATGCTGAGTGCTGTTATTTAACTATGTGTTAACACATTGTTAAGGTGTCAGAAACAAGTGAGAAATAGAAATATAAAACAGGCACACATCATTCATCGTTATGCAAACCAAAGTAGTAGTTCATGAAGTTAGATGTTGTAATCAACATTGGTCATGTGCCTGAAGAATGATACTAAGGCTCGGGTAGATTTATGACAGGTCCCTCAAAATAAGTCGGGTTCTGCTCTGATCCCACCTTGCCCATAGCAGCTAAGTCCAACATCCAGGTTAGGTTCTTTGCACACCACCCTGCTCCAGCAGTAGCATGAGCAAAGCAATGGACTATATGGTGCTGTAAGTATCCACCCGCTGGCAGATTTGATTTGTGAGAAGTTGCAAGTAAGCAATAAACAGCAAATCTGAATAATAACTTATGTGTACATTTGATCCTGGTGTACCAGTACATGTACATACTAATACAGTTCAGTATCTATGCCGGTATGTTGTCCTCCGGATGTCCAGTATCAGCTGCCATGGACACATCTCCACAGTGGGCACCAGAATCTCATTGAACTTCTTCCTCCATTGCTGATAGTACTACATATATGTATCTGAACATGCCACCCACTGGATCCACTAGAGTTGTTAATGGTGAACACTGTACTAAAAAAGTTGTGGAAGAGGACGAACAATCAGAGCAAATTGTCAATATTGAGCATGTCATATCTAGGTGTCAAACTTTCATTTGACCCCACCAGAGCTGCTCCAGTAGAGAGCTACATGTACCAGGAAGTACGACACCCAGGGTGGCACCTGATATTCCAAGAGCACTCTTGGCATCCTTCTCCCTTGCACCAGGCCCAATATTACTGCATGTAGCAGAGTGCGGTTGTATTAATGATGCTGCTAAATAAATTTAACAACAATAACAAAGTAACCAAGCACTAAAACTGTTGCTGTCCATTATAAATTAACCAAAACTTTAACAATTACCATAATCTTTATATGAGTAGTACATGTAAGAAGTAATCAATGCTTACATGTACTTGATTCAGGTTGGTATGGCTACTTGTTTGGAATGACTTTGTAGTTGTTTGGTAATGGGGACACTTGTCAGTCACTGGGTAGTGAGGTACATGTAGTAGGATGTATTTGCCGCCAGAACACACATTGCAGCATTGAACCTGGGTTAAGACAATCCATCCCAGGAAAGAGATCCTCACTAGAGCTCATCAAGGCCATGTCCTGATATCAGAAGGCAGGATATCATTCAGATTGTGAGGTGGAATCCTATGTGTGTACCTCATAGAGATCTGGGGACCCTCATTTCAGCTCACCAGCCATCACCACCACTGCCTTGAGTGCACACAGACCAAAAGTGGCTTGCAAGCTTTTAGAGCAAGTGCATGGACATGTACCATGTCATACATGTACATTACATGCCATATACACAACTAAACAGACTGGATCTCAACTTGTGTGTGACCCATGCAACCCCTCCTTTTACTAGTTGTATTCCTGCCCAAATTATCCTCCTTTTTTCTATGTGTGATCCATGTACATTATGTAGGTGTAAATTGCTGTACTAGTGTAGGTGTAGTTACATTTTCACTACATATGCATACTGCATGTACCTGTTTATATTGCCATGTGCACGAAATCCCTGTCGGTCAAAATGCTTTCCAAGTTCCTGCCACTGATTCTCGATGATCTTATCTTCAGTCTGAAACTCCTTCAACAAATTCACATCTGGAAAAGACTTATGAACAGAATAAGGTTGGCAGGTTCTTATCCAATTGTTGATCAACACTTAAGTAGCCTCTACCTTACTGCAAAGCGCTCCTTACAATTTTCATCTGGCTACCTTTGTCTCATATGCATTAGAAAGTGGATGGAGAACCACCTCTGGAATGAACACCAAAGCCACAATGGTGAAAGAGAATTCTCTGGGTCCAACTGAGCTCCAATTTATACAAGTGATATAAGTAGTACATGTGTTGGTTGGGGGAGAAGGAGAGGAGGCAGGGCCAATGATAGCAGAGGGCTAATGTCGGATGGGAATCTAATGGCTTATATGTATAATAACGATTAACAAGTACAGCAGGAATCAAAGGGGGTTCACTTACAGTATACAATCAAATTTGTATGTGGGTATCGGTGAAAGTCATCATTCTCCACCCCGGCCATCCTGTGCAGCGTTTTTGATCAAGGTCACCACGGAAGCATGGTCTTTCTAAGGTTGGCAATTTCCTGATTTGGGTGCCCCCAATGAAGTTGCCAACATGTACAGTGTGGACCTGCAAGCATTGTGTTGGTGTGAGTGTGTCTATGTGTGTGTATTGTGTGTGTGGTGTGAGTGTGTGTGTGTGTGTGTGTGTGTGTGCACACGCGTGGGTGCATGTATGTGGTGTCCATACCTTCTGGTGCTCAGTGCTTGAAATGAATACCTTTTGTCAACTCAGTCAATCAGCCTGTCATCATTCTGGAACAGATTAAATACGTGGTCATGTTTACTTATAATACTCTGCCTGGAGTACACCTGCACATGTAGGCCATCTAATCCAAACCTAAATTGTGCCCCCACACCTTCCCCCTCAATAAGGGCACAGTTATCCTGTATGCACTTGGAGGCATCCCTGAGGTTGAACATGTACACATGTAGTTGGACTTGGTCGGGTTGGGTAGGAGGTTAGTATTATTATGACTTCAACAGCAGCACACCTGACAGGGTAGGTAATTCAGCAAAGAACCATCCCGAGTGGGGAAATGTTGCAATGAGTAATAAATCAAACTTCACATATCTTATTGAACAGTGCCCTTATAAAGTGTTTTCTTGTATATTCTCTGTGGCTGGGAGTTTTTTCATTTATATATTTCCTCTGTGCCTTCAATAGCCATTCATTTCCACTGTGGAACAATTTCCTTTCCCTTCAAGTTTCAAATACTCTGTGCCTTGAAGAGTTTCATTTCCACTGTGACTTGAACAATTTCCATTTCCTCTGTGCCTTAAACAGTTTCAAATGTTCTTGGACTAGAACAGTTTCATTTCCTCTGTAGCAATTTCTTTTCCTGTGTGTTGAGCAGTTACATTTTCTCTGTGCCTTGAACTGTTTCATTTTCTCTCTGCCTTGACTCCGTGCCTAGAACAGTTTCATTTCCTCCAACAGTTCTGTGCCTTGAACAGTTTCATTTCCTTCAACAGTTCTGTGCCTTGAACAGTTTCATTTCCTTCAACAGTTCTGTGCCTTGAACAGTTTCATTTCCTTCAACAGGTCTGTGCCTTGAACAGTTTCATTTCCTTCAACAGTTCTGTGCCTTGAACAGTTTCATTTCCTTCAACAGTTCTGTGCCTTGAACAGTTTCATTTCCTTCAACAGTTCTGTGCCTTGAACAGTTTCATTTCCTTCAACAGTTCTGTGCCTTGAACAGTTTAATTTCCTTCAACAGTTCTGTGCCTTGAACTGTTTCATTTCCTTCAACAGTTCTGTGCCTTGAACAGTTTCATTTCCTTCAACAGTTCGGTGCCTTGAACAGTTTCATTTCCTTCAACAGTTCTGTGCCTTGAACAGTTTCATTTCCTTCAACAGTTCGGTGCCTTGAACAGTTTCAGTTATTACTGTCTTGAACAGTGTTGATATATATATATATATATAAATATATAATTATATATATATATATATATATATATATATATATATTAAAATTACTTCATTGATATTCTTTGTGTCTTCATCAGTTTCTGTTCCTTGAACAGTTTCGTTATGCAAGTATATAATGCTCATGCCTTGTACAACACCAAAAGTTTCATTTGAGTCAGGTATTTAAAAATCAGTAATTTTTGTCTTCAATATTCTCTGTGCTGTTAACAGTTTTCTGCGTGCCTTGATAAGTTTTGTATTTCATATTTCGATTAGTGCCTTTTTTTTTTTTAACATATTATCATGTATATATAAAGGTGGGAAATGTCTTGATAATGGCTGTGCATCTTCATCATACTGAAATCGACATAACAAATGTGATCAATGATGTTCAAAAACATTAGCTAGAGGAACTATTACATCAAAATCTGAGTCATTGAGTGGTAAATGGATGCATTTTTTCAACAGTGTGTTAATATGTACTACTGCAACATTTTGTAGCTGCAGCTTATCCACTAAGTAAAAGAAACGATGAGTTATTGAATCTGCCAAATGTAGATTAGTTAAGCCATCACTAGTGGATGTATCATATAAAACACCTTGTTTATTCATAAATAAATATCCTAAGGCATATGTGTTGTCATTTACTTCACAAAAACATTTTACTGAAATGAAACATTGACCTGGTTCAATTTCACAAACAGACCCATTCTTTACTAATTTATGATTATAAGAATGTATAATATCATAGAGTCTTCTTAATCCCTTGAATGTTACAATGGGTCCAGTTACCTCAATCCCTATGTTTTCAAATGCAAAAACTTCATCAGGCATAAGCAATCTCTTTGTTTTTTTCCCCACCATTTTTTCTGGTTTCGGTAAGGTAGTGTGATCATCATAAAAATACTCAAGTTTCATAAATCGACTAATCTGTGGCAATATATTTCGTGTACCATGGATTTTTTGTTTAAGACTACTGTGATAGCTTTCATGACCAAACATCGAAAATGCCCACAATGGTCCCCACCTTGCAACACATAGAGGTAAATGAATCAGTGCATGCATATTAGCTGAACAAGCATTCTGAGAGTATAAAGTAGGCAGTAATTTATAAAATGCATTGAGGGCTTTTTTGGAAAATTTTAAATCTTGAACTGTAATAACATCATTTAATAACACATGCATAGAACAAACTAATAAAGCATAGTGGTGAACATAGTCGCCGGGTAAAATGTTTATCAAAATTGGTAGTGAATAGTACAGCAACCAAGCCCTATATTCAGAAGCTTTCCAATGTGCTCTATCAAAGAGTGAGCGAGAATGAATTCGAAAATTATCCGGTGGCTTTATGTTTAGTAAATACTCATTGACAATCTTTGCCTTTGAAGGACTTATATAGTAGTCTTCAGAACTGTTGGATGAATCTAACCACATATCAAGCAACTGTTTTACTACACCTAGCAGTACACAATGCATGTAATCTATTAGGACACGTATAACAATATCTATGTAATAACTTAAAACTGATGGTCCTTTAACCCCATATACGGAAATACCCTTCACCAGTGCTTGAGCTGCATATTGTTTCATCATAGCCATAGTTCGCTTAATATGTGATTCTGTGGGTAAGTACAAATGTCTATTATTAATATGCACGCCTTTATCTAAACACATTAAACATCCATAATAACCATTAAACTGTTTCATATTCACTACCATAGCTCTGGCTGGCAGGTCAAATACACATAACAATAATTTACATTTCAATGTTTTCCTTCCATCACTTGTTTCAATAGTTGTACCTCTTGTATGCAGTACATGCAGTTTACTTAATATAGGTTTCAATATTATATTAGCATCAGGTTTATTCGGTCCATACCATACACTTGCAAGAATTATGTATTTACGATTAAATCGAATATCAGGTGGCAAATTCACAACAGTTAGCTCAACAGGCCAGAAACCGTTACCTGAAAATAAGTGATATAAATTTGGGTAGTGATAAAATAATATACATGTAGCATACCAGAAGATTTAAAAACAGGAACTCCATCTGTACAAAGCATGACTCCAGCATTTTCTGGTACATTAAAAAACGAATCCAAACGCATTATATCACCATCGCACATATCTGTAATTTTATCCATATTATTATATCGCTTGCTATGCTGCTGCTTTATAACTTCCCACATTGCTAAAAGATAAATACATGTACATTTATGATTTTTGCTCATACATGCAGAACGTATTCACAAACACACCTTCATACATTCTCTTCAGTTGATCTTCAAAGGGAAAAATCACGAACGAACAGATTCCTCTGTGCTGCTTATCATCACACAATTCTGTCACCTCTTTATAACATACACCACAATACTTAACTTCATCAACGTTCAAGCTATATGCTTTTTTTAACTTATAAATAGATGAGGGTAATGCATCATTAGGATTGTGTTCATCCAGTAACTTAATAAGATCATCTCCGGCCGTATCTGTGAGATTATGCTTCTTCATAAACATGGCTAAATTCTTCCATGAACTATTCACATGGTCACCGCCTCTACTAGCACCACAATCATCACCATGCTCACAATCACCCTGTTCATCATCATCACCACCATCATCATCATCACCACCATCATCATCATCACCACCATCATCATCACCACCATCATCATCATCACCACCATCATCATCATCACCACCACCATCATCATCACCACCATCATCACCCTCTTCATCATCACTACCACCATCACCATGCTCATCATCATCGTCATCATTATCATCATCAGCAGCAGCAGTAGCAGCAGCAGCATCATTAACACATTCAACATCATCGTCATTACCACCACCACCATCATCATCCTCATCATTACCTCCACAACTACCACCACCATCACCATCATCATCATCATCATTGCCGCTACGATCATCATTATCCATAACACATGTAGCCACAGAAGGCTCTTCTTCAATTTCACTTGGTTCATTAACATGTACTTCATCATCTTCACTAGCTACATGCACTAATGGCTTATCAGTACCACCATCTCCAGTACTTGTGTCCATTCTTAAACTCTTAGCATTTTGTGAACAACAAGCAAACATATCTGTATATGAAAAAAATATGCATGGTTCATGTAAGGTTTAAGAGTGACACACATTCTAATTAAGCTTCGCTTCGCTTGAAAATGTAGCTACACTGTCCTGATTTTTATTCTCACTCTTTATCATATACTTGTGCATGTACATATATCAAGTGCACATGCCAAACGTACATTGGTACCGAGTTCATATTTAAGTAAAACTGCTTATAAATATTACTAGTACCGATTGCGTAATACAGCATAACGCCCATGCACGTACGTGTACTGTATACGCATACATGTATTGTTAATTTAACTCACCATCGTAAATTCCTTTCCTTTTCCAATCCTGAACCGTTGTTAATGGTATCGATTTCGAAGCATCTCTAAGATATTCACGGTATCTCTTTGGTCTACTAGTATCCATGGCGCAAACGTCATGAGGTCAATTCTTAAAAAGAGAAAAATTTTGATGATCGATCACGTGCAGATATTTAAGGGAGTGTACAACACGACGACAAGACCGTGCAGGAGAAATCGGAGGAGCTATACAGATGTAGCAGAGATACGACGGAATCTAGCAGCTTGATAAGTGCTCTTAATTAGGAGTTGTGAGTATATATATATATATATATATATATATATATATATATGTATTTAATAATAATAATATATATATGTATACCAGGGAAGCTAGGTATTGCACAGGAAAAAAATTCGGATTCCTATCCTGATAATGACTGCATCAACCATTGAGGTTTGCCAAGTCAACTGTGAATTTCGTTATAGTTATCAACGTGGGATCATTGAGAAGCTGGGAATCCGAAAGTTCTTCCTGTGAATTGTATATCATGAAACCCAACCTATAGTTATTTACACTGTAATAAGGCTTATACAATGTACAGGTCTTTGCGATACACATATATTCACATGTTTATACATGCATGTTTATATATGCAGCGCATAGATCTATCTGTGACATGTGAAACTTATGATCATGTTGTGTTTGGTCTCCAGCTTGATATAGGTACAGTTGTGTAGTTTGTATGTGTGTATACGTGTGTCATCTACCTGCATGTGTATGCATGTACTTAAATTTGTATGTACATGTATGTGTTATATACATAAGCATGCATATTAGAAGATTTTACAATGACTTTACAAGTCAAGATCAAACTGTACATGTAGGCGTGGTGGTTGGGTGGTGGGAGGGTAGTGGGGTGTGGGAGGAGGGGTACCACTCATGATGCTTCATTAGTAGATATGGCTGGTCACATGTGTGTTTGTGTGGAGACAATAAAGTGTTTACATTGCTCCTATAGATAACAAGTCCAGCCCTCCCCCTTCCATATCTAAGATCTATTAGCACAGGTGAAGTGGCTGGCAAGCATTGCTGTGGACTAGCTCAGAATGGAAAGAATGGTCCTAAAGGTAACGAATGTTTTGGTGGGAGTGCTTAAAACATTGAGTGCACCTGCAGGAGGGTGGCAGTGGCCTCATCCTCCAGTGAAGTCAGACTGAGACCCAATGCTCCCCTTCGAAAATAAAAAAGGATAAAATATGTGTGAATTGGATGTGTTGATTAGACCTGTGTTTTTTTTGTGTATGCAGAGTCCTCTGTGTCTAGATGAAGCACACAATCTTATCTGCATATGTGTATTTGTATATGTGAGTGCCTGTGTTTGTGTTTTTGTGTATATGCGTGTGTGTGTGTGTGTGTGTGTGTGTGTGTGTGTGTGTGTGTGTGTGTGTGTGTGTGTGTGTGTGTGTGTGTGTGTGTGTGTGTGTGTGTGAAGACAAAAAGTGTCCCTATAGATAACAACGCCAACCCCTAACCCCCCATATCTATAAGATAAGATCTACATTCCACAGGTGGCTGGCAAGCATAGCTGTGGGCTAGCTCAGAAGGAAGATGTTTGAATATGGCAAAACATGGTCCAAAAGGTAACGAACGTTTTGGAGGGAGTGGTTGAAACATTGCAATGAAGTCAGACTGAGACCCAATGCCCCCCTACCAAAAATAAAGATGTTTGTGTGCATCTTTGTGTATGTATGTGTCTGTGTTTGTGTTTTTTTCTGTATATGTGTGTGTATGTGTGTGCGCGCGCGCACATGTGTGTGTGTGTTTGTGTGTGTGTGGAGACAAAAAAGTGCTCCTATAGATAACAAGTCGAGCCCCAACCCCCCCCCCCCCCCCCCCCCCCCCCCCATATATATAAGATAAGATCAATCAGTCAGCATCACATTCCACAGGTGGCTGGCAAGCATAGCTGTGGGCTAGCTCAGAAGGAAGATGTTTGAATATGGCAAAGAATGGTCCAAAAGGTAACGAACGTTTTGGAGGGAGTGGTTGAAACACTGCATGAAGTCAGACTGAGACCCAAGGCCCCCCTACCAAAAATAAACATGATAAATGAATTGCCAGTTGATTTGGCCTATGCAGAGGCCTCTGTGTCTAGATGAAGTATATACTATCTTATCTGTGTATGTGTGTGCTTGTGTTTTGCGTGTGCATGCTTGTGTGTGTTTGTGTGTGCATGTGTGCATGTGTATCTGTGTGTGTTTCTTGTGCCTTATGCGTTATGCATGTGTGTGCTTGTGTGTATGCGTTAATTGTGTGTGCATTGTGTGTGCGTTGTGCATGTGTGTGGTTGTGTGTTAGACAATGAAGTGTTTACCTAACCCCCCATATCAATAAGGCCAGATCTATAACAAGTTTGAACAAGCATTGTGTGTACATGTGTATGTGTTTATGTGTGTGTGCTTGAAGTACACATTCTTACATGTACATCTTAGAATGACAGGATGCACTTAACTCAAGGGTGCACTTAACTCAATATACAGCACTGCTTAATGATATAGCTTGTGTGAATGGCTTAATTGGAATAGGCAAACTGTAGTGTGTATAATCGTTTCTAACAGTGATGAGGATTGGCGAGGATGAGGTGCTATCGATGTTTATGGCAGTAAGCTACATGTAATTTGTGTGAAGTGGACCATGCATACACATAACTGAAATCATCAATTGCTTACGGCTTTTTATGATTTACTGCGGAAATTGCAAACCCGCAACTACCGCAACTACATCATTGCAGGACACTGATAAATGTGCTTCGCGTATGTGACCTACGGCTTCTCCACTTTGGTTCCATAGAGTAGCTATAGGTCATGTCATTTGTTACATGCAGGGCTGCGAATAGCTTATCATGCAGGTACTGCGTGCATAGCAGTGTAGTGTTGTATCATAATTGTTTGGAATACATGTTGACACGCGGGCCCCAGCCGCATACATGTATACATTTTAACAATAATATGGTATAAGACCTGCTTTTGAAAATACATTTTGCGTGCTACAAGTGATCATAAATTCACACGTATTAGCGATGCCGCCAAGGAGTGCGTCGAAACGAATGAAGAAACGAAATCGCAGATATGATGTAAACAATGCTGCAACACCGCCGTCTATGTCAGTACCAAGCAAAAGTAAGCATAAAACACGAAATGCAATGGCTAAAAAAATATCCTACCACGCACTAGTTCTGTTGCATGAGGTTTCATTTCCACCGCGCCGCAGCAAGAATTCAAAAGTTCCATTTAGCTCCATAGTCCATACACCACGGAAAGATGAAGTAAACCTCAACTTTAAGTCGGTACGGTACAAGCCTCAGCTAGTGGGCGGATGCCGGTGCAAATCTCAAACTGCATGGTGCGCTGTGCAATTGTTTAGTGCACGGGTGTTTTATTCGAGTGCGCATGCAGGAAGCTAGGAGTGCCAAGCTTGTAAGCTCCGCTAGCGCTTGCAATACCGTACCCTCCATACGAAATTGATTACGTTTGAATGTGTGTATAAGCCCTTAGACTGCTGTTCACTTTAAAAGTGCATGGAGGAGATTTGTTGATGTAAATTTTGTTACGTACAGAAACATGTGAAATCATAGCCATGGGTACCGCAAAGAAGAGGCTGGTTTCGGCTACATCGCTTTTGACAAGCGATAAAGAGTGCTTGTCTGATTATGATCTTGAGCATCTCCTGCAAGACAAAAATGGAGCTCTCTGGAAGATTCCAGGGACAAAAAAAGTTGCACCATGTACAATCCTGGAAATAACAGGTACGTACTATATGGATGTGATACAATATAATGTGGATATATAGTATTTCATAAATAACACTTGCATTATTATTTACAGATACACAGTGTCCCATCAAGGTACAACTTCAATATTAATGTATGTTAGACAAATCTGACTGTTATTTATCTTATCAGGATCAAAAATCTCAGCAAGCCAATGCTGTAAGTTATTATTTTATTATGTTGTCTAGATGCAATGTAATCATGCAATGTTGTGTTGGAATTGTAATGTAATTAAATATGGCATGCATTAAAAGCATTTGACGTGTGTTAATTATAATGCATGTGTATAATCATGTTGTACATCAGATCAATAGCATAATGGCATTTATATATACTTGGTCTGCTGAACTACCCTAACCCTGAAAGTGAACTGTACTATGATTATCAGAATAAATATATTGTAATGTCACAAGAAGTCCATCTGATGTAAGAAAATGAGATAGCGTAAAGGCTGGCATACACGGAATTTCCTGCTGACTTGTCGCATGCAACTCAAATGAATATGGACAAACGTTCCACAAACCATCAGTAAACTAAACAATTATGGAACTTTTACCTATATTCATTCGAGTTGCATGCGACAAGTTGGCAGGAAGTCGCCCCGTGTATGCCGGCCTTTATAGCTAAACATGCAGAAGAATCATTGTAGTATCAGAATATGCAGTGGATCATTCATTTCAAGTTTAACACACAATAATTTTTGAAGAATACCTTTGCTATTTGATGTAACTTTTAACTAGCTTATATAAAACAACTGTAAAACATTCTTTTTAAAACCACTACTCTTATAATGATCAACTTTGAATCCTGGTTCTTTTCTTCATTAAACAATGCATTAGTCATTCTTTGTTTAAGTGAGTTATCAACAGCTTCAAACCTAAATCAAATTGGTAATGAATTATTACAAGCCTCCATTTGAATTTTTTTAAAATTGTACATGTATCTGAGAATTAAATATAAATGCCATGTGTATAAATAAAGATTATAACCGTATGTCTATTCCAAAGTGTTGCGTAGGCACCCTGCTAAAGTCATTTGGCGTACAGAGTATAGCTCTGGTGTTCTGATTGAGGCTGGTCACTAATCAAGATACCACATATTGAATGCCCCATGGCCAGTGTATATTTTTGAAACTCAATAATGATCATGATGTACATGTAACTCTTGCATCTACAAGTGCACTTGGAGAAACTGCTATAAGCCACAAATTTAATTCCACAAATGGACGAACAGCAGTTGTACGTCTGCGTGCCAAACAAATTAAACATTGTTGTTATATGCATTTATGTAGGGGTGAAATTTTAACTTATCAGAACCTATATGTTTAATAAATTATTGCATATTACACATTAGCAATTTATATCAGGCAGCATATATATTAATGTATGTCTGTAATGTTTGCTGTCTACAAATTGTACCTCACCATTGTTATATCTTGTAGGAATTAAAGAGGTACCTTCACCAAAATAATAATTGTGTGTGTAAGAATGAAAAATCTTATTACAATCTTTGGGTGTATATGCTTGCAGTTGTGTTTGTACAAATAACTTGAAATAAGTGAAGCCTTTATTGCACTGATGATGCAGTGATGCAATCATTACATTATTTGAATATGTGTATCTAAAAAACAAACAAAATAGTTCATTAAATAAGCTGCATAACATATATATGATAATGAATTTAGCTTCATGAAATTAACTACATGTATGACATCAATTTTTTTTGAAAGGCTAAATATGCAGGATCGGTAAAAGATACATTGGAGGTATGGCAAAATGTTTGCAGCTTTACTAATAGATATTTTTGAATTCACTTTTATGTCATAAACATTCAGTATATCAATGATAAATGGTGTATTAATTTACGTAGGATGATGCATCTATGCTCATGAAACAAGTAAGTTAGTTATTAAGCACTCATAGAAATGTGCCCTTATAGCTACATTGTGATGCATGCATGTATGTTTTTTTTTAATAGCACTCAATTACTGAATCTCAAGTTACAGTATGTTTAGCGAATGACATAAAGGTTTGATGTTAGAACTCTGATTCTTTCCCTTCACACAAAACAACAATCAGCCAAAGAGAAAGAAGGCAATAGCTGTAAGTAGATATGTATGCCTTTAATACAAATTGAAGGGGAAATGTATTAATTTTAAATTTAAACTATACAAGTGTGAACAATGAAAAGGACACTTCATCTTGTTACATGTACAGGCAGTAACAGAGTTTAGGTTTCTCAATATAAACAGTCTTTTAGTATACTGTACAAAGCACAAGCTTGGTTTCCATCACATTAGGGGCAAACAAGGGGGGGGGGGGGGGGTGAGAGTGGTCAATACCTGACTAAAATCATTGTAGTTACATGTGTTCAACCTGTACGATTTGCTGATAAATACCTATGATAATCATCATCGTTGATACATATTTGCTATTGCCTTCAAAATCTTATATACCACTAACTTTCTCAGGGAGAATGTTTTTATATCTTGTGCAACCTACGACTGTGTTGTGACTTTACAATTATTATCAATACAATAACTAATACATACAGCTGAGATATTCATATGTCGTACTTATATAACCATAAATGGAATTTATAGTACTAAATACAAATACCGTATAATTAAAGGTATTATGTACTGAGCTGTATATCAGCCGATTGGGTTTTTTTCTTATCAGCCTAATTACTGTGATTAATTTCTACGTAATTCGACTTATTGATTGGCGTATCATTATTTTCGAAGGCCAAACATGGAGGATTGATTGAAGATATATTGGAGGTATGGCAAGGTGTTCAGCTTTAGCACATCTGTGTTCAAAACTGACTAATAGAAGTTTCTATCATTCATTAACATATAGCAAGAGAATGAATCTCAATCAACATCTGTAAGTCTATATTTAATATTTTGATTATAAATGCAATATTTAATTCACATAGGAAGATGAATCCATACTTAAAAAACATGTCAGTTCATATAGGTAGAGTGATTAAGCATTCATTGGTGCATGTGTGTTTTTTTTTAACAGCATTCAAGTACTGCATCTCAAGTTACAGTATGTTTAGCAAATGGTATAATTGTTTTGGTATTATAACTGCAATTCCTCCCTTCACACAAAACAAAAAGCCAAAGACAAAGATAACGACAACTGTAAGTGGATCTGCTTGAATAGTGATGTAAAAAAATTGCAGAAAATATTTAAATATCTATAAAGTTTCAATGGTATATGTAGAAGCTGTATACAAATATAGTGCTACACAAATTGTTATGATAAATAATAAACCCGACGCTGATGTATTTGACAACTCAAAACATTATAACTGGTATAATAGCGGTTATGATATACAATGTACCAGTGCAGTTATGTATAACTTGTTCAATATACAGGCATATTTAAATTGCTATTACGTACAATGGTACATTATATCTTACATACCTGCATCCAAATACCTCTAAGTTGTGACTTACATGTAGTCTTGAATTATTTCTTTAAATATTGATAAATTAAAAATACGTATTAACACTGCCTCCACGAGTAAAGTGGGTCCGAATTAAGGGGAAACTAAAAAACTAAAAGATCTGCTACCAACAGAACCACAGGTACTAGTTGTAAAATTCGTAGAGTAACCATTTACACTATGTTCACATTGTAATTTAAAAGAGCTGCAAGTATCACAGTTTTGATGCACACACTTTTAATAAACTGGTTAGATACTACACCTATCATTTTATCCTTTTACACCCATTCCCTTCTTTACTGCAAATTCATAAACATGCACAAGCCATCTATATCAATGCAGCTCTTGGTTTCCCTGAAAATAAAAATTACATGTGCATGCAGACTCGCAAAGCAGCGTGAAAAAAAAGTTAAACTGAACGCTGTAGTGTATAGCGTTCTATAGCCATGCTAGAACACATGCACATAGTAAAAATTACGTTGCATATGATTGAAAAATCATTGAAATGTTTAAAAGTTTTATACAATGTGATTATTGCCATTTTTCTATGATTATGAAATATGGTATCATCGAAATGGACCCCTTTTATATCGCCGAATTTGTAGCATCCAGCAAGTGGAATATCTCTCACAAAATGCATCCAATGTTGTCTCAAATGTTGTACTTTAACATGTCTGTATTTGAAAAGAAAAATATACATCAGCATTTTTTACTTCCCTTTACAGCCTAAATTAACCCACTTTACTAGCGGACGCAGTTTTAAATAATAATATTATTCAAGTAGCTTTTTCAAAGCACGCAGGAAGTGTTAAGTTGTAGGCGAAATTTGTGTGGTGTGTATGCGTGTTTATGATTGTTAAATAATCGGATTAATATTAACATTAAATTTGAAACTTGTGCAGTAAAGTAAAAATAAACTACTCAGCATAGTAATGAAATATAACTAAGTTTTGTAATGAAATGAACATGATCTAGCACTGTACATATTCAGGTTCGTGCTCCTCTTTGGGGATTTTCACAACAGGCTCAACCATGGTCCAAAGATACGATGGATAATTATGAGGTAAAAAAAAAACTGTGTTGTGGTAATTATGTTCATGTATGTATTGTGCAGAATATGGAGACTCAAATGCCACTTGAAAAGGTATGTATTGTTTGCACTGCTCATATGTGCCTAATGACAATAATATTTACCATAGAAATCAAGTGGTTAGTTAATTTGATAAAGCATAGCATTCTTTATGTCAAATACGATATTTTCTTCACAATTGTGTCAGAAATTGAGAAATAAATCACTACACTATGTGATTCATGATGACACTTATGATTAAATGGCATGCAAGCTCTATCCATTGTACCTTAAATTGACTGTTTCAAAGTATGGTTATAAGGTTGTTAACTATCTTATGAGGCCTCACAATTATGTTTAGAGATAAATGTAAATTATGTTTATTTAGAAGTAGAGGATGACATAAATATGCAATGGAACAGCATTCATTTTTAGTTAATAAGTTGTATAGCAAGTTATAGAGATTTATGGGACAGTTTCCGAGAAGATGTCGTATCTTTTATGTTATAAAATTGCTTTTGCGTTTGAATCATAATAACTTTTAGAACAATTAAGATTAACTTCATATATTTGCAGCACTTTATGCCACACCATTTCTGTATGGTAAGACACATTTTGGAGTCTTGCACTTGCTCAGTGCCAGTACTGCAATGTTCGAAACCTCACCGGGCTCAAACCCTCAATAACTTTGGTAGGAGTAATCAAATCGCTTCAAATTCGGTTTTTAGGTAGAGAGGTCCCTTATGTATCGATTCGTTCTGTTCATTAATGTTTAAGCTATTGGTTAGAGAGATACAGTTTATCAAACTATGTGCTTATTTTCGCGCTCGATTTGTGCCAATGATCTGGGCAAATTTGCTTCCCACTCGATGAATGGGTAGATGGTGATTATAACATTGGCGCAAATCAAGCGGGAAAGCATGGACGTAGTTTGTTCAACTGTATCTCCATAACAGATGACATAAAAATCAACATACAGAACGAAAGGACCTGTGTAACTAAAACCCGAATTTGAAGCGATTTGATTATTCTACCGAACGTTATTGCGGGTTTGAAACCGGTGGGGTATTGGACGTTGCAATACTGGCACAGAGCAATTGCAAGGCCCCACAATGTACTCTACCATACAGAAATGGTGTGGCATAAAGTGCTGCAAATATGAAATTGATAACCTTAACCGTTCGGTAGCTACAATGATTCAAACGCAAAGCAATTTTATAACATTATAAATTTTTATAAAAGATACTACTGACATTTTCACGGAAACTTTAGAATTTGATTTAAGCTGAGAATTATTTTGTTTTCGTGTAAAAACGTTGTTACTACATTATATAATGAAAACAATTTTTCAAGGTTCAGTAAGTTTAGATTTCTCAGGTGGCATTAATATTTATATGATCATGCATCATATTATATAAATTATACATACATAATTATATAAGTGCTACTAAATTATACATACTACATATGTATAAAAAGTAATTAAATAATACAACAAGCTTATGACACTGAGACCTGCCTACATTGTTAATATAAAGCAGTTTATAAATCGCAATCTTTTATTGTGCAGTTTATAAATGTAATTGAACTAATAAAGTAAAAGGCATTACATATTATCATTTCAATTATATGTAAGGATTCATTTATAATAAAATGGTCTAAGTTTATGAATTATACCATATCAGATAGTTTTGGGTTCTTTAGTGGCAGCTGTACCATAACTTGTGTAGAAATTTAGTCTGGGCACCAGAAAGGTTGGTACTGTAGATGCTGGTCATTAGGCAAGAGGTAATATATTGAATGCCATGTGGGGCCTAATGTTTTCATGTGTGATTATTTCTTGACAATAGGATGCACTTCAATCATCTTCTAGTCAAATTGGAGAAGCTGCCGTAAGTCTATTATTTTTAAGTTTGGTACTGAAGCTAAGAACGTTTACTTACTTGCCATACTGCCTCAAATGTGATGGTTTCAAATTCCACACAAATCGTCATAGGATACACCAGTTGTAAGTCAGTGTGAGAGTATTGTTTAAAGATTATAACAATGCTTTTTATACAAATCATAGAATGCAACTGTTGCATCTAAAAATGGAGAAAGTGATGTAAGTGTATAGCATTGTTGAGTTTGAAAAATGTTTTGAAACATGATGCAGAAACAATAACTCAATTGTAAATCAGTGTGATGTGTATGGTTGTATATAGATAAATGATGCATTATGATAAGTTATGATTATTAAGTCTAATGCAACGATTCCATCTAGTAGTTAACCTTTAATCTCCCGTCGTCCTACGCGTAGGATTAGCGTCCTATGCGTAGGACGCAAGTTAACATTAATTTTTTAGCAAACTCATATGATCAAAAAATAAACCAAAATCTCATTGCACTGTAGAAATGGTTATTAATTCAGGAAATATTTTTACTTTCTTGCAATTCTTCAAAGATTGTCAAATACAATCAATACTGCATTGCTAAAAGATGTATTTGCGGTAAATTGCAAAGCAACTTAAAGTACCAAATAGTAATGTTGGGAAGATCAGAGCAACATTTTAAAAGAAGGGGGTAGGAGGTCAGGTCTTTTTCACTAAGCATATAAAAAAGTACATTGTAGATTTGGAAATTGCTAGCTCCACAAGCTTATGAACAATAGGTATTTGTCAGAAGCATGTTTCGGGAATAGCCAAGTGAATGGACAAAATCCTGAAAACGTACAGTGCGTTTTTGGTAGAAATGACAAAATCAATTAGAGTAAAAACACTGCCGTAGAATGTATTAAGTAGCCCACACATCATGCTTCAAAATACATTTTTTATTAGTGATACTTGTCGTACTTTTTTTCTGTGACAATTAAATTCTCTACATAATGCTTTTTTAAGAACCGTATCTGCATCGTGTAACCAAGGGTGTGATTAAAAAAATTGACTGACAATTGGTAAATTTAGCACGATAGACACATCAAACAACAGTAGAGAAATGGATGCTAAAAAATTGCATTTCTATTTATAATGAAATTTCAAATATTGGTCCTACGCGTAGGACTTGGACCTGGAGAATAAAGATTAAGTTGTAGAAATCATTGGAAAGATGTAACAGAGCAAAGTGGTTGTCTGTTTAAATATAAACCCAGCATTATTTGTGATAGAGATGGGTATAAAAGAAAGGAGTACCTTAATGAATGATTTGTACAACTACAGGGTAAAAATTCTAGTATATTGCGTAAGTGAAACAGTGTATTTATAGGAGCATTTGTGTAATTTTCATTGCTCGCCATATGCTTGTATAGATTAGAGAATGTTGTATTTTTAAAAATGATATGCATTAGCATCTAAGTAAGCATTTGAAACGGGGCAACTTAAGAGAAGTAATACATTACATTATTTACACAGGATTCGGATGATGTGATGTCTGTTAAGGTAAGGCATACATTGTGTGCAATTACATCACACATATCATGTGAAATTAATGCAGGAATTGGTGAAAGATACGCACAGAATTGTAATGAAACTGCAGGGGAAAGAAGAAGAAAACAGAACTAAATTTATGGTACATCATTGTATACATTGTTCTATCACTTTAAAAGCAAGATTGGTGTTTTAAATTAAATTGATTAAAAAAAGCAATAGAAATATTGCAGAAGTGAAATATGGCTGGTGGGTGCCAAACAATTTTTGGTTGCGATATCAGGTTTACTGCACCGCAATCACATTTATTATCCTGTAGGGTATACATAAGCTGTATGCATTATTTGTCACTTGACTTTCAACCTGCATTTCAGATTGGAGATGTTGACCTTTTGGGCATACCAGCAAAAAATCCTGTTAAGTTTTGCTTACAAGCCATGGACGTCGTTTTTTCGACAGAGGAGATGGCACACGGGCGATACAAAGCTGTACGAAAAAGAGGCAATAAGACACCACCACCGCCACTCGATGTGAAGCGAGTGAAGTTAATAGATGGTAATCGTTTTTTATGAGTGATATATTATTAATTATTTCTTTGTAGATGCTATCATAAAACGGTACGGGCTTGAAGCATTTAACAAAACCGCTTCAAAAGTCCGCATACAAGCGAACCAAAAGTGTTCTGACATTTTTACTAAGAAGTTTAAATGAACATGTGTTGTATTGTTTTAATTGCGTACATGTATTACAATGACAACATCGTATCCAATAATGTTACTACTTCGTGATCGAGAGCTTCAATAGTAACATAACGATCCTATATGTATCACAATAGGAGAAAAATAACTCCTATGAGATCGTACAAGATCGTGAATATATTGCACCAGTCGCTAGAATATGAACGCACGTGCTTGATCGATAATGGTTGCATATATAAAGATGACGAGAACGACTATTCACGAAAGTATATGCACATACTGCCGACGATCATGAAGGATTGTTTACGATGCACGTTACTCGTTGTTATTGATCCGCTATTAAAAAGATGTAATACGATCACTGTTATTTTTTATCACTCTTTTACTTTCCTTGTACGATACGTGCATATTCTAGTAGTTATTGAACCTGTAAAGATATTATACGATCACTCACTATATTGATGTTATGCATCATCTTTTGCTTTTACGATGGTAGTACGATCGTCGACGTTCCTCTCAAACGAAATTCGATGTAATACGATCACTCACTGCATGTATTGAATTTTTAAATCACTCTTTGACTTACCTTGAACGATACGCTATAATCGTGCATTATTGAACCTGTAAAGATATTATACGATCAGTAATTGTATTGATGTTATACATCATCTTTTGCTTGTACGATGGTAGTACGATCGTCGACGTTCCTCTCAAACGAAATTCGTACTATAAGCTCGATCATAGACGATTGTTAGAACGATAGGTTCGTACGATTTTTTTGCTGGGGAGCAAGAGGCAACCCCAAAGCTGGAAACGAGAAACGCTGGAATAAGCGATCCCACGCCATCCAGACTACGAAACCAACGAAGAGGACCCAATCAGCTATTGCAGAAGCAGCCATCAAGGAATTTGAATCACTGAGTGAGTTTCTGCCCGATCTACCTGATACAGATGCTAGAACGCTAGCCTTGCGGATGTATTACCTGGAGCTGTCAGAAAACGTATCGCTCTGTGATGCCCAAAGTAGAGTGAGCAAGATGTTTTCTATTAGCCCATATACAGTCAAGAGGTGGGCCGCAGCATGGGAAGATACAGGGGAGGAAGCACTGATTGATCATCGTGAAAAGGACAAATTAGAATATTAATATTTTATAATAGATGATACTTAGACTGAGGACATGTAATGGATTGAAAAAGAATAAATTTGTCAAAATAATGGCAGTTCTGTCAGATTGCTGGTAAAGGAACAGTTTGGTAAGACCCCTTTCGATGATGACGATGAATCTTTTTCAGGGCCTTCAATGTCTCATATACAACAATACCATCAGCTTCACTGGCATATGCCTCAATCCATTTCCAGGTGTGATCAGAAAAAGAGGTATGATGGTGTACAGTTAGGTGCTGTGCTGAAAGTGCATATGAAAGAGTTGCTCTTAAAGTTGTAATACTGTGGCCACAATGTTGTCTACAGTAATGCTTAACATGCGACCAGCACATCTCAACGTGCATGCATTCTGGATGGCATTTGGGGCCAAACAGAAGAATGTGGCCACGACGCTCTGCTTCTTCTTGTAGTTCAGGCTTTAAGCATGCAAAATCAGGTTGTGAAGATAGCAAGGCCCTCAGTTCGTTTAGCCTCATCTTTTCAATGCCAGACAAACCTCGCTCCCTGCAAATTCTCAATGCACCTTTGGCAATTGGAGTTCCATCAGGCCCTGCATACCACATTTCCTGTTGAACTCTGTTCATAGTTCCAGAAGCCACATCGAACATTTCATACCAGCCAATCTGAGTTAAGATTGGCTGTTTACCACCATCTGTTTTATTCATTTTAGACGTTGATAGGGCTCCTTTCCTTACTGCCACATGACTTGGGGCATTATCATAAGTCAAAAGTAGCTGGCATCCAGGATACAAGGACTCAAATTCATCAATTACGTTATGCAAGTTTCTCATTACATTCTCATGGTTCCACGAACCATCAGTTTTGGGTTCAATAGTTTCCAATCCTAACCATCCATGACATGGAACAGAAACCCCACTTACCATAATTGTTGCTCCATCACCCTTTGGTTTCATGTGATAAGTGTCATTACTTACCCATGCAAACCGATTCCCTTCATTGGCATAAAGAATTGACTCATCATGATTTCCATGAAATAAAGGCTTTTCACCTGATGGTAGATTGGGCCACTCTGGTCTTCCAGTAACCTCGTTAAAAACAGGTAGTCGAGGCTTTAAGGCCAGCATTTGTTTCACCCATTCAGTGCGGTATGTAACTATGTCAGGGTGCTCATGCCTGTCACAGAACGGAGCATTTGACGAATCTGCCCAGTTAAAACCCAATTTATGCATCCATCGGAGCACTGTCATCCTTGATACTTGACGAGAGTGAAAATATGCCTCATGCATATCTAGCAGTTCTTCGGGTACAATGTCTGCATCAGTCAGAAGTATATCATTGATGTGTAGTTGGATTTGCTGAATTGTAACATATCCATCCCGGTGTTTTCCACCTTGCTTTAAACGCTTTTGTACCCACAATTTGAGCTCAGTAACTAGAGCTGGAGAAAGAAAAAGAATGGACTTGTCCTTTCCTTCGTGAAAGCCACGATGATCAATCAGTGCTTCCTCCCCTGTATCTTCCCATGCTGCGGCCCACCTCTTGACTGTATATGGGCTAATAGAAAACATCTTGCTCACTCTACTTTGGGCATCACAGGGCGATACGTTTTCTGACAGCTCCAGGTAATACATCCGCAAGGCTAGCGTTCTAGCATCTGTATCAGGTAGATCGGGCAGAAACTCACTCAGTGATTCAAATTCCTTGATGGCTGCTTCTGCAATAGCTGATTGGGTCCTCTTCGTTGGTTTCGTAGTCTGGATGGCGTGGGATCGCTTATTCCAGCGTTTCTCGTTTCCAGCTTTGGGGTTGCCTCTTGCTCTGTGACGTTTTTTGAGGTCTGCCCAGATTGATGCTGCTTTACTAGCCGTTCGTCGTGAGCTGCTTGCAGATGGAGCTTGGTTCTGAAAAGAACCGTTTTCGCAATCTTCATTGATAGCACTAAGACTTGGATCCATATGTACGGGAGCGACTCGATTGATAAACAAAGAACTTTGACGTAACGTTAGTGTATTCATATTATGATGTCACGTTTTAAATGCAATTCATGGCATAATTGCAAGAAATGGCGGAGGTTTTCAGCTATTGGTGTTTGATAGCAGTTTTTTAACGGCAAAGTATAGCCTATTGCCTCTGAAGTACGTTGTTGCGATAGATCTAACATGTGACGTACCCAGAGACGAATCATTTCCGTGTGGTAAGAGCGTACTACGAAATGGTATCGCTAAGCTTTTACGAGCTAAAAACGCACATCTAGCTTGATAAAACCGTAACTTTTTACCGGACTTAAAAAGCGACTCGGCCAAAGGTTGCTAATGCATGCTCTCTAGATATACTGCAAATTTGGTTAAGATCTATTGCCTACAGTGGAAACCATGATACATGACATTAAAATTTTTTTCCTGCTCTTCAATGTTTGGAATTGGTTTTAACAATAATGGTATGAACTAACGAAATTCAAATAATGCATTTTGGTTGGCAAACTAGTTGTCAACAAGAGTTTGAAATTGAAACTTGTCACGTGACGTCTTGGTTTCTATTTTTGGAAATGTGTGCCCCTCGTTCAGCAAAAGTAATTCTAGCTCATTTCTCCTCCGTTCGGAAACGGATGAGGCTGAACGTTGGCATATAACTACCACGCACATAACTACATCACTTGGTCGGGCCAAATGTTGAATGCGGTAAACAGTTTGAGGACCGCGGCTGCAAATGTGCTGTTTTAGGGGGAGACGCGTTTAGCTGTTTGTCTCGTATCGCGTTGTGTTTATGCTACCGTAAGTTCACAGTACATAGAAAACAGGTATTTCTATCTGAAACGCTCCTTTAATGTCAACTTTGGTTTACTTTGTCGCAAAAAAGTTTGCCTCGAAAGGTTGGGTCCTAAAAGTCAGCCATTTTCGGATGAATAACATTACAATTATTTACATTATTGTGGTTATCGTTGTTATGAGTGAAGTTGGAAGAAGCGAACAAGCGGATAACGGTACTTTTCAGAACCAAACGGAAGGTCCAGTATTACGCGGGCTACTACGAAGAGCTAACAAAGAGGTACTGCCACTTTGGGAAAGTTTGAAAGAAAAAAAAAAGTGCTCCAAGGGGAAATCCCAGAGCTGCAGGTTTGAAGAGGCAATCGTTAAATCTATCAAGTTGACGAGTCGAATTCAAAGGACTGCATCTTATTACTCAGAAATAACGAGCAAGGAACTAGAATCGTTAGCCCAGCACATGCCAAACCTGTCTGACATTGATGCTAGGATCGATGCTCGCATTGAGAATGTACTACATCGAACTGAGCGAGGTAATTTCTCTGATTAATGCAAAGAGTGCTCAGTTCAATGTAGTACATTCTCAGTGCGAGTGCCCTAGCATCAATGCTGAGCTAACGATTCCAGTTCTTTGCTCACTATTTCTTAAAACCTGCAGCTTTGGGGTTTCCCCTTGGAGCATTCCTTTGTTTCAAACCTTCCCAAAGTGGCAGTACCTCTTTGCTAGCTCTTCGTGGTAGCCGTTTTCAGCTTGTTCGCTTCACTCATAACAACGATAACCACAATAATGTAAATAATTGTAATGTTATTCATCTGAAAATGGCTGACTTTTAGGACCCAACCTTTCGAGGCAAACTTTTTTGCGACAAAGTAAACCAAAGTTGACATTAAACGAGCGTTTCAGATAGACATATCTGTTTTCTAGGCACTGTGAACTTACGGTAGCATAAACACAACGCGATACGAGACAAACAGCTAAACGCGTCTCCCCCTAAAACAGCACATTTGCAGCCGCGGTCCTCAAACTGTTTACCGCATTCAACATCTGGCCCGACCAAGTGATATAGCTATGTGAGTGGTAGTTATATGCCAACGTTCAGCCTCATCCGTTTCCGAACGGAGGAGAAATGAGCTAGAATTACTTTTGCTGAACGAGGGGCACACATTTCCAAAAATAGAAACCAAGAAGTCACGTGACAAGTTTCAATTTCAAACTCTTGTTGACAACTAGTTTGCCAACCAAACTGCATTGTTAGAATTTCATTAGTTCATGCCATTATTGTTGAAACCAATTCCAAACATTGAAGAGCAGGAAAAAAATTTTAATGTCATGTACCACGGTTTCCACTGTACAGGGGGAGGAATCCTGCTATCAATTTTATTGGTACCTGGGTCACTACAAGTGTGAATAAGAAGAACAGATAGTCACGTGATGCTTTTTAACTTTCAGTATATATTGAAGAATAGTTGTACACTGAAAGTCCATTGTCAGATTTGCATTTTACCTCACAGCCATTAAAATAGAATCAAGTGAACAAAATTAAAGTACAAAAAAATTATAGGAGCAAGTGTGATGGTTTCCACTGTAGACCTCTCCTGTTGGCCATTGGCAACAAACTATAAGATTGAGATAAACCGTAAATGTCATCACCCCCAAGTGTGTATTACCTATCCCTCCATGTCGCATCTACATGCACAAATGGGTGACTCCAGGGTGTTCGAGAGCAGATGAGATGGGGGACATGGGGAGAGGGACATGGAGGACATGGGGAGAGGGACATGGAGGACATGGGGAGAGGGACATGGAGGACATGGGGAGAGGGACATGGAGGACATATAGGGAGGGCAACATGGGGGACATGCATGGGGAGAGGGACATGGAGGGGGACATGCAGATCAGTTCTGGACTCATATCCAATCATATGCATATATATGATCAATATTACACAACTGCTTATACTGGGATTATTTAGACTTACATGCAAGCAAATAAAGAACAACAAGCATTGTTACCTACATGTATGCATATGCATGCTTTGTTGAGGAAGCCATTGTGTTAAACATGTACAACTGTGTATGGTTCTAGTTCTAGTTCGCGCGCAAGCTAAGTGTTGTTTGCAATTCACTTACTTATTGATCTTTTCATGCGACAATTATGATGAATAGAAGTATTGAATTGGGTCAGCCGGAGTCATAGGGTTTACGGTCCGTGCAATTTTCGGTCCTCCGGACCGTATTCCCTAAGAGAATACATGCAGTCCCCCGGACCCAAATGCCTATAGGGAATATACGGTCTGCATGGCTGTACTGACAAAACCATTTCATTAACCGGACTCAATTCACTATCGGGAATACCGCACGTGCATGCACGATCCAGCGGCGGATCCAGGATTTGGAAGGGGGATGGGGGGGGGGGGAGGGGGGGGGAAAGGCCCAGGCGAGGATGTTGCAGAAGGTGGGATGTGAGAAAGACATTCTTTTGCGAGGGGTGGGGGGGGGGGGGGGGGGGCACGTGCCCCGACGGCGGGTCAGGTAATAAAATCGGGTTGACCGGCTAAAACCCGGTCGACCCGCTTTGAAACGGGCGGCCCGCCTGTGAATCGGATAACATATATCACTGCACATATAATATGTGTTGATATGGTCTATAAAGGAAGCCTCCTGAGTCCATGGCATATAGAAACAAGGTGCCGTTTTTCGGCCATTTCTTTAACCGAACGTAGTAACGTACTTAAAGTAATCTATATCAACAAACAAAAAAATATGCGCATGTGCGACAGATTACATCACCCAACCGAGATGGGTAATAATTCAATAGTTAGTCCGTGTTACATAATTATGTAAACAGTGATTTACAACCTTAACTTTTTGTGCCGTTAGCTTGCTCAGTAAAGATGTACCGAGTTCTAGGGCTAGTGGCAGCAGTGTGTTGGTTAGGGACGGAGACGTACGGAGCGTACACTACCGTTGTCGTTCCCTCGGGCCTGAACTCTACCCTCGAGAGCTACCTATGTAACGGGTCGCTGCTGACCAACGGCACTTCTCTTCAGTTAGGAGTCGGAGAGCACGTGATATCTCCAGGGTCGTTTTGTTTGGTTCGTAACTTAAAGGACATTGCCATAACGGGTGCAGGGAGGGATCTGACTGTTGTCCGCTGTGATGAGGGAGGTCGAGGATTTAGGTTCTCGTTCGTCTGGAATCTGACCCTCGCAAAGATGGCGTTCGTCGATTGCGGACTCGCCACAACAGTACCCTCTCCGTTTGTTGGGAACATGTCCTCTCCAGTCGTCCTGTACATGGACTCCTCTTTGGTGACAATTCAGCAGGTGACAATAAACAATTTTTGCGGTTTCGGTGTCTTTGGATACGCATTGTACAGCTCCGTCCTATCTGACCTCCAATTCATGAATTGCTTAGGCAACTGCTCGGGAGCCGTGCTCTATGCCACTTCGGTCACCCCGACTTTCACCGTGCAGGGATGTCTGTTCCAAAATCTGAGCTATTCTGACTCCCTGGTGATCGGTGCTGGCCTCACTCTTTGGCAGGTGTACAATTATGTGACCGTACGTAACTGCCTGTTCAACAACCTCGCTTCGCTACAGGGATCCTTAGTCGTGTATGACGCATTCGCTACCGTGACGAACTGCACCTTTGTGGCGCAATTTGGGGGCGCCGTCAGCGCATACTGGTCCGTTGTGCACGTTATTAACAGCACCTTTGCCACAAATTTCGCCCCTGTTGGGGCCGCCATTACGACGCAGAATATGTACTACCTTTCGATTTCAGGAAGCACATTCGATAGAAATATGGCAACGATATACGGAGGGGCAGTTAGTCTATTGACACCAAGGCCGTTATTCCGTACTACCATGCAAATCACCAACTGTTCGTTCACTAACAATACAGCGCAGATAGGAGGAGCTGTTTTCATATTTCACTCTCCTTCTGGTTCTCAGGTGATCATCGACCAAGCAGCATTCTTGTACAACAGCGCACCTACAGGTGCGGCGATATATGCGGGAGACTTTCGCAATATTGACGGATCTCCCACCTACGCCCTCGTATTAAGCGACGTTCATATTGAGTACAATCACTGTTTGAACTGTTCCGTGGAGGAAGACGTTATGGGAGCGGCGGTGTATTACAGCGAATTGAGTGATGTTTACATAAAGAGCTACAGCGGCAAAGGAAGTGAATTCATAGGGAATTCCCCTCAAGGAGCCATACAAGGGTTAGGCGGTGGACTCCATCTACATGGAAAGATCGTGTTTGGAAACAATATTGGAGAAAATGGCGGAGCCATAGGTCTTCTGAATAATGCACAACTGTATTTTTATCCAAATTGCAACATTTTATTTGAAGGCAACACAGCTACCACCTATGGCGGTGCTCTGTACATACAAGGAGATCCAAACATACCAAAGTCAATCCTTATAGAGTGTAGGATGCACTTCATGGGCCTGCAAGAAAACTATTCAATTATCTTCAGTAATAATGCAGCAAACGTATCTGGACAATCCATTTATGCCACGCCAATCTACGACTGCACCTTAAGTATCCCAGCTGGAGTAAACAATAGTGCCTTGTATCACAGCCAACCTTCAGCGTACTATGATCACATTTTTAGTTTCACATCTGCAAATAATAATACTTCAAGCATTCAAATACTCTCGTTTCCGGCAGAAGTTCTTTTGTGCGGATGTGACAAAGGCACAACCTGTGACCTCAGTAACGGGTACAAGATTTCCACTACCCCTGGCAGAACTATTCGTTTTAGTGCCACCTCCATTGACTATGAAAATCGCACCTCCCCTGCTGTCATAACAACAAATGTTCCACCTAACAGCCAGGGCATCAGCCTCGCACCCCAGCAGAATGTTCAGTGGATAGGGAAAATGTGTGATGCAATAGAATACAAAATCTATGGACAGGAGAATGTTACATTCAACCTTCAGCTCACCACGTACATGGGTGCTGTTCCTACCATCGTGCAGGTCACCATAGGACCATGCGACCCTGGTTTCGTACTCGGAAATGACTCTAAAACAGGCTTAATGCAGTGCACCTGTTCATCCTTTCTCATATCAGTAAGTGTTGGTTGCAATATAACCAGTGGAACAGTGACCAGAAATGGCAATAAGTGGATAGGTGTGTACAATGATGGGACCAAGAGCCTTTCTGCCTTAGCTTACACATGTCCGCTGGACTATTGTAAGTCCAACTTTACGCAGATCTCCTTGGCGTCACCTAATGATTTGTGTGACAAGAATCGTCAGGGTCTTTTGTGTGGTCACTGCCTTGCAAACTTCAGTGTGGTGTTTGGGTCATCAGAATGTCAGCTGTGTTCTAACAATTGGCTCCTCACCATCCTCCTGTATGCTGTGCTGGGTATTGTGCTGGTGGCAGTCCTCTTTATGCTCAACCTGACGGTCACCCAGGGAACCATCTATGGACTTATCTTCTATGCCAATATCATTCAAGTCAACACTTCTGTTTTCTTTAACCAACCATCTTTAAAGCCACTGCAAATTGTTGTATCATTTCTCAACCTTGACTTAGGCTTCCTTTTGTGTTTCTATGATGGCATGGATGATGCTGCAAAGACGGGCCTTCAGTTTGTGTTCCCAGCCTACCTTCTTACTCTTACCATCACTGTAGTTACAGTCTGTCACTACTGTCTCCGTGAGTCTACTGGGCCAAACATTACCCATCACTGTCTTAACAGAGCCAGCCACTTTATTGGAAAACGTGCTGTGAGTGTTTTGGCCACTCTTGTCTACCTTTCATACTCCAAATTGCTGAGGACTGTAATTGAAATTCTTACCTACGCTACGGTCCATGTTGATGGCGGCACTCATTTTCGAGTGTGGTTTTATGATGGAACTGTTCGCTATCTTGAAGGGCGTCATCTGATATTGTTCATCATTGCCATAGCAACATGCATATTCTTTCTCATTCCGTATACACTTGCCCTCACCCTAATTCCTATAATTGATAGGTACAGTGACCACAGCAAGCTCTTACACTGGCTCAACCAGAAAGCCAACCTTCTCAAGCCCATGAACGATGCCTACTATGCTACCTACAAGGGGGCATGGCAAAGTTGGTTGGGGGTGCGGCTTTGGCTTTTGATATTTCTGTACACTCCAACTCCATTCTATAGCTCAGATAGTCCATCTTTACTCATGTACATCCATGGAATCATTCTGGTGGCCTTTCTTTTTGTCCAGGCTCACATTAAGCCATTTGGAGAGTTGTACAATGCAGGCAACAAGCCAAAATGGATCTGTGCTGGTATCTACAACTGGATAGACTCATTTTACATCCTCAACTATATTGTATTGGCCTTCACTGTCTCCTATCTAATATCAAACGATGCCTATAATCACCATATAGCTGTCACTGTTGGATCTCTGGTTGGCCTGTCTGTAGCCATGATTTTTGCCACTATTGTTTTCCACATTATCGCAGCCTTATGTACGTATAGTACACGAGAGGCCGTCAAGGCAGCTGATGATACAGGCAATGAGATTGAGCTTGAAAAATCATCATTCTCTGATGTGTCTTATATGATAATGACCGAGAATGACCTTCGAGAACCTCTCATGGAAAATCTGTGACATATACGTATATACATGTATGTAGGCCTGTGATTTGACTATAAAACCCTTCTTCGTGTGGACATGCGTGTCTATATATGTGCATGTAATGATTAAATGTGTAACTTTTGAAATTGACTGAATATACAGTGCATGAACTCTTAAAAGACAGTACTCTACAGTGATGCATGGAGAGGAGGGAGAATTAAGATATCGATGGAGGATTTGTACAGTTGGTGAGATATATTTACATGATGTATACTACTACAGTTCACGACAAAACTATTCCAGAGATCATATTGCATTGCGCATGCCGATGTGTAAGCATCAATTGCAAAGACAGCTGCATGTGATTGAATGCAATCGACATTCTTGCACCGCAAAATAGCTTACAACTCAATGGAAATATCTTTTTGTACCCCATTTCAGACCCTATATAACGTAATAGTACTATAGTAGTAAAACTTTATTCCAGATCTGTCCATTTCTACGTATACAGCTAAGCGCTACAGCAAAGGAGATAAGACTTCCTTTTAATGCATGTTGCACACCTTTAATTTTTTGTACTCACTGAAATTCACTGTACGTGTGAACTGTTAAGATGGTATTCTGCATTGATGCATATATAAATTAATGTTACGTTGCATATTAGGGAGAGGAGGGAATGAGATATACATTTACGTTATGAACTACTACCGATGCTGAGTCAAGGCCGTAAAGAATTACAAAGAGGCTCAGCTGTGATAGCACACTGACGCACCGCACACTCAGCACCAGTGCTATATAGTATACAACTCAATGCAATTTTTAATAGCTCAGATCTGTACATTTATACTACATAATCCAACTAGAGTATTGGAAATTTCGAACAAATTTAATTTCTCACTGAGTGCGCTTTTCATTGAGGGAACTAAGGATATTTCGTAAGCAATACAACGTACAGAGGGTCTGGACATGCATGGGGAACAAGTCAGTCGTGAATAGTTGTTCGCGTGGCGCAGGAATTCGTGCGCCGGCCCAATCTAATTGCACCGTTATTATATATCGTGACGTACATGCAGTGATGCCGCGGCCAGCATTATACGATACGGTCACCTTCACGGCTGGCCGGATTTTGTCCCGACGGTCACGATCGCGGTCAAAGGATGACCGCCACTAAGCAATACGGTCGCGCATGGCCAGAAATGGAGGACATGAGTGAATATGTAAGGTTGTGATAGAGATTTGAGAATTCTGATTTCACTAATAAATTTATCACCTTTTTTTAAAAAATGATTTATCATGATTCAAGACAAGAAATTCTAAATTCAAATCAATTAACTAAAATTAATTCTTTCAAATTGAATTCCAAACACGCTCAGTATTTGCTAAAAATCGGTCTGATTATAATTTACATGTATCATGAAAAGAACATTAAGCATTCATGAACTAAATTCAAGACAAATTGATTAACTATAACTGAGCACAATTAATTATATTCATCAACATATGTCATTACGTGATACCTTGCGTCATATTAATGTGTCGTCTGCTCACGAGACTTCTATCACAGGCGAATTGGGAGAGGGGGCACCGGTGAGGGTGTGGCAAGGGGTGGGGCAAAGTAGTAGATGGGGCCGCCCCGCGAAGGGTGCGGGAGGGGGGCACCCAGCTAGGGGGTGTGGGGGAGCGCTGTAAGCTCCCCCACCGGGGTCTGGGGCGGAGCCCGACAAGCCAACGCTTTTTGCGTAGAAACCCCCCCCCCCCCCCCCCCCCCCCCCCCCAAAAGTACGTAAACGCTGCACAAAAATGTAATTACAGATCGAGGCTGAGGAGCGACAGATAAAGAGCTCAGGCACTATATATTTTCAATGCGCCGATGCATCGCCGTTGATAGCACATGTACTGAACTCACCGCTTATTTGTTTAGAAAATACTATAGGCTGAGTAGATATGACGCGTAGGCGTTAATTGCCTCCACGGAAATACATGGGCTTATGCTCGGTTTTTGGTGCATTTCGATACGTTACACATGCTCTCAGGAAAGAAAACTGAATAACATACGCTAAACGGCCGGCTAATGTAACCAGAGATTGCCCGTACCGGTACTTGTACTTCTATTGTAAGAGCCGAATGCTATTAACATAATTAGGTCACGCGATAAATCATACTTGGCCCTGACCCATGTACACCGGTATCATTACACGTACGTACGTAGACGTACGTGCATGTAGGCCATTTCTGCCGTAGCTACGCTGTGTCTGCATATGTTAGCGTACACATACATGTTTACGTGGAGAGGCCTTTGACGTTGTGCTCCACCCCCCCCCCCCCCCCCCCCCGGCCCCCCCCCCCCCCCCCCCGGCCCCCCCCCCCCCCCCCGGATCCGCTAAAGACTACGATATAGTGTGCCAAACCTCTGTATCTGCAACGAGAAAAACGACTATACGGCCATACGGCACGCTCACGCTTATGTGGATTGTGTAACATGTGTGATTACAAGGAGATGTCCATTTATGATTTCTAAAATATACAAAACAAATTTAGGAAAGCGTCATATCATGCACACATGCGAACAGCTACATGTATAAAAAGAACACCTGAAAATAACTCTTGTGCATGGTTGCTATACATCAGATGCACAAAAGTACAGTGGATTATCTGTTGGAATGCACCATTTTATCACATTCATAGGCCAGTGGATGTTTGAAGGCAAACATTATGAACTCCTGCGGGCAACATTATGAACTCCTGCGGGCAACATCATGCAGAGCTCATTCAAAACATCTATACTGATTATAGTACAGGAGAGACAATACATAGGTCAAAAGTGCAGACATCCTATAGACCTTATTCACAGCATGGTCTAGCCAGAGAATCAATTCCTGAACTGCATGCTTTCACATTGATCAGCTGAATTAAGTCAGGATGAGGTGGATACATGCATGCATGTGGTACACGTGAAGCCCACTACATGATCCATTTCATCACACCCATTTAGTTCATAGGCCCGTGTATATATGTTTGAAGGCAAGCATTATGAACTCTTGCAGGCAACATCATGCAGAGCTCATTCAAATCATTGTAAACAACATTGCAGTATATACATGTGCATGTATTCATGGTAACTACATTGGGCATGAGTCTGGATCATCACACAGCTACATGCCAGTATATAGCACTGAACAACACAGTCAGTTCATTGCATATCACTCTCTACTCTCTATGGATATATGCAGTGTGCTTAGGTACTTTTGCATTTCAGTTAATAGTTTCTTCTTTCCTGCTAATATATATAGGAACACGGAACTACTAATATCCTTTTCCTTGTTGTGGGTCCAAACGTGATGCCTCGTATGACACTTTCTACGTACACTCGGTCGCCGCATGCCATGATAGTACAATATATGCATGCACATGTATATACGTACAGCGCTGACTCTGAAGTGTAGAAAGTTACAGCGATTGATAGTATACTTTGGAGTCCCATAATTCAATAATGCGGTCAGAGCTGTGGAATCAGGGTTTGCCGAGCCGAGCCGCACTGCACGTGACCAGTCTGCCTGCCATGTCGGGATGCATGCCGGTACAGTTAATCATTAATTTGAATGTTGGCTTCAGACTCATTTGTGCTGCGCACTTTTATCAGCGGTGGTTCCTCCAATTTCGTAACTAATCGACAGGTTCAATTCGAATTTGAAAACAAAGCACGAACTCTACATCCGTTGTCTGGTCGCATTTCAAGTTGTGACTGGCAGACTCTAATTGATATATGGAACACTTAACACTAGACGACTTGACTGTACCACGGTGATCGGTTTTCCACCACTGTTTTTTAATGTTTAATCTCCCGGAATCCTTATTTAAGGATGGCCACCCTTAAATAAGGATGATGACCACTTTCTAAGAGAATGATGCACACTTGCTCAGCGTACTTATAAGGCTGCCACCTAATGATTTTACGTCATAAAAAATGGCGCCTATGTACAAAAGTCAAATCTCACGCAAGAAGCGTACCCTATGATAGAAACTTTAGACGACTGTTTGTTATACACTGTTCCAACTATTTGTAACGTTCTATGATTAGAAAGCATCCCTGCGGTATGTAACCGCTTGGAATGTGGCGATATAACCAATTACGGCTGTATGCCGGGATGTTGCGATCCGTTTCTTAGAAAACTAATGGGATATTTAAAATCCCCATATGTTTGCACGTATTACGCCGACTGGGGAATTTAAATAATTGGCTTGCTGTATTCACAACAACTATGAACAAAGTTCAAAATGGCCGACCAGCTGCACAAAGACTAATGAATCTTCGATGCACGGTCCAGTTATTGAAATCCCCAGTCATCAGGCCCGTAGGCTGGGGGGGGTCGGTGGGTTCGGTCGACCCCCCCCCCGCTCGTCAGAACTAGTTCCGCTTGCCATCAAAATAATTTATTCATAACTTCTATACATGTATAGCTATAGCCCGCGAGAACGAGATAACAATACATGCAGGCTTAGCAACCGCGGGACATCCATTCTAAAATGGGGCGCCCACGTCCCGCCCACAACAAACAGCAGCGGCGGAACAGGGGGAGGGTCCGTGAATTAAATTACGGGTTCCGTGCAACTATGGGTAAAAGTTCCGCATACGATCAAGAATTGCGGAACTTTTACCCATGCATACTGTTAGTTGGGCGTAGCCCGACCTTCGCGTATTGGCGGATACGCGAAGGTCGGGCTACGCGCCTACGCCCAACTAGCATATACTGTTACATGTAGTCATTTGAGTTGCATACGACAAATCGCCCGGAATTGTATATGCCAGCCTTTATAGACTCGCAACTCGCAAGCCAGACCTATATGTACTTCATTATTGAACGGGAACACAAACTGGGCTATCCATGTTTCTATGCAATTATGCTATGTTTTGTGGATGAAAAATTGCAAAAGTTGCAAAGCGGCTGGGGCTCCGCCCCAGACCCCGATGGGGGAGCTTACAGCGCTCCCCCATACCCCCTAGCTGGGCGCGAGGGGGCTACGCCCCCTCCTGATCCCACCCCCGCTCTTAATCAGTTCCACCTTATTGCTTTCCCGAACCCCCCCGTCTCCCGACCAGCCTACGGGCCTGAGTCATAAACCATTAGTATCAACCTAGAGGAACCTACCCAGCATTAAAAAGTTACCTTCGAGCTGCATTTTCATCCCAGCATTTTAGAAGTTCGTTAATACGCGGGTCAAGTACAGTGGTTATTAAAAAATAACCAGGCGGCTGATTAGTGTTGCTCGACAGCTGCTTTTAATTTTTGGCAATCGTTAGTTTGGGAGCATATAACGCAAATGTTATGCTGTGGATCTGTTTAGGGTCATAATAGGTATGAAAGTTGTACAAAAGTAGACTTCATACGCTAACGGGAGATCGTTAAGTAATGATCCGCATAACGTCATAGTGATGTAATACAAACATGAATGTTGACAATGTGTCAACAACACGAAAACAAGATTTTTAACATGAGGCAGCCTTAACTACTCTGAGTGATGCTTTATATTAGAATTGTGATTAACTAGATTCAAGATAAGGCAGATTAGCGTTACTGCCGCGATTACAACAGGTTTGACTTGCGCAAAAACCGGTATTACAGTCTCGTTATGGCGAAGCCGCCATTTGCCGTTGGCGATATAGTAGTGAGCCGATTAACTCAAATCGAAGGAAGGGCAAGTTTCTGAAAGCTGAAGGAGTAGAATGTAGACTGTCGGAATCAGATGGGGCCATCTGTGGAACAATATCCACGGCGATACGCTGGCTCACGAGTCACAACTCACGTACATTGTACGTACCGCGCGGCCAGTCACTGAGTGTACAGGTACTGATTGCATACACTCGAAAGTGCCAAGCTATAGCTATACAACCCTGCTTAGTTATCGAGAGAGCTACAGAAAACGACGGATGTAATTCCTCAGTATGGATGGGACGTACATGTAGGCGGGCCACTAGGCCTATATATACATGTGTAGCTAGGTGACCGTAATTCTGTATTTCCATAATCTATGGCGGCAGCAACAGTAGGCCTAGGCAATGACGTGGTCCCATCGAGTCTGATTAATTGGGGCTAAGAATTGGCAACGCTTCCTACATCTCCCGTAACCCCCCCCCCCCCCCCATCCACCATTGTACATGCCCGGGTACTGTATGCATGAATAGAAAGCACACTCTGTTCAATGGAGCGCAACCACATGTAGTGCACGTGGTCATGCACTGGTCTCAGTGAGGCTATAGGGATACATCCACGCTGGCGTTTGACCAGAAGATAGCATCTACATCAGTTACACATACAATTAAACGCTTGAGATTAATTTTGAAGTGTTATGATGTAAATGCTCATAACTTATTAACCACAAGTTATTTTTTCAAGGAATCAGGTTCTGAGTATAGCTGGGTTAACTGAGTATCAGAGAAAATCAAGAGTTTTAAAACCACTATGGTTTTTGAGGTCAATAACCTCTACTGTTGTGATCCTTATTTAAGGATGGTGTCAATCCTTAAATAAGGATGTGCCACTTCATCCCTGTTTTAAAATATGTACATTGATCATATTGACATCATTTACAGTTTGTTATGGAGGCTAATCAGTATACAAACTACCAATAGCATTTATATTATCTAATTTGCTTGGTTAGCAAAAGTATGCAATGCAAAAGACGATCCTTATTTAAGGATAATGACATCCTTAAATAAAGATTTTTCCCTGGAGATTAAACATTAATAAGCTTTTCTTTTAAGAATACATTTGTTCATCTGCTTACATTTCCCACAAAGTATTGATGTTGATTTGGACATTCTGTGTGCTAAACATAAATAATTTATTCATATTGAATATAAATTAAACGTACCATAACATTTAAAATCTTCGTGGCTTTTTAGTGCAGCTTTAACCTTATGTTTAATCTATTTTCATCCTTAATTCAGGATGGAAATATTGAATTTAGGATGACTTTACGCCGCTCGTATCGACATCAATTCGAACGGTATTGATGATTTATTTTATTTTATTTTGCTATTTAGCTTCTGTAAGCTTTCATGTAAACAGCGTTATCCCTTTCAGTCATTCAAATCTTCTTTTAGAAAAAAAAACAATGTTTAGGCTTAGTTTCCTTTTTCGTTCGCAAATAATGCCGCGGTTACCATCAAAGTCAGGTATAAGGTTGAGGAAAGAGCAGGAAGCTTACTTTCAAGATATAATGTTACTGTAAGAAGACAAAATAGAAAATAGATTACTCCAACTCCATAATTAATTATACAAATGCATGGGTTGTTTGAAGGCAGTCTGTCCCTGTCTATTGACTTGTACAGAACGATTTATAACCCATTCATATACTTCAGTTGCTGCGTTCAGAGATTCTATTAGTATATATTATCTCTGCTGCGTTGCAGAGGGCCTGTCACGCGAAAATTGGACCACTTTTTGCTGCCATAAGTGTGCGCAGTAAATTATAGTAAGCGTACGGTACGTGTACATGTACATGTTTGACATGATTTATATTGCACGCTTTATATACTTCATTCTTATTTTATACATGTATATGACCCTCTTTGTCCTATAAATGTGGCTAATTAATCATGTCCTGCACAAATCTAATCATCCTTTGCTACATGTAGCTCTTTCAGGATGGTTTTCCGTCAATTGTGAAGAACTAAATTCACGATTGTAATGAAAAGTACACATGCATGGAACCGTGTCAAGTTACGTTAAAAAAATTATCATGAACTCGTTGAGGGTTGAAGGCGTGTTTTGGAGGATTGTTAATCAAATAGACCCTGATTTCATGATGGCATATGCAGTATTCCTACGATCCATGCCAGCGCACAGCAAGTGCAACGATGGATGAAAACAGCAGGCCCGGCCGGGGCTTTTATAAATCCTTGCCGTTAAGTGACTTCCAATGGTGTTCTTGAGTCCAAAGGAACTTAATTTTTCTTTAAACCAAACGGTTCGTACCTTATATAGCATCATTCTTCATACACTATTTCAACATCTCGTTTTGTACACTGCATATATGGTATACATGCAGGATAAGAACCAAGCTCCTGCAATGAACTATATATACATTCATCTGCTTTAAACACTGTTAAAATATGTATATACACCTACTTCAAACTTATCATATAGATCCTGATTTTCAATGAAATATTTCCTCCAAAAGCATCCTTAAGTTATGACTTACATGTAGTCCAAAAAGATTTCTATGATCGCTGCATAATAATGAACCTTGTTGAAAATAAATAATGCATCATAAGACCAATCATGCATGTTACCATGGCTAGCATCGAATTCATCCTCATCTTCTCTGGCAATGAAAAAGTACCAGGCCAGGCCTCCATAGGTGTAGAAGGTTTGGTGAATAGAGTAACTAAGAGCTCAGTGTTCTTATATATATATAATTATAATTATAATTATACATATAATTATAATATATGGGAGAGTTTCCGCGAAAATGTCACCCTTGCTAGATATATATAATGTTATAAAAATCCCTTACGTTTGAATAGCTATAACGTCCGAACGGTTAAAGCTATCGACATCCTATTTTCAACACTTCATACTACACCATTTCTATATGGGAAAATACATTTTGGGGTCTTGCACTTGCTCCACAACAGTATTGCAACATTCGATACCCGACCGGGTTCAAACCCGCCATAACTTTAGGTAGGAGTAATCAAATCGCTTCAAACTCGGATTGTAGGTACAGCGGTCCTATACCTATCGATTTGTTCTGTTCGTTAATTTTTATATTATCCCTTACTGAGATACAGCTTTTCAAAGTAAGCACACGTTTCCCGCTCGAATCGCGCCTTTATACGACGATGAAACTGTTCCCATTCTCCGGAGTACATGAATATTCAACTACATCCCGTGGGCAGGGCGTACCCCACCCACACAGTTGGAGAAAATAAAGTGACGTGATTCGATGCAGCAATTGGTTAGTCCCCAGACTTAATTTGTTGTATAGAGAGGTGCACGTATATATATTGTCGTGCTCCTAGCTCGCTTCTTCAATTCCACGGACGATTTCAAACGGCCGAGTGCGAAGACGCCGATATCAAGATCAATGCCGCGTGATTGGGTGGTGGAAGTTGGCTTTCGTAAGATAACCTTCCAGCGATCGAGGATAGGGCGGCGCCGGGCCTAATTAAAAGTGTTGCCCAGACAGCTATGGAATGGACCCTACCCCTATTGCAGA
Source organism: Spongilla lacustris (assembly GCA_949361645.1). Lineage (NCBI taxonomy): Eukaryota > Metazoa > Porifera > Demospongiae > Spongillida > Spongillidae > Spongilla > Spongilla lacustris. The sequence goes on from OX442415.1 coordinate 3,601,609, forward strand.
TAGCTGTGAAGCGAACATCACTGCATACACCACCTACGGCACACAGCTAAAAAGCTATGGGCTCAACCCTATGTCGTGTACCCAATAACAAACACCTATGAAGATGACCCTATGGCAGATAGCCATAGCTATCAGAGCAATGTTTGGAGTAAACCCTACGGCAGACAGCTACAAAGCAGCCCACAGCAAAAAGCTATGAGGTGAAGCCTATGTCATACTCCAGTACCCCATCGCAAACACCAACGGACCCTATGGCAGATATCCATAGCTATCAGAGCAGAGTATGGAGTGAACCTTACGACACACAGCAACGAAGCACCCCACAGCAAAACACTATGGGGTTATCCTTATGTCGAGTACCCCATAGCAAACACCTATGTTAGCCATAGCTATCAGAGCAGTGTATGGAGTGAACCTTACGGCACACAGCAACGAAGCACCCCACAGCAAAAAACGATGGGGCTATCCTTACGTTGATTAGCCCATAGCAAACACCTATGAAGCGGACCCTATGGCAGATAGCCATAGCTGTCAGAGCAGTGTATGGAGTGAACCTTACGGCACACAGCAACGAAGCACCCCACAGCAAAAAACTATGGGGTTATCATTACGTCGATTACCCCATAGCAAAGACCTATGAAGCGGACCCTATGTCAGATAGCCATAGCTGTCAGAGCAGTGTATGGAGTGAACTTTACGGCACACAGCAACAAAGCACCCCACAGCAAAAACTATGGGGTTATCCTTACGTCGATTACCCCATAGCAAACACCTATGAAGCGGACCCTATGGCAGATAGCCATAGCTGTCAGAGCAGTGTATGGAGTGAACCTTATGGCACACAGCAACAAAGCACCCGACAGCAAAAAACTATGGGGTTATCCTTACGTCGATTACCCCATAGCAAAGACCTATGAAGCGGACCCTATGGCAGATAGCCATAGCTGTCAGAGCGATGTATGGAGTGAACCTGACGGCACACAGCAACGAAGCACCCCACAGCAAAAAACTATGGGGTTATCATTACGTCGATTACCCCATAGCAAAGACCTATGAAGCGGACCCTATGTCAGATAGCCATAGCTGTCAGAGCAGTGTATGGAGTGAACTTTACGGCACACAGCAACAAAGCACCCCACAGCAAAAACTATGGGGTTATCCTTACGTCGATTACCCCATAGCAAACACCTATGAAGCGGACCCTATGGCAGATAGCCATAGCTGTCAGAGCAGTGTATGGAGTGAACCTTATGGCACACAGCAACAAAGCACCCGACAGCAAAAAACTATGGGGTTATCCTTACGTCGATTACCCCATAGCAAAGACCTATGAAGCGGACCCTATGGCAGATAGCCATAGCTGTCAGAGCGGTGTATGGAGTGAACCTGACGGCACACAGCAACGAAGCACCCCACAGCAAAAAACTATGGGGCTATCGTTACGTCGATTACCCCATAGCAAACACCTATGAAGCGGACCCTATGACAGATAGCCATAGCTGTCAGAGCAGTGTATGGAGTGAACTTTACGGCACACAGCAGCAAAGCACCCCACAGCAAAAACTATGGTTTTATCCTTACGTCGATTACCCCATAGCAAACACCTATGAAGCGGACCCTATGGCAGATAGCCATAGCTGTGAGAGCAGTGTATGGAGTGAACCTTATGGCACACAGCAACAAAGTACCCGACAGCAAAAAACTATGGGGTTATCCTTACGTCGATTACCCCATAGCAAACACCTATGAAGCGGACCCTATGGCAGATAGCCATAGCTGTCAGAGCAGTATATGGATTGAACCTTATGGCACACAGCAACGAAGCACTCCACAGCAAAAACTATGGGGTTATCGTTACGTCGATTACCACATAGCAAACACCTATGAAGCGGACCCTATGGCAGTTAGCCATAGCTGTCAGAGCAATGTATGGAGTGAACCTTACGGCACACAGCAATGAAGCACCCCACATGAAAAAGCTATGGGGTTACCCGTATGCCGAGTACCCCATAGCAAACACCCGGCTATGAATTGGACCCTATGGCAGATATAGCTATAGGTGTCAGAGCAGTGTGTGGAGTGAACCTTACGGCACACAGCTACGAAGCACCCCACAGCAAAACACTATGGGGTTATCCTTACGTCGAGTACCCCATAGCAAAGACCTACATGTATGAAGTGGACCCTATGTCAGATAGCCATAGCTGTCAGAGCAGTGTATGGAGTGAACCTTACGGCACACAGCAATGAAGCACCCCCCAGCAAAAAATCCGTGAAAGATCGTTTACGATCGTATCAGAAAATTTCTTTCGTGCTATGTGAGCGATATAATTTCGCACAATAAATTTCATACGACCTACCGTCATAATGATAATAAACGATCGTGCAGAATCTTAAAAGTTTTTTTGCGCACGGAAGTATGACTATATTTCATTATAACGATAATTAGATGATTGTTACAGATATTAAAATTGCCGCGTATTATGCCTCATGTCAGGATCATACACGATCGATCAATACGTTGCATATATACAAGAGATTTATCATACTGGTACGAATTTTAAATATACATAACGTTCTTAAGAGCGGAATAATCTTATACGAAAGCGTATTATCGTTTATCATCATTAAATCATATACGAAAATGTATTATCGTTTATGATCATTATATATATATAATATACAATATGAAATAGCACGTTAAGACGATTACAAAGACGACCTATATGCTACAACGAAATAGCACGATTTAGAACGATAATGAATAATCATATACGAAAGCTTATTATCGTTTATGATCCTTACAGGAAAAAATAATAATAATATATAATTCTTACATGGAACGAAATAGCACGATTTAGCACGATTCAGAACGATCACTTTACGTGTGCAAGGCATAAAGTAAAAAGTCGCCATACCGAGACTCGAACCCGAGTATTTTACGTAACACACACACTGACTTACCACGCACCAACAACTCATCATAACTTCTTTAGTACTTTGCATTTACTATTTGTATCAATTTCCCCCTCCCCCCCCACCCCAATAACGTGTATTCAATAACATCTGTTCCATGTATTAAATGTAGTCACCAATCATATCAGTTTACTACAAGCCACTACATCTATTTATTCATATATCTTTTTCATTAATGATTACTTTATCATATACATTTGTCCCCACTTATCTATACTCAGTGATGTCCCTACATCCCGAATAAGGTTACAGATATCTGATAATAATGATTTAATATTAATAAATAGCACAGGATATGAAGATGCAGTGGAATATCAAGTTACTAAGTTGTACAGTGAGATACTATAACATTTACGCTTCAAAGTTTATAACTTATTTAAATACTAGTACATTATTATATTAAGTAGTATGTTTGAAGGATGCTTGTTGTATATGTTACTAAAGTAGAGGATGGAAGAAATATATATGTAGGGGATGGGGGGAAAAAAGTTATATAACTATTAGTCCATTATTATAAACAGTAGCTGATGCTTGTTGTATATTCTAACTGATTGAATATATGGGAAAGTTTACGAGAAAAGGGACCTAGCGTGTATTATAAAAAAGTATAATAAAAATGCATTACGTTTGATTTGCTATAACTTCCGAACAGTAAACGCTATCAACTTCCTATTTTCAACACTTCATACTGCACCATTTCTCTATGGTAAAATACATTTTGGAGTCTTGCACTTGCTCCGTGTCAGTATTGCAACGTTCGATACCCCACTGGGTTCAAACCCGCCATAACTTTCGGTAGGAGTAATCAATTCGCTTCAAATTCGGTTTGTAGGTAGAGAGGTTCTATACCTATCGATTTGTTCTGTTCGTTAATTTTTGTGCCATCCATTACAGAGATACAGTTGAACAAACTACGTGCACGTTTTCCCGCTTGATTCGCGCCAATGTTATAATCCCCGCCTCCCCATACATTGAGCGGAACGCAATTTGCCCAAATCATTGGCGCGAATCGAGCGCGAAAATGGGCACGTAGTTTGTTCAACTGTATCTCCGTAACGGATGGTATAATAATCAACGAACAGAACAAATCGATAGGTATAGGACCTCTCTACCCTCAAACCGAATTTGAAGCGAATTGATTACTCCTACCGAAAGTTATGGCGGGTTTGAACCCAGTGGGGGTATCGGACGTTGCAATACTGACACGGAGCAAGTGCAAGACTCCAAAATGTATTTTACCATAGAGAAATGGTGCAGTATGAAGTGTTGGAAATAGAAAGTTGATAGCGTTAACTGTTCGGAAGTTATAGCAAATCAAACGTAATGCATTTTTATTATACTTTTTTATAATACACGCTAGGTCCCTTTTCTCGTAAACTTTCCCATATATATATATATATATATATATGGGGAAATAAAAAAATAACAAAATAGCGATCACTTACCGTGCGCAAGGCATAAGTAAAAAGTTGCCATACCGGGACTTGAACCCGTCTAATTTCACTTCACACACACTGTGACTTACCACCCGCCAACAACTACGTTTCGTGCTTATGCTCTGCTCAACATAACTTATTTCTTACTTTGCATTTACTGTTTGTATCAATTCCCCCCCCCCCACCCCGATAACGTGTATTCAATAACATCTGTTCCATGTATATAATGTAGTCACCAATCATATCAGTTTACTACAAGCCACTACATCTATTATTTCATATATCTTTTTCATTAATGATTACTTTATCATATACATTTGTTCCCACTAATCCTCAGTGATGTCCCTACATCCCGAATAGGGTCACAGATATCTGATAATAATGATTTAATATTAATAAATAGCACAGGATATGAAGATGCAGTGGAATAACTTTTGATTTCAAGTTACTAAGTTGTATAGTGAGATACTAAAACATTTACACTTCAAAGTTTATAACTTATTTAAATACTTGTACATTATTATATTAAGTAGTATGTTTGAAGGATGCTTGTTTTATATGTTACTAAAGTAGAGGATGGAAGAAATATATATGTGGGGGAAGGGGGAAAAAAGTTATATAACTATTATTTTTGTATATATATATATAAAAGAAATTCTTAGGCAAATACACACAGAAAGATCAGTAGTCCATTGCATCAACCTGCATGTCTGCCACCTGCAATGATCTTGCAAGGATAGCCCTGGCGTTTGCTCTCACAAGCACAATGCTCAGTCTGCCATATACATCCCTCAAAACTTGGGATTTGCTACAGTTTGTGAGGATGGCTTCGCGCATGGCTATGCAGGAGAAAGCATTGCATGCCTCTTCACCCCAGGCTCCATATGTTTCCACTGCTAGTGGAGCACTGCCAACCAAGCTCTGAACACTTTGTGTCTTTTTGTTCATGTTTTCTTGATTCTGCAGCTTTTGCATCTACCCCAGCAGAAACCCCCCCTTCAGAAACAATTTTGGGACTTAGTGGTGAAGTTACTGTGATATCAAAAGCAGCAGTATCTATAACTCCCCAACTTGACACTACAATATCAGCAGGCCTAGTTCTGAGTTCACTACTGCCTAAACCACATCCTGCAGCCTCAAGGTGAGCAGGTAATGAGGCACGTTGACATGCGCTGAAGATGGTATTGCAAAGACGATTGTGTCGGTTTGTTACATCGCTTCCGCGTTTACAGGTGATGCTGTGATGACATAAAGGATCTAGTGCTTTCTCAGGGCACAAGGCACATAATGGAGTTGGAACATCAGTAGCACCATAAGGGCACAATCCGAGCCACCATTTTATGGCAGTGTGTAGCTCATTGGGATCTAGGTGGAGGCCCAGACTGACTGATGGTGTAACTGTTAACCACGCAGCCACATGTGGAGAGGATACTGACAGCAGTCTTGCCCTGTGAGCACAAGACATGGAATCAGAAAAATCTGAAAAAGAATAGGCTTCCAGCTTGTCTGAAAGGTTGTGTTGTGAGGGTTTATTGAGCAAGCAAGATTCAATGGAAATTGTGTCAGAGGACATGACGGAGAGATTGAAGCAGTCAATTGATGACGCCAGATGTGAGTGATTTGGGGAGGCACATTCAGAATTGCACAGAGATGAAATGTATGCAGCTGTTGAGTGATGAGAAAGTGACCCCTCCTCTGTGCGGACTTAATTGAGCTTGAAGCCAGGATTGTTTTGTGGTGTTAACAGCAGTGCACTCAAGAAACATTCATGAATAAGGCGATCAAAGTGCTCAAAGGTTGCAGTTGCCATTGATGGTGGTGTGGTTCTACTGAGCAACATATGCAAATTTACAAAAACCTGTACAAGAGCGGAGGAGAGTGAACGCAACATGTGGATCAATAGACCCAACTTTTTGTAAGTGAGATAGAAGGGTTGATGTGTTTGAAATTTTTTCAGTGATAAAAGCAGAGCAGAAATTAAAGTCTCCTATGGGAGCACCAAGTAACTCAAAGTTGGGGATGGAGGATGATGGAATTGAAATCGGGAACTGGGATAGGTCTCCAGCACCAAACAGTTCACATTTTTTTAGGTTAATGTGTAAACCAAACGATGGCCCCTGCTGTTGGAGGATGGTGAGGGCTCTGTGCACTGACTGAGAATGGCCAGCAAGAACGCCATCATCGATGTACCAGCATTGTGAAAGAAGGCTTGAGCACTCCTTATCATCAGCAATAGATAACACTAATCTGTGAAGTACTAATGCAAAAAGAAAGGAACTAAGGGGGTCACCTTGATGAACACCCTGCTGTGAGGACATTTGAAGTTCCCAATGTGTGCCATAATGGAGGGTGTTGACTGTAGCACCATGAGGCCCAAGGCAGTAATTCAGGAAAGTGTTCTGCACATTCATTGTATAAAGTAGCTGATGCTTGTTGTATATTCTAACTAAAGTACGGGATTGAAAAAAAAATATATACGTGGGGGATTAAAAAATAAAGAAATAGCACGAAATAGCACGATTTAGCACGATTCAGAACGATCACTTACCATGTGCAAGGCATAAGTAAAAAGTTGCCTTACCGGGACTCGAACCCGTCTAATTTCACTTCACACACATTGTGACTTACCACCGGCCAACAACTGCATTTCATGCTCATGCTTTGCTCAACATAACTTATTTCTTACTTTGCATTTACTATTTGTATCAATTCCCCCCCCCCCCCCCCCCCACCCCGATAACGTGTATTCAATAACATCTGTTCCATGTATATAATGTAGTCACCAATCATATCAGTTTACTACAAGCCACTACATCTATTATTTCATATATCTTTTTCATTAATGATTACTTTATCATATACATTTGTCCCCACTTATCTATACTCAGTGATGTCCCTACATCCCGAATAAGGTTACAGATATCTGATAATAATGATTTATTAGCACAGGATATGAAGATGCAGTGGAATATCAAGTTGCTAAGTTGTATAGTGAGATACTAAATCATTTATGCTTCAAAGTTTATAACTTATTTAAATACTAGTACATTATTATATTAAGTAGTATGTGGACATGGTATGGACGACGGAGCAGGCCTACCCCATTTCCCTTGATGTGGTTTTAGGTGTTAATCTCACAACTATTTTATTATATTAAATGATATTATTTTATTTTATTTTGTATGTATGTATGTATTTATGTTTTATTCTTGTATGTTTGAAGGATGCTTGTTGTATATGTTACTAAAGTAGAGGATGGAAGAAATATATATGTAGGGGATGGTGAAAAAAAAGTTATATAACTATTAGTCCACTATTATATAAAGTAGCTGATGTTTGTTGTATATTCTAACTGAAGTACGGGATAGAAAATATATATATATGTGGGGGATTAAAAAATAACGAAATAGCACGAAATAGCACGATTTAGCACGATCACTTACCGTGTGCAAGGCATAAGTAAAAAGTCGCCATACCGGGACTCGAACCCGTCTAATTTTACAACACACACACTGTGACTTACCACCCGCCAACAACTACGTTTCGTGCTTATGCTCTGCTCAACATAACTTATTTCTTACTTTGCATTTACTGTTTGTATCAATTTCCCCCCCCCCCCCCCCCCCCCCCAATAACGTGTTTTCAATAATATCTGTTCCATGTATAAAATGTAATCACCAATCATATCAGTTTACTACAAGCCTATAACTACAGCTATTATTTCCTATATCCTTTTCATTAATTATTACTTTATCATATACATTTGTCCCCACTTATCTATACTCAGTGATGTCCCTACATCCCGAATAGGGTCACAGATATCTGATAATAATGATTTAATATTAATAAATAGCACAGGATATGAAGATGCAGTGGAATATCAAGTTACTAAGTTGTATAGTGAGATACTAAAACATTTACGCTTCAAAGTTTATAACTTATTTAAATACTAGTACATTATTATATTAAGTAGTATGTTTGAAGGATGCTTGTTGTATATGTTACCAAAGTAGAGGATGGAAGAAATATATATGTGGGGGATGGGGGAAATAAAATTATATAACTATTAGTCCATTATTATAAACAGTAGCTTATGCTTGTTGTATATTCTAACTTAAGTACGGGATTGAAAACATGTAGGGGATTAAAAAAATAACGAAAATAGCACGATTTAGCACGATCACTTACCATGTGCAAGGCATAAGTAAAAAGGACTCGAACCCATTTATTTTACATCACACACACTGTGATTTACCACTCGCCAACAACTACGTTTCGTTCTGATACTTTGTTCATTAAACTATATTTTATTCACTATTTTGCGAGATTTTATCAATTATGTGATTTTGCCATTGTGAATTATTAAAGCTCAAAAGTTCATTGAAGTGGTCTTGTAGCGTTTTCAAGTTTGACTTGTTTTGAATATGAAAGTCAATAGAATTTCATTTATGTTATTCTGCAGTTTTCTAGTTAACTATCAGTCTTCATATACTTTTAAATTAATTTTTTATTAATAAGGAACTGCATTCAATTTAATGCATTGTATTCATTTGTGGACAGAGAGTCCTTTCATTCATTGAGGTCCCCATGTTCTATTCTATGTTCATTTCTGCAAAATGATAGTCATTGCCAACATCGTGCATGCAAGGTGAATGCAATGACCATGCTGAGTGCTGTTATTTAACTATGTGTTAACACATTGTTAAGGTGTCAGAAACAAGTGAGAAATAGAAATATAAAACAGGCACACATCATTCATCGTTATGCAAACCAAAGTAGTAGTTCATGAAGTTAGATGTTGTAATCAACATTGGTCATGTGCCTGAAGAATGATACTAAGGCTCGGGTAGATTTATGACAGGTCCCTCAAAATAAGTCGGGTTCTGCTCTGATCCCACCTTGCCCATAGCAGCTAAGTCCAACATCCAGGTTAGGTTCTTTGCACACCACCCTGCTCCAGCAGTAGCATGAGCAAAGCAATGGACTATATGGTGCTGTAAGTATCCACCCGCTGGCAGATTTGATTTGTGAGAAGTTGCAAGTAAGCAATAAACAGCAAATCTGAATAATAACTTATGTGTACATTTGATCCTGGTGTACCAGTACATGTACATACTAATACAGTTCAGTATCTATGCCGGTATGTTGTCCTCCGGATGTCCAGTATCAGCTGCCATGGACACATCTCCACAGTGGGCACCAGAATCTCATTGAACTTCTTCCTCCATTGCTGATAGTACTACATATATGTATCTGAACATGCCACCCACTGGATCCACTAGAGTTGTTAATGGTGAACACTGTACTAAAAAAGTTGTGGAAGAGGACGAACAATCAGAGCAAATTGTCAATATTGAGCATGTCATATCTAGGTGTCAAACTTTCATTTGACCCCACCAGAGCTGCTCCAGTAGAGAGCTACATGTACCAGGAAGTACGACACCCAGGGTGGCACCTGATATTCCAAGAGCACTCTTGGCATCCTTCTCCCTTGCACCAGGCCCAATATTACTGCATGTAGCAGAGTGCGGTTGTATTAATGATGCTGCTAAATAAATTTAACAACAATAACAAAGTAACCAAGCACTAAAACTGTTGCTGTCCATTATAAATTAACCAAAACTTTAACAATTACCATAATCTTTATATGAGTAGTACATGTAAGAAGTAATCAATGCTTACATGTACTTGATTCAGGTTGGTATGGCTACTTGTTTGGAATGACTTTGTAGTTGTTTGGTAATGGGGACACTTGTCAGTCACTGGGTAGTGAGGTACATGTAGTAGGATGTATTTGCCGCCAGAACACACATTGCAGCATTGAACCTGGGTTAAGACAATCCATCCCAGGAAAGAGATCCTCACTAGAGCTCATCAAGGCCATGTCCTGATATCAGAAGGCAGGATATCATTCAGATTGTGAGGTGGAATCCTATGTGTGTACCTCATAGAGATCTGGGGACCCTCATTTCAGCTCACCAGCCATCACCACCACTGCCTTGAGTGCACACAGACCAAAAGTGGCTTGCAAGCTTTTAGAGCAAGTGCATGGACATGTACCATGTCATACATGTACATTACATGCCATATACACAACTAAACAGACTGGATCTCAACTTGTGTGTGACCCATGCAACCCCTCCTTTTACTAGTTGTATTCCTGCCCAAATTATCCTCCTTTTTTCTATGTGTGATCCATGTACATTATGTAGGTGTAAATTGCTGTACTAGTGTAGGTGTAGTTACATTTTCACTACATATGCATACTGCATGTACCTGTTTATATTGCCATGTGCACGAAATCCCTGTCGGTCAAAATGCTTTCCAAGTTCCTGCCACTGATTCTCGATGATCTTATCTTCAGTCTGAAACTCCTTCAACAAATTCACATCTGGAAAAGACTTATGAACAGAATAAGGTTGGCAGGTTCTTATCCAATTGTTGATCAACACTTAAGTAGCCTCTACCTTACTGCAAAGCGCTCCTTACAATTTTCATCTGGCTACCTTTGTCTCATATGCATTAGAAAGTGGATGGAGAACCACCTCTGGAATGAACACCAAAGCCACAATGGTGAAAGAGAATTCTCTGGGTCCAACTGAGCTCCAATTTATACAAGTGATATAAGTAGTACATGTGTTGGTTGGGGGAGAAGGAGAGGAGGCAGGGCCAATGATAGCAGAGGGCTAATGTCGGATGGGAATCTAATGGCTTATATGTATAATAACGATTAACAAGTACAGCAGGAATCAAAGGGGGTTCACTTACAGTATACAATCAAATTTGTATGTGGGTATCGGTGAAAGTCATCATTCTCCACCCCGGCCATCCTGTGCAGCGTTTTTGATCAAGGTCACCACGGAAGCATGGTCTTTCTAAGGTTGGCAATTTCCTGATTTGGGTGCCCCCAATGAAGTTGCCAACATGTACAGTGTGGACCTGCAAGCATTGTGTTGGTGTGAGTGTGTCTATGTGTGTGTATTGTGTGTGTGGTGTGAGTGTGTGTGTGTGTGTGTGTGTGTGTGCACACGCGTGGGTGCATGTATGTGGTGTCCATACCTTCTGGTGCTCAGTGCTTGAAATGAATACCTTTTGTCAACTCAGTCAATCAGCCTGTCATCATTCTGGAACAGATTAAATACGTGGTCATGTTTACTTATAATACTCTGCCTGGAGTACACCTGCACATGTAGGCCATCTAATCCAAACCTAAATTGTGCCCCCACACCTTCCCCCTCAATAAGGGCACAGTTATCCTGTATGCACTTGGAGGCATCCCTGAGGTTGAACATGTACACATGTAGTTGGACTTGGTCGGGTTGGGTAGGAGGTTAGTATTATTATGACTTCAACAGCAGCACACCTGACAGGGTAGGTAATTCAGCAAAGAACCATCCCGAGTGGGGAAATGTTGCAATGAGTAATAAATCAAACTTCACATATCTTATTGAACAGTGCCCTTATAAAGTGTTTTCTTGTATATTCTCTGTGGCTGGGAGTTTTTTCATTTATATATTTCCTCTGTGCCTTCAATAGCCATTCATTTCCACTGTGGAACAATTTCCTTTCCCTTCAAGTTTCAAATACTCTGTGCCTTGAAGAGTTTCATTTCCACTGTGACTTGAACAATTTCCATTTCCTCTGTGCCTTAAACAGTTTCAAATGTTCTTGGACTAGAACAGTTTCATTTCCTCTGTAGCAATTTCTTTTCCTGTGTGTTGAGCAGTTACATTTTCTCTGTGCCTTGAACTGTTTCATTTTCTCTCTGCCTTGACTCCGTGCCTAGAACAGTTTCATTTCCTCCAACAGTTCTGTGCCTTGAACAGTTTCATTTCCTTCAACAGTTCTGTGCCTTGAACAGTTTCATTTCCTTCAACAGTTCTGTGCCTTGAACAGTTTCATTTCCTTCAACAGGTCTGTGCCTTGAACAGTTTCATTTCCTTCAACAGTTCTGTGCCTTGAACAGTTTCATTTCCTTCAACAGTTCTGTGCCTTGAACAGTTTCATTTCCTTCAACAGTTCTGTGCCTTGAACAGTTTCATTTCCTTCAACAGTTCTGTGCCTTGAACAGTTTAATTTCCTTCAACAGTTCTGTGCCTTGAACTGTTTCATTTCCTTCAACAGTTCTGTGCCTTGAACAGTTTCATTTCCTTCAACAGTTCGGTGCCTTGAACAGTTTCATTTCCTTCAACAGTTCTGTGCCTTGAACAGTTTCATTTCCTTCAACAGTTCGGTGCCTTGAACAGTTTCAGTTATTACTGTCTTGAACAGTGTTGATATATATATATATATATAAATATATAATTATATATATATATATATATATATATATATATATATTAAAATTACTTCATTGATATTCTTTGTGTCTTCATCAGTTTCTGTTCCTTGAACAGTTTCGTTATGCAAGTATATAATGCTCATGCCTTGTACAACACCAAAAGTTTCATTTGAGTCAGGTATTTAAAAATCAGTAATTTTTGTCTTCAATATTCTCTGTGCTGTTAACAGTTTTCTGCGTGCCTTGATAAGTTTTGTATTTCATATTTCGATTAGTGCCTTTTTTTTTTTTAACATATTATCATGTATATATAAAGGTGGGAAATGTCTTGATAATGGCTGTGCATCTTCATCATACTGAAATCGACATAACAAATGTGATCAATGATGTTCAAAAACATTAGCTAGAGGAACTATTACATCAAAATCTGAGTCATTGAGTGGTAAATGGATGCATTTTTTCAACAGTGTGTTAATATGTACTACTGCAACATTTTGTAGCTGCAGCTTATCCACTAAGTAAAAGAAACGATGAGTTATTGAATCTGCCAAATGTAGATTAGTTAAGCCATCACTAGTGGATGTATCATATAAAACACCTTGTTTATTCATAAATAAATATCCTAAGGCATATGTGTTGTCATTTACTTCACAAAAACATTTTACTGAAATGAAACATTGACCTGGTTCAATTTCACAAACAGACCCATTCTTTACTAATTTATGATTATAAGAATGTATAATATCATAGAGTCTTCTTAATCCCTTGAATGTTACAATGGGTCCAGTTACCTCAATCCCTATGTTTTCAAATGCAAAAACTTCATCAGGCATAAGCAATCTCTTTGTTTTTTTCCCCACCATTTTTTCTGGTTTCGGTAAGGTAGTGTGATCATCATAAAAATACTCAAGTTTCATAAATCGACTAATCTGTGGCAATATATTTCGTGTACCATGGATTTTTTGTTTAAGACTACTGTGATAGCTTTCATGACCAAACATCGAAAATGCCCACAATGGTCCCCACCTTGCAACACATAGAGGTAAATGAATCAGTGCATGCATATTAGCTGAACAAGCATTCTGAGAGTATAAAGTAGGCAGTAATTTATAAAATGCATTGAGGGCTTTTTTGGAAAATTTTAAATCTTGAACTGTAATAACATCATTTAATAACACATGCATAGAACAAACTAATAAAGCATAGTGGTGAACATAGTCGCCGGGTAAAATGTTTATCAAAATTGGTAGTGAATAGTACAGCAACCAAGCCCTATATTCAGAAGCTTTCCAATGTGCTCTATCAAAGAGTGAGCGAGAATGAATTCGAAAATTATCCGGTGGCTTTATGTTTAGTAAATACTCATTGACAATCTTTGCCTTTGAAGGACTTATATAGTAGTCTTCAGAACTGTTGGATGAATCTAACCACATATCAAGCAACTGTTTTACTACACCTAGCAGTACACAATGCATGTAATCTATTAGGACACGTATAACAATATCTATGTAATAACTTAAAACTGATGGTCCTTTAACCCCATATACGGAAATACCCTTCACCAGTGCTTGAGCTGCATATTGTTTCATCATAGCCATAGTTCGCTTAATATGTGATTCTGTGGGTAAGTACAAATGTCTATTATTAATATGCACGCCTTTATCTAAACACATTAAACATCCATAATAACCATTAAACTGTTTCATATTCACTACCATAGCTCTGGCTGGCAGGTCAAATACACATAACAATAATTTACATTTCAATGTTTTCCTTCCATCACTTGTTTCAATAGTTGTACCTCTTGTATGCAGTACATGCAGTTTACTTAATATAGGTTTCAATATTATATTAGCATCAGGTTTATTCGGTCCATACCATACACTTGCAAGAATTATGTATTTACGATTAAATCGAATATCAGGTGGCAAATTCACAACAGTTAGCTCAACAGGCCAGAAACCGTTACCTGAAAATAAGTGATATAAATTTGGGTAGTGATAAAATAATATACATGTAGCATACCAGAAGATTTAAAAACAGGAACTCCATCTGTACAAAGCATGACTCCAGCATTTTCTGGTACATTAAAAAACGAATCCAAACGCATTATATCACCATCGCACATATCTGTAATTTTATCCATATTATTATATCGCTTGCTATGCTGCTGCTTTATAACTTCCCACATTGCTAAAAGATAAATACATGTACATTTATGATTTTTGCTCATACATGCAGAACGTATTCACAAACACACCTTCATACATTCTCTTCAGTTGATCTTCAAAGGGAAAAATCACGAACGAACAGATTCCTCTGTGCTGCTTATCATCACACAATTCTGTCACCTCTTTATAACATACACCACAATACTTAACTTCATCAACGTTCAAGCTATATGCTTTTTTTAACTTATAAATAGATGAGGGTAATGCATCATTAGGATTGTGTTCATCCAGTAACTTAATAAGATCATCTCCGGCCGTATCTGTGAGATTATGCTTCTTCATAAACATGGCTAAATTCTTCCATGAACTATTCACATGGTCACCGCCTCTACTAGCACCACAATCATCACCATGCTCACAATCACCCTGTTCATCATCATCACCACCATCATCATCATCACCACCATCATCATCATCACCACCATCATCATCACCACCATCATCATCATCACCACCATCATCATCATCACCACCACCATCATCATCACCACCATCATCACCCTCTTCATCATCACTACCACCATCACCATGCTCATCATCATCGTCATCATTATCATCATCAGCAGCAGCAGTAGCAGCAGCAGCATCATTAACACATTCAACATCATCGTCATTACCACCACCACCATCATCATCCTCATCATTACCTCCACAACTACCACCACCATCACCATCATCATCATCATCATTGCCGCTACGATCATCATTATCCATAACACATGTAGCCACAGAAGGCTCTTCTTCAATTTCACTTGGTTCATTAACATGTACTTCATCATCTTCACTAGCTACATGCACTAATGGCTTATCAGTACCACCATCTCCAGTACTTGTGTCCATTCTTAAACTCTTAGCATTTTGTGAACAACAAGCAAACATATCTGTATATGAAAAAAATATGCATGGTTCATGTAAGGTTTAAGAGTGACACACATTCTAATTAAGCTTCGCTTCGCTTGAAAATGTAGCTACACTGTCCTGATTTTTATTCTCACTCTTTATCATATACTTGTGCATGTACATATATCAAGTGCACATGCCAAACGTACATTGGTACCGAGTTCATATTTAAGTAAAACTGCTTATAAATATTACTAGTACCGATTGCGTAATACAGCATAACGCCCATGCACGTACGTGTACTGTATACGCATACATGTATTGTTAATTTAACTCACCATCGTAAATTCCTTTCCTTTTCCAATCCTGAACCGTTGTTAATGGTATCGATTTCGAAGCATCTCTAAGATATTCACGGTATCTCTTTGGTCTACTAGTATCCATGGCGCAAACGTCATGAGGTCAATTCTTAAAAAGAGAAAAATTTTGATGATCGATCACGTGCAGATATTTAAGGGAGTGTACAACACGACGACAAGACCGTGCAGGAGAAATCGGAGGAGCTATACAGATGTAGCAGAGATACGACGGAATCTAGCAGCTTGATAAGTGCTCTTAATTAGGAGTTGTGAGTATATATATATATATATATATATATATATATATATATGTATTTAATAATAATAATATATATATGTATACCAGGGAAGCTAGGTATTGCACAGGAAAAAAATTCGGATTCCTATCCTGATAATGACTGCATCAACCATTGAGGTTTGCCAAGTCAACTGTGAATTTCGTTATAGTTATCAACGTGGGATCATTGAGAAGCTGGGAATCCGAAAGTTCTTCCTGTGAATTGTATATCATGAAACCCAACCTATAGTTATTTACACTGTAATAAGGCTTATACAATGTACAGGTCTTTGCGATACACATATATTCACATGTTTATACATGCATGTTTATATATGCAGCGCATAGATCTATCTGTGACATGTGAAACTTATGATCATGTTGTGTTTGGTCTCCAGCTTGATATAGGTACAGTTGTGTAGTTTGTATGTGTGTATACGTGTGTCATCTACCTGCATGTGTATGCATGTACTTAAATTTGTATGTACATGTATGTGTTATATACATAAGCATGCATATTAGAAGATTTTACAATGACTTTACAAGTCAAGATCAAACTGTACATGTAGGCGTGGTGGTTGGGTGGTGGGAGGGTAGTGGGGTGTGGGAGGAGGGGTACCACTCATGATGCTTCATTAGTAGATATGGCTGGTCACATGTGTGTTTGTGTGGAGACAATAAAGTGTTTACATTGCTCCTATAGATAACAAGTCCAGCCCTCCCCCTTCCATATCTAAGATCTATTAGCACAGGTGAAGTGGCTGGCAAGCATTGCTGTGGACTAGCTCAGAATGGAAAGAATGGTCCTAAAGGTAACGAATGTTTTGGTGGGAGTGCTTAAAACATTGAGTGCACCTGCAGGAGGGTGGCAGTGGCCTCATCCTCCAGTGAAGTCAGACTGAGACCCAATGCTCCCCTTCGAAAATAAAAAAGGATAAAATATGTGTGAATTGGATGTGTTGATTAGACCTGTGTTTTTTTTGTGTATGCAGAGTCCTCTGTGTCTAGATGAAGCACACAATCTTATCTGCATATGTGTATTTGTATATGTGAGTGCCTGTGTTTGTGTTTTTGTGTATATGCGTGTGTGTGTGTGTGTGTGTGTGTGTGTGTGTGTGTGTGTGTGTGTGTGTGTGTGTGTGTGTGTGTGTGTGTGTGTGTGTGTGTGTGTGTGAAGACAAAAAGTGTCCCTATAGATAACAACGCCAACCCCTAACCCCCCATATCTATAAGATAAGATCTACATTCCACAGGTGGCTGGCAAGCATAGCTGTGGGCTAGCTCAGAAGGAAGATGTTTGAATATGGCAAAACATGGTCCAAAAGGTAACGAACGTTTTGGAGGGAGTGGTTGAAACATTGCAATGAAGTCAGACTGAGACCCAATGCCCCCCTACCAAAAATAAAGATGTTTGTGTGCATCTTTGTGTATGTATGTGTCTGTGTTTGTGTTTTTTTCTGTATATGTGTGTGTATGTGTGTGCGCGCGCGCACATGTGTGTGTGTGTTTGTGTGTGTGTGGAGACAAAAAAGTGCTCCTATAGATAACAAGTCGAGCCCCAACCCCCCCCCCCCCCCCCCCCCCCCCCCCATATATATAAGATAAGATCAATCAGTCAGCATCACATTCCACAGGTGGCTGGCAAGCATAGCTGTGGGCTAGCTCAGAAGGAAGATGTTTGAATATGGCAAAGAATGGTCCAAAAGGTAACGAACGTTTTGGAGGGAGTGGTTGAAACACTGCATGAAGTCAGACTGAGACCCAAGGCCCCCCTACCAAAAATAAACATGATAAATGAATTGCCAGTTGATTTGGCCTATGCAGAGGCCTCTGTGTCTAGATGAAGTATATACTATCTTATCTGTGTATGTGTGTGCTTGTGTTTTGCGTGTGCATGCTTGTGTGTGTTTGTGTGTGCATGTGTGCATGTGTATCTGTGTGTGTTTCTTGTGCCTTATGCGTTATGCATGTGTGTGCTTGTGTGTATGCGTTAATTGTGTGTGCATTGTGTGTGCGTTGTGCATGTGTGTGGTTGTGTGTTAGACAATGAAGTGTTTACCTAACCCCCCATATCAATAAGGCCAGATCTATAACAAGTTTGAACAAGCATTGTGTGTACATGTGTATGTGTTTATGTGTGTGTGCTTGAAGTACACATTCTTACATGTACATCTTAGAATGACAGGATGCACTTAACTCAAGGGTGCACTTAACTCAATATACAGCACTGCTTAATGATATAGCTTGTGTGAATGGCTTAATTGGAATAGGCAAACTGTAGTGTGTATAATCGTTTCTAACAGTGATGAGGATTGGCGAGGATGAGGTGCTATCGATGTTTATGGCAGTAAGCTACATGTAATTTGTGTGAAGTGGACCATGCATACACATAACTGAAATCATCAATTGCTTACGGCTTTTTATGATTTACTGCGGAAATTGCAAACCCGCAACTACCGCAACTACATCATTGCAGGACACTGATAAATGTGCTTCGCGTATGTGACCTACGGCTTCTCCACTTTGGTTCCATAGAGTAGCTATAGGTCATGTCATTTGTTACATGCAGGGCTGCGAATAGCTTATCATGCAGGTACTGCGTGCATAGCAGTGTAGTGTTGTATCATAATTGTTTGGAATACATGTTGACACGCGGGCCCCAGCCGCATACATGTATACATTTTAACAATAATATGGTATAAGACCTGCTTTTGAAAATACATTTTGCGTGCTACAAGTGATCATAAATTCACACGTATTAGCGATGCCGCCAAGGAGTGCGTCGAAACGAATGAAGAAACGAAATCGCAGATATGATGTAAACAATGCTGCAACACCGCCGTCTATGTCAGTACCAAGCAAAAGTAAGCATAAAACACGAAATGCAATGGCTAAAAAAATATCCTACCACGCACTAGTTCTGTTGCATGAGGTTTCATTTCCACCGCGCCGCAGCAAGAATTCAAAAGTTCCATTTAGCTCCATAGTCCATACACCACGGAAAGATGAAGTAAACCTCAACTTTAAGTCGGTACGGTACAAGCCTCAGCTAGTGGGCGGATGCCGGTGCAAATCTCAAACTGCATGGTGCGCTGTGCAATTGTTTAGTGCACGGGTGTTTTATTCGAGTGCGCATGCAGGAAGCTAGGAGTGCCAAGCTTGTAAGCTCCGCTAGCGCTTGCAATACCGTACCCTCCATACGAAATTGATTACGTTTGAATGTGTGTATAAGCCCTTAGACTGCTGTTCACTTTAAAAGTGCATGGAGGAGATTTGTTGATGTAAATTTTGTTACGTACAGAAACATGTGAAATCATAGCCATGGGTACCGCAAAGAAGAGGCTGGTTTCGGCTACATCGCTTTTGACAAGCGATAAAGAGTGCTTGTCTGATTATGATCTTGAGCATCTCCTGCAAGACAAAAATGGAGCTCTCTGGAAGATTCCAGGGACAAAAAAAGTTGCACCATGTACAATCCTGGAAATAACAGGTACGTACTATATGGATGTGATACAATATAATGTGGATATATAGTATTTCATAAATAACACTTGCATTATTATTTACAGATACACAGTGTCCCATCAAGGTACAACTTCAATATTAATGTATGTTAGACAAATCTGACTGTTATTTATCTTATCAGGATCAAAAATCTCAGCAAGCCAATGCTGTAAGTTATTATTTTATTATGTTGTCTAGATGCAATGTAATCATGCAATGTTGTGTTGGAATTGTAATGTAATTAAATATGGCATGCATTAAAAGCATTTGACGTGTGTTAATTATAATGCATGTGTATAATCATGTTGTACATCAGATCAATAGCATAATGGCATTTATATATACTTGGTCTGCTGAACTACCCTAACCCTGAAAGTGAACTGTACTATGATTATCAGAATAAATATATTGTAATGTCACAAGAAGTCCATCTGATGTAAGAAAATGAGATAGCGTAAAGGCTGGCATACACGGAATTTCCTGCTGACTTGTCGCATGCAACTCAAATGAATATGGACAAACGTTCCACAAACCATCAGTAAACTAAACAATTATGGAACTTTTACCTATATTCATTCGAGTTGCATGCGACAAGTTGGCAGGAAGTCGCCCCGTGTATGCCGGCCTTTATAGCTAAACATGCAGAAGAATCATTGTAGTATCAGAATATGCAGTGGATCATTCATTTCAAGTTTAACACACAATAATTTTTGAAGAATACCTTTGCTATTTGATGTAACTTTTAACTAGCTTATATAAAACAACTGTAAAACATTCTTTTTAAAACCACTACTCTTATAATGATCAACTTTGAATCCTGGTTCTTTTCTTCATTAAACAATGCATTAGTCATTCTTTGTTTAAGTGAGTTATCAACAGCTTCAAACCTAAATCAAATTGGTAATGAATTATTACAAGCCTCCATTTGAATTTTTTTAAAATTGTACATGTATCTGAGAATTAAATATAAATGCCATGTGTATAAATAAAGATTATAACCGTATGTCTATTCCAAAGTGTTGCGTAGGCACCCTGCTAAAGTCATTTGGCGTACAGAGTATAGCTCTGGTGTTCTGATTGAGGCTGGTCACTAATCAAGATACCACATATTGAATGCCCCATGGCCAGTGTATATTTTTGAAACTCAATAATGATCATGATGTACATGTAACTCTTGCATCTACAAGTGCACTTGGAGAAACTGCTATAAGCCACAAATTTAATTCCACAAATGGACGAACAGCAGTTGTACGTCTGCGTGCCAAACAAATTAAACATTGTTGTTATATGCATTTATGTAGGGGTGAAATTTTAACTTATCAGAACCTATATGTTTAATAAATTATTGCATATTACACATTAGCAATTTATATCAGGCAGCATATATATTAATGTATGTCTGTAATGTTTGCTGTCTACAAATTGTACCTCACCATTGTTATATCTTGTAGGAATTAAAGAGGTACCTTCACCAAAATAATAATTGTGTGTGTAAGAATGAAAAATCTTATTACAATCTTTGGGTGTATATGCTTGCAGTTGTGTTTGTACAAATAACTTGAAATAAGTGAAGCCTTTATTGCACTGATGATGCAGTGATGCAATCATTACATTATTTGAATATGTGTATCTAAAAAACAAACAAAATAGTTCATTAAATAAGCTGCATAACATATATATGATAATGAATTTAGCTTCATGAAATTAACTACATGTATGACATCAATTTTTTTTGAAAGGCTAAATATGCAGGATCGGTAAAAGATACATTGGAGGTATGGCAAAATGTTTGCAGCTTTACTAATAGATATTTTTGAATTCACTTTTATGTCATAAACATTCAGTATATCAATGATAAATGGTGTATTAATTTACGTAGGATGATGCATCTATGCTCATGAAACAAGTAAGTTAGTTATTAAGCACTCATAGAAATGTGCCCTTATAGCTACATTGTGATGCATGCATGTATGTTTTTTTTTAATAGCACTCAATTACTGAATCTCAAGTTACAGTATGTTTAGCGAATGACATAAAGGTTTGATGTTAGAACTCTGATTCTTTCCCTTCACACAAAACAACAATCAGCCAAAGAGAAAGAAGGCAATAGCTGTAAGTAGATATGTATGCCTTTAATACAAATTGAAGGGGAAATGTATTAATTTTAAATTTAAACTATACAAGTGTGAACAATGAAAAGGACACTTCATCTTGTTACATGTACAGGCAGTAACAGAGTTTAGGTTTCTCAATATAAACAGTCTTTTAGTATACTGTACAAAGCACAAGCTTGGTTTCCATCACATTAGGGGCAAACAAGGGGGGGGGGGGGGGGTGAGAGTGGTCAATACCTGACTAAAATCATTGTAGTTACATGTGTTCAACCTGTACGATTTGCTGATAAATACCTATGATAATCATCATCGTTGATACATATTTGCTATTGCCTTCAAAATCTTATATACCACTAACTTTCTCAGGGAGAATGTTTTTATATCTTGTGCAACCTACGACTGTGTTGTGACTTTACAATTATTATCAATACAATAACTAATACATACAGCTGAGATATTCATATGTCGTACTTATATAACCATAAATGGAATTTATAGTACTAAATACAAATACCGTATAATTAAAGGTATTATGTACTGAGCTGTATATCAGCCGATTGGGTTTTTTTCTTATCAGCCTAATTACTGTGATTAATTTCTACGTAATTCGACTTATTGATTGGCGTATCATTATTTTCGAAGGCCAAACATGGAGGATTGATTGAAGATATATTGGAGGTATGGCAAGGTGTTCAGCTTTAGCACATCTGTGTTCAAAACTGACTAATAGAAGTTTCTATCATTCATTAACATATAGCAAGAGAATGAATCTCAATCAACATCTGTAAGTCTATATTTAATATTTTGATTATAAATGCAATATTTAATTCACATAGGAAGATGAATCCATACTTAAAAAACATGTCAGTTCATATAGGTAGAGTGATTAAGCATTCATTGGTGCATGTGTGTTTTTTTTTAACAGCATTCAAGTACTGCATCTCAAGTTACAGTATGTTTAGCAAATGGTATAATTGTTTTGGTATTATAACTGCAATTCCTCCCTTCACACAAAACAAAAAGCCAAAGACAAAGATAACGACAACTGTAAGTGGATCTGCTTGAATAGTGATGTAAAAAAATTGCAGAAAATATTTAAATATCTATAAAGTTTCAATGGTATATGTAGAAGCTGTATACAAATATAGTGCTACACAAATTGTTATGATAAATAATAAACCCGACGCTGATGTATTTGACAACTCAAAACATTATAACTGGTATAATAGCGGTTATGATATACAATGTACCAGTGCAGTTATGTATAACTTGTTCAATATACAGGCATATTTAAATTGCTATTACGTACAATGGTACATTATATCTTACATACCTGCATCCAAATACCTCTAAGTTGTGACTTACATGTAGTCTTGAATTATTTCTTTAAATATTGATAAATTAAAAATACGTATTAACACTGCCTCCACGAGTAAAGTGGGTCCGAATTAAGGGGAAACTAAAAAACTAAAAGATCTGCTACCAACAGAACCACAGGTACTAGTTGTAAAATTCGTAGAGTAACCATTTACACTATGTTCACATTGTAATTTAAAAGAGCTGCAAGTATCACAGTTTTGATGCACACACTTTTAATAAACTGGTTAGATACTACACCTATCATTTTATCCTTTTACACCCATTCCCTTCTTTACTGCAAATTCATAAACATGCACAAGCCATCTATATCAATGCAGCTCTTGGTTTCCCTGAAAATAAAAATTACATGTGCATGCAGACTCGCAAAGCAGCGTGAAAAAAAAGTTAAACTGAACGCTGTAGTGTATAGCGTTCTATAGCCATGCTAGAACACATGCACATAGTAAAAATTACGTTGCATATGATTGAAAAATCATTGAAATGTTTAAAAGTTTTATACAATGTGATTATTGCCATTTTTCTATGATTATGAAATATGGTATCATCGAAATGGACCCCTTTTATATCGCCGAATTTGTAGCATCCAGCAAGTGGAATATCTCTCACAAAATGCATCCAATGTTGTCTCAAATGTTGTACTTTAACATGTCTGTATTTGAAAAGAAAAATATACATCAGCATTTTTTACTTCCCTTTACAGCCTAAATTAACCCACTTTACTAGCGGACGCAGTTTTAAATAATAATATTATTCAAGTAGCTTTTTCAAAGCACGCAGGAAGTGTTAAGTTGTAGGCGAAATTTGTGTGGTGTGTATGCGTGTTTATGATTGTTAAATAATCGGATTAATATTAACATTAAATTTGAAACTTGTGCAGTAAAGTAAAAATAAACTACTCAGCATAGTAATGAAATATAACTAAGTTTTGTAATGAAATGAACATGATCTAGCACTGTACATATTCAGGTTCGTGCTCCTCTTTGGGGATTTTCACAACAGGCTCAACCATGGTCCAAAGATACGATGGATAATTATGAGGTAAAAAAAAAACTGTGTTGTGGTAATTATGTTCATGTATGTATTGTGCAGAATATGGAGACTCAAATGCCACTTGAAAAGGTATGTATTGTTTGCACTGCTCATATGTGCCTAATGACAATAATATTTACCATAGAAATCAAGTGGTTAGTTAATTTGATAAAGCATAGCATTCTTTATGTCAAATACGATATTTTCTTCACAATTGTGTCAGAAATTGAGAAATAAATCACTACACTATGTGATTCATGATGACACTTATGATTAAATGGCATGCAAGCTCTATCCATTGTACCTTAAATTGACTGTTTCAAAGTATGGTTATAAGGTTGTTAACTATCTTATGAGGCCTCACAATTATGTTTAGAGATAAATGTAAATTATGTTTATTTAGAAGTAGAGGATGACATAAATATGCAATGGAACAGCATTCATTTTTAGTTAATAAGTTGTATAGCAAGTTATAGAGATTTATGGGACAGTTTCCGAGAAGATGTCGTATCTTTTATGTTATAAAATTGCTTTTGCGTTTGAATCATAATAACTTTTAGAACAATTAAGATTAACTTCATATATTTGCAGCACTTTATGCCACACCATTTCTGTATGGTAAGACACATTTTGGAGTCTTGCACTTGCTCAGTGCCAGTACTGCAATGTTCGAAACCTCACCGGGCTCAAACCCTCAATAACTTTGGTAGGAGTAATCAAATCGCTTCAAATTCGGTTTTTAGGTAGAGAGGTCCCTTATGTATCGATTCGTTCTGTTCATTAATGTTTAAGCTATTGGTTAGAGAGATACAGTTTATCAAACTATGTGCTTATTTTCGCGCTCGATTTGTGCCAATGATCTGGGCAAATTTGCTTCCCACTCGATGAATGGGTAGATGGTGATTATAACATTGGCGCAAATCAAGCGGGAAAGCATGGACGTAGTTTGTTCAACTGTATCTCCATAACAGATGACATAAAAATCAACATACAGAACGAAAGGACCTGTGTAACTAAAACCCGAATTTGAAGCGATTTGATTATTCTACCGAACGTTATTGCGGGTTTGAAACCGGTGGGGTATTGGACGTTGCAATACTGGCACAGAGCAATTGCAAGGCCCCACAATGTACTCTACCATACAGAAATGGTGTGGCATAAAGTGCTGCAAATATGAAATTGATAACCTTAACCGTTCGGTAGCTACAATGATTCAAACGCAAAGCAATTTTATAACATTATAAATTTTTATAAAAGATACTACTGACATTTTCACGGAAACTTTAGAATTTGATTTAAGCTGAGAATTATTTTGTTTTCGTGTAAAAACGTTGTTACTACATTATATAATGAAAACAATTTTTCAAGGTTCAGTAAGTTTAGATTTCTCAGGTGGCATTAATATTTATATGATCATGCATCATATTATATAAATTATACATACATAATTATATAAGTGCTACTAAATTATACATACTACATATGTATAAAAAGTAATTAAATAATACAACAAGCTTATGACACTGAGACCTGCCTACATTGTTAATATAAAGCAGTTTATAAATCGCAATCTTTTATTGTGCAGTTTATAAATGTAATTGAACTAATAAAGTAAAAGGCATTACATATTATCATTTCAATTATATGTAAGGATTCATTTATAATAAAATGGTCTAAGTTTATGAATTATACCATATCAGATAGTTTTGGGTTCTTTAGTGGCAGCTGTACCATAACTTGTGTAGAAATTTAGTCTGGGCACCAGAAAGGTTGGTACTGTAGATGCTGGTCATTAGGCAAGAGGTAATATATTGAATGCCATGTGGGGCCTAATGTTTTCATGTGTGATTATTTCTTGACAATAGGATGCACTTCAATCATCTTCTAGTCAAATTGGAGAAGCTGCCGTAAGTCTATTATTTTTAAGTTTGGTACTGAAGCTAAGAACGTTTACTTACTTGCCATACTGCCTCAAATGTGATGGTTTCAAATTCCACACAAATCGTCATAGGATACACCAGTTGTAAGTCAGTGTGAGAGTATTGTTTAAAGATTATAACAATGCTTTTTATACAAATCATAGAATGCAACTGTTGCATCTAAAAATGGAGAAAGTGATGTAAGTGTATAGCATTGTTGAGTTTGAAAAATGTTTTGAAACATGATGCAGAAACAATAACTCAATTGTAAATCAGTGTGATGTGTATGGTTGTATATAGATAAATGATGCATTATGATAAGTTATGATTATTAAGTCTAATGCAACGATTCCATCTAGTAGTTAACCTTTAATCTCCCGTCGTCCTACGCGTAGGATTAGCGTCCTATGCGTAGGACGCAAGTTAACATTAATTTTTTAGCAAACTCATATGATCAAAAAATAAACCAAAATCTCATTGCACTGTAGAAATGGTTATTAATTCAGGAAATATTTTTACTTTCTTGCAATTCTTCAAAGATTGTCAAATACAATCAATACTGCATTGCTAAAAGATGTATTTGCGGTAAATTGCAAAGCAACTTAAAGTACCAAATAGTAATGTTGGGAAGATCAGAGCAACATTTTAAAAGAAGGGGGTAGGAGGTCAGGTCTTTTTCACTAAGCATATAAAAAAGTACATTGTAGATTTGGAAATTGCTAGCTCCACAAGCTTATGAACAATAGGTATTTGTCAGAAGCATGTTTCGGGAATAGCCAAGTGAATGGACAAAATCCTGAAAACGTACAGTGCGTTTTTGGTAGAAATGACAAAATCAATTAGAGTAAAAACACTGCCGTAGAATGTATTAAGTAGCCCACACATCATGCTTCAAAATACATTTTTTATTAGTGATACTTGTCGTACTTTTTTTCTGTGACAATTAAATTCTCTACATAATGCTTTTTTAAGAACCGTATCTGCATCGTGTAACCAAGGGTGTGATTAAAAAAATTGACTGACAATTGGTAAATTTAGCACGATAGACACATCAAACAACAGTAGAGAAATGGATGCTAAAAAATTGCATTTCTATTTATAATGAAATTTCAAATATTGGTCCTACGCGTAGGACTTGGACCTGGAGAATAAAGATTAAGTTGTAGAAATCATTGGAAAGATGTAACAGAGCAAAGTGGTTGTCTGTTTAAATATAAACCCAGCATTATTTGTGATAGAGATGGGTATAAAAGAAAGGAGTACCTTAATGAATGATTTGTACAACTACAGGGTAAAAATTCTAGTATATTGCGTAAGTGAAACAGTGTATTTATAGGAGCATTTGTGTAATTTTCATTGCTCGCCATATGCTTGTATAGATTAGAGAATGTTGTATTTTTAAAAATGATATGCATTAGCATCTAAGTAAGCATTTGAAACGGGGCAACTTAAGAGAAGTAATACATTACATTATTTACACAGGATTCGGATGATGTGATGTCTGTTAAGGTAAGGCATACATTGTGTGCAATTACATCACACATATCATGTGAAATTAATGCAGGAATTGGTGAAAGATACGCACAGAATTGTAATGAAACTGCAGGGGAAAGAAGAAGAAAACAGAACTAAATTTATGGTACATCATTGTATACATTGTTCTATCACTTTAAAAGCAAGATTGGTGTTTTAAATTAAATTGATTAAAAAAAGCAATAGAAATATTGCAGAAGTGAAATATGGCTGGTGGGTGCCAAACAATTTTTGGTTGCGATATCAGGTTTACTGCACCGCAATCACATTTATTATCCTGTAGGGTATACATAAGCTGTATGCATTATTTGTCACTTGACTTTCAACCTGCATTTCAGATTGGAGATGTTGACCTTTTGGGCATACCAGCAAAAAATCCTGTTAAGTTTTGCTTACAAGCCATGGACGTCGTTTTTTCGACAGAGGAGATGGCACACGGGCGATACAAAGCTGTACGAAAAAGAGGCAATAAGACACCACCACCGCCACTCGATGTGAAGCGAGTGAAGTTAATAGATGGTAATCGTTTTTTATGAGTGATATATTATTAATTATTTCTTTGTAGATGCTATCATAAAACGGTACGGGCTTGAAGCATTTAACAAAACCGCTTCAAAAGTCCGCATACAAGCGAACCAAAAGTGTTCTGACATTTTTACTAAGAAGTTTAAATGAACATGTGTTGTATTGTTTTAATTGCGTACATGTATTACAATGACAACATCGTATCCAATAATGTTACTACTTCGTGATCGAGAGCTTCAATAGTAACATAACGATCCTATATGTATCACAATAGGAGAAAAATAACTCCTATGAGATCGTACAAGATCGTGAATATATTGCACCAGTCGCTAGAATATGAACGCACGTGCTTGATCGATAATGGTTGCATATATAAAGATGACGAGAACGACTATTCACGAAAGTATATGCACATACTGCCGACGATCATGAAGGATTGTTTACGATGCACGTTACTCGTTGTTATTGATCCGCTATTAAAAAGATGTAATACGATCACTGTTATTTTTTATCACTCTTTTACTTTCCTTGTACGATACGTGCATATTCTAGTAGTTATTGAACCTGTAAAGATATTATACGATCACTCACTATATTGATGTTATGCATCATCTTTTGCTTTTACGATGGTAGTACGATCGTCGACGTTCCTCTCAAACGAAATTCGATGTAATACGATCACTCACTGCATGTATTGAATTTTTAAATCACTCTTTGACTTACCTTGAACGATACGCTATAATCGTGCATTATTGAACCTGTAAAGATATTATACGATCAGTAATTGTATTGATGTTATACATCATCTTTTGCTTGTACGATGGTAGTACGATCGTCGACGTTCCTCTCAAACGAAATTCGTACTATAAGCTCGATCATAGACGATTGTTAGAACGATAGGTTCGTACGATTTTTTTGCTGGGCCCACATGAAAAAGCTATGGGGTTACCCGTATGCCGAGTACCCCATAGCAAACACCCGGCTATGAATTAGACCCTATGGCAGATATAGCTATAGGTGTCAGAGCAGTGTGTGGAGTGAACCTTACGGCACACAGCTATGAAGCACCCCACAGCAAAAAGCTATTTGGTTATCCTTACGTCGAGTACCCCATTGCAAACACCTATGTAGTGGACCCTATGGCAGATAGCCATAGCTATCAGAGCAGTGTATGGATTGAACCTTACGTCACACAGCTATGAAGCACCCCACAGCAAAAAGCTATTTGGTTATCCTTACGTCGAGTACCCCATAGCAAACACCTATGAAGTGGACCCTATGGCAGATAGCCATAACTATCAGATCAGTGCATGGAGGGAACCCTACGGCACACAGGAAAAGCTTTATGTCACCCATGAAGTGGACCCTCTGCAGCTATGGAGACAGCCATAACAGCTAGGGGGTTAACCCTGTGTCCAATACCTCAAATTAAACTCACCTATGGAGTGAACCAGATATAGAATCCGCGTACATCAAACAGACCCTAGTATTCGTGGACGCTACATCCATAGTGTAGTGCTAAAAGTGGGATTCTTGTACATGCGTCCTTATTGTTTTTAGTGCATGTACATGTACTATCTAGCTGTAAATATATTCAAAACATACCACACCACTGGCCCTGACCAACCACAATCAGTGGATAGGGATATCAATGATATTCACCAAGGAAATGAAGCCATGTTACTACAATGTACTCTGTACACAGCAAGGTTCACTGTCATACAAAAACTAGCTTTTAGCTGTAGGTTACTTCATGGCTGTGTACCATAGCCTTAGATTTCCACTTCATGGATGACATAGATAAACCCCATAGCATTTTGCAGTGAAGTAATGTGTGCTGTAGGATCCAATCCAACTCCATACTAAACTGCTCTGACAGCTATGCCTATCTGCCATAGGGTCCACACAGGTAATTGCTATGGGTTACTAATAATGAGGTTAACTCCATAGCTCTTTGCTGTGGGGTGCTTCGTAGCTGTGTACCGTAAGGTTCACTCCATACACTCCTCTGATAGGTATGGCTTCTGCCATAGGGTTCGCTTCATAAGTGTTTGCTATGGGGTACTCGACGTAAGGATAACCCCATAGTTTTTTGCTGTGGGGTGCTTTGTTGCTGTGTGCCGTAACGTTCAATCCATACACTGCTCTGACAGCTATGTCTATCTGCCATAGGGTCCAATTCATAGGTGTTTGCTATAGGGAACTCGACGTAAGAATAAACCCTTAGCTTTTTCATGTGGGGAGCTTCGTAGCTGTGTGCCGTAAGGTTCACTCCAACTTCATGCACTGCTCTGACTGCTATGGCTATCTGCCATAGGGTCCAATTCATAGGTGTTTGCTATGGGATACTCGACATACGGATAACCCCATAGTTTTTTGCTGTGGGGTGCTTCGTTGCTGTGTGCCGTAAGGTTCACTCCATAGGGTCCCCTTCATAGGTGTTTGCTATGGGGTACTTGACGTAAGGATAACCCCATAGCTTTTTACTGTGGGGTGCTTCGTTGCTGTGTGCCGTAAGGTTCAATCCATACACTGCTCTGACAGCTATGGCTATCTGCAATAGGGTCCGCTTCATAGGTGTTTGCTATGGGGTAATCGACGTAAGAATAACCCCATAGTTTTTTGCTGTGGGGTGCTTCGTTGCTGTGTGCCGTAAGGTTCACTCTATACACTGCTCTGACAGCTATGGCTATCTGCCATAGGGTCAGCTTCATAGGTGTTTTTTGCTGTGGAGTGCTTCGTTGCTGTGTGCCGTAAGGTTCACTCCATACACTGCTCTGACAGCTATGGATATCTGCCATAGGGTCCGTTGGTGTTTGCGATGGGGTACTGGAGTATGACATAGGCTTCACCTCATAGCTTTTTGCTGTGGGCTGCTTTGTAGCTGTCTGCCGTAGGGTTTACTCCAAACATTGCTCTGATAGCTATGGCTATCTGCCATAGGGTCATCTTCATAGGTGTTTTAATTTGTTATTGGGTACACGACATAGGGTTGAGCCCATAGCTTTTTAGCTGTGTGCCGTAGGTGGTGTATGCAGTGATGTTCGCTTCACAGCTATTTGCAATAGGGGTAGGGTCCATTCCATAGCTGTCTGGGCAACACTCCTAATTAGGCCCGGCGCCGCCCTATCCTCGATCGCTGGAAGGTTATCTTACGAAAACAAACTTCCACCACCCAATCTCGCGGCATTGATCTTGATATCGGCGTCTTCGCACTCGGCCGTTTGAAATCGTCCGTGGAATTGAAGAAGCGAGCTAGGAGCACGACAATACATATATATACGTGCACCTCTAAATTAAGTCTGGGGACTAACCAATTGCTGCATCGACTTTACTTTCTCCAACTGTGTGGGTGGGGTACGCCCTGCCCACGGGATGTAGTTGAATATTCATGTACTCCGGAGAGTTTCATCGTCGTATAAAGGCGCGATTCGAGCGGGAAACGTGCGCTTACTTTGAAAAGCTGTATCTCAGTAAGGGATAACATAAAAATTAACGAACAGAACAAATCGATAGGTATAGGACCGCTGTACCTACAATCCGAGTTTGAAGCGATTTGATTACTCCTACCTAAAGTTATGGCGGGTTTGAACCCGGTCGGGTATCGAATGTTGCAATACTGTTGTGGAGCAAGTGCAAGACCCCAAAATGTATTTTCCCATATAGAAATGGTGTAGTATGAAGTGTTGAAAATAGGATGTCGATAGCTTTAACCGTTCGGACGTTATAGCTATTCAAACGTAAGGGATTTTTATAACATTATATATATCTAGCAAGGGTGACATTTTCGCGGAAACTCTCCCATATATATATATATTATATATATATATAAGCACATGCATGCATGGAGTCTATATAATTCAACTTTATCTTTTGATCTGAGAGCCCTATACATGTATGTCTAGTGGATGCTATTGCATGTGTTTCTTTTAATATATTTACGGTAACCGTATTTATTGCGGGAACCTGAATGTATTATCAGCAGTGCATGCTCGCACATAATGCATATGAGTATGTAAGCTTATACATTTACTGCGCGGCTGCATACAGAAATGGTCCTACTTGCACAAACGTCTTAAATATAAGTCAAGGAACGGTTTCCTGCAAGTTTATATACCCGGACCACTTTTGGCAACCAGGACCATTTTTGGCAACCAAAAGTGGTCCGGGGTCGGACCAATTTTGGCAGCCAAAAGTGGTCCGAGGTCGGACCAATTTTGGCAGCCAAAAGTGGTCCGCCCGGACCACTTTTTCGCCCGAACCAATTTTCGCGTGACAGGCCTACCAGCACTTACATGGTATCTGAGGTTTTACTCGGATTGCCCGTGAAACTGGGTGTTCATTATTAGAGTTGCCAATTACTTAATTATCTATCGCTTATGAAAGAAATACACCATGCACGGGTCATGATCGTGTACACACGCAGTTCAATGCATGGGTGCGGATAAAGGCACTTTTTTATACCAAACATTCGTAGCGCTATATATATAATTATAATTATAATTATAATTAAAATATATTTATGTTAAAATATATGGGAAAGTTTACGAGAAAAGGGACCTAGCGTGTATTATAAAAAAGTATAATAAAAATGCATTACGTTTGATTTGCTATAACTTCAGAACAGTTAACGCTATCAACTTCCTATTTTCAACACTTCATACTGCACCATTTCTCTATGGTAAAATACATTTTGGAGTCTTGCACTTGCTCCGTGTCAGTATTGCAACGTTCGATACCCCACTGGGTTCAAACCCGCCATAACTTTCGGTAGGAGTAATCAATTCGCTTCAAATTTGGTTTGTAGGTAGAGAGGTCCTATACCTATCGATTTGTTCTGTTCGTTGATTTTTATGCCATCCGTTACGGAGATACAGTTGAACAAACTACGTGCACGTTTTCGCGCTCGATTCGCGCCAATGATTAGGGCAAATTGCGTTCCGCTCAATGTATATGCAGGGATTATAACATTGGCGCGATCTATGGCAGATTAAACACTAGTGTATCCCATGGTGCGATTTTTGTACACACCTATCCACTTATTGCCATTTCTGGTCACTGTTCCACTGGTTATATTGCAACCAACATTTACTGCTATGAGAAAGGATTTGTTGCAAACAACACCATGCAAGCCAATTTGACCTAATTTCGATGCATTTCAGACGCGGCGTGACGTAAAACAAGACACTCAGTTCCCCAGACCCTTGCAAGGTTGTGGCTACGCCAGACTACATAAATACCGTTTGGAATCTGGAAAGAATCACAAACAGGATGGGTGTGCATGGGATACACTAGTCTTAATATATAGTTATGGTGAAGACCCACGAATGATCTCGATGTCTAAAATTGGATGTGCGATACACTAGTCTTTAATATGTTGATCTTTGTTCACGCGTCAGTGCACGTCGAAACTCGACTCAGAGTACTGATGAATAGAAGCTTTGAATTGGGTCAGCCGGTGTCATAGGGTATACGGTCAGGGCAATTTTCGCTCCGGGAGACCGTCCCCCCCGGACCGAGTTCCCTGGCTGTACAAAACCATGCAATTTACCCGGACACAATTCCCTACCGCGCGTACATGCACGATCATGGATTTGCAATTGGGGGGGGGGGGGGGGGGGGGGGGTTGGGGCACCGGGCACCCCTCCAGCCCAGCTATAAGCTAGGGGGTATGGGTTAGCGTCGTAAGCTCCCCCACCAGCGCTTTTGCCATTGAAAACCAGCCTTCCAAAAGTACACTAAAACTGCACTAAAAACAGATCGAGGCTGGGGAGCCACAGATCAAGAGCTCAGCCTATATATGGGCAGAGCGCCGATAAACCGTCAGTAGTACAGAATAACAGAACTCATGCACCGTTCATTCGTTTATGTTCTCTATATATACCGTCAAATAGGTGGTATACGATGGACCGTCATAAAAAGCGGAATGTACCTTGCTGCAAGCTCGAACCGGCTATCAAAT
The DNA here is from genome assembly GCA_949361645.1 of Spongilla lacustris. NCBI lineage: Eukaryota > Metazoa > Porifera > Demospongiae > Spongillida > Spongillidae > Spongilla > Spongilla lacustris. The sequence goes on from OX442415.1 coordinate 3,635,975, forward strand.
ATAGCATCACTGACACATTAGCCCGTGCAATTTTCTACCGGCTTAAATTTTTAGAGTGTACAGAATCTGATGCTGGCACTGTTTGGAGCATGCAGGTTGTTCGCATCTGAATCTATTTGGTATATATATTTATATATTTGAATTGCAATACTATTATTCATTTATGTATCCTTTCTGTTCTTCCCAAGCCCAATCAAAAATCAAGTGGAAACTTGTCTTATTGACTTCTAAGTTTCGTTTTCTTAATTTTAGGCCTATCCCTTCAAATGAATCAATGGCTAACTCTCCCCCGTCTTATAACATTCCTGTTGGACCAGGCGGTGAAATATTACTATCTAGCTCTTTAGGACCTGCATGATTTTTTTGCCGATTTAACACTCCAATCTGTCACTCCCTTCGAATCGTGCCACCATTGCATATAATTAAGTTATGAACTGACCCAGGTGATATCATATTGTATATGACTATATTAAACTATCGGACGGGTAATGATACTAATTAATAATTGCATGAGGACGTGTATATGCGCGCATCGTAAATACGCACAAACGCTGTAGGAATCACTAGCAGCTAATTGGCATGAGAAAGAAATTTTTCTTTGGGGGGGGGGGGGGGGGGAGGGGGGGGGAGGGGGGGGGGAGGGCACGTGCCCCGACGGCGGGTCGGGTAATAAATGGGGTTGACCGGCTTTAAACCCGTTCGACCCGCTTTAAAACGGGCGGCTCGCTTGGGAATCGGGCAGTAACATATATGTCGATAACGTCTATAAAGGAAGACCATTTCTCGGCCATTTTTATAACTACTTGCTTCCACCGCCCGGCTTTTCAGTATATGTGTGCCCAGTGCATGTGCGACAGATTACATCACCCAACCAGAGATGGGTGTTGTAAATCATAATTCAATAGTTAGTACGTCACCGGGCCGTGTGACATACGTATGTAAACAGTGATTACAAGTTTAATTTTGTGCCGTTAGCTTGCTCAGTCAGGGAGCCGAGGTCAAGATGTACCGTGTTCTAGGGCTAATGGCAGCAGTGTGTTGGTTAAAGACGGAGACGTACGGAGCATTGTACACCACCGTTGTAGTTCCCTCGGGCCCGAACTCTACCCTTGTGAACTACCTCTGTAACGGGTCGCTGCTGACCAATGGCACTGCTCTTCAGTTAGGAAACCATGCACTTCCAATCTGAAGTGAGAATTTCCAAATTCTGAGTAAAGTAAGAAAATTCTTCAATATGTGCATAAAATGCACCTTTTTTCTGTATATTTCTTGACAATTTTGTCATCTGATGCAAAAGTTGTGTTATTTTATGCATATTTGGTACACAAATCATGATATGTGTCAAAAATCAATTTTTTCTACAAACTTAATAAAACAGTTGTTTAATGCAGATACACAAGTGCATTTGCATAAATCCATGAATATAATAGGGTTCATACATAATATGTTGCTGTTAATGTTCATTTAGGGAAATTACACTAGTGTACAATTGGAATAGAGTGACTTCAAAGCAGTAATCAATTCTTTAGTAAGTCTGTTGGATTTGTTTAAGGAAATAGGCCTTAGCACTGCATCTTCACTGACTTCTTCAACCTGCTGCACTCCCCTTATCTTCCAAGGTACCCAGTTGGCTGTGTAGCTTCCTACCCACCAGTCAATCGTAAGCTTATTCCCTTCTATAAGAACAACTTGACCTATTTGTGGCTCTTCATTTTCATATTTTTGTAACTTCAGTGCAACAAATTCTCCTTGTTGTAATGTAGCCAACTTTGATACAGGTAGATCAGGTACTGTTGTGGCAACTGGTGTCTCGGGGGTAGGTGCAACTGGTTGTGGTACCAGAGGGAGGGCTGCACATGATCTGCTGCTAGTTTTGCAGGGCTTCTTTTTGCCACAGTATACCTATAAATATAATAATATAAATGGCTTGGATAGAAACATTAATACATCCTAACTTTTATGTCAGTGAGGTGCATTAAGTTTGGAACATCTGAAATTTCAATTTTATAGTGATGTATTGTGACATTATAAGCAGCATGCAATAGAGTTTGGTACCTCTGAAATTTCAAGTCCTATTGATGTATACACTGTTAAAAGTATAACTATGTAAAGTCTAGCTGTAGTACAAAACTTTTCAGTGCAGTGAGATACATTTGGTTTGGTGCATCTGAAATTTCAAATCATAGTGATCACAATGAAATAATGTTTAATGACACTATTAACAGCCATGATATAAAGTTTGGTACCTCTGAAATTTCAAGTCCTTTTGTGCACTGTTTAGTATAATATATGTTTCATCTGAATGTTATTAAAGACCACAAAGTTAAAAGAAAAATCATGCTACATGTATCGAATCATTAATAGCTATTAATTTACAGTATTCTAATTCTGTTATTGTGTTTTTATTTCCATGCATGCTTGCCATTTATACATTTTATATCATATTATCATATTTTCACTGCAGAATTTACCTCTGGGATTGATTCAGTGCTCTCTAAGTGACGTTTTAGCAACTGGTCTGGTAATGTTGTCTGTCCTGTTGATTGAACTGTGATTGGTGCATTTTCAACGATGTCCTGTACTTTCAAAAGCAACCATTGTTCGAGTTCAAGAGCAGGAGACTCAAATGATGCTCTAAGCTTTTCAATAAAACCAGTCCACCATTTTCTATCCACTTCATCAAGGCACTGATACTTTGAAATGGCTCCAGACAATGCCTCAAGATCAATTTTTAGTGGATTGGCTGCCACATTTTTTGGACACCCAACTGGCAATGACTGTACAATAATAGAGGATTTATTAAGTTATAAGAATTGCAAATTTGCCAGTAAGTACCTTCAGTAGCTTCAAACCTGGTTGACTTTCTGGCTCCCATTTATCTTCATTCCACCGTTTGTAATGCATTTCAGTAGTGATGGGCATGCTACTGCCTTTACTGAATTTAAAGATATGAGGATGAGAATGATTGTATAGCTGGTCTGTGCATGGAAGTAACCATGTTTTAACATCACTGATGCTGGTCAAAACAGTAGCACACCGCACAGTTTTATTTGCCTCCTTGCAGCCCTGCAGCAAAGCTAAGGAATAGGGATAATAGTTAATATCTACATATACAGATCAAAGTAAATTACCAGGAACAGTATATGCATTATGCTTCCGTAACCACTTGCCAAAATTTCCAAACATTGCATCTACATCTTCATGGGTGTGTCCTACCATAAAAAATCCAGCTCTACCTAAAGGTAAAATGTGTTGGTGAATAAAGATTATTATATAACACAGCACTTACATCTTCAAATATGCCCTTGTGCACAAGTAATGATAGGAAAGACATAACACATCGATTTTTGTTTTCTCTTGCAGTATTGTCCAACTGCAAAAACAACTTTCTAGGTAATGGTTGTGATTTCTTCATCAAGTTATTGAAATGATCAAAAATGACCTAAGAAAATATGAACTATTAAAATATAGTATGATTAAACGAATAGGCTATTACATGACAGAGCACTTGAATGGTCAGGTTTGGGTCATGGGGCCACTGTATGAAGTCAAGAAATACATACGACTGATGCCCATGTACAATGCATCCAGTAAGATGTGTCCTGAAATGCCACAGGTTGCTGTCTGACTTTTGCATTCTCTTGCAGTGAGGCAGATTAGTACTGTTTTGATCCATTCCATCAATGATGACAGACATAATACTGGGGTTCGTTTCTGCACGTTCACGGATTTGATGGTATCGCTTCCTTTGATCCCTGTTGTTTATACACTGTATTGGTCAAAATATAATTTTAAAAATCAGCAACTTACATTTGAAGATCATTATGTTGGTGAAGTAAGGTGCTAAGTTGCTGTATTTTTGTACTATCCATGGTTTTTTCTTTTTCTGCTTTGACCATAGTGCAGATATCACATTTAGTAAAGCGATTCTCCTGTTAAACAGAATAAATTTATTTAGAACTCATTATCACACTGTCACATTTTTCAATTATGACTCACTGATGGGATTGTGACGTGTTTCTCCCACAATAGAAAGAACTGCGATTTACTGATAAACTTTTCCTTATGTCGATACTGGAATTCAGACACCATTCTCTGGTATATGGAGACTTTAAGAAAAAAATTGGAATTGGAAATTCTCACTTCAGATTGGAAGTGGTTTAGGAGTCGGAGAGCACGTGATATCTCCAGGGCCGTTTTGTTTGGTTCGTAACTTAAAGGAAATTGCCATAACGGGTGCAGGGAGGGACCAAACTGTTCTCCGCTGTGATGATGGAGGTCGAGGGTTTAGATTCTCGTTCGTTTCGAATCTGACCCTCGCAAAAATGGCGTTCGTCGATTGCGGACTCGCCACAACAGTACCGTCTCCGTTTGTTGGAAACATGTCCTCTCCAGTCGTCCTCTACTTGAACTCGTCTTTCGTGACAATTCAGCAGGTGACAATAAACTACTTTTACGGTTTCGGTGTATTTGGATACAAATTGTATAACTCCGTCCTATCTGACCTCCAATTCATGAATTGCCTAGGCAACTGCTCAGGAGCGGTGCTCTGCTACTTCGGGCACCCCGACTCTGACTGTGCATGCAGGGATGTCTGTTCCAAAATCTAAGCTACCCTGACTCTCTGGCGATCGGTGCTGGCCTCACTCTCTGGCAAGCGTATAATTATGTGAGCGTACTTAATTGCCTGTTCAACAACCTCGCTTCGCTACAGGGATCCTTCGTCGTGTATGACGCAATCGCTACCGTGACGAACTGCACCTTTGTGGCGCAATTTGGGGGCGCCGTCGGCGCATACAGATCCGTTGTGCACGTTATTAACAGCACCTTTGCCACAAATTTCGCCCCCATTGGGGCCGCCATCACGACGCAGAATATGTACTATCTTTCGATTTCAGGAAGCACATTCGATAGAAATATGGCAACGATATGGGGAGGGGCAGTTAGTCTATTGACACCTAAGCAGTATTACAGTACAACCATGCAAATCACCAGCTGTCGGTTCACCAACAATTCAGCAGCACAGGTAGGAGGAGCTGTGTTTATTTTTAAATCTCCTTCTTGTTCCAAGGTGATCATCAATCAAGCAGTATTCTTGTACAACAGCGCACCTACGGGTGCGGCGATATATGCGGGTGACTTTCGCAATATTGACGGATCTCTCACCTACGCCCTCGTATTAAGCGATGTTCTTGTCGAGTACAATCACTGTTTGAACTGTTCCGTGGAGGAAGACGTTATGGGAGCGGCGGTGTATTACAGCGAATTGAGTGATGTTATCATATATAGCTACAGCGGCAAAGGCAGTCGATTCATAGGGAATTCCCCTCAAGGAGCCATACAAGGGTTAGGCGGTGGACTCCATCTATATGGAAAGATCATGTTTGGAAACAATACTGGAGAAAATGGCGGAGCCATAGGTCTTCTGAATAATGCACACCTGTATTTTTATCCAAATTGCAACATTTTATTTGAAGGCAACACAGCTACCACCTATGGCGGTGCTCTGTACATACAAGGAGATCCAAACATACCAAAGTCAATCCTTATAGAGTGTAGGATGCACTTCATGGGCCTGCAAGAAAACTATTCAATTATCTTCAGTAATAATGCAGCAAACGTATCTGGACAATCCATTTATGCCACGCCAATCTACGACTGCACCTTAAGTATCCCAGCTGGAGTAAACAATAGTGCCTTGTATCACAGCCAACCTTCAGCGTACTATGATCACATTTTTAGTTTCACATCTGCAAATAATAATACTTCAAGCATTCAAATACTCTCGTTTCCGGCAGAAGTTGTTTTGTGCGAATGTGACAAAGGCACAACCTGTGACCTCAGTAACGGGTACAAGATTTCCACCACCCCTGGCAGAACTATTCGTTTTAGTGCCACCTCCATTGACTATGAAAATCACACCTCCCCTGCTGTCATAACAACAAATGTTCCACCTAATAGCCAGGGCATCAGTCTTGCACCCCAGCAGAATGTTCAGTGGATAGGGAAAATGTGTGATGTGATAGAATACGAAATCTATGGACAGGAGAATGTTACATTCAACCTTCAGCTCACCACATACATGGGTGCTGTTCCTACCATCGTGCAGGTCACCATAGAACCATGCAACCCTGGCTTTGTACTTGCAAATGACTCTACAACAGGCCTAATGCAGTGCACCTGTTCGTCCTTTCTCGTAGCATCAAATGTTGGTTGCAATATAGCCAGTGGAAAAGTGAACAGAAATGGCAATAAGTGGATAGGGATGTACAATGATGGGACCAAGAGCCCTTCTGCCTTAGCTTACACATGTCCGCTGGACTATTGTAAGTCCAACTTTACGCAAATCTCCTTGGCGTCACCTAATGATTTGTGTGACAAGAATCGTCAGGGTCTTTTGTGTGGTCACTGCCTTGCAAACTTTAGTGTGATGTTTGGGTCGTCGGAATGTCAGCTGTGTTAGGACATTTGGCTCCTCACCATCCTCCTGTATGCTGTGCTGGGTATTGTGCTGGTGGCAGTCCTCTTTATGCTGAACCTGACGGTCACCCATGGAGCCATCTATGGACTTATCTTCTATGCCAATATCATTCAAGTCAACACTTCTGTTTTCTTTAACCAACCATCTTTAAAGCCACTGCAAATCATTGTATCATTTCTCAACCTTGACTTAGGCTTCCCTTTGTGTTTCTATGATGGCATGGATGATGCTGCAAAGACAGGCCTTCAGTTTGTGTTCCCAGCCTACCTTCTTACTCTTACCATCACTGTAGTTACAGTCTGTCACTACTGTCTCCGTGAGTCTACTGGGCCAAACATTACCCATCACTGTCTTAACGTTGCCAGCCATTATGTAGGAAAACGTGCTGTGAGTGTTCTGGCCACTCTTGTCTACCTTTCATACTCCAAAGTGCTGAGGACTGTAATTGAAATTCTTACCTATGCTACGGTCCAAGTTGATGGCGGCACTCATTTTCGAGTGTGGTTTTATGATGGAACTGCTCGCTATCTTGAAGGGCGTCATCTCATATTGTTCATCATTGCCATAGCAACAAGCACATTCTTTCTTGTTCCATATACACTTGCCCTCACCCTAATTCCTATAATTGATAGGTACAGTGACCACAGCAAGCTCTTACACTGGCTCAACCAGAAAGCCAACCTTCTCAAGCCCATGAACGATGCCTACTATGCTACCTACAAGGGGGCATGGCAAAGTTGGTTGGGGGTGCGGCTTTGGCTTTTGATATTCCTGTACACTTCAACTCCATTCTATAGCTCGGATAGTCCATCTCTACTCATGTACATCCATGGAATCATTCTGGTGGCCTTTCTTTTTATCCAGGCTCACATCAAGCCATTTGGAGAGCTGTACAATGCAGGCAACAAGCCAAAATGGATCTGTGCTGGTGTCTACAACTGGATAGACTCATTTTACATCCTCAACTATATTGTATTGGCCTTCACTGTCTCCTATAACGATGCCTATAATCACCATATTGCTGTCACTGTTGGATCTCTGGTTGGCCTGTCTGTAGCTATGATTTTTGCCACTATTGTTTTCCACATCATCGCAGCCTTGTACACGTATAGTACACGTCAAGACAGCTGATGATACGGGCAATGAGATTGAGCTTGAAAAATCATCATTCTCTGATGTGTCTTATATGATAGTGACCGAGAATGACCTTCGAGAACCTCTCATGGAAGATCTGTGACATAAACGTATATATACATAAATGTAGGCCTGTGATTTGACTATAAAACCCTTCTTCGTGTGGACATGCGTGTCTATATATGTGCATGTAATGACTAAATGTTTAACTTTTGAATTTGACTGTATGTATATATAGTGCATGCACTTAAAAAAAACAGTATTCTACAGTGATCGATGCATTGTGAATGGAAGGGAGGGATAAGATATCGATGGAGGATTTGTAAACTGTACAGTTTGATTTTTTTTTGGTGAGACTGATGCATTTACGTGATGTATGCTACTACAGTTCACGACAAAACTATACACACCTCCAGCAATTGCGGACTTGAATAATTGAATACCCGCGTAACGCGATAAAAAATAATTGAACGGTTTCAACGCGCACCGTTCTTAATAATAATAATAGCCTTCGCTCCCTCTCTCTTCACTCGTGTGCTGCCTTTATCTCTTCACTAGCAGCCTCAGACTTTGGGAGCCCAGACAATGTTCATCTACAGCAAGCTGTTTCCCAATTGAATGCCCTTGGTTTCTCCACAGGACACTCTAACTGTGGAGGCAGTGCTTAACAGTCCCCCTCAACAGAAAGCCCTATCTTTCAAACTTGATACCCACATGTTCCAAGCTCTAGTTTCTTCTGCGTCACCAGCCAACAAAGCTCGCATACTGTCATTATCTGCACCCCATGCAAGTTCTTGGGTCTCTGCCATCCCTTCTGTAGGCTTGAACATGCACCTGGATACAGAAGAGTGCCAAGTGGCTATCAGATGGTGGCTAGGCCTCAACACATCAACCGCTTCTTCTTGCCCCTTCTGCCCTGGAGCTGTACTTGACCCTCTTGGTCACCATGCAACCTCATGCCGGCATGGTGGAGATGTGGTCACCCATCACAACCACCTTAGGGACACCTTTGCCGAACTCTGCCACCGAGCTCACCTGCCTGTAAAGGTTGAAGTGGGATATGGCCTATCTGGAGATCATAGCAACACACGTCCAGCTGATGTGTTGGTTCAGGGTTGAGATAGAGGCAAGCCTGCTGCCTTTGATATAACGGTCACTTCACCCCTCACTCCTGCCACCTTAAGAGATGCAAGTACTTCCTCAGGGGCAGCAGCCCATGCATGCTGCAGAATGTAGAAAACATTCCACCAATGATGCCAGGTGTCAGGAGCTGGGGTGGGTATGCATCCCACTGGCGGTGGAGACCTTTGGGCATTGGGGAAAGGAGGCCCAAATTGTGTTCTCACGTCTAGCATCTTTACTGTCCATCCACAAAGGTCGCCCAAAATCTGTTGCCCTGTTTGACTTCTACAGCAGAATGAACATGTGCCTGGTCAGATCAATATCCAGGGCCATCATGGGCAGAGGATATCCAGGGCCAGAGGATATCCAGGGCCATCATGGGTCGAGGAAATTGAAAGTAATCGAGCCCTATCCGGCAGTGAAGCATTAGCAAATAGCTTGGTAAATTGCTGGTCCTCCAATTTAGCAGATAACAGTTTTTGAGTTAGTTTAGCAGTAGTGATGCAAGTAATGGCATGAGTAAATGCACTTATATACTTCCTATTTAAATGGATACAGTTTACAAAAGAGAGATACAGTTTGGTTCTTAAAAGGAATATAAATGTTAAGTCTACCAAGCGGATTATGATACAGATGAAGATATCCCATCTCTTTTGTGTTCGTGTCTCCATTAAAATCTGTACACTGCTATTTCCATACACAGTTTTGTGTTCGCTGCATACCTTTGTATCTTCAATTTCTTTCTAATCACGCAGACCGATAGTTCAAGTCTACCAAGTGGCTTATAAAACCTAACAATTAGTATAATTTTGCCCCCTACGCAGCAATTTCCCTTGGCAACTTTGTGGACCCCACTGTAAAATGTGGGACAAATATATGATGTAATTCTTGCATCACGGTGGCCCGGTGTCGGAGGCATGGCTGTCCCCCTGGAAAAAGTGTCCCCCCGGACATTCATGCCTAGGCACGACTGTCCCCCCGGACACTGGTGCCTAGGAATGAATGTCCCCTCTAGGCAATATTGTCCCCCCATGCCGGACATTTTTTCCTAGGCACAGCTGTCCCCCCCGCGGCGTAGCCCGACCTTCGCGTATTGGGTATCTAGCCTTACCTGGATTTGTACCCATCTGATAGCGTATATGGGCTATACTATTATCACATACAGCCCACATATGCTATTAGATGCATGGGTACAAATCCAGGTATACCCGACCTTCCGCCAATACGCGAAGGTACGGTCAACTAGCCCCCCTCCACGTTTTCTCGTTTACCATAAAAGTTCAACCAAACACTTAGCCTTTGAATCCTCGTAACTGCTCTGCCTCATGCGTGTATAAACTGATGTGCGCACGCGTACGTGGAGGTTTCCTTTTAGAATAGTGAGTGTTGCTGGCCATGGACGATGAAATCGTTTTGAACTCAGTTCTTTTTAAAAGGAAGGTATCCAGGCCAGTTGATGTTCAAAATATCAGAAACGTTCTTTTAGATGAAAGCGCGTGGAAATTACAAGGACAAATTGTTCCAAGAGGCGATCAACAGTGATCAAATCGAAAGACTGAAGAGCAGGAAAGAATAATGATAGCTTGCCACGCTTCACCAGAAGGCAAATCGTCAGGCCTGACGCGTATCCAGAATTTCAAACCAATTACTAACATTGTACATCAATCGAATACGAGCCGGGGGGGGGGGGGGGGGGGGGGGGAGGTTAGTATCAATTAAGTTTAGTAAATATTATTCTATTGGGGGGGGGGGGGGGGGGGGGGGGGGGTGGTTCAGGTAACACGGAAACCTCTATGGATATGCTCCTGATCGTTGTATAGGTATATGCATGCGACCACCATGTATTTAGAAGCATGACTGTAACTGTGATATTGGGTGTTCACTTACTTCCAGTTCCAGCAAAGAAAAATCGTACAAAGATCAAGAGTCAGTTGGAAAAGGTGTTTGCATGGTAACCTGAATGGCTCTGCACTGCACGCAGCAAATATCTGTCTGACACATGAAGCATGTTTTTTTTTGTGATATCATAGTACCAATCATTATTTTATGACCACACGCGGACAAGCTAAATCATACTTGCATGCACATGAATTTTCATACGATTTACATTTGTAAACATTTACACAAGAATGCCTTTCCTTGAAATGAGAGACTTTAATAATAACTAATTAGCTGCTCTGCAAACAACGTAACTACCCTTGTACACTTGTACCAATCAGATCAAATCATTATACATGTATACATGTATATGGGACAGTGTCCAGCAAAATCGGGCTTGTGGGGTTATAATTTTATCACTATAAAAATTGCACGTTGTACTAAACAACACATCTTCGCGACGGTACTACCTTTTGCTTTCAAATTTCGTACACTTGTTCCCACACCATTTCCCTGTGTGAAAATCGATTATTGTGATCTACAAATTTTCCGTGCCGTGGAAACAACATTCGTTAACCCCGCGGGTTAGAATTCCTCATTTCTCCACGTACGAGTGTTGAAAATGCGTCAAATTCGGGTTGCACATAGAGGAGTCCTGTAGCTATTGGTTTGTTCTGTTCGTTAATTTTTAAATCATCCGTTACGGAGATACAGTTGAACAAAGTACGGGCACGTTTTCCCGCTTGATTCGCGCCAATGATTTTGGCAAATCACGTCCCGCTCAGTGAATAGGAAGGCGGTGATTATAACATTGGCGCGAATCAAGCGGGAAAATGTGCCTGTAGTTTGCTCAACTGTATCTCCGTAACGGATGATTCAGAAACTAACGAACAGAACAAATCAATAACTACAGGACTCCTCTATGCTAGGGTTTGCATCCGACGGTAAATTAACTATCCGGATACGTACGGCCGAAATCTGGTAGATTTTATTCCGGACTCCGGTATCCGGATTATCCGGTTTTTATCCGGATTTCATAACATCTACATTGCACACCAGAAGTTGCTCTGGAATTCTTAATGCATGGCATATAAGTGATATAAACACTCAAAGGTGAGGACGCTGAGAACGAGTTTTCGTGCATACACAACCTATGAACGAAGCGTGGTCCTGCGTGGATAACAATGAACAAATTCAATTACGTCATTTATTTTATGCCCAAGCGCACTGGCAACCACTGTCTTTCAGACTTTCAGTTCCTTCTCCTTCAATTTCTTCCTCCCACTTCGACAGCATAAAATGACCTGTTTTCAAGCTCTTCTCTTCTGTCGCCATAGACGCCGGCGCCATTCAGCAACCATGCACGTGTCGGTGACAGAACTGAATTAATGCCCCGGTCCCGTGACTCCGTCACGCCAAATTCTTGATTGTAGTGTACCAATAGATGTACATTCATGCAATCTGACTCTAACCAGAGAGACTGCAGTGCAAACACTACATACAACCCTATAAATGATTTTAAACAATATAAAACAAAAGTTACAAAACTTCAGCTGATTTGAGTCGAACCAATCGGATTCCATTGCGCAAAATATCCGTATCAATCCGGATTTGGACCAGGCCGGATAACGGATAACGGATTGATGAATAACAAGGTGGAATCCGCAATATCCGTCATTTAATCACTATCCGGATGCAAACCCTACTCTATGCACACTCCGAATTTGACGCGTTTTCAACACTCTTACGTGGAGAAATGTGAATTTCTAACCCGCAGGGTTAACGATTGTTGTATCCACGGCACGGAACAGGTGTAGATCACAAAAATCGATTTTCATACAGAGAAATGGTGTGGGAACAAGTGCACGAAATTTGAAAGGAAAAGGTACATGTAGTACCGTCGCGAAGATGCATGTGTTGTTTTGTACAACCTGCAATTTTTATAGGGATAAAATTATATATAACCCCACAAGCCCGATTTTGCTGGACACTGTCCCATATACATGTGTATAATATACAGTAGGGGACGCGATAAAGGTTACGTTTCGCATCGTCTAAACTACGTGCTACGAAATGAATCGTATCGTTTCCACGTAGTTTATAAGTAGTTTAAACTAAGTTTAAACTGTACTGTGTACAGGTCCATTCTTCGTTTACATGCTCCGTATGAACATTCCGTACAGTTTGTACGATTCGTTTAAACGAAACGATCGACGTGTGAATGAATTTAGTTCACCTTTTATGTACACTTCAACCACGACACTTAAACCACGATAAGGTTGTTTATTCCATGCAAGGCCACGCTTCCTGACTTAATAGCTAGGATGGTGTACTCTGAGAATTCTCCATTACTCAAGGCTGGGGTACAAGTCGCCTATAATTGGGAAGATGGCTTTGCCGGCGCACGCGCAAATGTGCGCATCAGTTTCTAAAGCGATTCTACGAGACGGGAACAATCAGTAGGAACTAAGGACCGGCGTCAAAGATAACCTCCGCAGTAAAAACAAGCAGATGCAGCTGGACGATGAAACAACTGTATTTCAGCTTTACCATATCTATTGCTCTCCATGCATCAGTGGGATACAACATTCATCGAAGGACCATTTTCCGTTGCAGAACGTCTCTGGTTTGGACATTTCGAGGCAGCCCATACTGTCAGCTAATCCGTTAAGCTAATAAACACAAGCGCTTGGGTTGGGCGTGACAAAATTTGAACGATGCATTTGATAACGTTATTCGGACTGATGAATGTATAGTGTCCAGCTCGAGAGGTTCTGTTGTGGCAAGATAGGAATGGCACCAAAATTAAAGCCAAGGTATAGTAAATTGAATTGATTTATATTATAACTTTAATTATGTATATTCATGATCAATTAGGGCTAAACACCCCACAAAGGTTCACGTCTGGGCTGGAATCAGTTTAAAAGGCTATGCAAATTTCAGGTAATATAATTTTGAAGCAGGAGCTGTTTTGGCACTGGTTCCATCAATCAACACTCTATTTCCTGGTGATGATGGACAACGACCCTAAACATACGTCCCGCTATGCACAAGCTGACAAGCATGGATGGCAGAAAATAAAACCGAATCAACTGATGGAGAACTCCACAATAGTGGCACGAGCTGAAAGAATATATCAGACGAGTTGTAAAGCCAACGATTAAGCAGGAGCTGATTGACGGAATAATAGCCTTTTGGCAAACAGTTGATCAATCAAAGTGTAGAAGATAGATTAGGCATTTACGAAAGGTTATACCTAGAGTTATTGAGCATAATGGACAAGCAAATGGTTGTGTTTATTTAAATTTAATTCTGTACTGTATTAAAACAAGCGCCCGCGGAACGATATAAACGCCCACTGCAATCCGGTACGCATGTGCATTATTTAAAAAGAAAAGATTATTAATAGCTAGATGACTCTGTCCTTTCGATCGTATTGAAAGATCGGTAGAAAACTCGATCAGAAAATGGCTTCTGCCCCTCCCTAGCTATGTGTACCCAGCCAGCCGTAAGTTATATGGTTTTACGGTGTGTGGTGCTTGCGTGTACCCAGGGCCGGTGAGAGTCGTAGTGAGGCCCGGGATAACGTATCATTTGAGGCCCCGTTAGCCCTGAAAATACGAGCGAGGGGGGGGGGGGGTCCCCTTTGAGATTGGCCAAATATGAGTTTTTATACATCCGTAGTACATATATGTACATTTAAACTGCATACCACTCTTTAGCCATAATACAAAAAGTTATACTATTTTGGACCGCCAGGCCCCCTATTATACCCTGGGGCCCCTATTATACCCTGGGGCCCCTATTATACCCTGGGGGCCCCTATTATACCTGGGGGCCCAGGGTAAGTAACCCCCGCTTACCCCCCCCCCCCCCCCCCCCCCCCCCTCACCCCCCCCCCCCCCCCCCCCCCCCCCCACCCCCCCCCCCCCCCCCCCCTCTCACCCGGCCCAGTATGTGACGACCGGTAGGCCTACATGAGTGTATGTGTGTATACCGACCGGTACTTGAGTGTTTCTATGTACCGGTATGTATGTGTGTAGGTGTACATATGTGTAGGAATGTGTGTAGGATGTGTGGTAAATGACTGTAGTTGTGGTGTATATGTGTAGGGTGTAGGGGTGTGTGTGGTGCATGTGTATAGGTGCGTATAGTGCATGTGTGTAGGATGTGTGTTGAGTTGTGTGTAGCAGTGTGTGGTGCATGTGTGTGGATATGAGTAGTGCATGCATGTAGGTGTGTAGTATATGTGTGTAGGGGTGTGTAGTGCATGTGTAGGGTATGGGTGTCTCTAGTGTGTAGTGTGGTACAAACCAGTGTGTAGGTGTGTGGCACAAGTGTAACTGAGGTACAAATGGGGTGGGTGTGACACGTACATGAGAATAGGTGTGGCATGTGGTGCATGTGTGTAGGTCTGTAGGCTAGTGTGTTTAGTACAAGTGTGTAGGTGTGGCTATGTCAAACTATGTGTCTGTGTATGATATACATTTGTGGTGGTAAATCTATCTATGTCAGTTTACTTTATGTATCTTCTTAATCACAACTGTCCAATCTGTGCAGAAGGTGTATGTGGAGAAAGGGAGTGTTAAGCACTTTGTACAGTCTACACTCTCCCTCCAACTTGCCTCCCCTCCCCACCCTTGCCCTCGTCTCTTACCCAGTAACCCTTGTCTCCCTCTTGTTGACTCCCACATGTCAGTGGTGTGTTGGTACCTCAATAAGTATAGGTAACCGTTTGTATAGGTGCATTAGGTGGGAAGTGGATTGTTGCTCTCAATATGTGTGTCCCCTCTCCCACCACTCTCATCCCATTCTCTAAATTTCACCTCACCTTTCCTTAAGTACTGACCATAAGGTATGACAGGGTGCTACCCTGAGGGAATTTGAAAGTAGAGATCTGGTCCTAAATAGATCTGTGCACTGTGCATGGTTGGAATGAGGATTAACCATTGAAATGTGGTCATACAATGGCTCAACCTTAACCCTCATCACACTTCAAAAAAGCATATGTGCACAGTGTACGTATTCTTTTTTCTATTGCTGTAAAGTATCCCAGCCCAAGAGACGGTAAATCAACCTACACCTCTGGAAAGGATTTTTGGTAGGTCTATGTGTTTTAAGGGTATTTGATGAATGGGTGATTGTGTTACTAATTTGATCCTGTCCTAGGGCCCCACCCCCAACTGATGTGTGCTAATAATGTTTCGTTACTATCAATACTTATATCCAACAGCATCTCATTAAGAAACTTGCTGCTCTGAAGAGGTGTAGAACTGTGTACTTGATGGACAATTTATTGTGCGAACATCCATTTATAATTGTATTTTTATTTATCTGAATGACCCTGTGATACCGTATTACAAGGGTAGGAGGTCCCTAGCCAGATGGCGCTGGAGATCAATGAGAGCAGTGTTATGTTCAACACAGCCCTGTATGTCTGTGAACCGGACAAGCTCACAGCAATGGTGGGAGGCCAATCTTGATAAGGTGTCCTAGCTCCCCAGCTCCCTAATTCTTTTTTTAAGAGCTACTGCTAAGCTACAATTTTGTACTGAGCAATGAAACTTTTAAACCCCTCCATGGCTCCATATATAACTTCTCCCTGCTGAACATATGATCTCAGCATTTGTGGTTTAGAATTGCAGCTGCATTTTGTCAAGTGAGCTATATAAGGCAATAGTCTACACCCATAGAACAGATTCATATCAGTACGTAGGTGTGATGAATAGTCTATTCTGGTTTTGGTGACTCGGAACTTACTGATATATGTACAGTGTACATGCACGCTCAGACCATAGATCTTTTCTTCTAAGACTTCTTTGTAAAAGATAACGTGACACTAAAGTTAAGTTTTCCTTGTAAAAGTATTAAATGTTAACTATTTATTACGCAGGTTTATGCATGTAAATGCACGCGAAGACTAGTACTTTGAATTATTGACAATCCAAACAAGTCCCTTCAAAACTACAATTATTTATACGATTACACACTGACTTTTACTCTAAACAACCGAAATATAATAGCGCGCATGCAGTTGAACTAATCGCAGTTTTATGTGCATTGTATTGTGCCCCGCCCCCATCGCCATCACGATCTAGGAATTGAGCATCTTGCAGGAAACAAGCTTTCTACAGTAATTAATCTTATACGCTGCAGCTTAGCTTAAATATTAACGAGGCATAACCTTATATATCATTATATTGGATTTTGTGTTCATTGAATGATTGATCAAGTGTTTGGTTGTCAAGTCATTACAGGTTGACATCCCATCAGTGATTCCCCAATGGCACTTATGTAAAATCATGCAAAGCTGTTGGCCTAGTGTATCAGCACACTGTGTAAGTGGTCATGACATCGAGAGATGTGTGGTTTTCACTATAGGTTGATATCTAGCTTCCTCAAGAAAGGCCTGGGGACCAACTATGCCTTTGTGACACTCTCTGAACCCAATGACACTTATGTAAAACCATGCATAGCTGTTGGTCTAGTATATCAGCACACTGAGCAAGTGGTCATGACATTGAGAGATGTATGGTTTTCATTATAGGTTGATATCTAGCTTCCTCAAGAAAGGCCTGGGGACCAACTATGCCTTTGTGACACACTCTGAACCCAATGACACTCATGTAAAACCATGCATAGCTGTTGGCCTAGTGTATCAGCACACTGAGCAAGTGGTCATGACATCAAGAGATGTGTGGTTTTCACTATAGGTTGATATCTAGCTTCCTCAAGAAAGGCCTGGGGACCAACTATGCCTTTGTGACACACTCTGAACCCAATGACACTTATGTAAAACCATGCATAGCTGTTGGTCTAGTATATCAGCACACTGAGCAAGTGGTCATGACATTGAGAGATGTATGGTTTTCATTATAGGTTGATATCTAGCTTCCCCAAGAAAGGCCTGGGGACCAACTAGGCCTTTGTGACACACTCTGAACCCAATGACACTCATGTAAAACCATGCATAGCTGTTGGCCTAGTGTATCAGCACACTGAGCAAGTGGTCATGACATCGAGAGATGTGTGGTTTTCACTATAGGTTGATATCTAGCTTCCTCAAGAAAGGCCTGGGGACCAACTAGGCCTTTGTGACACACTCTGAACCCAATGACACTCATGTAAAACCATGCATAGCTGTTGGCCTAGTGTATCAGCACACTGAGCAAGTGGTCATGACATCGAGAGATGTGTGGTTTTCACTATAGGTTGATATCTAGCTTCCTCAAGAAAGGCCTGGGGACCAACTATGCCTTTGTGACACACTCTGAACCCAATGACACTCATGTAAAACCATGCATAGCTGTTGGCCTAGTGTATCAGCACACCGAGCAAGTGGTCATGACATAGAGAGATGTGTGGTTTTCATTATAGGTTGATATCTAGCTTCCTCAAGAAAGGCCTGGGGACAAACTATGCCTTTGTGACACACTCTGAACCCAATGACACTCATGTAAAACCATGCATAGCTATTGGCCTAGTGTATCAGCACACTGAGCAAGTGGTCATGACATCGAGAGATGTGTGGTTTTCACTATAGGTTGATATCTAGCTTCCTCAAGAAAGGCCTGGGGACCAACTAGGCCTTTGTGACACACTCTGAACCCAATGACACTCATGTAAAACCATGCATAGCTGTTGGCCTAGTGTATCAGCACACTGAGCAAGTGGTCAGGACATCGAGAGATGTGTGGTTTTCACTATAGGTTGATATCTAGCTTCCTCAAGAAAGGCCTGGGGACCAACTATGCCTTTGTGACACACTCTGAACCCAATGACACTCATGTAAAACCATGCATAGCTGTTGGCCTAGTGTATCAGCACACCGAGCAAGTGGTCATGACATAGAGAGATGTGTGGTTTTCATTATAGGTTGATATCTAGCTTCTTCAAGAAAGGCCTGGGGACAAACTATGCCTTTGTGACACACTCTGAACCCAATGACACTCATGTAAAACCATGCATAGCTATTGGCCTAGTGTATCAGCACACTGAGCAAGTGGTCATGACATCGAGAGATGTGTGGTTTTCACTATAGGTTGATATCTAGCTTCCTCAAGAAAGGCCTGGGGACCAACTAGGCCTTTGTGACACACTCTGAACCCAATGACACTCATGTAAAACCATGCATAGCTGTTGGCCTAGTGTATCAGCACACTGAGCAAGTGGTCATGACATCGAGAGATGTGTGGTTTTCACTATAGGTTGATATCTAGCTTCCTCAAGAAAGGCCTGGGGACCAACTAGGCCTTTGTGACACACTCTGAACCCAATGACACTTATGTAAAACTATACATAGCTGTTGGCCTAGTGTATCAGCACACTGAGCAAGTGGTCATGACATCAGGAGATGTGTGGTTTTCATTATAGGTTGATATCTAGCTTCCTCAAGAAAGGCCTGGGGACCAACTATGCCTTTGTGACACACTCTGAACCCAATGACACTTATGTAAAACCATGCATAGCTGTTGGCCTAGTGTATCAGCACACTAAGCAAGTGATCATGACATTGAGAGATGTGTCGTTTTCAGCATAGGTTGATATCTAGCTTCCTCTACTAGTGACAGCTATCATAATTACAATAAAAGATGCACATGAGAATGTACCAGACAATAAGTCAGACATGTCCTTCATTGGTATCTTTCTTTTCTTTAATTTGTCTTGCCCTCCTGCAGGCCGGCCCAATAGCCTGAACAGTCTTTCCGTAATTCACAATCCCCGAATGTGTTTAGAGTCACATGTTTAGTGGCTCCTACATAGGAGGTGTGGCCTCACTATGTAGGGCACATGCACACACAGGTGATCCAGCATATATGGCTCTATGAGTAAACGAACTTAGGTTTCACCAATCTATCATAATCAAACTTGTTTGATATTACAACAAAATCTCTTTTTTAAAAACCAATGCAATACATTGGACAGCCATGTCTAATGCACCTGCAATAACAAAAGCACCATCACAAGAATCAAAGTACACTTTTCAGAGTAGTTTCACAAGTGTTCATATAACTCATTGAATGAGAAGGTCACATTGGAACCTACTGAGGGGGTAGACAGAATAGAGTAAATGAAATGGCACATACAGACCACTAACATAACACATACACACACATACACATACACTCATATGAAATGGACCATGTACCTAATGGATTAACTTAGCTAAAGAGGAATTCTTAATGGAACACAACGGCCCCTGCTACCAACATGGCATTAGTCTGGTCTGACTGCCACAACCCCCCCCCCCCCCCCCCCCGATCCACCCCAAGACACACCCACAACAAGCAGTGTGGCCGGTGGACCAGATTGAGAGCGCCCCACCGGCCAGGATAGGGGCGTAGTATGGCGCCTCGTCCGCAAAGCGGACTCGGGACGAGGCGGTGTTTTTTTCAATGAAGAGTGTCTGGACAGCACTGCGGGTGCAATTTGACCCCGGATTCGGAGTCAGCTTCGCGCCTTGTAGCCCTAACCCTAAAGCCCTAATTTTATCTCCTGATGTTTACATGCCTTCGGCATGTAACTTTAGGGTAAGGGGGCACCATTTGACAGCCAAATACAACTAAGGGGAAGGGGGGGGGGGGGGGTATTAATAGGCTAGCCAGACAGATTGGTTTAGCCACACTTGAGGATAAGCACATAGCCAAAATATAATTTCCCCATATAATACCTTGATGTCTAGTCAGATGGAGTGCATAGTGTGAGCCAGGAACAGGGGTCACCATAAATCATATTCATTTAGGTGGTAAGACTACAGTACCGGCTCGCTCCAGCGGTAATTATCACCTTCGCTCCAGCGGAAAAATAATTATATTCACCTGGTACAGAAGAAACTGTTGGTGTACTTAGCAAACCTACCTGTGGTTGACTTCTCCCCTCTCTAGATGAAATTCACTGTTGATACGTGGCTTTGCTATGTACACGGCGCTTTGTAATCCACCCCTTTTCAAACATTTCATTTCCTACTCCGTGTCCCGCCTACCTGAACTTCTTCCCTTCTTTTACATGTACTATGCTGGGTGTACGTAATACCTGCACTTAGCCAGAATAACAGCTTCAACCTTGCTTTGTTATGTTACCTTGATGGAGGGATGGACACAACCTGTTAGTTTTGTCAATGAGCACACAATTCTCTGTCATGTGAGGATGAAGGTACAAACATGTCGATGCATATGGTGGTGTTGTATGACAAATGTGTACGGTACCATACAAATTGTAGCTGCAGCATTACATGTCAAAAATGGGACACCTGATAATGCTTTCTATTTAGGACAGCTTTGCCAACCATTCATACGGAGAACACAGATCAATTGCGTTCAGGTCACTGGCTCATTGAGGCAGATGGACGTTGCGGACAAATGTCTGTGGAGTACGATCAAGTCAGGCAGGCTGCCACGGGGATCTAAGCTACATGTAATGCTGCTTCTTTGTATGTGTAGGAACCATACACACTTGTGCATGTAGTTAGTTATACGCGTACGTGTACACCAAATCTAAAACAGTAAATGGTACATACACATGCATTTAGCTTTGTGCAGAAAAATATATTGTACGCATGATAAACATCTGGCTGTAACCATGCCCTTACCCCCTTGTGGTGTGGAGAACCCCGCCAGTTTAAGCTTCACACATTGGTTATATAAACATGCTTGTGCCCGTAAAACGTGCCGGTTACCTCTTCAATGAAATTTGTATTACTTGAGCCAGTTAGTTTAGTTCAGACTTTTGACTTCACTGTGCGACATTGTACACCTGTAATACAGTTCAATATTTTTACAGTTTGCTTTGAAAAATCACCTTACCAAACCTCATTGAATTCAGAAAACAACCATCTACACTAACTTGCTCAGGTACTGTCTGTCAGGCTGTGTGACTACTAAAAAGATGGTGGTAAGTGAGCAAAGTGCAGAGCACACACACCTACATTTTAGAGGATGCTTGGCAGCACCATGTGATAAGGTATTCACATCAGAGAGAGAATGAAATTTACCACTGGCTCATTGTGTAACAGTTGTGCATGCATGGCAGGTGGATTGGGTAAAAACAGGCTAGCACATCTGAACCATGCTTACCTTCCATTTTAGATCCATCTTCTCGTACTGCATGTGCCCAAACCCATGACGACCTGACCCAGCAGGAAGATTTTCAGATGCATGGAACTCGTAATCATACAAATATGTAAACTGCACGTGGAATGCCGCCATGATAAATAGAACACCCATGAAACATAGACGTCAGAGTATAAGGCTGAAAGTGCGCATGAAATAGGGTAACTAAAGCAGTTGAAAGCTGGGCCCCGATCACAAAACGACACAGGCCAGACCTTAAATAACGCACATGTCCTCGATAGAACAGTCCATGTGTGTTGCATTAGCATAGCTACCCGGTATGTGTAACTGTAAAGATAACGACGGAAGTGCATACAGGTAATTATAATTAACACTCCTCTCTATAATTTGCGCCTACATTCTAGGCAAATCCTTCAATCTATAGGACCTTCACCTTCTCTGTAGGTTTTAATATGCATGCAGGTACCTTAGCTTCAAACGTAGTCTCGAACCGTCTGTGACCGTATTCGTCCGGTCGTTTCCCGTTATTTCAACTATCAGGCGATGGCACAGTGCTCGAAAACACCAAGACGGTTTCTCAGTGGGAATGATAAACAGAAAGTGTTGAGTGAACTAAAAGCAGGTAAACCTCCTTTGGATGTTGCAGCTGAATTTGGGATCAGCAAAACCCAAGTGTATAGCATTCGCAAAAAAAAGTGCGCATCAATTGGCAAAATGCTGGTACCGTTATGCGCCAAGGTTGCATCTAGCAGAGCAAAACATCCCGCAATAGACAGGGCAGTATACGAATGGTTTCGTTCCATTCGGACCCTTACTGGTGCTAGAAAACCGTTGCCTGTTTCACGATCTATGATTAAAGCCCGAGCATTATTTGAAGCGAAGCGTCAAGGTGTTATTGACTTTCGTGCGTCAGATGGTTGGTTTTACAATTGGAGGTGGCGATGTAATGTTTCAAAGTGCACTCGACTCCATGGGGAAGCGGCAGACGTAGACTTAGATGCAGCTGAACGAGAGATGCATGTACTTAGGAACGCACTCGCCAGCTATCCTGCTTCTAATGTGTTCAACATGGACGAGGCTGGCCTGTTTTACAGAGCCATCCCTAATCGTAGTTACCTAGCTGCAGATGAAGGTGATAGCCGTCAAGTTGGTCGTGGCCGCAAAGCAATGAAGGCCAAAGAGCGTGTAACTATTATTCTATGTGTGAACGCCACAGGTAGTTGTAAAATGACCCCTGTAGTGATTGGTTCTGCCAAGAATCCACGTTGTTTTAAACGGAATCCTCCTAGTCTTCCATATTACCATCAGCTAAATGCATGGAATGACACTATCAACTATAACAAGTGGTGGGATAATGTTTTTTTGCCTGCTGTACGCAACACTACACAAGGTCCTGTGGCACTCGTAGTGGATGGGTTTTCAGGCCACGATGACAGTTGTAAAGATCCCCTGGGACAGGTCAAGGTTTTCAAATTCCCACCCAATGTTACATCTATTTATCAACCTCTTGACCAGGGTGTTATTGCTGCTCTGAAGGTCGGTTATAAGAGCAGGCTTTTGGGGAGGTTGCTTGAAACTGCAGATAGATATGATGAATTGCAAGTCCTGGCTAAGCACCTTCCTGCTGGTCATGCTGGGCTTCAGTATGGGTGCCAGCCTCATGTGGGAGATGCTATCATGTTATTGAAGGAAGCCTGGGACAGCATCTCTCCTTCAACAATAGCTGCATGCTGGGTGCACTCAAAGTGTCTTTCAGTCACTGACACTGCTCAGATAGCAAGTGAATGTCGTACCTACAACAGTAAACTAGTACCCATGACAATTGAGGCAATGTGCGACAAGCTTTCCAGTTTAACACTTCGTAGCCCATCAGTAGTGAACATGTTGGCTACCATGGATCTTGCTGTTCTTGCTAATGCGGTGCAAAAGGTGCATGATAAAGCCACAGCAATCCTTTCTGAGTGGTTGCACTTAGAAGAGATGGGCTTCATAGATGTCAATGATGAGGGTGAGGATTCTGATGAGTGCCAGGATGCAGTTGATAGGGTTAAGCTGCTCAACGATGCATTACTATTGCTGCAGCAGCTTCATTCAGTGGGAGCAAAACTGGACGATCGTTTCATGTTGGATGCATCTCGAGATTTGTGCTTGCACATACGTTCCAAGGAAATCCCTTCTGCTAATTAACTCCTGTGTATATATAGTACATTGCTCCGTTCTGTATTACTCTTGTGTTATGCCATGTGTAATTCATAGTAGGCTGCAATTTTGCATTACATGTAATCGACTTGCACTCATAATCAATAATTTTCATTGCCCTTGAAGGTATGTTAAAATGCCTATGGACACGATGTCAGATCATTATCTAGACTTATTTGGCCACATGCAGTACCAGTAAGGGCAGACTGTCAGCATACAAAATAGTGTTGGAGCTATATGTACTTGTTGTTATTTTTACAGTTGCACGGTCTGCTTATTGCTATTAATAGTAGCTAATACAATGCACATGGCTGCTCTATCAAGTATACAAATGCTTTATTTAAGGTTAGGCCTGTAGCACTGCTTTAGTTACCCTATTTCATGCGCACTTTCAGCCTTATACTCTGACGTCTATGTTTCATGGGTGTTCTATTTATCATGGCGGCATTCCACGTGCAGTTTACATATTTGTATGATTACGAGTTCCATGCATCTGAAAATCTTCCTGCTGGGTCAGGTCGTCATGGGTTTGGGCACATGCAGTACGAGAAGATGGATCTAAAATGGAAGGTAAGCATGGTTCAGATGTGCTAGCCTGTTTTTACCCAATCCACCTGCCATGCATGCACAACTGTTACACAATGAGCCAGTGGTAAATTTCATTCTCTCTCTGATGTGAATACCTTATCACATGGTGCTGCCAAGCATCCTCTAAAATGTAGGTGTGTGTGCTCTGCACTTTGCTCACTTACCACCATCTTTTTAGTAGTCACACAGCCTGACAGACAGTACCTGAGCAAGTTAGTGTAGATGGTTGTTTTCTGAATTCAATGAGGTTTGGTAAGGTGATTTTTCAAAGCAAACTGTAAAAATATTGAACTGTATTACAGGTGTACAATGTCGCACAGTGAAGTCAAAAGTCTGAACTAAACTAACTGGCTCAAGTAATACAAATTTCATTGAAGAGGTAACCGGCACGTTTTACGGGCACAAGCATGTTTATATAACCAATGTGTGAAGCTTAAACTGGCGGGGTTCTCCACACCACAAGGGGGTAAGAGCATGGTTACAGCCAGATGTTTATCATGCGTACAATATATTTTTCTGCACAAGGCTAAATGCATGTGTATGTACCATTTACTGTTTTAGATTTGGTGTACACGTACGCGTATAACTAACTACATGCACAAGTGTGTATGGTTCCTACACATACAAAGAAGCAGCATTACATGTAGCTTAGATCCCCGTGGCAGCCTGCCTGACTTGATCGTACTCCACAGACATTTGTCCGCAACGTCCATCTGCCTCAATGAGCCAGTGACCTGAACGCAATTGATCTGTGTTCTCCGTATGAATGGTTGGCAAAGCTGTCCTAAATAGAAAGCATTATCAGGTGTCCCATTTTTGACATGTAATGCTGCAGCTACAATTTGTATGGTACCGTACACATTTGTCATACAACACCACCATATGCATCGACATGTTTGTACCTTCATCCTCACATGACAGAGAATTGTGTGCTCATTGACAAAACTAACAGGTTGTGTCCATCCCTCCATCAAGGTAACATAACAAAGCAAGGTTGAAGCTGTTATTCTGGCTAAGTGCAGGTATTACGTACACCCAGCATAGTACATGTAAAAGAAGGGAAGAAGTTCAGGTAGGCGGGGCACGGAGTAGGAAATGAAATGTTTGAAAAGGGGTGGATTACAAAGCGCCGTGTACATAGCAAAGCCACGTATCAACAGTGAATTTCATCTAGAGAGGGGAGAAGTCAACCACAGGTAGGTTTGCTAAGTACACCAACAGTTTCTTCTGTACCAGGTGAATATAATTATTTTTCCGCTGGAGCGAAGGTGATAATTACCGCTGGAGCGAGCCGGTACTGTATCATAAAAGTTATGATAGCTGGAAAAAATGCTATAGTAACACCCTGGTGTGTGGCGTTTAATGTATATTTCTAGGTGCACAGTTGAACTGGTGTGTATGGACACTGGAGAAAGAAAATAGTGATTAACAGGAATGCCAACATCTCAAGCTTTAATGTATACTCCATACTCCAGTGTAAACCGAAAATACCTTGTGTCAGTGGCTATCATAATTTCCCACACCACAGGCATCACAATCAGATAACTGCACAGCTGCAATACATGTACGTGTACACAGGTAGACTGATATGGTGTACATGTACATAGGTCTAATAATTGCACAATTTTGTTCTCCAGTGACCTTCCTTTAATATTGCACACTGAAGACAGCAAGTTACCCTAAGCTTATAGACACTATTGACAACAATCCAAGGCTGTAAAGTCAGTTAACTCAGTGGCTGACCACCCCCAGGTGCAGCTATAAAACAGTGAACCCAATACACTCACAGCCAATAATTGGACTCCAAGAGAACTCTAGCCGTAATGCGGGCAATAGATGCTGGAGATCTAAAATCTTGCAAAAGAACAAATGTGCTGAGCTGCTGCATACCAGCATGGGATGCCTGCACATAAGCACTAATAATTATTATAGGTCACAATACCTATAATGGCATACCTTCTGTACAGCTCCTGTTTGGTATGGCAGTGTCTTGGCTGGGATTCCAAAAATGCTGCACATTTTTGACAAAACGCTTGCATGCATAAATTAGCCACAATTAAAATGTGCTTACATTTCATTGTAGTTAAATTTCCTTCCTTGAACGATGTATAGGATATTTTGACATTTGGTAAAGGCTACATGTGACACAAAAGCCATGAGTGTATGTGTGTGCATATGTAAGTATGAGTATGAATCACACTTAGATGTGCAACACACATGTATTAACACACATACCAATGACCTTCCAATATCGAAAATGGCCATGCAGGCATGCAAAGCTACAGTGGAGAGAACAACAGCCATGCAGACGTATATGTACGTTTCAAAAAAAAAAAAACCAAAAAAAAAAAAAACTTCAGATCAATCGATATTATTATTATCAATAGGCATACATGTACCGGGTATATGTACTTGTATTTCAGATTACAAGCAATAACCCTGTATAAATATTACAATACATTTTACTCTGCAGACCCTCACCCCGATCATGGTACTCAAGGGAAGCTTTCACGAAATCCACCATCTCGTCCGATTCTAATCGTTGCACACCCTCCGTCCACGCCTCTGACGAAGGTTGGTAAATGGAATTGCACAGTGCAGTCGTAGCAGCGGTTGTATTCGGGACCTACCAAGTCGTGGATGAACGTTAGCACGTTAGCCAGGGTAGCCGCTGACAAGAGAAATCAGTTATCGATGATCATGCAACATAACAATCCCTGCTTACAATACTAGTAGAAAATCTGCAGCGACATGATTTCGGCTTGACTCAGGATGTGATTTACAGGTACTTTTGACGTTTAAGCCTTACATCTCGAAGACGTAGTAATATTAATTCAAACGCTGAAATGGAAATGTTCTGGTATTGGTGGTTAGGTCTAGAATAATATTAGTTACCTATTGCGGTTGGACCGTTTTTTAAAAGGCGTTTCGTTTAGACGAAACGATATCTGCATATGTACGTGTCGTTTAAACGGTTTTCGAAATCGTTCATCCGATCGTTTCTACTTAGTTTACACCTCGTTTGTTCTTAGTTCAAACGGTGCGTTTTTCCCCCGTTTTGTTGGGACGAAATGTAACCTTTATCGCGTCCCCTACTGTACAATGAAATAGCACGATTTAGGACGATTACAGACGATTACAAAGACGACCTATATGCTACAACAAAATAGCACGCTTTAGTATAATCATATACGAAAGCTTATTATCGTTTATGATCCTTACAGGAATAAAAAGATAATTCTTACTCTTGCAGTGCAGCGGCTGTTGCTTGATGTGTGTCAGGGAAGCCAGCCAGTCCTCAGTAAGGTCCGGAGTGCAACGATTGAGAGACAGTAACCTGTCAACAAGGCTGCATTCAGAAGGTTGAACTAAAGTGTTTTAATACGAACTTGAAGTTATAGTTATAGTCACGTATTGTTGATATGTGTATGTATATATAAGCATGCACGTATGTTGAAAAGATAGATGAACATGATGAGATTGAGAGTTCTCTGAGGTATTGGCCTGCATTAATGTATACTGCTGCAGTGTAGTATAGTTTTGGTGGTCTACAGCGTAGGCACGATAGCACGTTACTATACGGTCCTCTACAATGTGGTAGTCTATTTTTGTAACCTATGTTCATGTACGCAATGACCACAATACGCATCGATTATTCATAAGATACACATGGGTCTATTCGGGCGACAGAAAATTCGGCGACAGAAGTGGTTCATCACTTCATTTTTTGACAATGCCTTTTACTTATGAAAAGACTAGTCTTACCTCCAACCGTTGTGCAGGAGGGCCACAATATCGGATCTTGTACCCGCCCTTCCAAAATAAGTGCCGCGTGGTGATGTAAACACTGCAGGTGTCACAGGCATGTGGGTCCCCCCCCCCCCCCCGCCCCCATTTTGGGTCCGAGGGGACCCATATGCCTAGGCAACTGAGTCCCCCCGGACCGAGATGCCTAGATGTTCAAAATTAATTATCCCGGACCCAAATGCCTAGGCAGCCTGGTCCCCCCCCCCCCCCCCCCCCCCCCCTCCGGACCCAGCTGCCTGTCAACAAAAACTATATTTATTTGCTTTGTGACAGATATAGTATTACCTGAGCGCATGCGCTGAAGAAAGTATCCTAGCAATATGAGCAAGTGTCTTAAAAATGCATCGCAATCGACAGGTCACCTGCGACGAAAACCTGTACAACGTCCAGAACTATCTAATGGATGGCTCATATCCTTCCAGTGCTACAGAGGATTCGAAGCGCCTGATTCGCAAAAGGTCTAAGGATTTTGTTATCCGCGAAGGGGTGATGCTGTACAAAAAGAAGCTAGATTGCGAGAAGATTGTGTTGTTGGATATTACAGATAAAAGGAGAGCCTCTGATGAATGCCATGCTTCGGCAAGTGGTGGTCACCAAGGAAGAGACCGTACAGAGGGGAAAATGAAAACCTACTACTGGCCAAATATGTCGATCGATACTCGCCTATGGGTTAGTTCATTTATAAGGCTGATTGATGTACAAGATTATCATTATTCTGATTTTTTAAAATAATAAATGTAATTCTCGGTGGCAGATATCAGAATGTGATTCTTGCCAAAGAATAAACCCACCAATTAAAAGCCCTAGTTTGGATTTGCAGCCAAATCCTGTGACTGGGTTAAGGAACTTATGGGGGGTTGATATCATAGGACCACTACACCTAACAACGTGTGGAGACCGCTACATTGTTGTAGCAACTGACTATTTCTCAAAGTGGCCTGAAGCATGTGCAATGCCAAACAAGAATGCCACCAGTGTTGCAAATTTTTTGTACTCCTTGTACTGCCGCTATATAACCCATTGGATTGTGGATGATATGCTGATGTAATCCTGTGGTCCATTTTGAATGTTTTGCATAGAACATCAACAATCTACATGTCATTGAAAAATATCCAGCCATGAATATATGTATTTGTTTGAATTTGTACCTGGTTAACGAATTCCCGTCCTTGTTCAGTAATAATATCACCAGCCCCATAGAAAGGATGAATCAGAGTATAATCTACTATTCATCTTATACACATGCATGTACCACAGATCATTGCAGAAAGTTGTTGATGACCAATGTGATAAATGGGATCAGGCTTTAGAATCTGTCTTATTTGCAATTCGTACATCAGTCCAGGCGTCTAGCAAATATTCACCTTATGAAGTTGCATTTGGAAGAAAAGTCACCTTTCCTCATGAACATGTAATGCAACTTCACAGGATACAAGCAACTACAAAAAAAACAGGGCTAAGTTGACAAGAAAGGTAAAAGTTTTTATTTGCATTTCTGACTAATTGTATACACTTTTAATCATGGCAGGCTAAAGAAAACATCACAATTGCACAGACAAAACAAGTTGTTTTGCATAGGAAACGTCATGCAACCGGTAAGACAGCATCCACTATAAAAGTTGGGGATCTTGTACTTTTAAGAAACAGGAGGCAGGCTGGCAGAAAAGAAAAAAAATAAGTTAGATAGAAGATATCTGGGGCCATATACGGTTGAAACAATATCAGCAAAGGGACAGGTTTTTTTTTTTTTCATAAGCCATAAGATATTGTTCTCTACATATAAAGGTGACCCTTAAAAAAAAGAAAGGATGTATTCTTAAAGTGAAGCAATCAATCAGAAACATCAAGATATACAAAGCTACCACATCCAATTCCAGCTCCATGGACCCAGAAAGTAAACTGATATCCATATTACATAATGAAGCAACAAAGTTTACTAGTGCATGTGGGGTAATTGGTTCTACCCTAAGCATGAAAATATAGACATAAACAATGTGCGTCTCCCTAGTTGATTTGGCAGCCAGAAATCATTACATCTCTTTCCTTTTCCCTGTACAGGGATTTCTGCTTTGACAGATGGTATGGAAGTAGACAAGGGAGGATCCACAAGTGATACAAGAAGTTCTAAATTGACAGATGGTTTGGAAGTAGAAAATGGAAAAGGAGGCCCCACTGGTGATACAGGAAGTTCTGATTTGAGAAGCAGAAAA
This sequence comes from Spongilla lacustris, assembly GCA_949361645.1. Classification (NCBI taxonomy): domain Eukaryota; kingdom Metazoa; phylum Porifera; class Demospongiae; order Spongillida; family Spongillidae; genus Spongilla; species Spongilla lacustris. The sequence goes on from OX442415.1 coordinate 3,666,463, forward strand.
GGGAAAAGCAAGCTGCACAGGAAGTTCTGGTTCTCACAACGAAAAAGGTGGATGGTCTTACCACACTACTGAGTCTCAAGATCTAAGTTAGTATTTTTAAAAAGAAATATATGGTACATGTATAGTATATGCAATTGTAAAAGGGAAAGAGCTGCGTTCACCTACATTGTACCAGCTGACGAATGAGCCTCATAGTGGCAATGAGACTGAAAGACGTACCATTATGCTGCAAAACATTGAACATTATGGCCTGAAACTACGATGCAATGTCCTTGGAGATGGAAACTGTCTTTTTTCTGCTGTTTGTGACCAACTGGTTCGGTTGAAAATCACACGAAAACGACACAATGTATTACGGAAGGAAGTGGTTGAGTTCATGGCCCATAATCCTTACACTGTAAGTTAACTTCTTGCTGTGTACAAATAAGTTCATATCATTGCCTATTTAAACTACTGTAGTCAGATGGAACACATTTGTCACATTTCATTACTACATCATCATGGAAAGACTACTTAACTGAAATGTCACAGCCTGGGATGTGGGGAAATCACCCTGAGCTGCAAGTTGTTGCTTCAATGATGCGTGTTGTTATATGTGTCATTACTGACACTAGCAATCCAGACAGTTGTATTATTTGGTTGTATCCATATGAGTCTAGTGATGGACCTATATTATTGCTTGGATGTCAAGTGGGGCACCATTATTTCAGTCTAGCACCTATTGATCTGCAGAGCACAGTTATGAAGGCTCCGTGTAGAAATAGCACTCAGAGCTTAGGTAATAATTCAGGTATGAGTGTAATTTAACGCACAACGTTATTAATTTCATGTACACGTATAGTGAGAGCATCATTAGATGAATACAAATTAAATATGACACACAAATGTTTTGTATCTTATTCAGAATGATAAAGGATACTCAAGGAAGACATTGTGTTACAACAAATGAGTTTAAAGATGTATTGCAGGGATCGCAAATAGGAGATGGAGTTAAGCAATACTGTTTAACACTACAGTTACTTGACTGAGTTCACCTTTTAGGTAATCAACTATTTCTTCCATGTGCTTGAGAGTAACCATTCAGCAGTATGCTAAATAGTGTATTATAGCTGCATCATCAATCTTCTTTTAAATAGCAGGCCCGGGCTTTTGGAAGCCAGATAAAGTGCCTTAGTTCGGTTGTCTTCATGCACAATGTTGTCAAGAGATAAGTACACATCGCCATTCAAGGTACATGCAGATAAAAGTCATTAAACTGAAATCTTCTGTATGAAATTGTTTGCAGAACAAAGGAATGTTTGATTTAAAGATTGTTTTTTTGCCCTGCCATATCCCTGGACACAGGTTTCTTGTGGTTATTATAGCATAACATTCAAATTTGATGTTATAGCTTCATATTGACATATTCATGTATACATGTACATGTAGGTGATTGATACATCAAAGCAGGCAGTCTTCGTGTATGATTCATTTTATGACACCATTCAAGGGAATGCTACAGCTCTTATAAGGTGCAGTCATATATAATGATTTTCATGTAATAATAATTATGTATATTAAAGCAATTTTATAAGGCAAGAGTATTTCAATCAGTACTCTGAAAGTGTGGATATGGCGAAATGGCAATTTGAAAAGTTCACCGTAAGCTGTGTGTTCAATTAATGTGTATTTTGTGGCTAATGTTAGGACCCAAAACTGCAACAGAGGGGTTCCTCAGACTGTGGAGAACTAACTGCATGTACATAGAACATATAACTGAATTGGTTTCAATTTTAGTTTGCAGACTGCATAGCAAATAATCAAACACTGTCTTTTGAAGTAAGTTTCCGAAAACTTGATTAGCATTATTAATTTATACAAGCCTACAGACATCAAGCGCAGCAATGCGCTCATTATTAGCTGAAGCACTCGTTGAAAGGTGATTATAGTAGTAACTTATGCTGACCCTGCAATTATATTACCTCTTATGTGTATTTAGTTCCTCTGTAAGCAGCAATATAGTGAAGATAGTTTTGGAAGATTGCAAAGATAGTCTGTCACAAGACATAAAAGTTCAACTTGAAAAGGTAAAGCAAGAAATGATTGCATCATATATAAGCAATGCCAGATTGCTTTCTTCTAACCAGACTGTGTTTGCACCAAAAAGGGTACACTGTAGTGCTAGTGATGAGCTAGCTGGAGGTAGTGTAAATCAAGTGTAAATGCTGAACAATAAAATTGTACATACACCTCAGATGGTTGCTATAGTTACAAAGACCTGCTTCCAAAGTTTCAATCAAAACCTATCATGGATGTTAGCCCTATTGAACCTCTGCCTCTTATGTGTACTAATGAGAAAGAAGCAAAGAAACTTAAATTATGGAAGAAGCCCATTCCATTGTATGTGGATAGGTATAAATGTACCTATTTGTCCCCTTGTACTTATTCATGAAACAATCCAAATATTTCCCAGTGAAAATAACATTTCTTTTGAAGCACTGGTCAACATTTGCCATGAGAGTGAGGTTAGCTGTTAACAATTAGGTGTTTGATGTATATATTACCATTGCAACTTTTTTTTAAAGGCCCATCTTCGATAGATTTGCAAGAGTACAGTGGCATCATTCTTTAAATCAGTCTACATCAGGTTGAGTGAGGAGAAGATTTCTATGGCTTTTCCACTTGTCTGTCAGCATATGAAGTCACCTAACTACAGAAGCTTAAGGCACATCCTACATGTGTGGCCTATCAAGGATATTGATGTGGTATGTTGATGTAAAAAACAAAATTGTACAACTAAAATTTGATCAATTTTAGGTTGAAGCAGTGAAGTACTTTATGTATGGAATCAGCATTGATGAAGGCAACAAAGGGATACAAGCATTGACCTTCGCCTGGGATGTTCTTTATCCAGAAGTATGCCGGTTTATGTTATTATTCAAATGTTATCAGCACTATTCCTTTACTTCTATAGCTGATGGCTGCATTAATAAAATTCCTGTATGCTGAGATGAGCTATGAACAAACAGTTGTGTATTACTTAAACCACATATTGTCATGACCCATTGTCTGCGAGGCACATACATACATATATATATATTGTATGGCAATCGTTTTTTTGTATGTTGCGTTACAATGTGTATACGCTAGCTTACCGTTGAGAAAGAAGCATCAAATGTGTGTATCGTATCAATTAAAACCTGGTCGGTATCGATGAATAAATAAAATGCATCAGGAAACTCGGTCCCCCCCCCCCCTCCGCCCCCTACCCGGACCAAGATGCCTGGATGTACAAATAATTACCCGGACCCATATGCCTAGGCATTTGGGTCCGGGGGGGGACCCAGTTGCCTAGGCATTTGGGTCCGGGGGGGGGGGGGGGGGGGGGGGGGGGGGGGGGGTGGACCCAGTTGCCTAGGCATATGGGCCCCCCCAGACCCAAAATTGGGGGGGGGGGGGGGGGGGGACCCACATGCCTGTGACACCCACTTGCGCATAAATTATATGTGCGATTTAACGAATGCGTGTTCATGATCATTATAAATGAAAGAGGTTGAAACGTTGTGTTGTATGCTACAGATAAGTATATATTTTTACTGCTGTTCTGAGGTGTTATGAGCTTTGAAACATAATTAAGGTATCTGTAAAGAGGAGTTTCTTCACAATTATTTAGACACGTACCGTAATATTCTAATTATTAACCTACTTTCCAGCCGCAAACAACCGTGCAACCAGAGATAATACTAAATAATAATTCAATAGCTAGTTTTATACGGAATGCAAGCTTCACTGGTTTATGTAAACAGAGATACACAACTTTATAAATAGCGGTACGCCGTTAGCTCGCTCAGGGTTGACAAGATGTACCGTGTTATAGGGCTAATGGCAGCAGTGTGTTGGATAGGGACGGAGACGTACGGAGCGTACACCACCGTTGTCGTTCCCTCGGGCCCGAACTCTACCCTCGAGAGCTACCTATGTAACGGATCACTGCTGACCAATGGCACAACTCTTCAGTTAGGAGTCGGAGAGCACGTGATATCTCCAGGGTCGTTTTGTTTGGTTCGTAACTTAAAGGACATTGCCATAACGGGTGCGGGGAGGGATCTGACTGTTGTCCGCTGTGGTGATGGAGGTCGAGGGTTTAGGTTCTCGTTCGTCTGGAATCTGACCCTCGCAAAGATGGCGTTCGTCGATTGCGGACTCGCCACAACAGTACCCTCTCCGTTTGTTGGAAACATGTCATCTCCAGTCGTCCTGTACATGGACTCCACTTTCGTGACAATTCAGCAGGTGACAATAAACAATTTTTGCGGTTTCGGTGTCTTTGGATACGCATTGTACAGCTCCGTCCTATCTGACCTCCAATTTATTAATTGCCTAGGTAACTGCTCAGGAGCGGTGCTCTATGCCACTTCGGTCACCCCGACTTTCACGGTGCAGGGATGTCTGTTCCAAAATCTGAGCTATTCCGACTCCCTGGTGCTCGGTGCTGGCCTCACTCTTTGGCAGGTGTACAATTATGTGACCGTACGTGACTGCTTGTTCAACAACCTCGCTTCGCTACTGGGATCCTTAGTCGTGTATGAAGCAGTCGCTACCGTGACGAACTGCACCTTTGTATCGCAATTTGGGGGAGCCGTGGGCGCATACTATTCCTATGTGTTCGTTATTAACAGCACCTTTGCCACAAATTTCGCCCCCGTTGGGGCCGCCATCAAGACAAAGTACAATTACTACCTTTCGATTTCAGGCAGCACATTCGATGGAAATGTGGCAACGCAATGGGGAGGGGCAGTGAGTCTATTCGAACCTGCATCAGGCCTATTTTACACTACCATGGAAATCACCAGCTGTTCGTTCACCAACAATACAGCGCAGGTAGGAGGAGCAGTGTTTATATTTCACTCTCCTTCTAGTTCCGAAGTGACTATTGATCAATCTGCGTTCTTGTACAACAGCGCGCCCACGGGAGCGGCGATATATGCGGGAGACTTTCGCAATAGAGATGGATCACGTACCTACGCCCTCGTATTAAGAGATGTCCAGGTCGAGGACAATCGTTGTTTGAGCTGTTCCATAGAGCAAGACGTCATGGGAGCGGCGGTGTATTACAGTGAATTGAGTGATGTTTACATATATAGCTACAGCGGCAAAGGAAGTAGATTCGTAGGGAATTCACCTCAAGGAGCCATACAAGGGTTAAGTGGCGGGCTCCATCTATATGGAAATATCATGTTTATAAACAATACTGGAGAAAGTGGAGGAGCCATAGGTCTTCTGAATAATGCACACCTGTATTTTTATCCATACTGCAACGTATCATTTGAAGGCAACACAGCTACCACCTATGGCGGTGCTCTGTATATACAGGGAGATCCAAACATACCAGCGTCAATCCTTATAGAGTGTAGGATGCACTTTGTGGGCCCACAAGAAAACTACTCAATCATCTTCAGTGATAATGCGGCAACCGTGTCTGGACAATCCATTTATGCCACGCCAATCTACGACTGCACCTTAAGTATCCCAGCTGGAGTAAACAATAGTGCCTTGTATAACAGCCAACCTTCAGCGTACTACGATCACATTTTTAGTTTCACATCTGCACATAATAATACTTCAAGCATTCAAATACTCTCGTTTCCAGCAGAAGTTCTTTTGTGCGGATGTGACAAAGGCACAAACTGTGACCTCAGTAACGGGTACAAGATTTCCACCACCCCTGGCAGAACTATTCGTTTTAGTGCCACCTCCATTGACCATGAAAATCACACCTCCCCCGCTGTCATAACAACAAATGTTCCACCTAACAGCCAGGGCATCAGCCTTGCACCCCAGCAGAATGTTCAGTGGATAGGGAAAATGTGTGATGTGATAGAATACGAAATCTATGGACAGGAGAATGTTACAATCAACCTTCAGCTCACCACGTACATGGGTGCTGTCCCTACCATCGTGCAGGTCACCATCAGACCATGCGACCCTGGCTTTGTACTTGCAAATGACTCAACAACAGGCCTAATGCAGTGCACTTGTTCGTCTTTTCTCGTAGAATCAAATGTTGGTTGCAATATAGCCAGTGGAACGGTGACCAGAAAGGGCAATAAGTGGATAGGTGTGTACAATAATGGGACCAGGAACCTTTCTGCTTTAGCTTACACATGTCCACTGGACTATTGTAAGTCCAACTTTACGCAGATCTCCTTGGCGTCACCTAATGATTTATGTGACAAGAATCGTCAAGGACTCATGTGTGGTCACTGCCCTGCAAACTTCAGTGTGGTGTTTGGGTCATCAGAATGTCAGCTGTGTTCGGACATTTGGCTCTTCACCATCCTCCTGTATGCTGTGCTGGGTATTGTGCTGGTGACAGTCCTCTTTATGCTCAACCTGACGGTCACCCAGGGAACCATATATGGATTGATCTTCTATGCCAATATCATTCAAGTCAACACTTCTGTTTTCTTTAACCAACCATCTTTAAAGCCACTGCAAATTGTTGTATCATTTCTCAACCTTGACTTAGGCTTCCCTTTGTGTTTCTATGATGGTATGGACGATGCTGCAAAGGCGGGCCTTCAGTTTGTGTTCCCAGCCTACCTTCTTACTCTTACCATCACTGTAGTTACAGTCTGTCACTACTGTCTCCGTGAGTCTACTGGGCCAAACATTACCCATCACTGTCTTAACAGAACCAGCCACTTTATTGGAAAACGTGCTGTGAGTGTTCTGGCCACTCTTGTCTACCTTTCATACTCCAAAGTGCTGAGAACTGTAATTGAAATTCTTACCTACGCTACGATCCAAGTTGATGGCGGCACTCATTTTCGAGTGTGGTTTTATGATGGAACTGCTCGCTATCTTGAAGGGCGTCATCTCATATTGTTCATTATTGCCATAGCATCAAGCACATTCTTTCTCGTTCCGTATACACTTGCCCTTACCCTAATTCCTATAATTGATAGGTACAGTGACCACAGCAAGCTCTTACACTGGCTCAACCAGAAAGCCAACCTTCTCAAGCCCATGAACGATGCCTACTATGCTACCTACAAGGGGGCATGGCAATGTTGGTTGGGGGTGCGGCTTTGGCTTTTGATATTCCTGTACACTCCAACTCCATTTTATAGCTCAGATAGTCCATCTTTACTCATGTACATCCATGGAATCATTCTGGTGGCCTTTCTTTTTATCCAGGCTCACATCAAGCCATTTGGAGAGCTGTACAATGCAGGCAACAAGCCAAAATGGATCTGTGCTGGTATCTACAACTGGATAGACTCATTTTACATCTTCAACTATATTGTTTTGGCCTTCACTGTCTCCTATCTAATATCAAACGATGCCTATAATAATAACCATATTGCTGCCACTGTTGGATCTCTGGTTGGCCTGTCTGTAGCCATGATTTTTGCCACTATTGTTTTCCACATCATCGCAGTCTTGTGTACGTATAGTACAAGAGAAGCCGTCAAGGCAGCTGATGATGCAGGCAATGAGGTTGAGCTTGAAAAACCATCACTCTCTGATGTGTCTTATATGATAGTGACCGAGAATGACCTTCGAGAACCTCTCATGGAAGATCTGTGACATTAACGTATATACATGAATGTAGGCCTGTGATTTAACTATAAAACCCTTCTTCGTGTGGACATGCATGCGTGTCTATATATGTGCATGTAATGACTAAATGTGTGACTTTTGAAATTGACTGAATATACAGTGCATGAACTTTTAAGACAGTATTCTACAGTGATGCATAAATGTTGCGTTGTATAGGGAGAGGAGGGAGAAGATATCGATGATATGGATGATTTGTACAGTTGGATTTTTTGGGTGAGATACATTTACGTGATGTATACTACAAACTATACACACCTCCATAAAGGGCCATAACCGCCGTGCATTGCGCATGCCGATGTGTAAGCATCAATTGCAAGGACAGGTGTGATTGTGTGCAATCGACATTCTTGCACCGCATACTCAGCACGAATGCTACAACTCATGTTCAATGCAATATCATTTATGCAGCCCATTTCAGACCTGATATGCACGTAATAGCAAACTTTACTCCAGATCTGTCCATTTATACATATACAGCCAAGCGCCACTGCAAAAGGGAAAATACTTCCTTAAAATGCATGATGCACTCAGGGATAATAGGTCGATACATCTTTTTTGTATACTCACTGAAATTCACTGTACGTGAACTGTTAAGATGGTGTTCTACATCCATTGATGCATTAAATTATAAATGTACATTAATCAATGTTACGTTGCATAAGGAGAGGAGGGAGTAGGTGGGAGTTGGATTTTTCAATGAGATATATTTACGTTACGTACTACTACCGATGCTGAATCAACTTCGTACAGCATTACAGACAGGCTCAGCTGTGATAGCACGACTTCTGATATAGACATTCTTGCACCGCACACTCAGCATCAGTAGACAACTCAATGCAATTTTTAATAGCACATTTCAGATCAGGAAAGTGGATATCACGCACGAGTAATACATACTACATAATCCAACTAGAGCATTGGAAATTTGGAACTGACAAATTCACTGAGTGCGCTTTTATAAATCATTCAGTGAACGAAGGACATTTCGTAAACATTATCGCATCTAATGTATGACAAACACTACGTACAGAGGGTCTGGGAAACAACTCGCGAATAACGTGGCGCAGGAATTCGTGCGCCCAATCTAATTGCACTATTATCGTGACGTACGTGTATAAGTGCTACTGATATGTACATTCCAAGCATTAATAATTACTACTCAATCAGCAAGTTAAAACCACTCCCACCAATCAATTGTCACAAACGATTTAGTACTTACTCTCGCAGGAATTCGTGCGCCCTATCTAATTGCACCGTTATCGTGATGTACATGTATAAGTGCTACATGAACATTCCAAACAGTAATTATTAGTACTCATGATCCGGGTCCGCACTGAGTTGTCGCGCGACTACCTGCGCATGCGTGTATGTGTAATGTGCGAAACAGGAGGTGTTCTGAATAGACCCATAAACCCTTTGAGGAGGATGAATACTAATTCCTCGACTGAACTTCCTGTCATAATACTGCACCCGTGGGAAAGGGTGTGGTTGAGAAACCGTATAGATTGTCAGTTGCGTAGCAACGTGGGCCATTAACCACAATAGCTATCCACTCTCACTTAAGTATAGTACTCATATTAACACATAGGACTAAATATATTCCCTTACGGAATAACCATTCGCGACTTGTTTCCCAGACCCCTGTACGTAGTATTATACATTATGCGATAGATAATGCTTACGTGCAGTTGAGTATGGGTACGAAACTAGGGCAGTCGCCCCTGCGTCGATCGATCGACAGAAGCTGTAATTGCAAAAGAAAATGTTTGAGAATGTTAGCGTTATTACAAGGATTGCGGACTTGGATGATGATCTCACTAGAGGCAGGCGCACAGTAAAATAGATTTCAGCAGTGAAGTGGTTAAAACTACCGGCTCTACATTTATAAACATGTTGCCTAGAAGGTATATATGGGCTGAAAACCATAAAACTCCCTTGAACTGTCGTCCATTGAAAAGAATTTTTAACGCCATACTTTGCAAGGTACGACAGTAGACGGAATTTGTGTGTTTTTTTAATCACATGCATGTCAATTACATGTACAGGGTATACATGCATGTATACGTACTCTAAAGTGTAAAAAGTTACAGCGATTGATAGCATACTTAGAAGTCCCATAATTCAATAATGCGGTCAGAGTTAATTGTGTAATCAGGGTTTGCCGACCGCGCCGGGGTCGGGCCTGCACGTGACCGGTCTGCCTGCCATGTCGGACATGTACAGTACGCATCATTAATTTGAATGTTGGCTTCAGACTCATGAATCCACTCCACTTTTTTATTAGCTGTGGTTCCTCGATCCAATTTCGTAACTAATCGACAGGTTCAATTCGAATTTGAAAACAAAGCACAATCTCTACATCCGTTGTCTGGTCGCATTTCAAGGTGTGCCTGGCAGACTCTAATTGATGTATGGACCACTAGACAACTTGACTGTACCACGGTCATCGGTTTTCCAACACTGTTTTTAATAAGCTTTTCTTTTAAAAAGTACATGTCCTTGTTCATCTGCTTACATTTCAAAGTATTGATGTCTATTTGGACATTCTGTGTGCTAAGCATAAATTATTTATTCAAACTTACCATAAAATTTGCCTTCCATAGATTCGTGGTTTTGTAATGCTGCTTTAATGTGAGGCAATACATCCTCAGGCATCGTGGGTAGGTACGCATTCTGTGTGATGCCACAATAGCCAGCATGCACATTGGTAATTGATTCATCAACTAACCACCAAAACTGCAGAATCAGTTAGCATTTTTACAATTGGCCTGCTGGACATTACTGCAGCTGTATGCACCATAATAACAGACAGGAGTCCATTTTGAGAGGAGATACACTGCCTAACAAGAAGACTACCTTGTGTGCTCATAACTTGAGCTGATATCTAGCCATGCAGCACAGCTATTTTATGATTTCATAAAGGAAAACATTTACGCTGAAATGGACATAAAGCTATAATTCTTATGAACAATATGTTTTTAACAGGGTGGCAGAGAATTTTGAATCAATAGCTGCTATAAACTTGTCTAGCAGCAGAACGTTACGGAACTTGTTCTCATGCTTTTAATGTTCTGTTCAACAGCAGTTGCTAATTTCAATATCTCCATTGACAAATGCTTCAAATAATATCACCGTAACACCTCTTGTTATTGGTGTGACAATTGTGCAGGGATGACAAACAAACTCACTGGTCAAATTGTGATTAGTTTTACTAAATATGATAAGGTATATCAGCAAGATAGCACATAACATGATGATGTTTGACATCATGCTGTCTGCACAGAACTATTCGAACTATTCATGTGTGAATTATCATGCAGAAAGGTGAGTGATATAGAGTGGGACCAATAGATACAAATGGGAAAAATAGGATGCAATATAGGGCATGTGATGTTGCAATTGTAATACTGTGCCAATCCATGTACATATAGGTGGTGAGGACAACTGGACTACTGATAGATGTGTTTATATACATGTATGTGTGTCAGAGCAGTCAGGTTGCTTCTAATATTGAGTGCCAATGCTTCCACTTGATCAACTTTGCCATTCTTGCATATGGTAATGAAATGAAAGTGTGCAACATAACCATTGCTATATCAATACAGAGGACATACATCTATTGCTCTATCTACACATAGGACATATCAAGTAGGATCCAGCCCAACCAGCCTCTGGATGAGGGTGTTCAGCATGCATTGGAGGTCATCTCCTACATTGGTGTGGCACTGTCGACATCCTTGTTTGGCCTGCTGATAAGTAAAGGACTAATTAGATGTATCTGCCGTTGTAAGATGTAATCTGCATAATGGTAGATGTTGTAATGTACATGTGTATTCTCTATGGTGAAATTCTTATTATGCATGTCAGTATGGCCTTATTGGTTCTATGTATTGTACTAATATTCCTGCCATGTGCCCCTTGTATGTAATTTAAATTTAGTAACATTATAGTGATACTTGTCACATACATAATGGATATCAAGTAAGTATGGATGTACGTACAATTTAATATTATTATTTAGTTGGGCTGTGATGTAATGGTTGCTGGTGTATAAACGTTTCATTTATAGCATTTCTTATTTAAAACAACTCTGAAAATGTTTAGAAAGCTGAGGCTGAAGGATATGTTTCCAAGTTCCATATTCAGTTATGTAGTGCCCTCATTGGCATGCTGTTGGTGTTTGTGGTTGGGATCGATAAGACAGAAAACTTTGGAGGCTGTGTGACTGTGTCTGTGCTGATCCACTACTTCACTTGGGTGGCTGTGATGTGGATGGGGGCGGAGGCTGGGCTCATGTTCCAGAAAATTGCGATTGTGTTTGTCCAAGTCAGGTAGTACCCTACAAAGTCAGCAATGGAATTTGTCTCTAGAGCGCTATGTAGCAGACTTTGTATTTTGGTATCTTTGCATCCAATGTTTTATTTTAAATCAGCTAAAGATTTTTGTAAATGCCACCCTTCGGACTATTGGATTAAACTTGGAAATGATATGTGCAGCTTTAAAAAGCTGAGAAATGCTCGTAGTCATATACAACTGTCCTTAGTACAACTTTGCTTTATCACTTCAAGTAGGTGTCAAAATGATGTCATCAATGGGGGTTCAGAGTCTAGTGCAAAATTTTGGTGTTTCTTACCTTACTCCCTATTGAGATTACAAGGTTCATTCCGTCTGTTCAATCAAACAGCATTACAAGCGCAGCTCTTGAACTTGCAGTTGGCACACGAAGTGTTTCAGGTTTTGTTTCATTTAGTCATTGAGAATGTATGATGATTGATATGCACTTACAGCAAATGGATTCTGCAGCTGCAGCCTGGATGTAAACAATGGAAAAGAAACGTACAACTGGCCTGAGGCATTGGTTGGAGGGATTAGTATGGGGTTATAGGTCAGAATGTGACTGGAAACTGCATTGGAAACATTACCTGGACTGAGGATGCTTAAATGTGTCCCAATTGTTGTCCATAAATCCTACATCACTAATATCTTTGTGATATAACCCTTTTGCTGTGTACATATAGCACCATGTACTTCAGTTTACACAGCAAACACAGATGGACTCCAAAAGGCTAGTTATGTCACTGCGATAATGTACCTAATGGTGTTAGTCCAACATACCGTGGGGTTACTGCCACGCAAAGATTGTACCGGGCGAAAATTGTACCGGGGGGAGGGGGGAGGGGGGGGGGGGGGGGCGGATAGTGAGAAGGATAGATTAGCTCAGTATTGTATTTTACGTCAGATACAGTTTTTTTATACATGTGATATTGGTTTGTCATTGTTTGATACGCATAGCATGTGATACTTCATTTTAATAAAAACTAACTTACGTAAAGTTTATTCAATAGCTTTTACATGCTTGTAATATAATATATTACAATTTTTATATATGGTTCAACCCGACCTTGGTAATTACCAATTTAGAAACTGGGAGCATTTGAAAACGGACATGCAAAGCTTATACTTGGCCTATACTTGGCCTATACTTGGCCTGGCCTACAGAGGTTTTATATATTTGCAGTCTCTAAAGCAATATGTTGTACGGACCCTACCGAGTTTTTATAATTAAATCTGCCTAGACACAGATGGCCATGCATACTGATCATGATATTCACCACATCCCTGTAAGCGGCAATAGTTTTCGTGCACATTTCAAAGAAGCATTCTATTCAACAGGTGCATGAATAATGAAGCAATATGCCTGGAATAAAAAAATAAAAAAAACTAAAAAAACAGCGTGTTTCGAAGAATGATCGATATTTAATATCGCTTGAACTCACTGGGTGTGGTTTGAAAGATTGTGTTTATTTGAATAAAAATTATAATGGCAGAAATGGACTTGCATGCTCTTAAATAACTTCAGTTATACATGCTCGGTTGTAAGCTATACCTGCATATTCAATATGATAGATATTGCATCAAACCGACAATGCCATTGGGGCATCTAATAAAGAAATCCGCCGTATCACACATGTCTATATCATCTTCAAGCATGCATGCAGTGCCATTAACCTTTTGGCAACCAAAATGTACAGATATACTAGGTACTTTCACATTATTTCACGTTACGTACTTCCGCCTATCCAAATATCTGCCATAAAAATTGTGACTGGTTTTTACGAAGGTTAAGAGAGGTAGGTATTTTTGAAAATCAAGTTCTCGATAGTTTTAGGACTATAAAACCTCAAATTTGCCTGGATCATAGAGCTGTGAGCGCTCTTTCACGCATTAGTGCATATAAGATCGTACGCAATATCTAAGTTAAGGATGTTGTGCGTTCTAATTAGAGTATAAAGTCAACGTTGTTTATTCTACTCTTCCAAAGATGGGACCTCCTCAAAAACGTCAAAAAACGTTGCTGGCAAGCTATTTCTATGTACCATGAAACATTTAGGACGATCTGACTATGCGCAATGGCTCATTTTCAGCTCGCCGTTTAATGTGTCACAGCTATGTCATAGCTTATCACATTATAACAGAATTTGGTTTTCATAGAATGGAATCAATACTCTGTTAGGAGGTATAGTGATTGGATTTACAATACACTTATTTGTAGAATTGTGTAACCCAATCAACCTTGGATCCACATAAATACGCCCTTTTTTGAGGATGTTAACTCCGGACCTGTGTATAAACACATTGCATCGTTGTATTTATCTATGAGCGTTATTATATGCAACTTTCAGAATTTTTGGACTGTGCGCAATGATATATTTTCGCCACAGACCAAGTTATAGTATTGCGGGAGATGCGTTAACCATGCGTACAAACACCGTTTGATAAACCTGAAATGTGAATGCTTTTGCCGCCTTGATATTAAATATCATAATGGTTACATGCCGTATCCCTTTTCAGATGGCTAATATATTGACGAAGGACTTTGATGAGCTAATTCAAACCTATGAAAATGATTTAAATGAAGAAATGTTACTTAAAGGCCCACTAAGAAGAGGACTAGTTGTGCACTTGCACTCTAAAGTAGGAAGAACTGAATATTTGAAAACGGCTACCTCAGTAGCTCATATCGGAGCCAAAATATTGAAGCTTTAAAAGTGACTGTAGGTAAGTTGTGCAGAAAACTGTGTGCACTAAAAAAAAATTTAAATTGAAATTGGGAAACTATTGTGCAACTTCTAAATGATGATTATGCGATACCAATGTCTGATTTGCCTCAGCAAATTCCAGCAGAAATACAAGACCCCATACCACCCACTGCTAAACGGCTGAGAACAGATTGCAATAAGTGTGATGATGCAAGAGTGAAATTGCATAAAATGTCAAATAAATGTATTAAATACCATAAACAGTTGAAAGGCATTCTAAGTTTGAAAGATGATACAAGAAAGCTTACTCAAGCATTAAAACGTAAGGCTGCAATTGAAATTAAATTGCGCACAGAACTTCGTAAACAAAAATATATACTATATGTTCTACAAGGTAAATATTCAAAGATGTCTAACTTGGTTAGCAAGCTTAGTGCAAGCACAGTAAATCAACGATTGAAAAATGTATTGAAGAAAAATAAAAGAGTTACACAATTAAAACAAATCTGACAAGTGAATTGGAACCAAAAAATGCAAAAATAAATGCATTAAAGACAAGAGTAAGGGAATTGCAATTAGATAATGACAGTCTTATTGTGGAACTTCAAGATAAAACTAATAATATTGATACCATGAGAAATAAAAAAATGTATGATATACCTATCAGAAAATGCATATACCATTGTCTTCTGAATAATGTTTCTGTTGAAACTGCTGCAACCATAATAGAAATGGTAGTTAAAGAAATGACTGGAGATTGCATACAAAGCCTTCCAAGTGCGGTTACGATCAGTCGTATGGCCTATGAAATGGGTGTGTTAAGTGACATCCAGTCTGGAGAACTCTTAGTTTTACAAGACAACATAACATTAGCATGGGATGCGACATCTATTGATGGTTCACATATCAATGAGGTACATATATGTGCCCCTGGAGGAAAAGCTAATGTGTTGCAGATTAATGAACTTCCTGGTGGAAAAACAGATGATTATTATACACACATTGCTAATTCGATAAATGATGCTGTTAATACATATTCAGCCTGCTTTAGTTTAGATGCAGTTTCTAATCAAAAATTAGCTCATAATCATTTACAATGTACTATGAGTGATAGGGTTAGTGTCAATCACTAAAACTTGAAGAACTGTTTCAGCATACGCTTTTAGAGTTAAAATGTAATGTACATCCACTGGATGGTATATCAAATAAGATAAGAAGTACATTAAAAGTATATGACAATGACAATGGGATACAAAGTTGTACATTTGGCAGTGATTGTGCAGTGGCTAATGTTATATATGGACTAACCAAGATGTGGTATAAACAGGGCACAGGAGACCCAAGTGGATTTAAGCACTTTTTACATCGTGAAAATATTAAGCCAGGGACTGTTATTCGATATGTAGGAAATCGATTCAATGTTTTATTTTATTTGGCTGGAAATTTTTTTAAAATCAAAGAGAGATTATTGTATTATCTGAAAAATATGTGCTACTGCAAAAACAGTTTGAAGTCTAGCTTATTTAATGATTTACAGAATAACTCAATAATACTTCAGCTAAGAGTACTAGGATTGATTGGAAAATTTATCACTGGACCTTGGATGAAGATATTTTACAGTAATATTGAATGTAAGGCTAACCTTGAAATGGTTCCCATGATTAAGATTTGCATAATGACATTGCGGGACCTAATACAGAAGCCAAACTGCAACATCAAACATTTTTGGAGAGAAGCTAAGTGAAGAGGATGAGACTCTATTGTGTTTGCAAGCACCAATGTCAAGTGATGTGGAATCCAAATTTCATGAAGTGATGAGCTTGGCTGTAAGAAGCACTGTTGAAGTTCTTGAACATCAGCTGGAACCATATATACTTGCATGGTTCTCTAAGTCACCCATCAAAAGATATGCTAGTAAAAAGTCAAGCTGCTCCAGTGCATAATATGCTATCTGAACAGACCCTTGGTCTTGTTGACTACCATGTTCGGCATGCACCTAATGCTAATATGGGCTTCATTGATGGGAAGGTGAAATGTGCAAAAAAATCAAACACTATCGTGGCTTCAAGGCAAAGCTGATGAAATTCAAGAAAAACTTATATTATTTGCAATAAAGAGAGTAAGATTTACATGGAAGCAAAGTTTTGCCAATGATGAACTGAGAATACAAATTCAACATTACAGACTTCAAGAAGAACAAAGTAAGCAAGATAAAGTTTTTAGAGGCAAAACTGAAATAAAGGTTAAGTCAATACTTGCTAATGAATGCAAAATAGAAGAACAATTTCCTCAAATCTCATCAGATTTAGAATTTATTAAAATAGTTGTTAAAAACCCTTCATGGTTATTGGGTAAATACATAGAGCAGGAGTGGAACATCTCCCCTGGAATTAACAAAAAATATAATGGAAAAGTGCTGCTTATAAAGAACAGTAAACAAGGTATTAAATTAATTATTTCATATTGGAAACTGGAAGAAAGTGAAGATGATGGAGAAGATGAATCTATTACTTTGGTGCAGTTTGTTACTGATGTCATTCACAAAGATTTAGTTGTGCTTGTGTAAATGTGTAATATTCATGTGTTTTTATTTATTCATACATGTACATTTTTACAGATTGTATGTAGTCAAAACGTACCAATGTCTTTCAGATCATTTATTTGTTTTTAAAAAATCTTTTTGAAACACTCCAACGAACGTCAAAACTTCAGTTTTATACATTTATAAATGCACGTTGAAATTCCACTATATAACTTATAAGGAAATAGTATTTTTCCCTAATGCACATTCTTTGTGTAGGCCTACAATATGCTGTTCTTCATATGAAATTTGGAATCAAAATGTTCAAAAAAAAAAATCTTATGACCGTTTGAATATCGGCACTACCGCAATCACAGTTTTTATAATATCTCCGCATCAGTCTCCATACATTGTTTTATCGGTACTTAAAGGCCCGTTTCTCCGGTTAGGATTCAGCTAAAAAAAAAAGATAAAAACAGTTTTAAAAACCATTCAATATGGTCTTTAAATTGATGTTATTTGTCATGCGTGAAAGTTTATTTGAAACTTTTTTGTTAAGTACCTAGATATACGCACTTCCATGATAGATCGATCGACTGCGTGTTTGTTCGCTTCACAGTATATCTATAGCTCCATGCATGTATGCATGTACCTGTGTGCATGACAAATCAATAAAGAATATGTCGAGACACTGCATTCTAGCGGCTAATCACCCTTTTTCTTCAACTGGACAGTTTTTGGAGCAAAAATTGTATCGGAGTACCGCCCTGTACATGCAATTTTGGCTGTCAAAAGTGTATACCTTGTTACTGTATATGTACAATTTCCGCCCGGTACAATTTTCCCGTGACAGTACCTCCATGAACACAATAACAAGGTACCTGAAGCTGAAGTCCAGAAAGGAATGTATATAGCAGACTGCTGTTGGCAAAAGATGGCCTTATATAATTAGTGGTCAGACGCATTGGTTTAGATGACCTGATGAAGAACCTAGCTTCAGATGTCAGATGATGGGTTGACTGCATGATCCTTGCTACGACATACGCATGTAAAGATCCTTCTGTCCAAACCTGTTATGTACACCCTCTAATCCAGCACCATATATGCATGCATGGTAGAGTGCTTTCATAAGATCCAATTACGAGAGGCATTCTTGGAGTAACTTTGAGTACCATGCAGGGTATATGTATACCCGGTACATGTAAAAAAAAAAAAAAACGAATCACTGCATGTATAGAGACAGAGCTAGGAACATCTGGCTTGACGTAACTGCAACAAGACTGTACTGATAAATTTGGACTGCGTCGACAATACATGTATGCAGGCAATGGCAATCAAGTAGTTTTGCATAGTATATACTTACGGCATAACTGATCGAACCACTCTCATATATAATGCATGAAGTGGAATAGAAAATATAACTTGGCAGATAGGTGCAGTGAACCACCTGTTAGTAAATTTTAGCTTTGTGAGTAGAGTCTCTCAAATTCGTTCTATCCAGATTAACTCTTTGTGTGCATGCTTATTTTAGGACTGTAATTTACATGTTTAGGGTATTGTATAGATGTATTCAAAGTGATTATTATAAATAAACCAGTATTATTTGTACATTGTACAGGTAATGCACTATTGTCTCTTGATCACAAGTGGAGGTGTATAGGCCAAAGCATGTCTCTGTATCAAGTCTAGGTTGCACACCATGTATGCTGCATATACATGTATATGCATGAATATGTATACTGATCTTACAACAAACTGTCCAGGGGAAAGGAGGGGGGGTGAAACTAGCAAAGCTTAAGTTAACCATTAGATGTGATTCATTGATGGGTTAAAAATTCCTGTTCCAGGTGATCACATGCACATGTAAGTATTGATGGATCGAAGAAATCATCTGAATAATGGAATAGACTATAGAGGCTCCCTTTGCACTAAACAACCATACACAACTCAATTGAAGATAACATAATTATATGAGAGATGTGAGATGCATCATTGCGCTAGCTCTCCACATCATGCACAATCCACTATTGGATTTTTTTATATGACACTGAGAAAAGGTAAATCTTGTCCCAAGCATATTGGGAAAATGTCAGTTTCTAAAAGAAGGGTTCAGTCCTCTAGTCACCACATGAGGTACATGTATATCTGTACAGTGCACGTGTAGCTGGGAGCGGAGATCCTGTAGAAGGCACGCTGATGTATGAACCCATATGCATGCACCTAATTTCACATCTCATTGTGCAACAGGATGCATTATTACGTATACAATCCAGGCTTGAAAGACACCATGTACTAGGAGTCGACACTTATTTAAAAACAATTAAGATATAAAAACATTCTCTCTGAGAAAATTAGTGGTATATAGGATTTGAAGGCAATGGCGGTATAAAAGGAAGGGAACAATGGATCAACGATGATACAAATTTTTTTAATAGTCCTATATTTAGCACTTTTGTAGTACGTACATTTTACGTTGCTAAAAATAGGACTATTAAAAAAATTACCATCGTTGATCCCTTGTTCCCTTCCTTTTTACACCACCATTGCCTTCAAATCCTATATACCACTAACTTTCTCAAGAGATAATGTTTTTATATCTTGTCTAATCAAAAGTTCTACTGATGATTGTTCAAGTCTCCACTTCTATATTATAATCAAGCTAATACTTTTCCGTATAAATGGTTTGCATGGCAAAGTATTAACGATGTACCGTAGAACCAATTGAAATTTAGCGAGCTAGCGTAATTGTATATATGGGGAGGAAAGTACTCTCGATGATCGATTTACCATGTCCCCAGTCTATTTTTATCGACAGCGCGTGTCGATAAATATAGACTGGGGACTCCGAATTTTCGTACGCGGTATAATATTATTAATCTCCCATGAATATGTCATTGCGCACGTGCAGTGGACTAAATTAAGGGGATAAAATACACTGCACATGCGCAGTGGACAGCAGTTATATTGGAAACAAAAGCACACTTGAACTATTTCTGATGTGGAATGATTGTGGTAAACATGCAGTCGCATGTAACTTTTCAAGCAGCTAACTTCTGCCGCGCGCGTTGAACCTCGCAATTAGCGACGCGCCTGCAACGGATTCATTTGCTCTATCATTTTTCGGGTTTTCACTTACGTGCGGACTGCATGTATATATGTATGGAAACCATACGTAACATGACAATGATAAAATGTATAGTCATTGTAACTGTACAGTATTGCACAAGCTATACATGTATAACATACCGTTCAACTTCTCAACTACCCGCATGTATCGTTTCGCAGGTCTTACGGTGGTGGAGTGTTGCCTTCTTGTTTGCTTGTATTCGTGGACCAGGAGCGAACGGTAAGTGTGTGTCTCCAGTGTTTTAATTCGGTTGAGAATACAACATTCATAAACAGCATTCAGTCATTCTTTTTTCACCAGTATTGCCGCGCGGGCAGTATCAAATATATGTATCTACATGCATTCGTGCTGTAAGCACATTATCCCCCTTTTTTTGTCGTTGTTGACATATTTTCTGCTTTGCATTCCAAATGTAAAGTTTTGCGTAAGCTTCTATTTCCTTTGGGAGGGCCATTTCTGGGTTTGAGTGGCGTGTTTCCTGTTAGTGAATGGATGTACCAATAGGGAATTAGGAAAATGGCTAACGAATAAGACCCGCTTGCTCGAGACGAAAATTTTAGCGGCACAGTAAACGAAAGGTTTCGTGCGTTTTATATGTGTCTTCTATGTTTTGTTTAAATATGCATGGTAGCCTAAACACAACGCAATACGAGACAATCAGCTAGATGTTTTCCCCCCTAAAACAGGACATTTGCAGACTTTCCAACCTATATGAAAGAAAAATATAAGGTTGATTGAGGGGGGCCTGGGGGGGGGGGGGGGGGGGGTTATACAAGTAATCTATTCTAGGTCTTCATGCGTGTGTATACCCGGTATTCAGATGTATTACTCCGTTACGTTTTGGTTTCCAGGGTATTGTGGTTTTGCAGATTTAAACGGCTGTGTTTCAAGGGCGCAACCTTTACTTTTAAATTTAAGGAATTTATTCAAAATACCTAAGCAAAAATGTACAAGTTCTTGCTTCTTGCTTGATGGTTTATAGCTATGGTATACTAATGGTAGAGACGTATGACTCATAATTCCTCCACCACACTGAGCAATGGATCAAATTGCTTTCTGCTGACAGGCTGCTTGAGAAATTGCGCAAGCTATCATGTACATGTAGCTAAAAAACAAATGATTTTTTTTTTGTGCCATCCAAAGCCTCTCATACGGCAGTTTTGAAGACTACCGCTCATGA
The DNA here is from genome assembly GCA_949361645.1 of Spongilla lacustris. Classification (NCBI taxonomy): domain Eukaryota; kingdom Metazoa; phylum Porifera; class Demospongiae; order Spongillida; family Spongillidae; genus Spongilla; species Spongilla lacustris. The sequence continues at coordinate 3,687,936 of OX442415.1, forward strand.
AATCGTCTGTGGTAGCAAGTACCTAAGTACATGTACCATATCCTTCGTGGTAATCAAAACTATATGTATTCACCCCAAATTTAATAACCAAGCGATAATTGATCATGAATAATTTAATATAATTTTGTATTGCGATTAAGGATGAAGGTTATTTCGCGGCAACACTGCCTGTGGGACTGACTCTGCTAACAGTCGGGCTTTAGTTGCTGATGTAGCATTGTGTAAGAGGCTACTAAATGCAAAATTATCTCTGATAGTAAATGCTGCCTGTGTGGTGAAAGGAGAACTGAAACCGTTGTCAAACCTTCTTCGGCGACCTGCATGCTGATCAAACATTGCAATAGCGGTCTATAAATGGGTGAATTCAGTGGTGGGTAGAAAAGCTCCTGAGAGAAATACAGGCCGTAGCGATGTAGGCAGCTGTAGCATGGGAAAATAGGGCTGACGAAAACTGAGCTGTGCTTGCCGACTTGCCATTGGTGAAAGCTGAAGTTCAGTACACTGCTCAAGGCAATGGAGCACGTCATTGTCAAAACTAGCAAGCAATTCCTACAACAGTCTTGTGTAATTAAAGTACGTAATATTCCATTGACAGGTACTTAATGAAACAGTATTGTAGCCATTATGAGTCGTCTAGCTTGAAAAAAAAAGGCAATTAACCACCAGGATGTAAGGACAAAGGGTCCCTATATTCCATGCACAGAGATTCAGAACTGTTCCAATAACGATATGGAGAATCCATGCATACATGTATTACACCTTGAAAGACTCTTGTGAAACAAGAGCAAATGAATTATAATTAGTGCGTGCGATAACTTTTGCATGTCCTTCTTGTACATATACGTCTACCGAAGAATTATTTGCTCATTTGAAGTACAAGTCATGAGTAGAACCATCCACCTGCGTGAAAAAAGCCCGTGTTTAGTATGAAATATTATTATATTTGGGAGTTTACTTGCGTAGACGCCTTCGCAACCTCATACATATCTGATGCCACAAGGGAAGCTAGAGCTGCAGCCAGAGCTGCTGAGGCCAGGAAGAAGGAGAAATATGCTCTGCTGTCCAAATCCCACCATTTTGTACCTCAGGTGCCCTGGGCCCTGCAGATGCTCTTAGTTGGCTCACTGATATCAGCAGGTGTCAGCAGAGCATGACACATGATCACCAGTCCCTCTCATTCCTTCTCCAAAGAGTCAGTGTCCATTGCACTACAATACAGCCTCTGTATTGGGCACCACAACTGAGTAGCATGTATTGTATATAGTGTATTCCTGTGTATCCAGTATCATATATATATATATATATTGTAAATATTTTTAAAATTATTATAATAAAAGATGTATTTTGAATTATATAGGCTATAATAATAATAATAATATTCAAGAGTCCAGAGTAATTCCCGTCCAGCTCATGTGCTAGTTGATGGTTGGAAAAGGGCAAAGCCAGCAGCTTTCGATGTTACTGTTACATGTACCACCCTACTCACTCCTGCCACTTTGCATGATGCGTGTAATTCAGTGTTGTAGCTCACAAATCAGAGTGCCAAAAGCACTCTTCTAATGACCCGAAGTGTCAGGAGCTAGGGTGGGTATGTGTTCCTCTGGCAGTGGAATCTTATGGGAACTGGGGCAAAGAGGCCCAGAACACCTTTGCTAGACTAGCTTCCATCCTCTCAATTTCCCTGCTCTGCCCCAAGGCAAAGGTCTTGACAGAGATTTATGGGCGGTTGAATACATCACTAGTGAGGTCAGTAGCTAGGGCAATCCTGTCCATAAGATGCGTTCCAGGTTAAATAGTGTAGCTGTAGAGTGGAACTGTACATGCAGTACATGCATACATGTAGTTTAGTCTAATGATATAGAATAACTAATACTGCTGCTGTATTTTTCGTGTATGCTTGTAATATCCATATAAAATGTGGTGCAAAATTTAAAAATAATATGAATAACTATTAATCAGTGACAATATAAATCCCATAGCAGTAGAGAGTTATGGGTGCTGGGGTGCAGAAGCCATGCAGACTTTATCACACCTTGCGTCTCGCCTAGCCACCAGGGGAAATTGCTCCAAGTCATCCCATGCTACCTGTCTAGAACTTATTGCAATATTAGTCCTTTTGTTTGTAATGTATATGTGGAATGTTTATTATTAATAATAATAAATACATATATATATAATTATTATATAATTATATATTTATTATATATATATATATATATATAATTATATATATAATTATTATTACATATATATATATGCATTAATACACACCTTTCTTCAGTCTACATTATCAAACTTGATTTGAATACATGTACATGTCTTTTTTTGTGTGCTTTTCATTAACTTCTGCTACATTCAGCTGCAGTTGGATGTCTTTCTGGTCAATTTCCATTTACGTGTGCAAACGGCAACTGTATTGACATATCAAAACTATGTGATCGTAATAACGACTGTGGAGACAACAGTGATGAAGTTGGCTGTGGTAAGATTGTATATTTTATACCTTATAGTTCCACAAGTTAACATCCTTAAACAGAGAATATTATGTACGAATTGAAATATAGACAGGTTGGAGGAGGTGATCATTTCTCACTCCAGTAATAGTCCAGTAAAATCTATGATCACATATCACGTATTACTGCTCTGCGTATAAGCACTGGAATCCTCATTAATTTTATCACTCTTTTTTTTCAGTTTGCTATTCTTATGATATTCATTTGACTGGACTAGGTTCAAATGCAACTCAAGGCAACGTCTTGCAATATGTGGCAATTTGTGGAGCTCCAATGATGCTACAGTGGTTTGCAGACAGTTGGGATATAACAACAGTAAGTAACAAAAAGGCATCTTTTGTCTGAATTAAGTTGTATATATAATATGTATAATATAATTATATATATATAATATATATATATTATATTATATATATATATAATTATAATATATATATATATAATAATATCGAGGGGGGGGGCAAAAAAAAAAGTTATAGACTATGGAACGCCGTTGCCCTCAAAATTCAGAGCGTTTCAGTATTTTATTTTATTTTTGTATTTATTTTTATTTTTTATTTTATCCATACTAATTTTGAAATACTATCCGATAAATAGAAACACTGTCTTGATCGCTACTTGAAGTTGCCGTGTTTTCTCAATAAAAACGTTGTTTAGTTCGCTGCGAGGTTGTTACATTTGTTGCTGTGTGCAGAGATAATATATAGATTATCTCTGCTGTGTGTTCTTAACAGACGCAGCTTGTTTTTACCCATTGAACACCTCTAAGCGGGAGTGTCACTGTACTAGCTCTTTAGTTCCTCTCCATACCGGTACGCATGTATTGTTAGCTTTATTACCGGTAGCCGCGATATCCCCGATTATGTTGCTTTCCTGTATACTTTCCAAAGCCCTCCCTTTGTCTGCATATGCTTTACCCAATCAGAACAGTGTATGCACGTTGCATTCTGAGCAGTGATAGAAAACCGGACCATATTGTAGGCCTATCAACACGTATGTTACTCTGATTGTACACAATACGAATGAAGGCTTACATTTACATTCGCATTGCTTAACTGCTGAACGTTCTGCTTGTATAAATTATATTTCCTTTAAAAAGTGTGCTCGTTTTTCTTTTCTTGGTACTGCATGGATTTCCCTTTTGTTCCTTTCTCAGCTCTTCAGTGTGGCATTGCACCTAAATCATATTTTAAAACGCTTACACGTTCACCACCACTAAAAATTATAACTGGCATGATTTATTTTAATATCAGGTTCTCCGCATACTTTTGAATCCACCAGAACATCTCAGTTCATCACACAAGACCCATTTAACTATAGCTGTCCTTCTGAAGAAAAAGGTTTGGTATAGTAGACAAAACCAGATATCTAGTTATAATCCTGTAGGGAGCCAAATTTTAGGGTTAGGTTTATACTGCCTTTGGGTTTTGGTTAATAGCCAGATATACCTGTGTAAAGGGGCATCACTTGGCATGTCGTAGAAATGGTGTAAAATGGCACAACTAACCCAGCCAAGTGGGTCAGTTGATCTTTGAGCGATATGCTGTCTTAAGCTAAAGTTATGTGCGTATGCTAGCATGAGTAGGCCAAGGCTTTCTTGTCTCTTGTCCAATGTCCAAGCATTGTGAAATAATTGATCAAAGTAAATTCATACACATGCATGACACTTTACCAATGAGAGCCCATAAAATTGATTTGCAGGTGTTTTAACGTGATTCACAACATCATTCTCCATTTTATAAATATAAACAGAATGCCTCTGAGATTGCTTCATAGCCAAACAAGCCTAGCTCACTATTTCTGTTACATGAACCAATAATGCCATATGATTGCAGTTAAAGCATATGGCTCAACTAACCCCTTCAGTTGCAAATGGCTCTTAATCCCACTACTAACTTTTCAAGTAAAGAGGAAAGTTGCATAAAATGGAAGCAGGGTATATAGTTTATTTTAAACATTAATATAGCTGCATACTTGTACTTTCTAACACCCTATAGCTAGACTGAAACGGAAATATCATTGATGAGAGCACAGATTGTAAGAAAATAGAATTTCACTCTGATCAACAAATCTCTTATTTTTGAATATTACATTGTGGGTGGGTTTGTGTCCCATTCGCTGTGGAGACATATTGTAACTGGGGCAAAGAAGCTCACACCACCTTCTCCCACCTTGCATTCTGCATTGCCACCACCTCTTCCTGCCACAAGGTCACATCTTGGCTGAAATATATGGCAGGCTAAACTTCACCCTCATCCTAGCCATTGCAAGGGCCATTCTGGGCAGATATTTACCCACCGAAGACAAATTAGTATTTTAAAGTGTGTTTATGTGAACATTAATGTCAATATACATGTATATACATCTTAGATCTCATCACAAGGGAAGACCTCACTTTCCTCACTAGGGATATTTAAATTGTCTCTCATGGTTGTAATGAATACAAAAACAAAATCCTTATGTAGGACAAAAAGCTAGTCATTGCACTTAATATATGTTAGCATAGTTCAAGTATGTTTCGTCGTAAAGCTAAAAAAAAAGGGGGGGGGGGGGTGGGGGGGCTCAACTAACCTAGTGGCTCAACTAGCCCACTCCTCCCCTACTTATAATAATTCTCAAAAGGGTTAGGCGAGTCAAGTGTATAATTAATAACTCAATAGTGAAATCCCCTTGTTTAATAACTTCAATTTTCTAGTAGTCCACCAAGAACACTGATTTCTATGTTTACATATAACAAAAAGATAAAAGTTCAATATTAGAGCTTTCAATGGTTAACATGTACATTTAGATGCAGATGCATAAAAATTTGGATCTAAAAAACACCACCTTGGGAGTGTAGAAATATCAAGATAATTGAACAAGATTATCTGCAATGAAAGATGACACTTTTCATATTGCATTTATAATGCATCTTGGGTCTAGTATAGTTAACCAGAAGTTGTGTACAATGTAGATGAAACCTAATGGTTAGGCGAGTTAAGTGCTTGGTGGAATTGAATAGTAGGAATATCCTAAATTGAATATATTTCAGCCATGGAAAATACTGTATTCTGTGCATACCAGTACTTTTCAATTTGATAAGTTATCCTTTAATATACCACTAAAATAATATTAATGAAGCTCATAATTATATTTGTGGCCACCAATCCCCTAAAATATTTGTGTACCGCATAGTACATGCATGAATTATTATGTGCCACTGACTTTTTAAAAGAATTCATTTGCCTGATTCAGTTTACAATTGCTGTACAAATTAATGTCATTAATGTCCTTTCACCTTTAACCAGACAAGTACACACTGTGGGCTGCACGCAGTTGAAAAAATAATAATCAATACGAAACCAAATGTTTGGGAGGGACAAAAGCAAACTACTTTTGCACTGATGCAATCATATCAGCAAGCCTACCTAGACTGTAGTTTACAATGATTACCCCTATACAGAGTAGGACTGAAGGGACAAGTATAATCAAGTATACTGCAACCTATTTAAAGGATATACAATTTACAAAAGGGGATAGATCAACATCTTTCAGATGAGACTTGCATGTGACAATATTGTTGGCACATATGACATGCTCATGCAAGGTATTCCTAATAAGTACAACTGGACAAGTAAAAATGTGTAGCCGAAAATCATGGTGAGGAATAAAGATAGTCTGTATCTTGCACGAGTTTCAACAAGTCAAATGTACGTTTAGCACTGACCATAAACATGCAGCTCACATAAACATCCAACACAGGATTACTACAAAAATGGTAGTACACACAGTAAACTAGAATAGGTCAACTATAAGATAAATGCTATTATTCTGCAGTGTTTTCTCGTGTTGCAGTAAAATAACCAGGACATTAAACAATAAGTCCCAACTTAAAGGCATAGAATTTAGTTGGTGCACGTGCATATTTGGTAGGGATGTGTACCGGTACATGGCTGGATGTAAATGTACTTAGTGATTAATATGGTACACATATCTACATCCACACTACACTACACATACATACACTACACATACCTACACCCACACTACACTACACATACATACACCCACACTACACATATCTACACCCACACCTCACCACACTACACATACCTACACCCACACCTCACCACACTACACATACCTACACCCACTCTACACTACACATACCTACACCCACACTACACTACACATACCTACACCCACACTACACTACACATACCTATATCCACTCTACACTACACATACCTACACCCACTCTACACTACACATACCTACACCCACACCACTCTACACTACACATACCTACACCCACTCTACACTACACATACCTACACCCATACTATACTACACATACCTACCCCCACTCTACACTACACATACCTACACCCATACTAAACTACACTACATTCACACTTCTCTACACATATAGTGTACCTTGATCAATTTATGTATGCATGTACTTCTAGATGTATTGAATCCTCCTTATTTACTTACATTAATTAAATTTAACTGCATGAAAATTCCCACAACATGCAATGCACCAACACCCACACACGGCACATCTAACTCATGCACACCACACTTGTGTAATTGTGTGTTGGTGTAAGTGCATGTGTAGATGTTAGTATGTGTGTGTAGATATGTGGGTGTAGGAATGTAGCTATGTTTAGTGCAGTATAGGTATGTGCACATAGTGTGGGTATAGGTGTAGTGTAGTGTATGTGTAGTGTAGTGTATGTGTAGTGTAGTGTATGTGTAGTGTAGTGTATGTGTAGTGTAGTGTATGTGTAGTGTATGTGCAGTGTATGTGTAGTGTATGTGTAGTGTAGTGTATGTGTAGTGTATGTGTAGTGTAGTGTATGTGTAGTGTAGTGTAGTGTATGTGTAGTGTAGTGTATGTGTAGTGTATGTGTATGTGTATGTGTATGTGTATGTGTAGTGTAGTGTATGTGTAGTGTAGTGTAGTGTATGTGTAGTGTAGTGTATGTGTAGTGTATGTGTATGTGTATGTGTATGTGTAGTGTAGTGTAGTGTATGTGTAGTGTAGTGTATGTTTAGTGTAGTGTATGTGTAGTGTATGTGTAGTGTAGTGTATGTGTAGTGTAGTGTATGTGTAGTGTAGTGTATGTGTAGTGTATGTGTATGTGTATGTGTATGTGTATGTGTAGTGTAGTGTATGTGTAGTGTAGTGTAGTGTATGTGTAGTGTAGTGTATGTGTAGTGTATGTGTATGTGTATGTGTATGTGTAGTGTAGTGTAGTGTATGTGTAGTGTAGTGTATGTTTAGTGTAGTGTATGTGTAGTGTAGTGTATGTGCAGTGTAGTGTATGTGTAGTGTAGTGTAGTGTATGTGTAGTGTAGTGTATGTGTAGTGTAGTGTATGTGTAGTGTAGTGTATGTGTAGTGTAGTGTAGTGTAGTGTAGTGTAGTGTAGTTTATGTGTAGTGTAGTGTAGTGTAGTGTATGTGTAGTGTAGTGTAGTGTAGTGTATGTGTAGTGTAGTGTATGTTTAGTGTAGTGTATGTGTAGTGTAGTGTATGTGCAGTGTAGTGTATGTGTAGTGTAGTGTAGTGTATGTGTAGTGTAGTGTATGTGTAGTGTAGTGTATGTGTAGTGTAGTGTAGTGTAGTGTAGTGTAGTGTAGTTTATGTGTAGTGTAGTGTAGTGTATGTGTAGTGTAGTGTAGTGTAGTGTAGTGTAGTGTAGTGTATGTGTAGTGTATGTGTATGTGTACATGCGTGTAGTGGGGGCATAAGTAAGTGCCGTAGTGTAGTGTGGTTTTAGGTAAGTGTATTTTAAGTGTGGGTGTAGATATTTGAGGGTTAATTACAAACTGCATTTATACATGCAATGTGAGTATCAACTTATTGTCTAATGTCCTGGTGTACACTGTGGTAGGTATCTATATGCTAATATGAAGGATTATTGTGTTTTACTAGAAGGCACACTGCAGAAAAACAGCATTAGTAGATGGCCTTTTCTATTTTTCTGAGTGTAAAACTGGACTGCCAAATCCACTAAACCATTTTGAAGTAATCCTTATTGGTTAATGCCATACTCTGTGTAGGGTAATCATTGTTAACAACAGTCTGGGTAATGCTTGCTGGTAACATTGCATCAGCACAAAGGAATTCCCTTTTGTTACTCCCAAGTTTGTAGATCAATTGTATAAAACTCCATTGAATAGTCATTGGCATATAATAATGTATTATGTAGTACACAAGTATTTTGAGGGATTGGTGACCACAAATATAAGTATGAGCCTCGTTAAGTATTATTATAATGGTATGTTAAATTGAATTACTGGATCAGGTATGTACAGAATACAGTATATTCCATGGCTAAAATATTCAATTTAGGATATTCCTACTATTCACTATATAAATTCATTTCACCAAACCCTACACATCAGGTTTTGTCAACATTGTATGCAACTTCTGGTGAACTATAATAGGCCCAAGGTGCATTATAAATGCAATATGAAGTGTCATCTTTCATTGTAGATCATCTTGTCCACCAGCAATTAAGAGATCTTAATCTTGATATGTTTACACTCCCAAGGTGGTGTTTTTTAGATCCAAATTTTAATGCATCTGCATCTAAATGTACATGTTAACTATTGAACGCTCTTATATCTTGTTGTTAAATGTAAGCATAGAAATCAGTGTTCTTGGTGGACTACTAGAAAATTGAAATTATTAAACAAGAGGATTTCACTTTTGAGTTATTAATTATACACTTGACTCGCCTAACCCTTTTGAGAATTATTATAAGTAGGGGAGGAGTGGGCTAGTTGAGCCACCCCCTTTTTTTTAGCTACATACTTGAATTATGCTAACATATATTGACATTAAGTGTAACTTTTGTCTTACATAAGGATTTTGTTTTTGTATCAGTCATTACAATGTAATCTTCAAAAATAAGGCCTGCTGATATTCTAGTGTCAAGTTGGGGAATTAAAGATACTGCTGCTTTTGACATCACAGTAACTTCACCGCTAAGTCCCAAAATTGTTTCTGAAGCGGGGATTTCTGCTGGTATGGCTGCAAAAGCTGCAGAATCAAGAAAACATGAACAAAATGACACACAGTGTTCAGAGCTTGGTTGGCAGTGCATTCCACTAGCAGTGGAAACATATGGAGCCTGGGGTGAAGAGGCACGCAATGCTTTCTCCTGCATAGCCATGCGCGAAGCCATCCTCACAGACTGTAGCAAATCCCAAGTTTTGGGGGATCTATATGGCAGACTGAGCATTGTGCTTGTGAGAGCAAACGCCAGGGCTATCCTTGCTAGATCATTGCAGGTGGCAGACATGCAGGTTGATGCAATGGACTACTGATCTTTCTGTGTGTATATGTGTTTTTAGTTATTATAATTATAATCATAAATATTTAAAAAATAAGAAATTTGATGATCAGAGTGAAATTCTATTTTTTTTTCACAGTGTGTGCTCTCATCATTGATATTTCTGCTTCAGTCTAGGGTTTTAGAAAGTACAAGTATGCAGCTATATTAATGAATAAACTATATACTTTGCTTCCGTTTCCTCTTTACTTGAAAAGTTAGTAGTGGGGTTAAGAGCCATTTGCAAAGGGGTTAGCTGAGCCATATGCTTTAACTGCGATTGTATGGCATTATTGGTTCATGTAACAGAAATACTGAGCTAGGCTTATTTGGCTATGAAACAATCTAAGAGGCATTTTGTTTATATTTGTAATATGGAGAATGATGTCGTGAATCACGTTAAAACACTTGCAAATCAATTTTATGGGCTCTCATTGGTAAAGTGTCATGCATTAGTGTATGAATTTACTTTGATCAATTATTTCACAATGCTTGAACATTGGACAAGAGACAAGAAAGCCTTGGCCTACTCATGCTAGCATATGCACATAACTTTAGCTTAAGACAGCATATGGCTCAAGGCTCAACTGACCCACTTGGCTGGGTTAGTTTTTACACCAGTTGATTTTTTATAATGAACTTTTTCTCATGCCCATCCCCAGTCTCTAACATTTCTACGACATGCCAAGTGATGCCCCTTTATATATCTGGCTATTAACCAAAATGAATAACCCCACCCTCCCCTACATGATTATAACTAGATATCTGGTTTTGCCAACTATACCAAACCTATTTCTTCAGAAGGACTGTTATAGTTAAATGGGTCTTGTGTGATGAACTGAGATGTTCAGGTGGATTCAGAAGTATGAGAACCTGATATTAAAATAAATCATGCCAGTTATAATTTTCAGGGCTGTTGCACGTTGGTGAACGTGTAAGCGTTTTAAAAGATGACTTAGGTGCAATGTCACGCTGAAGAGCTGAGATAGGAACTACGGGAAATCCAGTACCATGAGAATAACAAAGAGCACACTGTAAAGGAAATATAATTTATACAAGCAAAACATTCAGCAGTTAAGCAATGCGCATGTACATGTAAGCCTTCGTCGTATTGTGTACAATCAGAGTAACATATGTGTTGATCTCTTATAGGCCTACACAAGGGGGAAAAAAAGCGTCGGATCAAGTTTGATTTAATAAAGGGTTTTTAAAATCCTCTTTAAAATCGCTGTGTGATTGAACATTTAAATTGATTTGTGTGTGATTTTAGTGTTTGATTTCACGCCTTGGTTATCTATCACCGCTCAGAATGCAACGTGCATACACCGTTCTGATTGGGTAAAGCATATGCAGACGAAAGCAGTGGCGTAGGAAAAGGGGGGGCAGGGAAGGCAACTGTCCCCCCACTTTTAAAAGGGGGGGGGGGGGGGGGGGGGGGGGGGCCTTGGGGGGCCATGGCCCCCCACTTTTACACCGCCGATACTACAGTGTATCTATGCATACTGTTTTATTTTTATTAAAAACCAAGCGAAACCTACCTTTTGCTCAGAATGGGGACGCTTACAGCACTCCCCTAGCTGGCTGGGCGGGACCGCTGGGACGGGTACCCCTCTCCCGCACCCTCCCCATGATGACCATCAAAGTTTGCCCCCCACTTTTAAACTCCTTCCTACGCCGCTGGAAGGGAGGGCTTTGGTCAGGAAAGCAACATAATCGGGGATATCGCGGCTACCGCTAACAATACATGTGTATGGAGAGGAACTAAAGAGCTAGTACACGCCCGCTTACGATCCAAACAAGCTACAACGAACAGGTGTTCAATGGGTAAAAACAAGCCGCGTCTATTTAGAACACACAGCAACAAATGTAACAACCTCGCAGCCAACTAAACAACGTGTTTATTGAGAAAACACGGCAACTTCAAGTAGCGATCAAGACAGTGTTTCTATTTATCGGATAGTATTTTGGATAAAATAAAAAATAAAAATAAATACAAAAATAAAATAAAATACTGAAACGCTCTGAATTTTGAGGGCAACGGCGTTCCATAATAGACACCATCCCAAAAATTCTTAAAACCAAGGGCCAGGTCAACCCCCCCCCCCTCCCTCCGCCTTCGAACACGCCCATTTTTCGACCACGCCCCTTAAAATAATTACGTAATTGACAATTGACCACACCTACAATTAAGATGTATTACAAATTGAAAGCAGGCTTCGTTGCAGATTGCTGTTGTAGGTGTTGTCACTTCGTCGCTTGCAGCTGTTTCACTTGTACCATAGAATTTCGCGATACTCAGTCTCTCGTGCCATGACGTAATGCACAGGCTGTAGGCCTATCGATTATTACATCCCTGCCCATCAATTAAGGTTTGCGGTACTCCAACAAGATTGTGAAGAACAGCACGCATTATCGTTCATGATTTCGTAAAGTACTCGTTTAAACAATAGCTTGGCTCGCGTGAGGCGTGAGTCGGCGTGACCTAATGCATGTTACTTAGTACCAGGTGTATCCGTGCCTTACTTAGTAGCGTTAGTATAGTTTTAATCTTTACATTGCTTTGCGACGCTTCAATTGTTGCACTACTGGGTAGTGAATTGGTATGAAGGCCACGCCCACGAATTGTGTCTCAGTCACGTGATAATATGCTTTCCACAATGAAATAGCTTACAACCGCACTAGATAGGCAGTTAAGCCCTATCTTTGCACGAATTGGACACCCATGAACACTACAAACAATATGATTCCATCATTATGATGCTGTAGTGCGAGCTAAAGTGCAAAAAAAAAAATTAAGAAAAGTGATGAATTTTTTTTTTTTAATTTTTTTTTGGCCAAGACCCCCCCCCCCCCCCCCCCCCCTAACTTTGATACCTCATAACTTTTTTCCCTAGACCCCCCTGAAAAAAATAATAGCATATTCGTGATGCTCTCAATGAGCTCTTCAAAGTTGGGGGATGGTGTCTTTCACTTTGTTTTTTGCCCCCCCTCGTATATATATATAATTTATATATACATATGGGAGAGTTTCCGAGAAAACTTCCTATGTTTTATAACATTATAAAATAATCGTGTTATAACATTTGAATTGCTGTATCTGCCGAACAATAAAGGCTATCGACTTCCTATTTTCAACACTTCATACTACACCATTGCCCTAGGGTAAAATACATTTTTGTGTCTTGCACTTGCTCAGTATCATCATTGCAACGTCCGATACCCCACCTGGTTCAAACCGAACATAGCTTTCTGTAGGAGTAATCAAATCGCTTCAAATTCGGTTTGTAGGTACAAAGGTCCTATACCTATCAAATTGTTCTGTTCGTTAATTTTTATACCATCCGTTACGGAGATATAGTTGAACAAACGACGTGCACTTTTTCCCGCTCTATACGCGGCAATGATATAATCACCGCCTCCCATACTTTGAGCAGGACGCGATTTGCCCAAATCATCCGCGCGAATCGAGCGGGAAAATGTGCACGTAGTTTGTTCAACTATATCTCCGTAACGGATGGCATAAAAATTAACGAACAAAACATATCGATAGATATAGGACCTCTCTACCTACAAACCGAATTTGAAGCGATTTGATAACTCCTACAGAAAGTTATGTTGGATTTGAACCTGGTCGGGTATCGAACGTTGCAATGCTGGCACAGAGCAAGTGCAAGACACCAAAATGTATTTTACCATAGAGCAATGGTGTAGTATGTAGTCATTAAAATAGGAAGTCGATAGCCTATACCGTTCGGACGATACAGCAATTCAAACGTTCTACCACGATTATTTTATAACGTTATAAAACATAGGAAGTTTTCTCGGAAACTGTCCCATATATATAATTATAATTATATATATAATATTATTATTATAATTATATATATATAACTATAATTATAATATATATATACAAGATATAAAATCATTCTCTCTGAGAAAGTTGGTGGTATATAGGATTTGAAGGCAATGGTGGTGTAAAAAGGAAGGGAACAAGGTATGAACGATGATACGAAATTTTTTTAACAGTCCTATATTTAGCACTTTTGTAGTACGTACATCTTTCGTTGCTAAATATAGAACTTAAAAAAATTTCGTATCATCGTTCATCCCTTGTTCCCCTCCTTTTTACACCACCATTGCCTTCAAATCCTATATACCACCAACTTTCTCAGAGAGAATGTTTTTTATATCTTGTTTCATTCTTTTTTTAATAAGTGACTACTAGTATATAGGTGTACATGTACTTTGCAACCCGTACATACATGTACTTGAAGTAAATACGATTGTATGATAAGATCTAGCCGTTGTAATTCCCATGTTTATTGCCTAGCAACACAATGTTTACAACTAAGTTACATTTGCTGCTGTTCTAGTTCCAAACTCGCGCGCCAAGCTTTCCCTCTAAGAAGCTCGTTTCTCGTCTGAGTTCAGTTCATAACGCCGCCTCTTATTATAGAAACTTGCACTGCAACAGAATTCTTTTCCTGTCGCCACCTCTTAGAAGCTCCAGATTTGCTCTGTACATGGCACGAGCAGACGCCCGCCTTTGTTCCGCATCAGCATCGTACCTAATTCGGGAGAACTCTAACTCGTCGTCTTGATTTTGGAGGTATTCCTCTCGTTGCTTAGCTCTCCTCTTTCGTTCCCGTAAAGGTGACAACGCTAAAGCTAGTTAAGCAATACCATAAAATTCTAATTAAAATTCTAGAATGGGTATTGTCATGGGAACGCTTGTGTTTGGTACTCAGACGCTTTATGCCAAACAGTTACATGTATTAGTATATCTGACATCAAGGGGCAGTCGGTAGGTATTGGCGTAATTGGCACTCTCTAAAACTGTTCCTAACATGTATATCTGACATCCAGGGGCAGTCGGTAGGATTTTTCTACGATTTTTGGTGTAACTGGCGCTCTTAAGAACCTTTCCTATCTCAAGTTATACTCACCCATAAAGACGACGACGACGACGACTATGGACAAATTACGGTCTGGGAACGAGAACTACGACCTTTTTTGTTCTCTTAAAGTAAACGGTCTGGCGACTCGAACAAAACATGAAAATGATCGTCTTTCTATTGTGGATCAATAGCAATAAACAGCTACACTATCCGTTTCTCGGTTCGTGAGTTATACGCGCGAAGCGTTTTTTTAATGATTTCGGCACAAATCCTACATATATGAGAGTTACTGCCGTAACTCTCGATAATTATATTTTTTAAGCATAACGAAACGCAAATACATAATAAGTGAGTGATAATGCTAAAAAATGAAGCAAAAGTAGTAGAAATCAGACATCAATGTCTACTCGATCCCTAAATTATTCTCAGCATGTAATTCTCAAACTACATTCCAAAATGGAATGGATACCTATAGGAGGTGTAAATTCATCAGTATGAATAATGTATAAAGAGAAAAACATTTCAACTAACTAACATGGACCGCATTGCATTTTCGCGCTCGATTCGCGCCAACAAATTGCGTCCCGCTGGAAATTGAACTCCATATAACGTAACGATTACGTATATTGGTTATTTGCAGGTGTTCTGCCTGGAAATTCTAATTCTAAATCCATTTGTCCGCTGGCGCTCTTTAAGAACCGTTACTAACGCAACTATTAACTCTGGAAACGAGAACAGGACGAGTTTTTTTCGTTCTCTTAAAGCAAACGGTCTGGCGAATTGAAAGAATAAAAAAACATGAACATGATCGTCTTCTCTTCTGGTTCGATAGCAACAAACAACTACTATACTGTCCGTTTCTCGGTACGCGAGTTATTCGCGGGTCGATCTTTTAAATGTCTTCTTGATACGGCACAAAAATCAGTTACTAACGTAACTCACGCTATATATGATATTATTCATATCAATAAAAACTATGCGTTCATAAACCGGCTGAACAAGCTCAAAATGTATGGAAGTTATATTACAATGTGTGAAATGATGCAGTTATCATTTGTTATGTCTTACAGGTATTACATCACATCCCTCTACATTTGGACCTTTCACCACGGTTGGTCTTTGGAAAAATGTTGGTGGATGTACTGGCACAGAAAGCAGCCTTCAGTTCTGTCCGAATAACATCACATTTCCTGCTTTCTCTTGTAATTATACCTATCCAGCTGTTGTTTACTGTTCTTCTCCATGTAAGGGCACAACAGGTGTATGGTGATTCAGATTAGTTACGGGGTGTGTGCAGAGCTACCAATGGCTATCTGAGTTTTAAAAAATTGTAAATAATTTCAATGTCATGATTATTCTGTTGTGCCTAATTTTCGCCCCAATTCCTTACCTAACTTCACAAATTTTTAATGCAGTGTTCATTTTTGAAACAAAAATTGATACAGCATGACACACTTCCACATGAATGTAATATGCATATTGGACAGCATGTAACATTAAAATGACATCTAAACATAGATTATTTGGGTAAAAAATCAATAAAGTCTCTGTTTTTAAAATCATGCAATCCTTACTGTTATCTTTAACATTCTCTGCTGATTGCATCAACAACACATGTAAATATGAAGCATGCATCACATTAGCATTGAAAAGGAACAATCAATTCGGCAGTGCCACCTATGAAGTTGCATGTTGGCATGTACAAATAAGGTGGCACTTACATAAACATTTTAGTATAATGATAACTCATATTTTGATTGTTGTTTGGACAGACTGCCCGTCATCAAAATTCCAATGCACCAATGGCCATTGCATTATCACTGCTTATGTCTGTGATGGCTACAATGACTGTGGAGACAACTCAGATGAAATAAACTGTGGTGAGATACCATTAAGTGTATGCATCATATAATATTAGATGCAACTATACATACATGCAGGCACAATGGCAGTATTGGGGGGGGGGGGGGGGGAATAGAAGCAGGAGAGAGTAATCAAACTGTTTCTAAGCATTTTGTAAGGACAACGCATATTGCCTAATATGTCACCTTCACAAAACCTGCTCTCGTCAAGCTGCTTTTCTAAATGTTTCTGAGAAATGTCTTACATGTAGGTCACGAGAATATAAGCACTGACAGCAGATCAGTATGCAACAGTATAGCCACATGTATTACATGCATAAAGGTCCCAGGGAAATGCATGCTGACTGTGCTTAACACAAAAGGTGATCCCATTAGGTCACATATTCTATGCTACATACATCCCCAAGGCCATCACTTCAGAGCTTGACCCCAAACTCCGTAACTTCTGTGTCTGATATCTGATTCTTATAGGGCATATAGCTGCAGAGCCTTCACCAAGTCTATCTTAAGCTTGTTCATGAGCAGGTAGAACAGACTCTGCAGGGACTCCAGGCATGGGGTTATAGGTTTTTCTGGTACTTCAACCCCAGGGTCTTCTGCATGCCACGAGAACAGGTGGTATCACCTCCTGGACCACCAATGGATCTGCACAGTTGACAACCCTGCATCTATTCTGGTGGTGACTGTGACCCTTTCTCTGAGACAAGGCTCGTTTTTTGATACACTATTCTGAAGACATCCATTCCAGGGCCCACTGCTTGTTGCTGGCCATTCCACCACTATCTTCACTTTGTCTCATCTGTGCTTACACCTGCTGCACAGAAAACGCATCCCATATATGTCACCTGGGGCGTAGCTACAGTATCAGTCCTGCTGTCTTCAACTACTCAAATTCATACTTTAACAACAAATTTTGCTGCAATATAGAGAGGTATAATGTAGTTCATTAGAATATGCAAAGAACCACCCAATGATAAGATTGCACACCACCATAGAAGGTTTTAGATCCAATGGCCTAACAGCACATGACTAATTGTGTGCAGATTATGTCTGGCTCTACACAGGCACTTCTCCCACTCCTGCTTCTTTTCAGCATATGTTGCAATTAAAATGTACCCCATCACCTTGAGAGTAGTATGTCTGACATTTGTACAATCCAAAAGCCTCTAGCATTAGGTGAAACACTGTACTTTCAAATTTCGGCCTCAGTTTGGAATCCCAAATGTAGCTGCTTGGTTTTGTTGGCAGGTTATACATTCTTGGCAATGTAGTTCAACGTCTTGTAACACGTTGATCCAATACCCCTTGATGGCCAGCCATAGAGCAGTACATGTACATCCATATGGAGACCTTTGGGCAGCACCGTGACTGTTTAGCTAACTGAGGTGGGACCAGGTGTGTACTGTCTGCAGACTATGCAATCCTTCATGATGAGTTGATCGAGACCACAACTGGATATACTTTTGCAATGATGGCTTCCTCCAGTTCCCTTATTCATGATGTTTTAAATGTTATGTTTAGCTAGCTTAATACCTTTTCATCCTTTTATGCTGCATGGATCTGCACAGTTGACAATCCGGCATCTAGACGGATGGAATGGATAGCCTGACTGTGGAAGAGGGAGAAGAGTTGTTGCCACCACTCTTCAAGCCCCTCCCACTTCCACCCTCAATGTTACTGACAATGTCCTTAGCTAGAGCAGACTACTCCTAGTTGCAGTGTTGTGCTCAGCAGTACAAGGTACAATGAATCATATACATATAAGGAATAATAATGTTTGCACGAATGCTTAGGTGCACAAATGACGCCACCTATAGGTGGAGCAGGATTAAATGCAAATAGTTCTCAATCTTCACATCATTGACAATTCAGTGGATCAATGAAGATATTAAATCTGTCTCTTAATCTTGTAGCAAACACTCTCTATGTATGCTTTGTTCTTTGAGTAATAGTTACATCTGGTAAGATTGCATTGTTCATTACTGATTCCAGTAATAGTTTAATGAGTGCTTGTTTTACAGCAAGAGAATTCTGCAGCTGTGATTTGAATTCATCCAGTGGAGGCAGTGGAACATACAGTTGGCCTGAAGCAGCTATTGGCCAAACCATATCCCAGATGTGTCAGTATGGAATGGTGGGTCAGAACATCACAAGGCTCTGCAATGGAGACCTGACATGGACTGAAGATGCCTCACAGTGTCCTACTGTTGTCACCTACCAGTTCAGACAGCTAAATGCTGCAATACAAAATGTAGTGTGGTATACTGGTAAATGCTCACATTATATTACACTCCTTTCTTATGTAGCAAACTATCACGGCACAGAATGTGGCAAATGTCTCATACCAGCTTCAGACTGTGGTGTCCCAGGCCACACAAATGGTGGACCAGAGTGCTTCTAACCTGGCTGTTGTGACAAATGTAATCACACAAATGTCCATTATATCATCAACAGTGCCTATAGGACCACAGGTATGGTATTTACCTTTATCTTTATTCATTGCCTTTATCTTTATTCATTGCCGATTTCCTTTCTTCCAACCAGACCATCATCAATGTGTTAGCAGTGTTAAGCAGCATACAAACATGGCCGTCCTCAGTTTTGAGCACTAGTGGTTCAGTGTAAGTCCTCGTCATTTGTTATGTATTTATTATAAACAATATTATTTCGCAGGGTGGTAGAGAAATTTGAAATAATAGCTACCAATCTTATCCAGCAGCAGAACTTTACAGAACTCCGAGTTATTCAAAATCAGACAGTACTTATTGCCCAAAAGGTTATTGTTGATGATTTAAAGTGTAGGAGAGGAATTCAACCTGTTATCCAGCTTCCATTAGCAAACCTCACCATTAAAGGAAAGACCTATTCAACAGTGGATAACACCCAAACACAAGGAGGAAGTACCAATACAACTCTCCCACCTATGTTGACAGCTTCAGTTGTACTCCCACCTTCAATGTTCAGTTCAATAGCAGTTGCTAATTCCAATATACTAACTAATATTGGCATCTTTTTTTCCACCTACAAGACAGCATCTTTATTTCCATTGACAAATGCTTCAAATAACATCACTGTAATACCTCATGTTATTGGTGTGACAATTGTTGCAGGGATGACAAACAACCTCACTGATCCTATTGTGATTAGTTTTACCATACCAAATATGGTAAGGTATATTAATGACCAAAATAGCACATAACGTGTTATGCACCTTATGCTGCACAGAACTATTCAAACTATTTATGTGTGAGCTGGAATTTTTATGCAGCAAGTAAGAATCTTATAGTTTGTGGATGAGATGTGTGAATTAGGGTGTGGCCAATAGATACAAATGGTAAAAAATAGGATGCAAATAAGGGAGATGGTGCATGTGATGCTGCCAGAGAAATACTGTCCCTCCATGTAGGTGGTGCAGGCAACTGGACTACTGATGGATGTGTTACATATGTGCGTCAGAGCAATCAGGTTGCTTCTAATATTGAGTGCCAATGCTTCCACTTGACCAACTTTGCCATTCTTGTGGTAAGGCAACGAAAGAGTACTATATAGCACTATTGCTTTATCCACACATAGGACATATCAAGTAGGGTCCAGCCCAACCAGCCTCTGGATGAGGTTGCTCAGCGTGCATTGGAGGTCATCTCCTACATTGGTGTGACACTGTCCTTGTTTGGTCTGGTACTAGCACTTGCTGCTCTACTGCTGATAAAGTAAAGGACTAGATACACAATCATGTATACTTCTGCATATACACATATAGATATAAAGATTAATTATGCAGATGTTGTAATGTAGATGATGCATTCCCTTTTATTCATGATGATTCTTGTAACTGTTTGTTTAGAAAGCTGAGGCAGAAGGATGTTTCCAAGTTCCACATCCAGCTATGTAGTGCCCTCATTGGCATGCTGTTGGTGTTTGTGGTTGGGATTGATAAGACAGAAAACTTTGGAGGCTGTGTGACTGTGTCTGTGCTGATCCACTACTTCACTCTGGTGGCTGTGATGTGGATGGGGGTGGAGGCTTTGTTCATGTTCCAGAAGATTGTTATTGTGTTTGTCCAAGTCACCGCACGTTATATCACTGTTCTCTCTCTCACCTGTTGGAGTACGTTGGAGATGATATACATGTAATATTGATATATTTATTTTTGTACTTATACGCAGTGGTCCCGTTGGTTCCAGTCGTTATTCCTTTGTCGATTGATAGAAATTTACTTGTGAAACGGAACTCAACTGAAGGATAGTACGTCCATATTGTGTTCTCATTCACATTGCTTTTACATTCTACTTGTTCAGTTGCTTCATCAATAACGTAACCGTATTCTTCACTACATTCTTGGGACCTATCCTCCTGGTACTTGCCTTCAATGCGGTCATATTTATTGTGGTGATCGTGGTCCTTGTTAAGCACCTTATCAAGCGATCAAAGGAAAAAGCGAACAAGTATACAACTATTCAAATGATGGCTAACGTTACTGGGATAAGCTGCCTACTGGGTCTCACGTGGGTCTTCGGAGCATTGACAATCACAAAAGCCGATCAGGCGTTCCAGATTGTGTTCACAGTAACCAACTCATTGCAAGGTTTCTTCATATTTATTTTCTTCTGCGTACTAAACGGCGATGTTCGCTTGGCTTGGACGCAAAAGTTACTCGGCAAACGACCTACAACGAAACCAACTAGCAGTATGAAGGACTCAACGAAGCAATCAACAAAGCCGCCTTCTAGTACGCAGTTAATACTCAGTCATGACCACGTCATCAGTGAACAGTCGGAGTCTTTTTACACCAATGACGCGTATCTAGTAGATACTGGGGGGTCGCCTGCACATCTCACGAGCACTTTCTCCAGCCACAAAATCCACATGACAGAACAGGTGGAGTTGAAGTCTGTGGATAAAGCTGAAAGCGGTGGTGAGACCAAGACAATGAGCACAACTTCATTTTGATACAGTTACCCAATATTACCCAATATGCTGCAATAGTGCATAGTGGATGATTTAATACTATAGTTAGTTGCAATAGTTGTTGTGTTTGCGGAAAAGCATATACCGGTATGGTATATGATTGCACTAGTAACTTTATAGAAAGTTCATGTAACAACTACTGATGTCCACTGATGCATGCATGCATGCAGCTTACAGCGGTCCAATGCAGTCATCCTGAATGGAACAAATTTTGTAAATAATTTAAATGTTCTGGAGTCAATGACGCTGTCCAACTTATATGGCAAACTGAGTATCATCCTTGTCAGGTCTAATGCCAGAGCCATAATGCTGAGATCCCTGATGCCGGCTGCTGGAGGTTACTCGGAGAACATTTAATGATAATCATAACAATGTATATAGGGGGTGTAACATAATGTTTTAGATTAATTATGTCAATAATATATATTATATAATTATGTAATAATTATAATTATGTATTGGGAAGGCCCTGCTCTAGGTATTATTGTCAACCTGCCTAAATGTGAGGTGTTCAGCCGACATGGCCTTGACATGTTCCCATTATGCATGAAGAAATCTGTCAAGCCCAATATGGAGATTCTAAAGATTCCCATTGGTGACCAGGAATTTTGTTCCTCTTTTATCTCCAAAAAACACACCAAAGCTAAGATCCTATTGTCACAACTTGAGACAACTTGAGGAGGTTGGGATAGTTGATCCACAGGTTGCATTAATCCTTCGTCTTTGTGGGGCCTTTTGCAAACTGGTACATCTGGCAAGGGCAACTCCATCAACACTCACATCTAAATTCATTGCTCTTATCGATGATGATATCCGAATGACCTTCTGTCGATGCATTGGGGTAGACATGTCAGATACAGTCTGGCAACAAGCTCAGCTTAGCCCAAGTAGAGGGGGCCTTGGGTTTCGGTCATTGTCCCACCACTCACCAGCAGCTTTTATCTCCAGCTCCTTATTCTCATCTGGCTTTGGTCTGCAGTCATCTCACCATCTGTCTCAAGCAGTACTAGTATAGATCTTCAACAGCTTGGTCTCACCTGCTGATGCAATTAGTGTTGAGTCTCTCCTCACTTCACCAGTCTCCCAGAAATCCCTTTCTGCTAAGTTAAATGATCATGTTTTCAGCGCACTGCTGAATTCATCATCTGTAGCAGATAAGGCACGTCTTCTGTCAGTTTCTTCCCCCCATGCTGCATCCTGGCTTTCAGTTGTGCCCTCTGAGAACTCGGGGCTTCACATGGATCCACCAGTTTTCCAGGTTGCCATCAAATGGTGGTTTGGACTTGACACCTCAGAGGGCTCCCAATGTGTACTGTGCCAAGGCAGTGCACTTGATCACCTTGGCCACCATGCAGTTACCTGCAAATATGGTGGTGATGTGGTCTCCCACCATAATAGGATTAGGGACATCCTGGTGGAGACCTGTCATCGGGCGCACATAGGGGTTAAGGTGGAAGTTGGCAACAACCTTAGCAGAGACCACAGCAAGACCCATCCAGCTGACATCTTACTTCCCAACTGGTTCTTGGGCAGAACTGCAGCATTAGATGTGTCCATCACCTCACCGCTTAATCCTGTCACTTTGTTGGAAGCGGGAGTGTCGGCCACAGCTGCTGCCCAGGCCACCGAGGCTAGAAAGCACCAAGCAAATAACCCTAAATGTTCAGATCTAGGGTGGGTTTGTGTCCCTATGGTAGTGGAAACCTATGGGGTTTGGGGAAAGAAAGCCACTACCATCATCTCCTCAGTAGCCTCCAGACTTGCCACCTCCACATGCCGGCCAAAATCCATCGTACTCAACGAGATCTATGGTCGGCTGAATCTCAACCTGGTCTGTGCCAATGCCACAGCTGTCCTTTCTAGGATAGCTCCTCCGCCATAGACCTAACTTTCACATATAATGTGTTTATTGAGTATTGTATATGTGTACTTATATATTTGGAGTATTGAAAAAATATTAAACCAAAATAAAAATAAAATAAAAAGCAACTGCATGAGTGACATCTGCTCATTTGTCTACAGTGAAGACTTCTATTACAAAAAAAAAAATTAAAACCATTTTGCATCTTAACAATACCAGTAGTGTACTTTGCGTTCCAGATCAGTATGTTTCTGCCATTGAAATACGACCCTCTCTGTGATGGCACTGATGGTTCTCTCCATAGAAAGCTTACAGCCCATGCAGAACCGTTCAAGCTGTATGTTGACATCCTCCTCAGAAGTTGTCAATGTTACATGTAAAGCTATAACTAATGTTTTGCACTTGGGTAGCCTCTGCCACACACATTCTAAAATATTTGGGGCCACTTCTGGATGTGGTAATCCATACCTATACATGTACATGTGATGCATATGTACATAAACATACATGTGCTGATGACAAATAAATATAAAAACATGAGAAAGTTAGTGGTACATATAATTTGAAGGCAATTGTGGTGTAAAAAGGAAGGGAAGGGAATGTACAAGCATGTTGTTTGCGTGTGAAATATACATTGTGTAGGTAGGACTATTATACGAGCAGAGTTTTCCATAAAGTGCAGGTGCCCCTTATAGGTCAGTCCTGTGCTTCAAAAGAAGCTGCAGTAGACTAAGTAGAGATGATCTGATCACTAGAACCTTGTCATCTGTTAACCCATTCTGCTAATATGGTGACTACCTGGGATTAATATAAATGTTCAGTAGCATTTGATGTCATGATAACTTGCCCACTAAATTCCAGTATTGTATCTGAAGTTGGAAGTTACTGTCAGTATATCTGCCAGGGCTGCAGAAATGAGAAAATGAGGTTAGTAAATATGAGGAAAATGATGCTAAATACATTGAACGTAGCAGGATTTGTGTCCCTCTTTTATAGGCAGGCAAACGGCATGCAAACTCAGTGCAGCTTTGAGTTTGCCTAGTGGTTCTGCAGGCTTGATCGTTGGTTTCTGTTTCATGAGTTCTTCTACATTGTCAGGGTAGATAGCTTCATCTGCAGTGAGTCCAGCCTTCATTTTCACTATCAACTCATCGATCTGTGTGACCAAATTTCTTCCTTCTAAACAATACTGCATGATCAATGCATCTTTTCGGAATGAACACAACTAAACTATATTAAATATACATGTAAGCATAATTAGCACAAATAAAAGATAACTTGATTACAAAGTGAATAAACAATGTACACTAGGCCTACCTCACATTGATAAATAAAATTAATATTCATTTCAGTTTTTAGTTTCACCTTGCGGGGACGGGATCTGGTTTGAGAAATTCTTCTGCCTTTAAAAAAAAATTTCTTCCTTGTTTGTCTAAATCCATTGAGCTGTGTTTTATTTTTTTCCGTATTCTCACATCACCATCCAATGACGCTTGTGAAACCATTTCAGTCAATCCTGGCACACCGGCGCTTTCACAATTCCGTGCAGCACCTCCTATATGTTTTCTAATAGCCTCCAAATTCGTCTCCATTGGTTCAACGATCTCCGTTTGCAGATGGGACCATTGCCTATACAACTTTAGAGTTTCTTCTGCGGCTTTTGTAAACGACACCATCGCCTTACCGTTAACTATATATCAGTACAATGCAACCTTCGTCAACCCTACCACCATGTAACAGTGTTCTTTAAAGGAGGGAGGGGTTCTCCCTGCCTCACCCTCACCCTTTTATTTCATTTTATGGAGTGTTCAACTTGGTTACGTCCTTAAAAAGAAAGTGGGAGGGTGTGCAATTTCATGGACTGTGAGTTACCAATGCAATGTTCGTGTGCTTTGTCACCAATCCTACATATACAGGTGTATACATGTAAAGTGTACACATAAATATAAGCATACAATATTAATCATGCATCCTCCGGCACCAGAACAAAACACATCAACATATAAGCAACATTTAAACACACACACACACAAACACACAAACACACACACACACACACACACACACACACACACACACACACACACACACACACACACACACACACACACACACACACCACACACACACACACACACACACACACACACCACACACACACACACACACACATACATGTACACACACACACGCACACACACACCTTGGGCTGTCTCTTTAACTCTGATCATGAGTGTCAAAAGTGAAATCATTGAGTGGTCTGACCTCCATGGCCTTGTATAACAGGCTTCTGTTCACAGAGGCATTCAATGTGATCCAGTAGGAAGATATATCTCTCATAAGCCCATTGTATAGCTGAATATTTAACCTGGCCTCAGTACAGATGTGGACATACAGTTTGTAGTCTTACAAATTTCACTGAAAGCCTTAGCTTGGAGCTATTCCTTATGGCATGCAATTGAACTTAAAACAGACAGCTGAGCTGGTAATAAATGCTGTTGACATAACAAAGTAACCTTTGGGCCTTATTTCGGGTGGCAATTAAGAAATCAAATTTTCATCTATCAGTTAGCAATAAAGAATGACAAAAAGGTGATGCTATATGTGCATAATGGTGACATACAGTGGTACAAGTATATTCCACGACATGCACACACAGTATGCAGAAAGTGTGTAATGCTGAAGTGCAGGAAGAGATTAAAGGCCTATACCTATACCTTTTTACTATATTTGGTACAAACCTATGTATTGTTCCTGTATGTAATTTACTCTATATATCGTCTATGGGGTGTATACTAACCAATAAAGAAACAATTCAAGATATAGATATAATAAGTTAATAACATTCTCTCTGAGAAGGTTAGTGGTATATAGCATTTGGTATAGTGATTGCAGATACGTAAACACAGCGTTCCTATATTTAGCAACATAATTGTAATGCAGTTCTAAAAAAGTGCCGGCTAAATATAGAAATATTGTATCTGCATGCAATCACTAGCTAGTTCTAATTCTTTTTACACCACCATGAATTACCTTCAAATCCGTTTTTATACCTTTCAAATCAGTGGCTCAATTTGCTATTCCTTAAAATGGCTGGCACATAAATAGCTAAAATTAATTTCGGGATTCCCCAACAGTTAATTACGTTATCACAAATGGTGTAAGGGATAATTGCGGGAATTTCCCAGGGGGTAACCAGTGGTTCCAAAATACCGTTATATATATAGTTCTGCATTACTATAGTAAAGATAAAAATTAAAATGACTTCAAGTGTCCACAACGAAGACGGCTTTAAAGTGGTTGCTGTTGAACTTGGCGATGGGTTTGCCCTTCTAGCCCCTCCACAAAGCCGTGTGGTGCGATCCGCTGAGCTCGTCAATGGGGTGCCCGTGCTCAACTTCGAGGAGCCTCCCACCACGGTTCAGCCGCTAACGGAGGAAGATATGGCGGTCGCCTGCCGCCTCGCACGTGAGAACACCAGGCCTGAGTTTTATTTTATCCCTTTCCCGCCAAATCACCCACTTGAAGGAAGACAGCTCATGATGTGTGAGCCGGAATGGATCGAAGGCACGTCCGTTTACAAAATCTTACTGGAAGCAGACTGGGCGATGAAAGGTCTCCACGTTGGAGTAAAAAGCAACGCTGAACGAACAAAGTTCTGGGCCTGACAGACAACCAGTCATCTGGAGGGACAGCTGGCGACACGGCTCGATTTCCCCGTGGAGAAAAAGAAAAAAAGCGGCTCCGTAATTATGTCCTGCGAATACGTCAAGGTTCGAAAGAGCGACACAAAGCTGGAATTTGTTGGCGAACCAAAGTTGCACATCAACGATGAGAATAGTACCGCGTACACCAGGTACATAAACCGCGTCCTTCCAAGCGTGGCCCATTACGACGAGCCGCTGTTTCTTAAGCTGCAGGAGATCATCAAGCTACTTCTCGTTTCCGAGTGGCTGGTGAAGGCGGGCGTAAAGATCAGTGCGCAGTGGATTGCTGAGCACATGCACCGACCGGCCAACGCTGTTTTCACCTAAGGCACCTCCGACGGCAGGCACTGTTGCACTGCAATCAAATGAAGGAGGGCAAGGGCTGCAACAAGCCGCTGCTCCTTTGCAGCAAACGGGACCCGGAACGTGCGCGCCAAAACCCACCAAAAATGTTGCCATGAAAAGGAGCGAAGCAAGACGGTGCAAAAAGGTCAGAAAAGGTGTCGGAAAGAGCCGCTACGGGTGGTACGACCACGGAAGTTACGAAATGGTGCAGTTCGAAGAAGACGGGAAGCCGTGCACGAGAATTATATCTCTGAAGTCCTACTTCGAGCGTCGCGTGATCGTCAACGGAGAGCTGAAGGAATCAGTGCAAGTGAAAGCAAATATTCCATTCCTCAACGGGCTGTTCAGCGACCCCACAAGCGAACGCAATAAAGAGAAACTGTGCCAGTTCCTTCAATACCAGTCCGAGTTCACTGGAATACTTGGTGCAGTTTCTTCGCAGTTGGATATCAAGAGAGAAAACGATGATGTGGAGATACTGATCTCGGCTGAGAGCAACCCTCTGTGTCTACCCCACCTTAAGGTTACCGGTACCTTGCGAGGAACCATCTCCAACTACGACATGCTCTACAAGGGTCTGGATCCAAACACTCCCCTCTATAAGGATGTAGTCCCCATGCAAGGTTCAGTCGTGGAACCATCTCTTCTCGAAGACGGTACCTTGGCCGCGGGTGTGGCAGGTCTCCTACGGAGGGGGCGGGGTGACCACTTCAGGCGGTGGAGTGACTACACGCAACATCCCAGTGATTGAAGAGAGGACTTTGATGAGAGAGCCAGCGAGGTTGCGGGAGCCTACCATCCCTCAAAGCATGCCTTATGAAGGTAAGAGGACCTTGAGTTTTGACTTACATCTGAATATTGTCCTCATGCAACCATACCTCATTCATTTGGATTAAATAATGGAGTGGGTCTTTGGTACATGTATACAATGGAACCTGTATTAATGGTCGGTCACCTGAGTTCTGAGTTGGGCAGCCACCAAGCATGCATGGGTCTGCGGCCTGAAGGTGACAGGTTCCACTGTACATGTATTTTTGTGTGAGTATTTTAGATTTTAACCTTAAAAAAAAGAAAAGATAAATACGATAATTTGCATGCCTCTCTTTAAGCCAAGTATTTAATTTTGTTACTTTCTTCTGCATGCAGGAAGCTGGATCAGACAATTGGTGTACTCTGAGGAGAAGTACAATGAAGTGGTGCAGAAGTTCAGAAGTAAGTGGAGTGGTGTGAAGGGAGAATGCCCTCCGGTCAACTATATTTTTGAAGTGAACAACGTCACACTTCTCAATCAGTGGAGTGGTTACATGGGAACACTCTCTGTTCAAACAGTCGAGGAACATTTCCATGGCACGTCTCTGGCCTGTCATCTGGCAGTTAATAAAAAGCTATGTTCTAGTCCCAAGTGTGGTATCTGTGGGATTTCTGGTAGGGGTCTGGATCGTATGTGCATCGGAACAAAAATCAATTTTCAGCGATTTGGTGATGGATTCTACCTGGCTCCCAACTCATCAAAGTGTCACGACTACACAGAAGGTGCTCACAACTTGAGAGCAATGCTTCTTTGTGATGTGTGCCCTGGAAGGAAACATCAGCTTCAGCATAAGAGTGAAACCCTCAGCAGACCTCCTCCAGGATTTGACAGTGTCATAGGGATTGTTGGCAAAGAACTGCACTTTCCTGAAATAGTCCTTTTCGAGCCAAAGGCAGTGATGCCTCGCTACATCATTATGTACACAAAAGATGGAGTGACTCATCCTCTGAGAAAATGAGCTCAACAGCTGAACAGATTCACACTTTATATTCATAATGGGTTCATGTATTTATAAATGGCTTGACCGAATCTGACTATTATTTACGCCTACCTAGAGTCCTATAGTGATAAAGACAATGAAACCTCTTATGTATCCTATCGCGCGATATTACCTTAATTGCATTATCAGTTCGGATCGAAAAGAATACTCGTGCATGTACATTAATTAAGTTATATTTAATTATAGGATGAAGACAACATGCATTGCTTATTCAGAAAGATGCCGTACTGAAGATCGATGCGACTGATACGCCATCTTCATTACAGTGAATAGAGATTGCATGTAGAAAATACCTTTTCAACAATTATTGTATTCTTGCTAGTTTAGAAAATTACACGTACAGTAATACAGATGATGTACGTACGTATAGTACCTTTAATTATTATCTATATCTACATCTAGCTATATGGTTAATAAAATTAATAATTAAAAATGTCTACTACGTACATAAATAAAAACGCGGTTCAGTCGGGACTTTTTAGCATCAGATTTTCCTATGTCTTCATGATCAGTGAGGACCCGATCGTTGTCATGTTCCACATGCCTCGGTCCCCTACGATACTTCCCTATCTGCATTAATTAATTATTATTATGCTCCAACCGTATAGGATTCCACGGTGCAATGGTGTTTTGCTAATCACTTTACCCACTTATGCCTTCTTCCTTAAAAATTTTGGGGAATCCCCCTCTCAAGGTCTTAATTACCAAATCTTGCTTATGTCTGCAAGCAGTCCCCACGGCACCCCTCACATCTTGAATGGAAGGACTGGATATTTGCACTATGCTGCCATCATCATGTGATCCCTCTTCTTCCCACCCCCACAATGCAATCCCTCCTCTTCCCAACTCCATCCCACATCCTTACCCCACCCCCTCAACCTTTTCCTCTCCACACACTGATATAATAGGCAATGCCCCATGACATCCTCACACCTTCAGGACATGGGCTGCATGGAATAATAAACTTGGAGCCAACTATATATTGCTACATGGTGGTTGTGGGAATACATACTAGTACAACATCTTTGGCTTAGTACATGTCAAACACTCTTCACCACACCAGCACCACTGCACTCCTACACATCTCACTGCAATACCACCATAACAAAGGCAGCCATCCCCCCCCCAGCCTGCACATAGCAATGTGCTCATTTCTGATGTGTACAAAAAGAAGAAAAAAGAATCAACACACAACTTAGATAAAAATTACATTCTAAAAAATGCACATCTAACATAAGTATTTTTTCCTTAGCTCAGCTGCCAGTGCTACTTCTCCAACACTTTGTGCCTCCAGAGCACCAATAATGGTGCTCCAGGTGCACTGATGGGGGTTAGGGGTGCTCCATTTAGCCAACATCACTTCAAATGCATGAAAATTACTATTTGGCCTCCCAGCCATCTGGGACTGGATATCATCGAGGTCCCTCTGGGGCACTTTTAGTTGTATGCCAACAAATCTCCACTTGGCTGGAACCACAGCTGCAACATCATTCATCAGGTCCTCCATTGTTGGTTCTGATGACCTGGTCCCTATAAACAGAGTACATGACACAAATGTGGCACATAAGCACTGCAGCTGTACCAAAGGGAATTGCACTCACCTGTCCTGGATGGTAACCACATCAGCTGGTCCTCACTCAGGTCTCCGTTCTGGTCTTCTAAAATGGTACACTTCCACTTGTATGCCGACCTTGAACACACCACTACAGCTACATGAGGAGGGTCTGAGGTACAACGGGCTCCTGCACATATGAAGGCATCTTCAAACTGGACATTATGGTACTTGAGCACCCTGCAGGCACTCTTGATATCACCGTGGACAAGACCTCTTATCTCCCTACACACCTCACTTGAAGCCTCATCAACGTGCACTTCTATATAGGAGAACATGTCAACAAGGGTCACAATTTCTGAGTTCTTATGTACTAATCTGATGCAGTTGCGATACAGACACAAAGGCTTGCCCCTATTCGTGCACACCTTCCAACAAGATGAAAGTAGAAGGGCCACAAGACAGCAAAACAGACCACTAGGAATATAGCAATGGAGAAACCTAATCATCAGAGAGGCACCTCTTTCAAGGTACTTGGACACTTGGATGGAGTCCAGGTGGGGCAGCAGAGCAGGCATCAAGTACTCATCATCTCTGATCATAGCTATGGCACCACGACTCACCAGCAACATCACTAGATCTTGTGGAGTGAACAGACCCTCTTTGTAGTGCTTTGGAAACTTCCTCAGTAGCTCCACTGACAACAGGCCATGGTCCCTGAACATGATGACCAGGTTACGTCTAACTGCCACACCCCCATCTGGGTTATCCCTCAGCTTGTGGTGGTACTGCACTAGTTCAGTCATCTTGGTGAGGACTACCTGGGGGTCACAGAACACAGTCTGGGGAAGAACCTCTGGGTAATATAAGAACACATTGTATGTATTTCACAACATGGTGCAAGGCAGCAGGGAGTGCATCTCCTTCAAATTTAAACCTTTTAGCAGACACCTGACACTCTACAAGACTTAAGACACCATCATGGGAAGACCTTTGGAGAACAACCTCTAGCCCAAACCATGCTATAGGCATTTTTATTAATTGCTGGGGTGACATGGATATGATTTGCTTCCTAAGTACCTGGGCAACATGTCTGTCCACATCTTCAGGGGAAAGACCATTCACAGCAAATATCAGCTCATTCATTTTTTCTCCACAGCAAAGCACCTCAAAGTGGGTAGAATCCAGTAATGCCTGGAGCTGTTGGTTTTTCTCATTGATGGTTTCAGCACAACTATCTTCTTTGGCATCTCGATGTGTTCCAACTATAATGATCAGAGGATGAGCATCCTGTGAGTGAATTGCTCCAAGACAGTGTTGAAGGATCTGTTTATGAGAGAGAGATGATCGATATGGTTTACCAACAGGCTTGCCATCTGCTCCATAGTACTCAATGGTGGGGTGATGTGATAGCTCTTCTGACAGCTTCAGTACAAATATTGTTACCATGGGATCTTGAATGAACAATGGAAGGATGTCATGGTATTGCAGCTGACCACCACTGTCAATGAACTGGATCCACTTCATGCCAAACAACTTCTTGTTATCTACAGAAGGAGATTTAGGGTTAATACAAGCAAATAACAAGGCCTGCTGCTCTTACCTGCGGATCGTGTGATGTGATGAACCAGCTCATCCTCTATATCAGCAGTCCTGCTCTGTTCAGGCTGGGTGGTGTCCTTGGTGATGTTCACACCAGCAGGGGTGGGACCAACAGTTCCATCACTGGGTACATTGGAAGGGTCTATGGCCAACTTTGGAAGAGTGCTCACCACATCAGCCAATGATGGTGCCATGGATACACCACCTTTAATGGTTCCTCCAATAACACTCATCAGTGCCTGGTCATCTTCAACCACAAACCAGTCATCCTCCTCTTGTTCACCCACACCAGCCAGTGTGAAGGAGATGGCTCTAACAGGATTTTCAGCCAGTCCTGTACTGACACACTGCTTTGGATGGTCCTTCTTCAGAAGGAGGTGTTTGAAGTGAGTCTTGCCAACACCAGCAGCTCCAAGGATGAGACACTTGGTCACTGAAGTTTCCACATATCCCTTAGTCATGGCCTCCTCATAGAGCCTCCTGAATGAAGGTATCAAATCAGATATGTAAAAGGTGGCTAGCCATACCCTACAAAAAAATCTTGGCATGACATGCCATGATTTATTCCAAATTCTTGCGTGACATGTTTTCGCATGTGTTTCACTTTTTCTAGAGCACTACTGAACATGGTTATGGCATTAAATTGCAGGCATATCACTCTTCTAACTTTTACAGGATGAAGAGTTTCTAAACCGCGATTCCCAGATGAGGCATGCGCACTAATATGCCAAGGGGCATGCCGCTTTATAACTTCTCGGGGAACGCGTTCTTGAAAGTCTTCAACCTGTACAAGTTAAGAGTGATAATCATATGCCTACAATTTAATGACATAAGCATGTTCAACTATGTTCTAGAAAAAGTGAAACACATGCAAAAACATATCACGCATGAATTTGGAACAAATCATGGCATGTCATGCCAAGATTTTTTCGTAGGGTAGCCACAATTCACACAGCTTACTAAAGTTCCATTCTATATATAAACATCAGGGACATGCACACCTAAACATCAGGGACATGCACACCTTATAAACACACACCTAAACATCAAGGACATACACACCTAAACATCAGGGACATGCACACCTAAACATCAGGGACATACACACCTAAACATCACCTAAACATCAGGGACATACACACCTAAACATCAGGGACATGCACACCTAAACATCAGGGACATGCACACCTAAACATCAGGGACATGCACACCTTATAAACATCAGGGACATACACACCTAAACATCAGGGACATGCACACCTAAACATCAGGGACATGCACACCTAAACATCAGGGACATGCACACCTAAACATCAGGGACATGCACACCTTATAAACATCAGGGACATGCACACCTAAACATCAGGGACATGCACACCTAAACATCAGGGACATGCACACCTAAACATCAGGGACATGCACACCTAAACATCAGGGACATGCACACCTAAACATCAGGGACATGCACACCTTATAAACATCAGGGACATACACACCTAAACATCAGGGACATGCACACCTTATAAACATCAGGGACATACACACCTAAACATCAGGGACATGCACACCTAAACATCAGGGACATGCACACCTTATAAACATCAGGGACATACACACCTAAACATCAGGGACATGCACACCTAAACATCAGGGACATGCACACCTAAACATCAGGGACATGCACACCTAAACATCAGGGACATGCACGCCTAAACATCAGGGACATGCACACCTAAACATCAGGGACATGCACACCTAAACATCAGGGACATGCACACCTAAACATCAGGGACATGCACGCCTAAACATCAGGGACATGCACACCTAAACATCAGGGACACACCTACACACAAGGGACACTCCTACATCAACATACACCAGGGACATACATGTACATGTAGGTACCTATACACACCATGGCCACACCTTCACCATTGTACACATCAACACACCTACATACACTCTGCTTATACAGGCATAATCTTAGAGTAAGTGATGGGCCTAAAAAATAAACGTGTAACACTGCATTAGCCTAACAAGGGTATCACCCCATATTTGGCCAAATGCCTGGGATTGGTATTTAGATCCCTCATATTTAATGTATTTAGTCAATCACGAGGGGACTCCAGCCCCTCCCCTCATAGGCAACAGATTGTAGGGTTCTATAATGTTGGTATCCTGGTGCAATATCAGGGCCTTCTGTCAGGTTGTTGATATGTGCTGGATATGGGCGGACATATGCAGTAACATTATGTGAGATATTATGGCTTCTGCAGATATTGTGAGCATTTAAGTGGTCCCTGCTCAGATGTGTATACATGCAGAAATATCAGTTGCCACACATCAGTATGACAGAATGTACCATAGGCACAGATTTCATTTAACCTGGGAGGGAGGGGGGGGGGGGGGACCACACAAATATAACCTCGTTATAGCATGGGGAGGCAGGTCAAGCACATGTATATGTACGATGCATGCATATTTACGTACACCAGGGGGACTAAGCACCCTCAACAATATGCCGGGGAGGGGGGGGGGGGGGGGGGGGGAAGGCTTGTACCTCTCAGCCCCACGTACTCTATGCCTATGTAGGTTACTTATATATTACAGTAGCTGCAACTCTCAAAGCAACCATTACTGCCTTCATAGAATGCTCCCCCAAAACAAAGCACTTTAACTACAAAGAGGTCTCTAGATACCCTCCAATCCCCCCCCTCCCCCCACACACACACAATGTGTTTAGTGAGGTGTCCTTAGCACACATTCATGCATCACTATGGTCAGGTAACTCTACATAAGGTTGTGTTACCCTCACCCTGGTGTGACCTCTCCGGCTGAGGGGATGGGAACCCACACACCATGTATAGTAAAGCTCACCACCATCAACACCCACAGGTACACATGACCACCATCAACACCCACAGGTACACATGACCACCATCAACACCCCCACAGGCACACATGGCCACCATCAACACCCCACAGGTACACATGCACAATAAACACCCCCACAGGTACACATGATGGATGATGGAGCACCTCTCTACTCTATTTTATAGATTACTCATGCATATGTATACTGGAAGAATTTAATTTATTTTATTTTATTGTAAATTCCTGTTTGTGTATTGTTTCATTCATATTATTTATGGTAGGTCCTATGTGATTCCATTATTGCCGATGCACCGACACGATGTCTCATCATATCAAATCTCGACAACACTGCTTAAAGCATTTACAGTCAAATACGTACAGGCTAATAGCTGCATGAGTCGCACAGCCACGTTATGCTACAGCCTTCCATTCCAATCCTATTGGACTCCTTGATGCACGTACGGTAGAACATTTAACACACTCCAACATACCCTTGTCTTCGGTACTCCGGCACGTGCAAAACACCTCAATCTTGTCATTTTTTCATGTGGCTACGCGCTCTCGATCCTTCTTTTCAGCATTTCAGACGGAAAGGGTTGTATCACAACATTCTCTAAACACTGTTGTAAATATGGTCCCGTATGGATGTACCTTCAGTGTTGAAGTGCAAGTACTGGGGGTTCTTCCCCAGCACAAAGAGCAGTGGCAAAAGCCAACTCAAAATGACCACAATACATGGTGTAGTTTGAATTAT
The DNA here is from genome assembly GCA_949361645.1 of Spongilla lacustris. Taxonomy (NCBI): domain Eukaryota; kingdom Metazoa; phylum Porifera; class Demospongiae; order Spongillida; family Spongillidae; genus Spongilla; species Spongilla lacustris. The sequence goes on from OX442415.1 coordinate 3,724,012, forward strand.
TTTCAACAGCAACGAAGTCTATGCTGATACGACGTTCGGTTGACATAAGAATCGAACAGATTATCTGCTTTGTACTGAGAGGAGTGAAGCACTTGGATAAATTCTTTCCTGCCTCCAATCACTGCAAAGGGACCAGACACCAGTGGATCCTAGTAAAGAATTTTGCAAGCCTGGTGTGCCATACCGTATCTTCAATAAACGCTGTGTTGCATTGACAATTGTGTCACTTGGGCACATTTATTTCCCACGCAGGTTGATCTCATAGACATGAGGCATTTGCCACATGGAGAAATGAACTGAGTGCATTTTTCATAATTAATGTAAACATCGTTGGTCCAAATTCAATTTTGCCTATGCCATTGAAAGCAAAACAGCTATAAATGTTGCAAATGTATTAACATGCAGATTTTAATTTGGTATATACCTCGCATACTTCACTCGGACAATGGCCGAGAATTTGTAAATCATGTGATTGAAGGTTTACAGGCAATGTGGCACACACAAATACAACTAGTGAGTGGTCGACCTCATCATCCACAGAGCCAGGGGTTAGTGGAATGTACTCACCAAACACTTCAAAAGAAATTATAGGGGGAGAGATAATGAAGAGCAAGCTGAAGACACCACCATGGGTGAATGGCTTCCAAAAATAGCCTGTATAAGCTCTTTTTACTTTAATGCTGTTTGATTATATTTGCCTGGGAGGCACCACACATGCAGTAGAAAAAAAAGCTGCAAGAGGTCACCTTTACTGGCCTAAGCATAACAGCTGACACAAGTATGTGACAAAGCATAGATATCATTAGTGCTGCGTGGTGAGGACTTGTATGCTGATACGATCTACATTGTGAGAGCCACAATTCATGCAGTACATAAAAACAAAATGATAGCAGAACTATGGCTCACATTATTCGGATTGCTTATTTCGACTGGACTGGAATTAGTTGGTGTAATATGCATTCTTACCATGACCAGACGACAGAATTATGAACATATTTGTATCACTGAATTCACTAACACCCGGCGCGTCAGATACTACTATACAGTACCTGCTCCTTGGTGGGAACAACGAGGACGCCCTCTGCATCAAGGCGCGTTATATTCATTAATGAACTGTCGCACTTCATGTGTTGCACAAAACAAAATTGTTTTACACTCTCACCAAAGGCTGAATAGTCACGCCGGTTCCCCTCTTTCCGTTAGGAGGGAATTTCTCTGATAGGATTGCGACAAATTCAGACTCACTGACACCAACGATCTCAGCCGCATACATGTGTATGATGAAAATCCGGTCGACCGGATTTTAACTCCCGACCCGCTTTAAATCGGGTTGACCGGATTTATATAAATCGGGTCACGGATTCAAACCGGGCCGTAACATATATATGTGCAATGCCAGCTTAAGACTTAATAAGTGTTTTCCTAAATCCTTAGGATTTTTGGGTAGTTTGTTGATGGACAACCTTTACTTTTTGACCCATGCAAGCAATGTTCCGACGCTTAAACGTTTCTTATAACCATCACCTTAGTTTAATTTATAGAAATTCACTAAACAAATGGAACATGTTTGGCCTTTGATGGGCACACAACCAACACTGCACTGTCAAACTAATGTACCAAAACCTGTCGTTTCCGTAGCACAACCGCTTGGCGGCTCGCTCCCCCACAATGTAAGCTAGGGTACATAGGAATTGTGACTCACTGTGATGGTTACAAGGACGCTATGCGCCAAAACAAAAGCGATGGGCACACAATAGCCTATATGAAGTAAAAATACCAAACAGGACGATAACAGCTCCAACCAACTATCCTTATTTGATCTTAAAATACGGGTACACACGGGACTTTGTTTCAAGGGTGCTGCGATCCATCAGATGAAGAAGCCTACCAACTATACATACATGTAGGTACTAAGGATTATTGAAAACTGGTGCCTTTAACTTTACAACTAATTCAAGAGGCTTGCAAGCCGTGCAGAATTGACTCTGAAGAAGCAGTGCATCTCAATAATCCAGTTCTTGTCAAACCCAGTGGACATTCTCACAAATGACACTTGGTGGTGGCCAAGTACAGAAGGAGGGTGAGCAGAAGGTTCTGGAAATAAATTACCCGTATTTTAAGATCAAATAAGGATAGTTGGTTACCTTGTGGCATTCAAGACTTGTAATCAAATAAATTGGCATGACGATTGTCTCCTCCGATCAGATTGTGATTTCTTTCATTGAATTAGCTGAACAAACTAGTAAATTGGAACCAACCAAGAGAAACATTGTGCTTTCCAGTGTAGAAGTACATAAATATTGTGAAGGGATGGGGATCAGCTGGAGATTCAATGTCCTGAAGGTCCCATGGTGTGGAGGGTTGTAGCGGCTAGTGAGATCAACCAAGCAATGTTTGTGAAAGGCTTTAGGTCAAAGCTAAGCTCTCCTATGACAAACTGCTGACTGCTTTGGTTGAGGCAGAGATGGTGCTGAATTCAAGGCCACTTATCTATATTTCTGCCGATGATCTTGAAGAACCGTTAACTCCTTCACACCTGCTTGATGGCAGGTGACTTATGAGCCTTCCAGACCACCTGGATGTGAATCCGGATGCTGATGTTAGTGATGAAGAAGGTGACATTCAGTTAAGGGTTCGACTAAACAACATCAATTAAGCATTTTGGATGAGGTGGAGGCAGGAATATCAGATTCTGCTAAAGTTGCATGAAGCTCACTGACATTGTCACAGCAATGGAGAGCCACAGCTGTCCAAAGGAGATATAGTCTTGGTTCACTCAGATGATCAGCCACGCAGCTGTTGTAAGCTTGGGATAGTTGAGCAACTGATTGTAGGAACTGATGGACAAACAAGAGCTGCTAATAACAAGAATGGCAGAACATCAGCATTGGATAGGCAGATACAGCATCTGTACCCATTGGAGATAGCTTCTCCACTCCATGCTACACTTGATAATCATGACAATGCCAAGAATGATTCAAATGTTCAGCAACAGGTTGTCAACACTTCTAGACCAAGGTGATCCGCTGCTGCCCAAGTTAGAGATAATATTCTTGCACAAGCTATTTCAGGATATGAAGAATGTACTGCAAATTTTCTAGTTAGTAAATTGTATGTATTTCACTGTGTTGGCCATTGAGTTGGCCAAGGTGGGGAGTGGGTTGGACATTTATTCCTATATGAGTAATAATGATGTCATTGTATACCATGTGATTATTCATTACTGTTGAGAAAGAACTTTACCTTGCCTCGCGTGTAATGTATCTCGAGTAATCTGCGTTGTAGGACCTCTCAGAACCAGAATGGCTAACACGTGATTTTACTTACAGTGCGGTAGATATGAAGGCACTTTTGGCACAATTCCCACGCCATACTTGACAGCATACTGCAGCACTTTCATTACACTTTGAATCCATAATTTAAATTACATGTATAAATTAAACCTAAGGTTTGTTTACTATTTTCATTCTGAGACACACTTCACACTCTATACTTCTATGAGTCTACACATTCTCTAAACTATTTAACAACTCCATATGCACAACATGGTTCCATATGCTTAATATCCAAGTTTTTTTTTTTATTGACCTTTTCGTATGCGTTGTTCTCTTCCAATTCGACATTTTCCATGGGAACAGCAATTAACATATAGGTGCTTTTCGCTTCACAAGAGAACATGTTATGGCTACTATTATAGTTATTACAGTAGATAGCACAATTATAACGGCAGCTCCACTTATGAGTCCAATAGATAATACACCTAAAATTATAATGTGAACACACAGGGATAGATGAGAGCACTGCAATGTTAACAATGACAGCAAGCAACTAACCAATTGCATTATCACTTTTGCAATCATTTGTATTAGCAATGGTAGGCACAATTATCTCAGTTTCAGTCAGACTTGGTGATACTTGGAATGCTTGAGTCTTCATGTGTATTGTATAATGTTGTAAAGGAAGAGGTGAATATAAAATACACATTACTAAATTGTTTAGAAACACAAATATAAGTTAAGTTAACATTACTTTATGAAAAACTATATTTGATTCAACTAGTGATTGAACTTCCATCATTAAATACTTTTATAAAGCTGAATTCTCGTGCAGTGCACAGAGGAGGACACATTAGAAAGAATAAACTATGTTTTGCATGCATTACCGAATTTCTTTCCTCATTTAGCCTTTTTATTCATATGTAAATTATTACATGACCAACAGAATACTGTTTTTTCAATGTTGTTTTTTAAACTATTACGATCAAATTTGATCCTTCTATTAGAGAATTGAATCATAAATAAAATATTAATGAGCACTCGAAATGAGTAACAGTAGATATATCCCAACCTTTTTACTCTGATAAATCATTTCATGCTCATGTGTAATAGAATATTTGTGGGTTTGCTCAGTGACAGTGTGGGAGAATTCAGCACCCCAGGATTGTATGAACTATGGTGTTGGAAATGGCTACTGTGGGCACTGATCAAAAGGACAATTACAATCGGTAACTAAAATAAAAACATATGCAGTAATTGTGACATTTTCTCACAATAACATATATCTGTGCACATACACAGACACACATGGATGCAAATTTACTTTTAAAGCACTGAAAGTTATGATGTTTCTTAATAGCTAAATATTATATCATGCAGGTGATTGAATTGTGCAGGTTTGGAATCACAAACGAAAGGGATGCCATCCCACTAAAATTGATTGAAACAGACCTCTATTAAGAATCACCATCTATAACAATGGTCAGTGATTGTTGGAATAGACCACTTGAATTGCTCCTTAAAACACTGCAAATGTGTTACTACCCACATTTACTACACCTGGAGAACACCTACACTTCAGATGCTGCATGCATGCAAGCAAGCAATGATGGATGCTGGATGGTAAAAGATAGCATTTAGCATCACCTTTGTAGGCAAATTATCAGGGACTGTATACAGCATGTAATTTTACATTTCGAGGTAGCAAATTTCAAATCCATCATAATCATTATACTCCTGATATCTCAATGGTATGGGTGTGAATATATGGTTGTGGTCCAGGTGTTCAATTCACGATGATTAAGGCATGGGACGAACGACAAATAATGAATTTAATTGGCATGGATGAACCAATCTTTTTTGAATTGTAATCATTCCTTGCAGGTAGATGCTTTCAGGACTTTTTTTTCAGCAACGACAGTCAAGTTTGTTTGTATCACATTTTACTCCTTTGAGGATGTAAGTTATCTTTTGTCTGTATTTGTTTCACCCTTAAACCAAAAAGAAATTCATCATGGTTCTTTAAGTCCATTGAACTTATAAAATCCCTTTGCATGTCGTCCAGCAAAGCCTGTAAACATTTACCTTAAGGTACTATGCGGCTACCTCGACAGCTGCATGTGACCAACAAAACGTGATACGCTGCCAAACAACAAAATCAACAATAACCGTTCTTCTAAACCACACCAAATACTGAACTGGTCCGTAAAGAATGCTATTTTCTACGCTTATCTATAGCAACATAAATAAATACCCCATGGAAATGTGACAGTCAGATCTAGAGCTGCTGGTTTGCCCAAATCCCAATGAGGGATAAGAATGTCTGCTGGCCGTGTTCTATGTCCTTCATGCCCCAAGCCACTTCCTGCTTCAACTTGAGGATCCAAACAGGCCCGTCGGCAAGATTCTAAGAGGACATCCCTGAGCCTGTTATGCTGCGTCACCACTCTTTTCTCATCTGTGCTTGCATGTTAAGGCATGGTGACCTAAAGGCATGGGATGGGCAAAAAGAGCAAATAGGATTATCAGTAACAGCAATGCCCAACCACCACTTTACAGCAGTCTGAAACTCAGCAAATTTTTTTATTTTTTTTATTCAAATACTTTAATGGAAACGGGTGTGGCATGTGGATTTGCAGCTCTGGCAGCCGAGATATGCAAGCACAATGCTAATGATGCCAAGTGCTCAGAGCTAGGCTGGACATGTGCAGTAGAGACGTATGAGTGCTGGGGTGCAGAAGCCATGCAGACTTTATCACACCTTAATTGCCTCTCGCCTAGCCACCAGGGTAAATTGCTCCAAGTCCCATGCTACCTGTCTATTGTATGGCAGGCTTAGCCTGACTTTGATATGAGCCAACGCACAGGCACTCCTGTCTCGAGCAGGATCATCTGTGGAAGATCCATAGAACTTATTGTAATATTAGTCCTTTTGTTTGTAATGTATATGTGTATTATGTAGATACTACTAATTAATCATGAAATTTTTTTATACATCTTGGAAAATATGCATGCGCCCCGTAATATAGCATAAAATACAATCCTATGCCACCTAATCTACCTGAATAATCTGTTTAATTTGTATGTTACACTATGCAAATTCAATTCCTCCTGGAAGTATCCCTCAAAATAATTTGGAACAATTTGAAATTTTCACATACCTGCTCACAGGCTACATCTTATGATTTGCAATATCAATGGATTATTAGATATATACATATTTTATTTCATTTCTCTAATCTATTGGCATGGTGAGTATGTCACAAGGTATGAAAGCCAAGTTTCATATTATGTATTGCAGCATGCAAATAATAGTAAGCACATTGTTCACCAACTTACTGTGAACAATGAGCTGGATGGAGACAGAGGACACTCCAATGGAGTTAGTGGCATTACAGGTATATGTACCACTGTCCCCCAAGCCTAAGACTGATATGGTAAGCAATGTAGAGGTATTGGTAGACTGGACTGAGAAATGTAACTGGGAGGTGAGAACACGTCCATTAGGAGAGGTCCAGGTGATGGCAGGGAGAGGGGAGCCACCAAAGGTACAGTTCAACTGCACATTGTCACCTTGGACACCATAGACAATGGGTTGAGGGGACTGTATGGTTGGTGAGGCTGAGGGAAACATGATGCAACTTAAATGAATGTGGTCAAAATGAGGGCAATATACAATGTAGCATCCCTAATTCACTACCCAATCACTCAATTCTCAAAAAGGAGGGAGGGGGGAGCATGTGTACAGTTCGCAACTCTGACACTAATTATGAATAACCAACCCACTACTCTAGACTGATCTGTTGCTGTGATATTCATTTGAAGACACCAGTGGTATAAGAAGGGATGTCAAAACAAGAGTGATAATAAAACAAAATGGATTTGTCCCTTTTAGTACAATTACAAGGCAATGTTCTACAAAAGTGGTACTCAGTATTTCATATGAGTTAATATCATGATGACCATTTAAAAGTGTTGTGTTTTGCAATATTATATTAATTGTGACTGCTCGACTGTACATGTGATTGTGAAGCCTTTGATTGTAAAATAAACTTGGTTACCAATTTCTGGCTCACCAAACATATATGCACGTGGTAGGCATCCTTCATAAGCAATATATGTGCCTATATACTGACGCATGTTGTATACCTCAAGTCTCTTACCATCCAATTGTATGCAAACTTATCATTATCTCTTCTCTGAACCACACAGTAATATTTTACATTCTTATGCATACATTTACATACTTACAGTATACTGACAGAGTGACATAGGATGAGGACACGCCCCTACATTGGAGGCATTGATTGTGTATGTACCGGCATCCACAGGAACTAGGGATGATATGGTAAGGTTTGTGGAGGATCCATTAGAACTAATAGAGTATCGAGACTGGGAGACAATTACACTTCCATTTGGAGATGTCCAAGTAATGCTAAGGATAGGGGATGCCTCCAATGGAACAGGTTACTTGCCCAGTAGCATTTAATAAGCCATTCAGTGATACACAATTCCATACGGCAGGGGCTCCTAGGGGCAAAAGAAACACAAATAACCCATTCATTAAAATGTAAGGAAGACACTGACTATAGACCACCACCTGGACAGCAGTACTGGTCACATTGGTCATTCCATAGGCATTGGGTACTAGCTTTGTCACACATGTATAGTTGCCAGCAATATAGAAGGATGAATATGATTGAAAGTAAGTTGATCTTTGTGATACAGTGTACACCTGTCCATTGACATTGCCTAGCCATGTTTGACCCAGTAACTGGATAGCTCACAGTGATCACATTGCTACAGTCAAGGTTGAATGCATTGCCCCACGTCATAAAGCGGCAGGGGGTTGGTGCCCCCCCTGCCCCCCCCCCCCCCCCCCGGCCAGGCCGCCACTGGTTACCAAGGAGAACTCTCAGTTTAAGATATCCAAAGAACAAAGGTAGGCCTATCAATAAAATTAAAAAGAGGCCTATATATTCAGACTACACATAAGAGAAATCTAATCGTCCTATACATGGCAACGAATACACTAAGCCAAATATTATATTGAACACTTCTGGCAGAGACAAAAAAAATTAGGGAAACAAGTAAATCAAAAACTTCTCTATCGAGAAAGTGATTGGTGGGATGTAGGATTGGTGGTGCAAAAAGCAAGGAAACAAGGTACAGTATGGTAAAGTGAGGTTTGGTAGGATCCTACAGCTATAACAGTCCTACATTTGCAAATAGGCTTCTTCATTTGCAAATTCAGGACTGTGAGTTGTAGGATCCTACCAAACCTCACTTTAACATACTGTATCTTGTTTCCTTGCTTTTTGCACCCCCAATCCTGCATCCCACCAATCACTTTCTCGAAAGAGAAGTTTTTGATTTACTTGTTAAATTATACGCGCAATAGAGTAAATATATACTTACCGGCTACAGTGTAACATGTAATTAATAGCACACATATATTAGAGACGATAAAATCGTGCGCAAAAGATACCATTTGACCTAAATCAATACTATATTATTGGGCTGAGATGGTGATTTTAGTCTAGCCTCGTCCCCAGGCCCTTTTTTTTTAAGTTGCGGGGGCAAAATATTTGCCAGTGAATTTCTATATGGGATAGTAAATAATCACGAAAAATAATTAATTATTAATATATCTATGTAGGATTGGCTTCGGATTAGCTTTCGTGGGCGTGGTTTTCGATCGAGCGCTCTAAAACGGTAACACACGGTTGTATGCGGCTGGAAACTAAGTCAACAATTAGATCATTTACGGTATTACCATATATTTCTTAACTGATGGCTCATTATAGACATCTGATGTTTAAAAGCAAACCATAACTCACCAGAACTAGCAAATCAAAAAGTGAAAACGAACTCAAACACTGCATTCCTTTTCCTGTCATGTCCAGTCAATGCGCACAATTGAAATTCCACATCGATAGCATGCGCATACCGTTTAGCAAGGTCACGCAATACGTATTTAGAAGGAGGGCGTTACTAAATTCGACGATGTAGCCTTTGGTGACTGAATTGGAAGGTAAGAGTACTGCAGCGATGCTCAGGAGGCATGTGGCTACCAGAATTTACTAACCTGTAGTGGTAACGCATTTTCTGTCACCACGAACAAGTTGAGCGTATTGCATGAATAATCGACGTACGTTGTGGTTTCGCCCTATACATATAAACATTATAGGTATGGATTACAATTTCCATACATTGCAGAGTGTGTGGGCAGAGGCTAACGAAGTACAGGGCAAAGAAAAGAACCAGCTCTGAGTGCATAGCATTCTCAGCTGAGCTGAAAATAGCTTTTGACATTGACACATCTGGGGATGATGCCACCCTGAGATGTTCTGCATGCAATGTAAGCTGGGTATGGAGAGAACCATCTGTGCCATCACAAAGTGAGTGCATCACAAATGTGCAGTGATGCTATTTGAGTGGCAAAACAAGTAAACATATGACATCATGAGAGGTAAACACTTGGTAGAGGTCATCTTGAGAAGATTGCCCCTCCTCTAGTTCTCAATAGTGAGCCTAGCCCACCTTTGGCACGAGCTTAACAACCTGTCAATGCTAAAGGAGCTGAAGTGTGCACTGTGCTCCAAGACCCTCTCAGTGACAGCCACTGGAACTGCCCAAATGCCTCCAGGAGTGGATAGCAGCATATGATGCTATGAACCGTCCATGCTGCTCAGAGGATGGATAGTCCTCTGCTTCTCAGAGATGGTCCCATGTTGCTCAGAGATGGTCCCATGCTGCCCAGAGGATAGTCCCATGCTGCCCAGAGGATGGTCCCATGCTGCCCAGAGGATGGTCCCATGCTGCCCAGAGGATGATCCCCTGCTGCTCAGAGGATGGTCCCCTGCTGCTCAGAGGATGATCCCCTGCTGCTCAGAGGATGGTCCCCTGCTGCTCAGAGGGTGGCCCCCTGCTGCTCAGAGGACAGTCCCCTGCTGCTCAGAGGACAGTCCCCTGCTGCTCAGAGGATGGTCCCCTGCTGCTCAGAGGATGGCCCTAGTCAGACTATCATCAAGTGTGATAATGCTGCTGTCAGATGTTCTCGAGCACTGTATACAGACTGCAGCAGGGATATTAAGGATGGTGACTATGAAGAGCATGAGTGTGTACCAACACTTACACCTGAGGAGGAGAAGCAAGCAGCGGGATTACTGAAGAGGGCCATCTCTACCTGTCCTGACAAAGCCATCATACAACATGCTACAGGGGAAGCAGTTAAGTGAATGCCATTGACTTGTACCAAGGTTACATAATATATACACTCACTTCTGCCAATGATATTCATGCATGTCACCAGAGCTAACCAGGAAACTACAGCTGCCTACTCATCATGGACTGAAGTTCAGGTACATGTATTGCCGGCGATTAAGGCTGGACTTCCCATACCTTGGAATACACTGAGGCTTCTAAGGCGGTATGTCACAACATACAGCAAAGGCTCAATTCTAACTCACTAGTGTTTCAGGTGGCTCAAATCATCAGGAATCTGTGTGGCTGGTGAGGAAAGGATGCACCACATATCCAGCCAAATTGTTGGCGATAACCCCAATAGAGAAATAGCCCCCTTTTCAGGGGGCCAAGTCAATTCGTGCCAAATTCTTGGCTTGACATTTGCTCCAATTCACAACCACATGCAGAACCTGATGCGCATTGTGCAAGAACACTTACTAAGTATTGAGCCACAATTGGTAGCTGCCATCCCCCTTCCAGCCAAGAGAGTAAAGAATAAATACTAATTCAGTTCCAGCTCAATCTATTTACATACGAGCATGGAGTCAAATTTAGACCAAAAGAAATGTAAGGCTATATTTTAAATGCTCTGTTAAAACCAAACTTCGTTGCGCAAATATTAATTCCCCCACCCCCAAAAAGACACCAAAATTATGGATTTTCACAGGCTAGGAATCTACTTCAGAAAATGCGTTGCCACTAACCTGTACTTAAAAACGACAGTACAAACAACTAACTTTACCGTGATAGCTTTGGCATGTTCCATCTCAGTCACCGAGCGTCGTTGTCGTTTTTTGAACACATGTAGTCGGTGATCGCCGTGCGTAATTATAAGTCGATAGGTTTGAAGAACCAGAGCCGACAATTGGCAACACCAGGCCACGAGATTTTTGCTTACAATATAGTTCAAAGGTGTTTATCACTGCTCGTATGGCTTTTAGGTGTTGCGTTTTATGTACCTCGTGCACAACTGGTTCTAAAGGGCATCGGTTGTCAGGTTCATTGCTATGGGTGTACGTAACCATTTCAATTTTTCGGGGCGTAGGGCTTAGTTTCCACGCGTTCAATGAGAGCAGACCACCGTGAACAAAGCGTTGCCTATACTCGCCAGCTCGCATATAATCCATCACAAACATGACATATATGCACATACATGTATAACGTGAGCTTCGCTAAGCAGTGCCGTTTACTTGGAGTGACAATTCGGTACCGAAATTCCGCCATTTAATTTTTGTTCATCTCCTCCTCAGTCCTAGCTCCGTCTTCCATTCATCACGTATAACTCGCGACAGTCACAGGAACGTCGTACGAAGACGAGATTAGCTTCAAAAAGTAGCATTTTATTTCCAAACGTGCCCTTTCATACAAATAAGACCTACAGTTGTTAGCTGGCGATGAAATGCCGTGAAATGACCCAAGCAGGTGCAATTCATTATCGATGAAAATTCTCTGTTGCCTAGCAGTATGGAACAAGTAAATCAAAAACATCTCCATCGAGAAAGTGATTTGGTGGTATGTAAAAGCAAGGAAACAAGGTACAGTATGTTGAAGTGAGGTTTAGTAGGATCCTAAAACTTACAGTCCTAAATTTGCAAATGAAGAAGCCTATTTGCAAACGTAGGACTGTTATAGTTGTAGGATCCTACCAAACCCAGGAATTTGCAAATGCAAATATACTTTATAATTGGCCCTTCCCGTGTACATATACATGTATCCACGCGGCTGTAGCTAACCGAGGGACTGTATCGTGCGGTTATAAATCGCACGCGGTACGCAAAATACGCTCATGAATATTTAATTGTCGTCTGTAATGGGGATCACGTGCCTCTAGTCTCCCCCCAGATCCGCCCTTGCCAGTACATGTATCAGCGCTAGCTGTTGCTAACCGCGGCTCTGTTTTTGTGCGGTTATAATCGCACGCGGTACGCAAAATACAGTTTAATGAGTCGTCCGAAAGGGTGGGGGGGGCACGTGCCCCCCCCTCCCCCCCCAGATCCGCCCCTGAAACCTCACTTTAAAAAATGTACGTAATCAACACTTTAAAGTCTGGTGACCAGGTTGGAGGTACCTCCCTCAAAATACACGGTGTGCAGTGGGCACGGCAACCCGGGTGGAAAAAATCGCGATAATATCGCGATATTTTTAATCGCGGCGATTATCGCGATAATCGCCGACAAATCGCGCTAAACCCTAGCACTGTTCTGTAAAGATGGCGTATAATACCGTATGTCATTAATGCCTCGCCCCCAGGAGGGCGTATCACAAATCACGAGATTCATGTAGCACAGTGCAGTCGTAACTTGAGCTAGGAGTAAGCTCGATCGATAAGTGCGTTAGCGCGCGCGACATGTACTCAACTAGCTGTTGTAATACGTGTGGTTTGTGTACAGGTATCAATACGTTGTTCTTTGCTTCTGGGTGCATGCAGCTGCAGCGTGTCTTGTTCTATAGGCTATAGCTAAATGCTTATCTTCGAACCAGTGCTAATGGAACACCGAATATAAAAAGGCAGAATGCCAATATTGGCAATAAATAATGTGTGCTTGCGTAGGACAAATGGTGTTCACTCTTCTATGAAACGGAACTCAAAAAGACTATGATCTACTTGTATACATGTAAGTGTCCATTGCAACTCTATACCGGTGTAGGTATTGCATTTAGCTGGGATGAATGAATTTGTGTTCTGTTTCTGTGTTGTGTATGTGTGCACACCATAATACAGTTTTGACCTACAATGCACCTAATACATTACAGCTGTAATAGCACAGATCCATGCATGTGGTGTTAGCGAGGCCGGGGCCATGTCTTCACGTTTGTCAGAATGTCTATATATGCAAGCCTTGTCATTGTTGGCTACATGTTTGTGTGTGTGAATGTGTATGTGTGCTTGTGTCCCTGTGAGTTGTGTGCATGTGTGAGGTGTCTGGTATGCTTGTATGTGCTGTGTGTATAGCTCGTAAGCTGTGTGTGCATGTGTATGTGTGCATGTGTATGGTGTCACATATTACAGTGCATGTGTGTGTGCCCAGGCCCTATATTGGAGGGGTCTAAAATAGGGCCTGGTGTCCACTGGCAAGGTCCTATAGCGCACATGTGCTAGAACAACAGCCTGGGACAAGGAAACAATGGAGCTTTTTAACAAGAGCTAACAACCACTTTCTATTTAGTACATATCTGAAGATGAAAGTGGACAGGACGGTGAACAGTTTCCTGTTCACCGTCCAAAGTGTAGATCTGATCGTATTTAACATGGGAAAAAAAATTCACCTTTTTTTTTCTTCATATTATGTACATGTAGTACTGTCTGAGTTTCTACACACCCTGGATTTAAGAAACAATGCTGAGCAGCTTCTCACCACGAAATGTGCTGCTCCAAAGAGACCTTGAAAGGCAGCTGGGCATTTGACTCAGGACTCTCCTCCATCTGAGCACCAAATTGGACTTTGTGCACAGATTATTAATGAACAGTACTGTGATTTTGCAATTACTATATTAATGCATTTCCAAGCAGAGGTTGAAATGAAATCATATATCAACAAACACACACACACACCCAGAGTATGTGTACCTCATGTGCATGTGTAGATCATTATATCTTAAGCATGAGATCATATGGTATCAAATGATCTTACAGCTGGTCAAAGTAGAAACATAGTACACAGCAAGCCATACATGTACATGGAAATAATGGGTGCATGAGCACATTCATTAGGAAGATCTCATTCTGGTTCTGGAATGTGACAGCAACTCTAACATTTTAGCTTTTATCCAGCGACAATCCATGCTCGGACAATACAGTGTTTGGGAGCTATGCTATGCATGATATTACCACTGCAGTACAAGTAAGAAACACTAGACGTGCCCTCCCCCACTGCAAACATTACATGACCATGAACGAATATATACATTTTTAAAAGCATGCACTCCAAATACAATATAATACATGCATATACATATCTTATTAAGCTTAATGTGGACAGCCACATTTTCTTAATACAATACCTGGACAAAATCAAATCTGGCTGAGTAATGAGTATATTTGATTTCAAAGTTATTAACAGATACTTACATATAATTATAATATTATATAATATTATTTATATATAATATAATTATATTTTCATGAAGTGATATCTCTCAGTGATAATATATCCTTCATAGCTTATATTTACCTGAAGTGATGTAGATATTTATTGATGTTCACCCCTCCCCCTAGCTGCAATGATATGCCCCCTACATGTTGTTATAGTGACACGATCCATCAACATTGCCATCCTATTCTACCTGTGACCCTGATGACTGTAAAATATTGTCTAAGGCATGGGTATAGTCAAGTAATATTATAAAAGACCCCTCCCCCTTAGCTGAAGTTATATGCCCACAACATTGCCATCCTACAAAACACCACATGTATATGTACATGTACATATATATGCTAAGGTATATTATGGACTACACAGCTTAAAAATTTCATAATGTATCAGCAGTGATGGGACAAAATATAGCGTAGCAGTGATGATATACTCAATATATCATCACTGCTACGTTAAGTTTTGTCCCATCACTACTGATACATTATGAAAATTTTAAGCTGTGTAGTAGGGAAAGGGTTTTTTTTAATGCCCAAACCACATCTTAATGTCTTATGCTACATGTATCTTATATACCGCTTGTTGATATCTTATTTAGTAGTGTTGCCATGTCACTGAGGTACAAACAAAATTGATCTCATCTTTTTAAGCACAATTACAAGATTGCACAGCAAAATCTGTTCTTGAATACTGACAAATTGATTGCAGTTTTAGCTTGAGTGAGATTGTGAAATCTTTATCCTTCCTTCCTCCCTACCCTGGTGATCAGCTCCAATCTGCCAAAATGAATAACAACCAATTGTAATATTGGGTGACAACACACACATGCACGCACGCACACATGCACACACACACACACACACACACACACACACACTACAGTCGACATCCACCACTGGCACATGCACACAGACGTATACGTATTAGGAGTTTAGGATGAATAGTAGCACCTGGCACTGTGAACTGCCCTCAGAGGATGGTCCCTACTGTGGTCCCCTGCTGCTCAGAGGATGGTCCCCTGCTGCTCAGAGGATGGTCCCCTGCTGCTCAGAGGATGGTCCCCTGCTGCTCAGAGGATGGTCCCCTGCTGCTCAGAGGATGGTCCCCTGCTGCTCAGAGGATGGTCCCCTGCTGCTCAGAGGATGCTCCCCTGCTGCTCAGAGGATGGTCCCCTGCTGCTCAGAGGATGGTCCCCTGCTGCTCAGAGGATGGTCCCCTGCTGCTCAGAGGATGGTCCCCTGCTGCTCAGAGGATGGTCCCCTGCTGCTCAGAGGATGGTCCCCTGCTGCTCAGAGGATGGTCCCCTACTGCTCAGAGGATGG
This sequence comes from Spongilla lacustris, assembly GCA_949361645.1. NCBI lineage: Eukaryota > Metazoa > Porifera > Demospongiae > Spongillida > Spongillidae > Spongilla > Spongilla lacustris. The sequence goes on from OX442415.1 coordinate 3,739,948, forward strand.
TCCCCTACTTTGGTCCCCTGCTGCTCAGAGGATGGTCCCCTTCCCCAGTATGGCTCCATCACACATCAGACCAGCATTTAACATGATACTACTTGAAAGGGCAATGTCAAAAGGTTGATATTCACTGAGCCCCTAAGATCCGCCAGTTCCATTGATGTTTTCCAGTAACCACGGCTACCATGGCAGCCATATACAACAGTGAACAGCACACCATGATGCACACAGCACTTGCGAAGGAGGGATGTGCCTTAGAACTACTGTGCCGTCCACTCACAAGTTCACACCTGCTCGTGGTCAACTCACAAGCAACTCGCGAGTGACTCACAATCTGTACTCACTTCGAGCAAGTTGAATGTACACGTATATTTGGAAGGAAAAAATCAAAGTTAATATAGCGCTTCTCGAACTAATAAATTGCTCACTAGAAACTACGTATAGTAAGTAGGAGACGTAACAACACTTCGAACCACCAGGCCACCGTACTATAGCATACCAGTGCCATATATATATCCGTCTTACTGTGACGATCGAAGAGTCATTGTAAACCACTGCATGTTGCTTAGTTATGAATGGTTAATTTTAATATGAAATCAAATGCTTATATGTACATCTCTACACACACACCCTCCATCTCACCACTACACACACACACCCTCCATCTCACCACTACACACACACACCCTCCATCTCACCACTACACACACACACCCTCCATCTCACCACTACACACACACCCTCCATCTCACCACTACACACACACACCCTCCATCTCACCACTACACACACACACCCTCCATCTCACCACTACACACACACACCCTCCATCTCACCACTACACACACACCCTCCATCTCACCACTACACACACACCCCCTCCATCTCACCACTACACACACATACCCTCCATCTCACCACTACACACACACACCCTCCATCTCACCACTACACACACACCCTCCATCTCACCCCTACACACACACACCCTCCATCTCACCACTACACACACACACCCTCCATCTCACCACTACACACACACACCCTCCATCTCCCTACACCATCACTACACAATCCAGCACCGCAAATCAAATACATGTATGACTACATGTAGCAGGAGGAGGGCTATATTAAATCATTCAAAAGGAAGGTGGAAGCTGTTTGGGGACAATGTATCAATTGGGAGAAGGGGAGGGATAAACCATGTAGGAATTTTTAAAAAGGCATTTAGAGGCACTAACACATTCACATTCTAAGCAGGAATGGCCATAAATGTGGAGAAGCAGTTCAAAATATGCCCTTCCATATATGGGCTTCAACACAACTCATGTACATGTACACACCTTGTTAACAAGACCATACCAGCTGCAAACATCTAACCTGCTACACTCCACACTCCTCACTCATCGACCACACCCATACACCCTCACAAAACCACACCCATGGGCCCTCGTAGCAGCAGTCATTAACCCCACAACTTCTCACTCACTGGGCACACCCATAGACCCTCTTAGTGGCAGAGTACATTAACCCCACAACTTCCTAGATTTTTTGACATCTGTCAAAAAAAAACTTCACTGCTGCAACAATTCATGCAATTCCCTTCCCCCTCCCACCCCCAAAGACTCTAAAATGGTGGATTTCCCTGAGCGTCGTTAGCACCTACACACCCCTTCACTAAGTACACATGTCTTCACTAGGTACACACATCTCTACAAGTACATACCTATTCACATACAAGTACACACATATCTTCTCTACGTACACATACATGTATCTTTACTAAGTACACATCCACTCACCTACATGTACACTGTAACAGTATGATAAAAACAGGCCATTTTTTTCCTGGTATGTGCTGACAGTGATAGTTATAACAAGCTGAACCCAGGTGTTTAGTATGACGTTGAAAACAGCAGTCCCTGTAGGTCAGTGCACAAGCATAGGGTTAACTTGTATACCTTGTCTCAATCCCTCACCCACACACATATTTGCATCTTCAACTCTCCTTTGGGACAATCTGGCCCAACCAACATTTCGACAATACCATGTCAAATGTCTTCCTAACTTTACATACATGTACATGTACACTCTAGCAGGCCCCAACAGGTTGCCATAATTCAAATAATCATGCACTGTCAGGACAATATGACCTCTCAAAGTGGTAGACCTTTTGTATTTTTTGTACTGTGCTTCCTCTTTTGTACAAACTACAGCTGTTGCATCCTTGTAATCTACTCAAAAAATTTAGTATCAATAACATGCAGTTATTAAGTAGCTGAGTTTGCTGTCCCATCCATTTGTATGCATCAACTTCATAGCATGGGAAAGTGGTGTGGCAATAAAGTCCCTGAATCAAGTTGGGCATTTCTAACAAACCACGAAGCCATACTGTATAAACTGTTTACATCAGCTGCTTGTTATCTTGGTGTGTAATATGACAACTTAGTTGCTGTGTTGCATCATCCCTTGGATGTGTCAGGGTCAACAGATGTCTGCAAGTCACTGATGTGCAATGTTAAAATGTCTGGTGTGTTGGGATAGTGGAACAAATTGCTGGGACCTTGGGAGTGGAGAAATATCCTGGTGACTTCTTGCGGGGTATGTCACAAAAACAGACCATTCTCACAAGGACATTTCTCCACTCGCATGGTCCCAGCAGTTTGTATCACTATCTCAACACACCAGACATTTTAACATTGCACATCAGTGACTTGCAGACATCTGTTGACCCTAACACATCCAAGGGATGATGCAACACTGACAAAACTCTGAAAAGTTGGTGCTCTACAAAGATAACAGTTAGCTGATCATCATGTAAACAGTTTATACAGTATGGCTTCATAGTTTGTCTTTGCCCCCCTATGACAAAGAAGTGGCACACCAGTTTGAGGTCATATTGTTCCAACAATGCAAAATTAAAGATTGATCATTTGAATTTGGCAACCTGTTGGGGGCTGCTAGCAGCATGTAAAGTAAGGAAGAAGTTTGACATGGTAGTGCAAAATATGGGTACACTTGGGCCTTTCCCCTCTCTCAACTCTCTCCACCTTCACCTTACCTCGTTACAATTGTATACACACATCACCCTCTCCCTACACCCTTATATCTTCCTCCTTAGCCTCATATTCACGCAGCACACATCACTCCCTCCCTAACCCTAACTCCCTTAGGGGTGTGTAAATTAGATGTGTGTGTGTCACTGTGATAAGGGAGTGTGTGCAGTGGGTGGATGTGCATGGGGTAGTCATGCTGTGAGGGGATTGCAATGTGGAAGGTGGGTGTACATTGGTGTGTACAAGAGGAGTGTGAAGTGTGTACAGTTGGATTGGTGTGTGCAGGGGGTGTGCATATGGGTGAGTGACAAGGAGTCTGCAGTAATTTGTTACAAAAGCAAGTTATCATACACACCATGCACATGTCTTCCTTCAAGGGCTTTAATAAGAATTATCAATTATGAATCCCTCAATGGCAGTGTCGCAAAAAACACTCTTCTGCACAATCCGCGTGGACAATAGGATTGTCTAACACTTAGTTTCACTCCCAAGTACTTACTTTATAATAAAGCGTCAACAGTTTTCCGCGGCCGCTTGACAGCGTCCATGTCAACGACAGCGTCTTAACGAAGAGATCCAAGCGCTAGTTGCATGGTTTGCATTAGAGCGCCGGCATTATAACGTGTACTAGCGTATCAACTGATATTAAACTGATGAGACCGATTTTTAAAAATATTTCTCACATGCACACGATCGTACGATCGACAGGTGATAGCATCTAAATTAACTCAAAACAATAATTCCTACGTCTCCATATACAACTGCATGACTTTTGAGTTATTTAGTGTGGTATTACCACTTGCATTTACTGTTATGCCAAACTGTACGTGTTTTCCTGGTGTATGAATTTACATGTAGTTGCCAAGTGGGTATGCTTGGCTTCTATTATAGTGTGGTGGTATATAGGAGTCTCAAGCAAGGTCACCTTGTAGGCCTATTTGACACATCCCTTATGACATGACTATTATAATAAACCATGCCAAACTGTTATCCTGGTGTATGAGCATAGTTATCAAGTGGTTATGGCATTGGGAGAAGCTTGGCTTCTGTTACAGTATAGTATAAAGGGGTCTCAAGTAAGGTCTGGGGACCTCGTAGGCCTTCCCTTACGACATACTGTTACAGTAAACCATGCCTAACTGTTCTCCTGGTGTCTGAATATATTTACCAATTAAGTGCCTTGGTACCTAAACACCAAAAACTGTTCTATCCATGTTCCTGAGTAGGGTAAGTCAGCTGATAAAATTTTTAAGTCAGTTGGGTTGTACCCTCATCTCTACTATATGTATTTACACCTATGTACGTTTAGATAAACATACTTAGATGGCCAGTGGGTATAGGGGCTTACTATGTAGGGCACATGTACACACACACACACACACACACACACACACACATGCAGGTGATCCAGCATATGGCTGGTAGCCACACTACAAAAACTTATGTTTCACCAGTGCACATGTGCCTCCGTCATAATGAAACTTATATGCATTCGCTGAGAGCCTTTTTATTATGATGATTCAAAAACATTAGACAACCTTGTTCAATATTAATGTGATGCCTAAAAAATAATATTCACAAAAAGGCAATAAGATCAAACTACTGATTTTCACAAATGTTTATATATAGCTTGTAATGTCAATGAGCACATCGTAGCTGAAGCATCCACCAGAAGGTCAGATTGGAGCCTATTGAGGGGAAGCAAGGAATAGAGCAGTAAATGAAAGGGCATACACAGACATCCAGTGTCACACATGTCACACACACACCACATACACATGTGTGTGGGAAGGATGCTTTGTGTGGGAAGTTAGGCGCTGTGTGTGGAGAAAGGGTATCATCCCACCCACCTAAATCTGAACTGATATACTGGTTACCAAGTTTGCCTCAAAATGGCTGGCTGAAGTCTGATACTGGGAAAGTCAGTGTGCCCATTGAAAAGGGCATATTGGATAATGATCTATTAAGTGGGAAGGAGAGGATAAATGAAATGGCACATATGCCAATAATACAACATCGATGGATGGCATGGGCAACACACACACACACACACACACACACACACACACACACACACACACACACACACACACACACACACACACACACACACACACACACACACACAATGAAATGGCATCCAGTGTCATCGTGTGTGAAGGGTGCTTTGTGGGTGAAGGGTGTTGTGTGTGGGAAGTGTACACATTAATGTCTAATGTCCTGGGCTTGCTCTGAGGTGCATGTATGTACATCGCAAGGTACGCAAAGCAGAGTTTTTTTTTTGCATCCTAGTGAAGTTTGACTGCTTTACCACATTGTATAACACCCCTAAGCTTTGAAGGCCTAATACCTTTTGCTGCTCTTACAGCAACTCACCATAGTGGAGGTACGAGAAACTTCCAGTACATAAGTTAAAATATCCATGTATGCCGTATAGTGTACCTCCACTGTGGCGAGTTGCTGTAAGAGCAGTGAAAGGTCTTAGGCCTTTTGCCCAAACAGATAAGGTCTTATGCAATGTGGCAAAGCAGTCGAACTTCTCTAGGATGCAAAAAAAACTCTGTTTTGCGTACCTTGCGATGTACATACTTGCACCTCAGAGCAAGCCCAGGACATTAGACATTATTAATAACACATACACACACATGCACAAAAACACACACACTGATCTATTGATTAGCAAAAGGCAACCCCAAGTAAGCAGAGGTCATTGGACCAGTACAAACCACTCAGACAAGCTGGACTGATGGGGGATCATGGTGAGGGAGCACATATACCTCTCCACTTTCATGCAGTGCAGATTATTAACAGAAATGTTCAATGACTTATGCGTGCCCATACCCTTCCACTAATATCCCCCCCCCCCCCCACTTCCCCTTCCCTTGCAGTGTGGAAGGATTGGGTTGAGGAGAAGGTTGGTGTGTGTAGGGAAAGGGGTGGAAAAGGGTGGTGGGTATGGATCAGAAGTGTTACCAGGGAGAAGGGTGGCATGGATTGAAGTACATGTATCAAGGCATCATAATAAGTATGGATTCCCTTTTCGGTCCTCTCCTACAATGCACATCACATCAGCATATGTCCGAATTGTACACCCCACCCACCTACATATACGAACACTGTACCCTGGGCATCTGGGTGACTTACAGAATGAAGATGAGGACAGGAAATACATTTGTAGTGTTACACATGTATCTCGAGATTTCCAATAGTCACATTCAGGGTGCTGTTTTGGACAAGCAGGTTTGGCTGCTGCCTGGTAGACAACATACATGTACAAGTAAATGATCAAACTCACCACCCCAGTACTTCTCCATTGTCCCAGTCTTCCGTACATACACACACCGTTTCACTACATGTACATGTAGGTAAAAACGTACAAATTGTAAGAAAAGTAGTAAATGTAAGTAGACCAATGTGAGGTGAATGTGGAAATGTGCTTCGTGCATGTGTGTAGGCCTATGCAATAGCCCACGTGACAGTATTACTATATCTTACCCCATTTTAAAATCGTGATCGCTCCTCTGCTTTCGCGGTCTGAAACAGTGTTTGCCTTCATGCAGGTAGCGCACCAGCTCAAGCACCGGCTTACTAGTAGAGACATAGTTGGAGCACCGTATGCGGATAGCGTCTTCGCTGTGACACATGATACACATCACATAAACATATAGATCGACACAATATGCCTGCTCGTTTATCGCTTGCATACAGAGAATGTCTACATTTGTAGCGCGAACTGAGTCACCATCGATATGTGCTACGGCTACGTCCGCTCCCTCGTATAATAGTAACTGTTACATTGTAGTGGCTATACCGGCTACCAAGTATACGGAGAACCGGATTTAGTAGGCCTATATTGAGTTCCCTCTCCGACCAGCTCCATCTTTAATATTAGGGGATAATCCAGGCCTATTTTATTAATATTCCTAAAATAACAAATTTACTATCGTCCAAATACATGTAATTGGATATCATATCGTCATAGAATGGTTGTCATGACAATTGACTTGACACGTTTACGTCATTTCTGTCCGGCGATTAATCGCCATAATCGCCAACTATCGCGATATTATCGCGATTATTTCCACCCGGGAATTTAGCGCGCTCTGCAGCATAGTGCACATGCGTTAATCAAAGGCGTTACGTACTCTTTTGCACAAGTGACAGGTATCCAAATACTTAGGTACACTGATTCAGTTCGACCATGACATTCTGAATATATTACGTGTTCTGATTGGAATTGGCGGCTTTGTCGTATGCGTGCATGGAGCGGTATCGGTTCTGCATGATCAGTTCTTATCGAATTGGGCATAATGTCCGAACAATTGTCAAGGAATTATAGGTGTTTCAGGCATTTTTTACAATGGAACATCTTATTTCTTTCGAGCGCAAGCTAATGTTAAAATCCCCGCCTTCCTATACACTGAACTGGACGCAATTTGCGCAAATCATTGGCGCGAATCGAGCGCGAAAATCTGCACGTAGTTTGTTCAACTGTATCTCCGTATACGGGCATAAAAACCAACTAATAGAACAAATCGATAGGTATAGGACCTCTCTACCGATAAACCGAATTTGAAGCGATTTCATTACTCCTATACAGAAAGTTATGTCGGGTTAAAACCCGGTGGCGTATCGAATGTTGCAATACTGGCACAGAGCACTTACATCAAGACCCCAAAATGTATTTTACCGTAGAAAAATGGTGTGGTATATAGTGCTAAAAATAAAAAGTCGATAGCCTTAACCGTTCGGAAGTTGTTATGATTCAAACGCAAAGCAATTTCATAATAGTGTTATAATTTATATATATAATTATAATTATAATTATATATTCTCCGTCAATGCTGGATATGCAGTTCTATATTCTGATTTACCACATTTATACTTGTCATTGCCGATGTCAATAATCTATTAGTATAAACAGACATTTAGCTGAAGATTCTTTCAAAATCCCAACACTAGACTTAACCATCAAGCTTAACCCCTATACTGATACTTGCTAAATCATCATTGCTACCGACTACTTCTCAAAGTGGCCAGAAGCATGCAGCTGCAGCTGCATGCTTTGCACCACAAAACTGCTATCATGCTGTGTATAGTAACGTTCATATACTCTATTGGCATGACATAGATGGAATTGTAAATCGGGTAGATTTAGGGATGGTACATTTAACCACAACATCCATCTGACGGTTCGGATATCAACCACAATCGGTATGGGTATAATGTTTACTGCACCATTGACACAATATAAATAAATTTGCAGAAGTCCCCTGGTTCACATTTGAGCATATTTATACAGATTGTAGGTGACTGAGTTATTTTCAAGTATACGTTTAAAATGGATTATGCATGGCATCGTGTTAGGTTACCATTGGATGCATGCAAATAGACTGCATGTGTAAACTATAAATCAGTCATGCATTTCTCCATCCATTTATGAACAGATCGTTTAGGTTATACTACTAATTGCAGTGCTGAAATATTGAAGTCTGCCTTATTTGCTATTTCTCACCTCCGTTCATCAAGCATGGATATTTGTCCTCTAATATCCAAGGTTCAGTCTGCAGGTAAATACATATGAGGCTGCCTGGTCACATTGCCACTGCAACATACAGTTGAAGCACAAGAAATACGCGTAACAGCAGCAATGAAGTGGCAAGTTACTATAGCCTTTCCAGCTATTACCGTTTGAAGCTATTTATTTATTTATTTTGCTAATAGGATGACACAGTCTAGCCTTTCACGTATCGTCAGGTGGAGCTCGAGGCCAATCAAGCAGGGAGGGCTCAGGCAGCAGCAATGTAGTTTCACCCTTGGATGCTGCTGAAATGTACAAGTGCATGCTCTGTATTCCTTCGCATACGTTTTTTTTCGTTCAAGGATTTCGGTCCCCCCGGCCCCCCCACCCACCCCGTACTCAATTCCCTAGATGTACAAGACAACCGGAGGACCGAGTTCCCTAAGGATTACGGTCCGGGGGGGGGGGGGGGGGGGGGGGGGGGACCGTGTTCCCTGTGACACCGGTCTTAATGACAAATTAATCGGTTCAGAATCACGACGGATGCAGGTTGAGATCCGTTCAATATATACACATGCACAGAAAATCTATACAATTCGACAAACGAATTTATTCCTGTACTAGTAGCCAGTAGTAGGGTCTTTAGCAACGAATCTGGCTCGAAACTGCAATTGAGTATCATACAATTCATGCAGATTAACCATGCATGTTTTGAATTGTTTTCCGCCATGCATATTTTATATGTACATGCACGCCAATAACACAGAATGAATATATAACCTGTATTATACACATACACAATTAAATACCGGTATCTTATTAACTCACCCAGATGTACAGTTCAAAGAACTCGAGGGCCACATTTTCGTTGCCAAAACCCTCATCCAAACATATTCGAACTTCCATGTCCTCTGTGACAGGAGTTGGAAACGTCTTGCAAAACCACGGCAGGTTTGGTGGCTTGCAGCACGTGACCTCGTCATAACGACACAGCTGTCTGTCCCACAGGACGTCAGAGCCGAATAAAGTCCAATATAAGTTTAATCCTCCCTGCACTAGAGGTGCTAATCCCATCGACGTAGTGCGTTTCCAAATTCCATCCAACGAAACTGTGGAAACCGTTAGGCGTTCCCACCTGATATCCAAGGAACCTTCCGCAAACCATTTGGTAGCTGGCTCCGCTTGTTGCTATATTCACCGAGTCACAAAGTATACAGGTGTATTGTCTTTCTTTTCGCACGACGCTACAGGTGATGTAACGTATTGCCACGCGTCGGGACACTGCTGCGTTGGATCGGACATATAAAGGTAGCCGACCTTTTTCCACACCTTGCCAAGTATGTCAGGCAGAAGAAATGAAGCAGTAATATCGGAAAACACCGTGTGCAGAAGGCAGACAGCAAGGTTGAAGATACATGTATGCGACATGTTATCGCGGGAACAATTAGACGGTAATGAATTCGAAGTAGTTGTAACGAGACACTGCAGCAGCCAAAAGTGTTTTAATTATTACAAAGAGAGACCGTATTGCGAAATTAATTTCTTGTTAATTGAGCTATTGGCTCTTAATATAATGGGCTATTTAGTATTAAATTTAACACCGCATCCGTGAGAATCGAACATTTTTTTGGCCTATTTTGTCAAACTCACTTTTTGGAAAACTAGTCGGAACGGTACCAATTGCCACAAATACCGGTGTACTAAGTGGTTCAACTCCTTAGACGATGATTGGAGCTACTGCCAGCCTTGCAACTACTTCCGCTGATCTGAGGACCTTGTTTAATTAAAGTCGAGCGGGTAAGGCTGTTAACCGGAAACGGGACACTTTTTTCTGACAAGGATTCTGAGTTTAACAACAGTATAGGCATGCTCAACTGGATCGGATAGGTAGCGTTTGAAACAATTCTGGCAGTAAACTATCATGCTAGCGTCGAAACAGACACTAAAACTTCTTTGATCTCGACTCCGGACCCAAATATTGGTCGTGCACAGACCCTAACACCTAACATTTGGCCATACGTAAGCGTTATTTGACGTCACGTGGGTCTCGGTTACACACGTACGTCACTGTGTAGTTGCCATTACGTAACAGGTTGCTATAAATATGCACCACGTGAGCCAAATACAATGCCTGTTGTTCGTTCCCGTCCGGTTATTGATTATCTGGTACCCAGACACTGATCAACTACAGAGATGTACGTAAGTCCTCGAACGAGGTAAACAACTGTAAATGAGTTTTGTACAAGAACTAAGCTAATTGCCAACACGGTATCCATTGTGGCCTCCTAGTAGTACCAAATGACATTTAAAAACGTATCTAAAGCAGCTCTTAATTGCGTAGGAAAAAAGTTTCCTTGGCTTCGCAACGCTTCGTGACCGAAAAACATACAACCGCGTCCCTTTGAAATCATACAGGTAAGTGTCCACCATAGATATAAGGCAGACGACAACGCCAAATGTCTAGACGATAGTTAAACTATCTAAATATATGCTTTTCCAGACAATTAGGGGCCATCCGACTGATTTTTAGAAAGTTGGGTTCGACAAAAAAATGTTCGATTCTCACTGACCCGGTGTTAAAAAGATGGCTATACCCTATACGCGTTACGAAGTTCGAAACAAAGAAATCGCGGAGGGAAAGCGAATATCTGGTTGGTTGGAGTTCTGGCTAAAATGTACTTGCTCACGTGCACGCTGATACTAGCTTATTTTATGAATTACGCCCATTTGAAACTGAATCGTCTACCAGGTATACAGTTCCAGTGATGATAGGCCTATGTGTGAAGCCTTAAAAGCCAGAAGTTGTGTAGACGTCGCGTTGGATGGAGTGCAAGGTAAGCCAATGTAGTTTTGCTATGTATTATTTCTGGGTTGTAAATAATTTATGGTTCTCATAGACTCTACATACTAAATATTTAAAAGTCACCTTTTGAAATGGGCTGATCGTAACTGTGGCAACGTTAACCAGCCCAGGGTCAGACTACATGCTGCAAATGTGTGTAATTGTGTGTGTGTGTGTGTGTGTGTGTGTGTGTGTGTTTGTATGTACACGTGTGTAATACATGTCAGTAACATGTACGATATGCATGTGCATTTGGTGCATGTGTGTGCATGTATGTTCATTGTGTGCATGTCTGCATTCGTTGTGTGCATGTCTGCGTATGTATGCGTATACATGTGTATGTATGTATGTATATTGTGTACACATACATGCATGTGTACATGTTTTTATTACACATTTGTGCCTTTACATAATGACCTGGGTCACAGATCAAGGTGTGTATATTCTAGTACCCAACTGTTACATTGGTCATGATGTAATCTGTGTATCAAGCATGCAGGATCTGTGTGTGTGCTCGCCTCATGCTGTCATCAGGTGCCTGATGATCAGATGGTTAGGTATTGAATGCTAGCTTTCATACTCACCCTCAGCACCTACTTCATCACCTAATAATGTCTACTAAACCACATCACAAGATCCTAACACTCACCTTACATCTCACCTTAATTACATGCACACACGCACACATACATATACACATACACATATACACACTTGAAGAAGTTGCAAAGGGGTAATACACTCACACAGAACAACATATATATAATATAATTATAATTATAATAATACATTATAATTATATGTTGCTGCAGTTGGTGGGTATGGCTGCTTTGCCACACCCCATGATGAGGCTGCCATGAAGCATGTAGCCACCACAGTCTTGATGACTGGGGCAATCTTGCCAAAGGGGAGGGTTAATATTGATGGGCTAACTGTGGGGTGTTCGCACTGAAGTGTCATTGCTTTGGTGTCACTCTGAAGTTTTTATATTTAGTCATAATTTTTTCAGTGCCAAAAAGACCCAAAAGGACCCTGGCCTCTTTGCTGCCTGGGTAATATGTTGTGGTGGAGGATATTGGCAGGAACATTATAATTCTGCAAAGTTTATGTATTGATTAATGGTGTACACTGTGTGTAAGGGAGAAATCATTGAAAACATTTTTTGGAGTGGGGTCACTGAGTATTAATTATATCAATGCGTAGAGGCTTGGCAAGAACAGACTGTGTATGTATGTACAAGACATGTTTTGAATGCCATATCATGCAATAATACTACTAGCACTTGTGTTGCAGCCTGAAGTTAATAACACTAAGTTAAAAAACAGTGGATCACATGTTCTTATAATACTAGTAATGGTGACCTCTTCGCCAGAAAATACCTACTCTTCACACAGAATACGCCTGCTTTTTCTCACTAGAGAAAAAGGAAACATTTCTGAGTAGGTTTGGAGCAGCGAGGCTACTACATGTACTTGTACCCAGTTGCAAGTGGAGCACTGTATGTACTTACATGTACTATCAATGTTTTGACTGGTTAGCTGGACCATGTCCAGGCCTCAAGAAGCAGAAAAGCCCCAGTAACCATGACTTCTTTCCAGACAAGAGCACATAGTTGCTCAGACCAGGGAGATACATGTAGTCTTGCCACAAGGTATTGCCTGAGGTTTGCTTACATTTTTTTAAATCATTTAACAATTTCACATTTTCTTTCCAACAAAGGGTTGAGCATCATAGAGGTATAGCCAATGACTACTTGGCTACCATAAAGCAGTAAATAGAACAACTCAGCACGGATTTGGCATGGAAAGGTAACTATTTTTATCAACCTGCATGCATTGGATGTTTGGCAGTCCTAGGAGAAAAATGTCATAACGGCCAATCCTATAGGGCTCAAAGTGGAGCTTCCACAGCATATATGCGGGTGATGTTGTGTTGTTAAAAGAGGAATTTACAATGTGGTACTGAAACAACAGGCAACATGTTATTGGCAGTTATGCGAAACTGTCTGCAACAACAAACAACATGTTATGCGGAGCTGAAACAATAACGGGCAACAAGCTAGATAAGATCGCCTAGTTAATAAAACATGTACATGTACATGCTAACTTTAATTATAGGCCGGCAGGGCAGTAGGATTTATAGGTCCAGCAAGTCCGGCATCCACAGGACCACTTTTGTAGTATCAGGACAATTCTGAGAACTTAATAAGATTTACATAAATGGTTAGGATCTTATAAGAAAACTTGTAAGAAATACTATTCTTCTAAGAACCTAACATCAGTGTAAGAAATTGTGTAAGTTAACAAATAATAATCTTTATGCCTATAAGACTTCTTGTAGGAATTAAAGAATCTGTAATGAGTTCCATTGGCGTAGTGTATAGGTTTTGAGCACCCAGGGGGCATAATGCACCCCCCCCTCCCCCTGCCCAAGACCACCCCTTGCGCTTGCAGGGAAACACCCTGTACATCTCACATTGGGTAGTGTCACGTGAAAATTGGTCCGGGCAAAAAGTGATCTGGGCAGACCATATTTCGCTGCCAAAATTGGTCTGACCCTGGACCACTTTTGGTTGCTAAATTTGGTCTGGGTTGCCAAAATTGGTCTGGGTTTTATTAACTGGCATGAAATCAGTCCTTGCCTGTTAACTTAGTACATGTACATATGTATATATGGTGTGTTATTAATTATGATCCGAGGTACATGTAAGAAGTGTGTGCAGTAAATATAAGCATATGGTACGTGTACATGTATAGCATGATTTACATTGCACGCTTTATACTATTAATTCTTATTTATACGACCCTCTTTTTCCTGCTTCTGATTTTTGCTTGGGAGATTCATGCATGGCTGAATACCCAACATATAACTTGCGTGTACAACTTTTTAATGCTTCGCTAATGAATCATGTCCTGCATGCACAAATTTTATCAGCCTTGGCTACATGTAGGTCTTTCAGGATGGACTTTCGTCATATAAATTGTAATGATAAATTAACTATTGTAATTGAAAGTACACATGCATGGAAGCGTGTTAAGCGACATGTACGTTTTAAAAAAAATAGTTTCAATATATCATGAACTCGTTGAGGGTTGAAGGCGTGTTTTGGAGGATTGTAAATCAAATAGACCCTGCATGATTTCATGATAGTACAGTATTCCTATGATCCATGCAAGTGCACAGCAAGTGCAACTGATTATCGAAAAATGAAAACAGCAGACTTTAACCCTTGCCGTTGCTAAAGGAGTGACTTCCGTTGGTGTTCTTGAGCCCAAATAAATCTATTCTTTAAACCAAAAGGTTTGTAGCTTATATAGCATCATTCTTTGTACACTATTTCAACATCTTGTTTTGTACACTACATGCATACATTGTCAGATGCATGCATAAGAACTAGGCACATGCACAATTTGCATTAATCTGCTTTGAACAGTACGTGTGCATGCACTGTTAATATGTACATGTATGTAGTTCATCTTCAAAGTTATCATATATAGATCCTGATTCACTATGAAAAAAAACTGAAAGCATCCTTGAGTGGAGCTTTAATTACCTTAGAACTTACATTTAGTCCAAAGAGATTAGTATGATTACTGCATAATCATGAACCTTGCTGAAAATCAATCATTTTGTCCTAAAATGTTATGCATCATTAATGAACCACCATGCATGTTACCATGGCTAGCATCGAATTCTCATCCTCATCTTCTCTGGCAATGAACAAGCACCAGGCCAGGCCTTCATAGGTGTAGAAGGTTTGGTGAATAGAGTAGAGCTAAGAGCTGTTCCTATATAGAGTATAAGGGCATGCATGTAGTCTCTATAATTCAACTTTTTCTGTATGTGGTAGATGTCTAGTTGATGCATATGCTGCTGCATTTTCATATGCATGCTCGCGCAAATTTGCCATGCATATATGAATATGTACGCTTATACATTTACTGTGTGGCTGCATATAGAAACGGGTCCTACACAAACGTCTGAAGGCAAGGAACGGTTTCCTGCAAGTTGATATACCCAGACCAGTTTTGGCAACCCGGACCATTTTTGGCAGCCAAAAGTGGTCCGCCTGGACCACTTTTTGCCCGGATCAATTTTCACTTGACAGTAGTAACATCTAACCTAGGTGGTAAAATTACTATGTATGATTGTCGTAAGTATAATTAAATGGCCATTTGTCATATTGCATATACATGTACTGTCACTCAAGAGAAACACAATATACATGTGAATGAATCCAAAAGATCCTAACACTTTATACTCTCCAGCCAGCACTGATATTATTCAAGTCTGGCTTCACGTAGTTGCAGCAGACTAGATCTGAAATGCAAGAGTCTGAGCATTAAAAAAGTTCACATGAGGCATGCATGTGCGATGAAAAAAAGCACATAATTTCATTGTTCAGACTAATGATATTCGATGTTGGTGCAATCTCATCAAACGACTCAAGGGAAAAGGTTACTATCGACATGTTGCATTGTAGGCCTATGTATTATGTTTTTATATGCATCCCAATTGTAGTGGATTGCAGGAAAACTGAAATCCATAGACAACAGTCACAATTAGAGAAGTTGCAGCAATACTAAACATGCTTTGAGACATCAGACAAGTTCACCTCTCTGACACAGGCATATTTTGGATTGTGTTGTATTTATTCAATATGATTATTGCTTTAATTCACCCTTAACGAGCTAAATGCTAAAACGGCTCAATGCGCTTACAATGTCAAGAGTGCCATACATGTACGTTGGATTATTAGTGTCACCTCCACTCATAATTTGGATAGTAAAGTATTGATCAGAACTCCATGCAAGAGCTGTGCTTGCAACCTTATAATTAAATGCTACAAAATGAGTCCTGAGCACAATTGACCACGCTAAAGAACTGCATTAGATTTGCATGACTTCACTAACGGTATATGTACATGTTAATCACTTGGAACAGGAATCTGTAACCCACAACATTTGAAGCACATCTAATAGGGTTGAGAACTGCCAGCCTATTTCTTCCCCCACCACCCTCCCCCTCCCACCCATAAAAATGGTTAGTAGTTGCAACAATATGTATCAGGATACATGTGATGCGGAACACTTGACACTGAAATGTGCTTGGGCCTGCATCTCTATATGTGTATACGTATAGCGATGCAGGCCCAAGCACATTTCAGTGTCAAGTGTTCCACATCACATGTATCCTGATACATATTGTTGCAATTACCAACCATTTTTTATGTGTGGGAGGGGGGGGGGGGGGTTGTGGGGGGAACGAACTGGCTGGCTCAACCCTACTAGATGTGCTTCAAATGTTGTGGGTTACAGATTCCTGTTCCAAGTGATCAACATGTACATATACCTTTAATGAAGTCATGCGAATCTAATGCATGGTCAATTGCGCTCGGGACTCATTTTAACCAAATATGTGCAAGTGCAGCTCTTGCATGGAGCTCTGATCAATACTTTGCTTTAAAGATCCTGATTATGAGTGGTGGTGCACTCTTGATGCTGTAAGCACATGGAGCCTGTTTAGCTTTTAGAGTGCTTTGTTGCTCATGCTTTGTTGCTCATTGTGGGTGAAAGCAATAATTTAAATCATATTGAATAAATACAACACAATCCAAATGTCAGAGGGGTAAACTTGTTTGATGCCTCAAAGCATATTTAGTATTGCCGCAACTTCTCTAATTGTGATTGTTTTTCTATGGTGGGGTTTTCTTGCAATCCACTACAATTGGGATATGTATAATAATACATGCACATGCAACATGTCGACAGTAACTTTTTCGCTTTAGTCCTTTGATGAGATTGCACCACCATCCAATAAAATTATGTGCATGTGTATTTTTTCTTTCATCGCGCATGCATACCTCATGTGAATATTTTTTAAAATGCTCAATCTCTCACATTTCAGATCTAGTCTGCTGTGACTATGTGAAGGCAAGCTTGCTGGAGAGTATAAAGTGTTACCTTGTGGCAATGTCTTTGCATGTTTCTGTTCATGCATCATACAAATATTCATTGTGATGCTTACTGAACATGATCAGGTGTGCCTGCACTTGAAGTGTACAGGCAACCCAGTCGCCATTTATGCAGCAATAAATTCTCTATTGTCATTGAACCATAGCACAGTGTCTCACATAGTTGTATCTGAGATGTGACTGTTGAATGCTACATGTACATCAGGATCCATGTGCCCCACGAGTAATTGCTACTGACGTGTTTTGTTGTATGCTCTCACACGTACCTATTTAAGCATGAAATACATGTACTATATACTGTGCACGCATTAAACTACCTTTCTTTGCTCGTGCTATTGCAGTAAGCAATAACTGTCATTTAGTGATGCCGGCCATGTCCTTAAATTCTTCAGTCACTATAGTTCCGGCAAGCACAGCATAATTATTCATGCATAGCTTTTCTAAGCATTGATGCTTTTGAGTTATGAGTCTGCATGGATAGAGGAGTATACCTTTCCTCTGCCCAACCTCTATATATAAACACACGTATGCAATCTATTCACTTCTCTACAACTTCCATCTGTACACTTCCTCTCTACACTCACCTCTATGCTCTGCAAGAGGAGTTGGCAGCCCTCACTCACACTGCATGCAAGTCCAGTCAGCAGCCTTGCCCAACCAGTGGTTCCAGACAGAGTTATCCAGACCCCTCACTGCCAGCAGGAGAGCTTAACCAGCTGCTGCATATCAACGTGACCCACATAATATTAATGCCAGTGGAGATGCCAGACAACCCTTGCACTTTAAATGGAGTCTTACACCAATTACACAGACAAATCTTGTTACACACACACACACACACACACACACGCACACACACACACACACACACACACACACACACACACACACACACACACACACACACACACACACACACACACACACACACACACACACACACACACACACATACACCCCACAGACGCACGTACATACATACCTCTTCATTCAAGTGCTGTGGTAGTAGTACATATATGTAGGCAGCCACCATAGTAATTGATATAATTCTACGTGAGCGCAAGTGAGTCTTAAAGTGTTTAGAATATTCACGCCTATGTACGTACATATACTCAACCGGAATATGGAGTACTAAACGATTGAACACTCACTCCAATGCAATGAGTTAGATCGTTGCCGTATACTCGGGACTGTTGAAAAGTTATTCAGACACGGCTATTCGCATGAGCTGATGCATTTAATATAGTAATAGGACATGAAAACGAGAGAAGAGCGGACGTATATTGCTAGGGTTACCGTACAATTAAACATATGTCGTACTAGCTGTCGTGTGAACGCACCCATATATGGGCATGGACCTACAGTGTAGGATGTTTAGGATAAAGTGTTTAAGACCTAACGGCGTACTGCTTCGGACTCAGAAATTTTCGAATGTTATTGAGACAGACTTATATATGCATTTTCATGTGGAAACTCAAAGTACATGTAATCTAGATGATCGAGTTAGTGCACACGCTGTCGATAAATATAGACTGGGGACCAGTGTACCTGATCTCCGTAATTTCATACGTAGTATTATTAACCAGAGACAATAACCAACTGAACCTATGAATCTATCATTGTGCACGTGCTGCATGTTGACTAAATTAGATGTAAGGGTATAAAAAATAATTCAGTGGACAACATTGGTTATAATGCATGGATACACTAGCGGCACGCTTGAACTACTTCTGATGTGGAAATGACTGGTGTGGTAGCCATACATGAGCATGTAAGTTTTCAGCTAACTTCTGCCTCGCAATGAGCGACGCCTGGCCGCGCGCAGATGCTTCGCTCGTAACGGCTTCTCACTTATGTTATACCGTTCAACTTGTCAACTAACCACATGCATACACGCATACAATAATTTGCAGGTCTTGCGCTGGTCGAGTGTTGGCTTCTTGCTTGCTTGTGTCTGTGTTCTATCAGCAAACGGTAAGTATAATAAGAAAAAGGTAAGGTGTGTGTCTGATTTAATTCGGTTAGCATACTAATAACATAAATTTTCGCATATAATGTAGTTACATGCATATTATAATGTTATACATGTATAATATTACATAATAAAAATTATCATGTTATAGCATTTGAATCGCTATATCTTTTAAACGGTAAAGGCTATCGACTTCCTATTTTCAATACTTCATACTACACCATTGTTCTGTGGTGAAATACATTTTGGTGTCTTGCACTTGCTCTGTGCCAGCATTGCAACGTTCGATACGCCGCCAGGTTCAAACCCAGCATAACTTTGTGTAGAAGTGATCAAATCGCTTCAAATTCGGTTTGGAGTTATTATACCTATCGATTTGTTCTATTTATGTCATCCGTTACTGAGATATAGTTGAACAAACTACGTGCACTTTTTCTCGCTCGATTCGCGCCAATGATTTGGGCAAATCGCGTCCCGCACAATGTATGGGAGGCGGTTGATATTTGACCCGGTTTGGGGCATTACACTTATCTTGACCCGATTTGAATTAGGTCGGTGTTTTGACCCGCTATGTAGTTTTCGAGGATAGTGCACAGACTCTAATGAAAGAGAAAATTCATCATACCAAATCGCGACAATACTGCTTACAGCATTTACAATCAAATGCGTACAGGCTAATAGCTGCACGAGTCGCATAGCCACGTTATGCTACAGTCTTCCATTCCAATCCTATTGGACTCCTTGATGCACGTACGGTAGAAAATTTAACACACTCCAACACGCGCAAAATACCTCAATCTTGCCGTTTTTCATGTCCCTACGCGCTCTCCTTCTTTCATCATTTCACAAGGAAAGGGTTGTATCACACCGGTCCCGTGTGTGTGTGTGTGTGTGTGTGTGTGTGTGTGTGTGTGTGTGTGTGTGTGTGTGTGTGTGTGTGTGTGTGTGTGTGTGTGTGTTTGTGTGTGTGTGTGTGTGTGTGTGTGTGTGTGTGTGTGTGTGTGTGTGTAAAATAAACACTGTCTCCTTAGTTCCCAGTGCTCCTATCAATGTGACTGCCATCACTGATACCCCAACATCCATCAATATCAGTTGGAATGGTTTGCCTTTAACAAATACATGTAGTGTGATCACAGTCTATGAGGTTCAGTACACTTGGCGTTTGAGTAATGGACAGCTTGGCATCAGTTATATGAACACCAGTGGTGCCCAGACCTATCTAATATTAAATGAGCTCCAGGAATGTGTTCAGTACAGCATTTCAGTGAGAGCCTACACCACATGCAGCCAAGGGCCTGGACCATTTAGTGATCCTGTTCTTGACTCGTCCCTAAATGGTAATATTAGAAACACATGTACATTACTGTATAACCTATGTACTGGTCACTAAATACACAGAATATGCTGAGGTCCCTCAGCCACCAGAGGTTCCAATTAGTGCCCTCACTGCTACTTCTGCTAATCTCAATTGGAGCTGCCCTCTGGAAAAGAACTTCACCATCACCTCTTACTCTGTCAATGTCACTGTTGTCAGTCCCAGATTGGTGGATGTCAAATGTTTGAATGGACAGAACTTCAGTTACTACATCACAGTTCCAGGATACCAGAGATATGTGGAACTGAAAAACATGTCACTTAGTATGTTACCCGTTATGCCTTTTGTTGCAACAATCCACCTGTACTATTAATGTTCCTCCAGTACCCTACACAGCCTACACATTTGATGTTTTGGCAAATACGACTGTGGAAGTTGGAGAAGTGTCATCGCCTCAATCATTTACTACCCTTCAAGCCCCTCCCACGTCCCCCCTCAATGTTACTGTCAATGTCCTTAGCTACAGTAACGTACTCATATCATGGAACCCACCAAAGTGCAGCAATGGAATAATATCAGGATACACGGTAAGGAAAGGATAAAAGGAGCTTGTAATATTATAGCCATGTTCACTACATAGGTGATGTATAGTCCACCAACAGGCTCTCCATCAAGTCCTTACAGTGTCACAAATACATCCAATCTTCTGCTTCAAAACATGTTAAATAATACTGTGTACACCATATCTTTGTGTGCCTGTACTGCTGGTGGATGTGGCCCTAATGCCGTTATAGCAGCTATGACACCATCTGGTGAGGATCACACAATAAACAGTTTTGTCAATGTTTATCATTACACTTATATTAGCTCCACCATCAAACCCATCTGTGCTGTACCTCAGGATGTCTTCACTAACCAATGTTGATAACCACCAGAATGACGAAGCACTATTATTGTTACAGGATGAGGTGAGTGGGAATAAACCGTTGAGCATAATCTCACAAATTTTCTTTCAGTTATTCTTGGTTGCAAATTATTGTATTGCAATAAATATAAGTGTAGCAACAAAAGTTGAATTGGAGGTGGTGTGCACTGCAGTACAGAGGTACAGAAGCATCATACATATATATATATATATATATTTGATTTGCCATTATTTTAGCTGTGAAAATGATGTCACAAATGGGTGGAGCAGAATTGAGTGCAAAATCATGATATATCACAACCTGGACATCCAGAAGTTTATTAGCCAGTTAATCAGTGCCATTAATGCAACCAGTTCTGCACTTGACCTTGCACCATACACTCTCAGTATATCTGGTATGCATAAATGATTCATTACTAATTGAGGGAAAGAGTATTTGTTTTACAGCAACAGAATTCTGCAGCTGTGATTTGAATTCATCCAGTGGAGGCAGTGGAACATACAGTTGGCCTGAAGCAGCTATTGGCCAAACCATATTCCAGATGTGTCAGTATGGAGTGGTGGGTCAGAACATCACAAGGCTCTGCAATGGAGACCTGACATGGACTGAAGATGCCTCACAATGTCCTACTGTTGTCACCAACCAGTTCAGACAGCTAAATGCTGCAATACAAAATGTAGTGTGGTATACTGGTAAATGCTCACATTATATTACACTCCTTCTTTCTTGTGTTAGCAAACTATCACGGCACAGAATGTGGTAAATGTCTCATCCCAGCTGCAGGCTGTGGTGTCCCAGGCCACACAAATGGTGGACCAGAGTACTTCTAACCTGGCTGTTGTGACAAATGTAATCACACAAATCTCCAACATATCATCAACGGTGCCTATACAACCACAGGTATGGTATTCACCTTTATCTATATCAATTGCAGATTTCCTTTCTCCCAACCAGACCATCATCAATGTAGTAGCAGTGTTAAGCAGCATCCAAACATGGCCGCCCTCAGTTTTGAGCACTAGTGGTTCAGTGTAAGTCCTTATCATTTGTTATTTATTTCTGATAAACAATATTATTTCACAGGGTTGTAGAGAAATTTGAAATAATAGCTACCAATCTTGTTCAGCAGCAGAACTTTACAGAACTTCGGGTTATTCAAAAGAAAATAGTACTTATTGCCCAAAAGGTTATTACTGATGATTTAAAATGTAGGAGATGAATTGTTTCAACCTGTCATCCAGCTTCCAATAGCAAACCTCACCATTGAAGGAAAGACCTATTCAACAGTGGATGACACCCAAACATCAGGAGGAAGTACCAATACAACTGTTCCACCTCCTACGTTGACAGCTTCAGTTGCACTCCCACCTTCAATGTTCAGTTCAATAGCTACTAATTCTAATATAACTGATGTTGGTATCTTCGTTACCACCTACAACACAGCATCTTTCTTTCCATTGACAAATACTTCAAAAAACATCACTATAACACCTCTTGTTTTTGGTATCACAGTTGTTGGTGCGATGACAAATAACCTCACTAATCCAGTTGTGCTTAATTTTACCATAACTAATGCGGTAAGGGAAATTGATAATCATGATGGCACACAACTGGATGATGTTTTACATTATGGTGCACAGAACTATTCTAACTATTTATGTGTGAGCTGGAATTTTCAAGCCGCAGGTATGAATAGTACGTAGACAAGTGGGTGGGGCCCAATGTATAGAAAAAAAGGACGCAAATAATGGAGATGGTGCATGTGATGTTGCCAAAGTAGTGCTGTTCCAATCCATGTAGGTGGGGCAGGCAACTGGACTACTGATGGATGTGTTACATATGTGCGTCAGAGCAATCAGGTTGCTTCTAAAATTGAGTGCCAATGCTTCCACTTGACCAACTTTGCCATTCTTGTGGTAAGGCACTGAAAGTGTACAACATAACCAACCTATATCAATATAGAGGACTAAAGAGTGCATGATACAAAACCATTCCTTCATCAATAACATATAGGACATATCAAGTAGGGTCCAGCCCAATGAACCACCAAACAAGAGTGTTCAGCGTGCAATAGAGTTCATCTCCTACATTGGTGTGGCTCTGTCCTTATTGGGTCTGGTACTAGCACTCATTTCACTACTGCTAATAAAGTAAATATACATGATTCACATTTAACGAGTACATGCATGACACGTACAGGTGTTGTTATATATGTATTTATGTTGTATTTGTTAAATGTAGATTGTCTACAGTCATGCAAATGCTTATTTGTGTTAAGGTACTTATGATGCAGATTTAATATTATGTAATTACACAGATGTTGTCATACAGATGTATTTTTTAGTTGTTATTTTGTAGATAGACTATATTGTCAAATGCTTATCATGTATGTGTATATCATGACTCATAGACAACTGATATTTAGTGACCGAATGTTGTACTCTTCCAGAACTTACTACGTCTTATGCATTGCACTGTAGTGAACCTTGTCACACTGGCATAGTTGGCAGGATGGCAACCTGATAGTATATGAAATTTATATGCATAAACCTTGTATTTAGTAACTGCATAGCTTGCACATGTCACATACATAAGGATTATTGTTAGGTATGTATTTGGTTTTATGTATGACTAATGCAATGTTAATTTTATGTATGTAATGGTTGCTGGTGTATAAGATGCATTTATAGCATTCAGTTATTTGTAACTATTCTTGTAACTGTTTGTTCAGAAAGCTGAGGCAGAAGGATGTTTCCAAGTTCCACATCCAGCTATGTAGTGCCCTCATTGGCATGCTGTTGGTGTTTGTGGTTGGAATCGATAAGACAAAAAACTTTGGAGGCTGTGTGACTGTGTCTGTGCTGATCCACTACTTCACTCTGGTGGCTGTGATGTGGATGGGGGCGGAGGCTTTGTTCATGTTCCAGAAAATTGTGGTTGTCTTTATCCAAATGACCACACGTTATATCACTGTTCTCTCTCTCATTTGTTGGGGTACGTTGGAGATGATAATACATGTAATATTGATATATTTATTTTTGTCAGTACTCATTCACAGTGGTCCCGTTGGTTCCAGTCGTTATTCCACTGTCGATTGATAGAAATTTACTTGTGAAACAAAACTCAACTGAAGGATAGTACGTTCATTTTTGTTCTCATTTACATTGCTTTTACAATTCTACGTGTTCAGTTGCTTCATCAATAATGTAACCGTATTAATTGCTGCATTCTTGGGACCTATCCTCCTGGTACTTGCCTTCAATGCGGTCATATTTGTTGTGGTGATTGTGGTCCTTGTTAAGCACCTTATCAAACGATCTAAACAAGCGAATTATAATTATAGACCTGTGCAATTGATGGCCAACATCACTGGGATAAGCTGCCTACTGGGTCTCACGTGGGCCTTCGGAGCATTGACAATCATAAAAGCTGATCATGCCTTCCAGATTGTGTTCACAGTATCAAACTCGTTGCAAGGTTTCTTCATATTTATTTTCTTCTGCGTCCTAAACGGCGATGTTCGCTTGGCTTGGACGCAGAAGATACTCGGCAAACGACCTACAACGAAGCCAAAGAGCAGTATTAAGCCGACCTCGCGATCAACTCAGTTCTCATTAAAGCCGCCGTATAGTACGGAATTAATACTCAGTCATGACCACGTCATCAGTGAACAGTCAGAGTCTTTTTACCCCAATGATGCGTATCGAGTAGCACCAAGACACTGAGTACAACATAATTTTGATATAGTTACCCAATATGCTGCAGTAGTGCATAGTGGATGATTGTAGTTAGTTGCAATAGTTGTTATGTTTGCGGAAAATATACAGTGTTCAAGTTTTTTCACTATAGTAAATTAACTTTATAAAAAGTTCAACAACTAAATATGCATTAATGTACTTGTCCATGTATGCAGTCTAATGCGGTTCATCCTAAATGGAACATATACAGTTATGTAAATTTTTATATGTCCCGGAGTATTATACTGAAATTTTGAGCTGATAAATGTAATGTATAGCTGCTTTTAAAAAACGACTGAGTGGCGTCTTCTAATTTGTTTACAGCTATGACTTCGATTTTGCATCTTACCAAGACTCCATAACAAATGGCCTATTTGCTCGGATTTCGTTAACATAATATAGCATGTGTGTGATTATCATGCAATATTACGTATCAAAAAACTTACCATTGGATCCGAGAGCCTGATACTTGCATGCATGTACAAATACCTCAGAACAGGTGTCACGGAATATTGGTCACCCCCGTTCCAATTATACTTGTGTTTTATAGGCGCCCCCATGCCGAATTTGTAGCGGTAATTAACTTCTGCCTCGTGTTTAAGGTGGTGCTTTTATTGGGAAGAAGTTCACAGCAAAAAAAACGTGTCAAATCAATTATTGATTCACAATTGATTTCACAGTAAAATCAATCGCAAATCAAGTGCACTTGAATTAACTATCAAATCATGCGTTGATTTAACAATTGATTTGAAAATCCGTTGTGAAATCAGTAATTGATTTGATGCGTTTCTTCGCTGTGAATTTCTCTCCAATAAAAGCACCACCTTAAACACGCAGTACGGCGTCAAAGGCACCTCGTCCGCGGGTGCCGTTTTGGTACAATGAAGAGTGTCTGGACAGCACAGCGGGTGCAATTTGACCCCGGATTGAGTTGGCATCGTCTGCGCTTCGCGCCTCAAACCATACCCCTAGGCCATAAAGCCCTAACTTTATCTCCTGTTGTTCACAAGCCAAAGGCTTGTGAATGTAGACGTAATTTACGTCATGGCTCGCGAGACTAGGGGTGGGGGGGGGAGGTGGGAGCTAGCGTTGTAAGCTGCCCCTCGGAGCCCCAGCCCCAGGAGCGAACGCTTTTTTGCGTTGGAAAAACTCAGAAAACTACGCAAAAAGCGGCGCGGCCAAGAAGCCTTTAAAGTATTTAAAGTATTGTTAAATGCGCGTACAACACTGATGTCCCGTGCGGTGTTTTTTAGAGTGCAAAACATGTCATCCTCGTCACTTATCACTATACGCCTCGATAAAATTAGGGGGATACGATTCTCCGATATGAAAGCACTACATTGCAATAAACATGTACTTCATCGTTGCTGTCGCGGACTTTTTAAAATTAATCTGGTTTCTTTCGAGCTGTGTTATGAAAATCCAAGCGCGAAGAATAATTTCGAGAATCGGTCGGTGCTTAAATTAATAATATGAATACACATGTATATGTGATTATACTAAAGAAACCACAACCCAAGGGTTCTCGCCACGAACTTAATTATGGCTTTACAAGTTCAGCGTAAGAGACATTTCTGTTTGAATATGGGGAAAATCAAACATCATGATTGATATCAATACTAGTAAGTTTAACCAGATACGACATCGCGTGCATATTTATAGCCATATTGTGGGAGAGGAATCCATTCGAAAGTAACCTCTTGTCATCTTTATAGTAACTCAGATATCCCTAGTTCGATGATACACAATGTGCAAATATCCCCACAAACGATAACTTTAGGCCCGAAACCATTAGATTGTCCCGCTAGCCAAAGAAACCCTAACGCTATATAGCCAAAGCTTTCTCAACGCTATATCTACAGCTGGACAAGATAGTAAATTTGCAAGAAATGGCGTATCATCGATTACCACATCCGGCAGCTAGCTGTATGGGTCTGGGTACGGGTATCAGATGCGCACGTGACGTTAAAGCTTGCAGTCGTCTGGGAACGAGAGTGTCAAGGTCGCGTCGAAAGGTAGGTGTGTGCACTGGTACATGTAAGTAGTATACCGTACTTATAGTACAGTACTAGTACTAATATACTTATATCAGCCGAGTATTTTTACACATTTGGGGGGTATTTTATGATGTCAGCCGAGTGTTTGAACACGTTTTGGCGTGTTTGAATGAAGTGCTGTAGCCTGTAGGCCTAGGTGGCAAGTGGTTCGGCATTTGCTTAATAGCTTTAGTCTTGTCTTTTCCAACGCATGCACGTTTTCGTGAGTGTTAGTCGAGAAACATGGGCTGCCAAAGTATGTGCAGGGGCGGATTTAGGGGGGGGGGGGGGGGCTCGAGGGGGTCCGGTATATGAAGAATGACTTAATGCATAAGAATGACGTAATGCATACTATAATCTATGCAGCGTTCTGCATGTTACCATCCTTGGATTTGCACATCGTTCTAGCCAAGCGGGATCTAGATCGATCTAACCATTAACGAAATTTAATTTTGCATGACTTTTTGTGTGGTTAATTAGTATGTAATCGAATGGGATGGATCTCAGAGATTTTTCCTCAGAAAACAGGTTATTACCGTAGCTATAGAGCTAAACAAACTAAAAGTACTAATACTATAGTAAAACATACGCGAGTCGTTTATAGACCAACATGTAGCTGGTGCATGGCCACGTGCACGCTTCGGTCACAAATTCACAAAAGCTGAATTTGCGTCAGCGCTCCCCCATGCCCCTTGCTGTCATTGTGAAAAATGAAGAGTTTTCTCGTCGCTATCCATGCAAGCGCAGGCTCTATATAGTAATCCGGATATCGCATGATGTTTGTATTGGATATCACTGTGCATGAATTTCATGCTAAATAAACGCAAAAGCAAATAGCGGCTGGGGCTTCGCCCCAAACCCCACTGGGGGAGCTATCAGCGCTCCCCCAGGCCCCTTGCTGTCATTTAATTTAATTAAGAATATATTTATCGGACCCCCCTTTCCTAAGACCCTGGATCCGCCCCTGATGTGTGCCCAAATGCCGCAGATTCTACGATCATGAGACGTTAAATTAATTAAAGCAGCGTGGTAACGGCGGTTGCTATCCACCATTTTAGCAAGATTGTGCATTTGGGTACGCATAAGCCTATGTGTTTTGTATTAGAAAAGATGGATGAGAACCAATACAAAGGTCAACAACACACATTACAACCTGAGAGAAGCAGACAGAAAGGCAAAGCACCAAGTACATATAATAGGTACATGATTTTGTGTATGCATGCATAAGCATGATGTGATGTCAGCCACTGTACAACGTTTTAGAAATGCCATGTAAAAGCGTTATGTACTGTATTGTAGCTGGGAATGATTCCTTGATTAAGAGCAGTGTAACTTTTGGTTCTGATGTTGTGTTTGTTTCGTTTTCATTTTCCATGGAATGAGTATTGAAGCACACAATTGTTCTATCATCTTACCCCTAGTAGCTGGTTTGAAGGAAAATGACTACATGCAAAACGTTTTGGGCAAATTTTGGATGATAGCCGGCAAAAGTGTTACATCCACTAACAAAAATCATTTCATCTCTCCTTCCTTTCATAGCATGTAATTGTAGTCTCGTTCCCAGAGTCAGTTAGGTAAGCATTACCGCATAAGCTACGAAAGAGAGTCTGGGAAGGAAGCTCAAGTCAAGTCAACCTTTTTTGTTCTGCGCGCTCGAAATCGTGCGCGTCCAATCAAATTGCAGGTACATACACTAATTGCCTATATTAGTACAATTGCATTCACGTTATACCACTGACATTGGTTGAGAGCAATCATATGCTAGGTCCCTTTTGCCTTGGGCGTTCTGCATACTTCGCAATCGTAAATCGAGAGTTACGGCAGTAACTCTCATATAGGATTTGTGCCGTTGTCGTAGTGCACAATGTCCCCCCTAAAATTTGTCCCCCCGGACGTTTTACACTAGTGTACAATGTCCCCCCGGACATTCTGCACTAGTGTACAATGTCCCCCCGGACAATCTACACTAGGGCAAACTGTCCCCCTCCAGGGTAAAATGTCCCCCCTCATAATATTTTATTTCATCTATGACAAGGCAGGGGAACTTTTACGGCAGTACACGGAATCGCATTGACGCCATTACTCAATAGCTCTTAACCGTCGCCAAAGCTGCATGTCGTTCCGCCGCTTGAAATGCTCAATACTGACACACATACACGAACATTTAGAATTAAATTCCTTAACGATATATAAACAGCTCTTATCCTTTCCGTGTCGTCAAAGCACACACACATATATACACGAACACATTCATTATTTAAGGAGTGGTGATTGATATACTTCATGGCTGAAATCTCATCAGATGAGTATGAGAGATTAAGGAAAATAGCCTGAAAAGTAATGTCACATAAAACACAGCTTCACACTGCGTGCACCGCCTGATATATCCCAGGAAAGGCTATCCCATCGTCAGTTCGTGATAGTACAACCGATCAGTCGCGGGTACCCAGACTAAAACCCATCCTAAATAGCGTAAATACCATGCATCCTGCATCCAGGGTGGGAATAGTGTAAAAACCTTACTTGCAGGGTTTTTGTCGAATGTTGACGTATGAATTGAATTATTGCTTCAACATTCGACAGAACTAGGGTAGAACCACATCATCATGTATTGCACAATCCGGGCACAATGGTTTTTACGCTATATAAGGACGGGTCTTTATTAAAAACCAGCCTGTTGGACGTTTATAACTGCCTTTGTTAACCTGTTGGTAGGACATTGCACCCTAGTGTGGATTATCCGGAGGGGGGGAGGGGGGGACATTTTACCCTAGTGGGGGACAGTTTGCCCTAGTGCAGAATGTCCGGGGGGACATTGTGCCCTAGTGCAGAATGTCCGGGGGGACATTCTGCACGGGGGGACAATCCGCCCTTCCACACCGTATCATGAATCATTAAAAAACGCGACCCGCGTATAACTCACGAACCGAGAAACGGATAGTGTAGCTCTATATTGCTATCGATCCATAATGGAAAGATGATCATTTTCATGTTTTGTTCAGGTCGCCAAACCGTTTACTTTAAGAGAACAAAAAAGCTCGTAGTTCTCGTTCCCAGACTGTAATTTGTCCATAGTCGTCGTCGTCTTTATGGGTGAGAATAACTCGAGATAGGAAAGGTTTTAAAGAGCGCCAGTTACACGAAAAAATGTAGAAAAATCCTACCGACTGCCCCTTGATGTCAGATATACATGTTTGATATACGTATAATTAGACATTTATAGTACCATGCATTAACCTTTAACTGACGTTGTCAAAATGCCTTCACGGGAACGAAAGAGGAGAAAAAAGCGACAAGAGAAATACGTCCTAAATCGAGACTATGAGTTAGAGTCCTCCCGATTTAGGTATGATGCTGATGCTGAACAAAGGCGGGCATTTGCTCGTGACATGTACAGAGCAAATCTGGAGTCGAACCGAGCTTATAAGAGGTGCGACAGGAAAAGAATTCCATTGCGGTGCGAGCTTCTAAGAGGCGGCGTTATGAACTGAACTCAGACGAGAAACGAGCTCCTAAGAGGCAAAGCTTGGCGCACGAGTTTCGATCTAGAACAGCTGCAAATGTAACAAAACTGTAAACATTGTGTTGTTAGGCAATAAACATGGGAATTACAACGGCTGGATTTTGTTATTTACTTGTACATTTTACTAGTATGTACGGGTTGCAAAGTACATGTACACCTGTATTCTGGTAGTGCACTTATAAAATAAAAAAATGAATGAAACAAGATATAAAAACATTCTCTCTGAGAAAGTTAGTGGTATATACGATTTGAAGGCAATGGTGGTGTAAAAAGGAAGGGAACAAGGGAGCAATGATGATACGAATTTTTTTTAACAGCCCTATATTTAGCAACGTAAAATGTACGTATACTACAAAAGTGCTAAATACAGGACGGTAAAAAAAAAATTCGTATCATCTTTGCTGCCTTGTTCCCTTCCTTTTTACACCACCATTGCCTTCAAATCCTATATACCACTAACTTTCTCAGAGAGAATGTTTTTATATCTTGTAGCTATTGCAGTCAAAGGATCAGGTACGTATTGTGCGTTTACCTTTACTAGATTTTCATTTTATCTCATTGTTAGCTGCTCTGCTACAGGAAACTATATAACAGGAGATAGCTATGAGTCAACGCTGGGAGGAACTCATAACGTTTAAATCATGATACACACACAACATGAAGCGAGTTTTAAAAAACTAAAACTCTGTTGTTCCCGGTATCACAAACATACAAATAGCCATCTGGGTCAACCGCAATGCCACTGGGACTTAACAGTTCACCATCTCCTGTTCCCTTCCTACAGAAAGTGGCTACACACTCCCCAGCAGAATCAGGAGTCATCTGCATCACACAGCAACTAGTGATGTCAACAGCATAGATGAAGTTCTGCACAGCATCGAAACAGATCCCTGAGAGAGAACAGAAGTCCTTGTGCTGAATCATACCCTGATGCATGAAACCTTTGGAATCGTACCGATGAATCGCTGGTAGTCCTCCCTGTACAACAACATAAAGTTTAGACTGGGCACCCATTGCTACGTCAGTGGCCTGGAGGTCCAAGCTGATGGTGGTTATGTGCTCAAGATCCACACTCAGCACCTGAATGCGCCTGTTCTTTTGGTCACAAACATACAATTGATTTCGGATCACCTTAACCGCTTTGGGAATGTTGAATTCGCCGTCCCCTCCACCTTGCCGCCCAAAAGACTTGATAAACTTACCATCACCGGAGAACTTTGACACTAAATGTGCAGCCTCCTCAGTCACAAAGATGCTGTCCTCCTTGTCCACAGCCACACCATAGGGAGAGCACAACTTGTGTCCTTTGAGCTCAAACAACTTTTTACCTTTCCTGGTACAAACAGAAACACGGTTTTTGATGGAGCTGGAAATAATCAGCTGCCCTTGACTGTTAACAGCCACACAGGTGGGGCTGCTTGTATTCACAGAGAATTCCGGCATCCTGTCTCCTCCAGTCAGTTTGGGATACACGCACACATCAATGAGACCGCCAGTGATAGATTGTCCGCCTATAACTACCACAAGTCGGTGCCTGCCCCTTTCCTTCGGCATATAGGTAGCCTTGTACTGTGCACTGCCAGCCACCTTGGAAACTGTAACGGGTACGGTGGTTGTACCATGTAATGGTGTCAAGGTGGCAGAGATGGCTTCTGCACTGGAAACAGGAGCTGCTGGGCAGACGTGGAATGAGTGTGGCTCGCCCACCTCAACTACACAGAGTCCCGAAGTCTCTACCTGCGTGGTGAACACGGCTGCCTTCGTTTGGCAAAGCTCTTTGATGTCCTCTATACAGGTGATCCTGGCTGCTATACCCGTAACCTCTGTGGGAATTAGGCACGTCGCAGAGAGCATACCTCTGCGTAAAAATGCTATATCTATTAGCTGCTGGGCAGTGTTGAGGAATTCGAATTCTGATAAGCTTTGAAGTTTGTCAGCCTTTGCAATCAAATCACTGGCACTGGCAATGAGGTTGACTATGGAGCTCTCCTGCTCCTCAAGACTGGCCAGTTTTTGTTCCTTCGTGTCCAAAACGAGCTTCAAAAGCTCTTCCTTGCGACTGATCAGTGAACTAATTATCTCGTCGAATGATCGAACCACCTCTGCTGACACGGTGTCCGCTTGGTTCAAAATGTCTTTTTTCCTAATGACAAAGTTTTGTCTGAATCCCGATCCCTCTACTTCTTCCTTTGTTGCCCTAAGTGCCTCATAGTAACTCAAAAACACCTGTCGAAGGTAGTCTGCCGCCTCCTTTACGTGCTCAACCTTATGGTCCGCATGCTGTGTGTGTGTACATGTTTCACAAACCAGCTGGTTGCATTGAAAGCAGAAGAACTTTACTGCAGTGGTGCTGTGCTGACTGCACATGTACTCGCAAGTCTTGGGCGCCTGATTTCGTGATGCCTCGTCCAGCTGTAATGCTGTTCGAGCCTGCTGCAGTCGCTTCTTGAGTCTATTCGCTGGAAACGCAGGCTTAAGCTTGTCCGCAGCAATAGGGCGCGGCATTTCTTCCCGGCACTCGGGGCAGATCAGAACTTTGGCGCAGTGGTCGGCCATCAGGCATCGATCGATGCATTCCCTGCAGAAGTAGTGGTGGCAGGGAAGAAACCTCGCGTCGTTGTATTCCTCATGGCACACAGAGCATATTGCGTCCTCGGCGAGTCCCGTCACTAGCTGCTGGCTAACATCCAAACTACCGGTATGTGGTTCAGCCATGTAATGTACTGTAAAGATCAAGTTAAATACGAATCCAAATTATTGTAAATTCAGCCAATACGATG
This sequence comes from Spongilla lacustris, assembly GCA_949361645.1. NCBI lineage: Eukaryota > Metazoa > Porifera > Demospongiae > Spongillida > Spongillidae > Spongilla > Spongilla lacustris. The sequence goes on from OX442415.1 coordinate 3,773,624, forward strand.
GCCCGGTAGGTCGCGGTATACAAAGCTGATGATCATGACATAGAGCATTGAGCAGTTGACATAGAGCATAGAGCAGTTGACATAGAGCATAGAGCAGTTGACATAGAGCATAGTGCATAGAGCGTAGTGCATACATAGAGCAGTCGAGACAACTTAGCCCAGCGGAAGTACTATTTGGGCGTGGCCCTTAGGAAGTCGACACGGGCAAATTTGACCGTGGCCTTAGGAAGTCGACACAGACAACGGAAAGTAATTAGTACAATGGAATAATACTATACGGCAAACAGGCAAGCGAAAATGGTGCTCCATCGTGACAATGTGGAAGTTACGATCACCTTCGCAAATCTGCCATTTTCATTCTCTAGGGATCATACTGCGATACTGGAGGCAGCGCAAACCTATCTCTGTAATATTCGCGTACTTGCGCTGGGTGTACTCCGTGTCTGTCGGGTATACGTGGCCAAAAGCAAAAATTACCCAGTCTCGCCCTCAGATTGAAGCGACGAGTGTGATAACTGATGTATTATATTATGCAACGCGCATGCGCATGCTAGTATTTAAGTGTTGCCGCATTGGATTTTGACAGATTAAAATTGGTACTTTAGCCGAGTTACTACATAACTGGCGACGAGGGTGTTCATGGCACTCTTTGGAGCGGTTGGAGAATATGTGGAGGGGGAGGAAGACTGGTCACAATACGTCGAAAGGCTTGGGCACTTCTTCGGGGCTAACGGAGTGAGTAATGCAAGTAAGAAGCGCTCAGTTCTTCTTTCCACCATAGGGCCGAAAGCGTACCAGACGCTAGCTAGTCTGGTTGCGCCAGAGACACCGGGAGGCAAGACGTACGATGAACTGATAAAATTGATGGCAGAGCATTTAAGTCCCAAGCCGCCGGTAATAGTCCAGCGGTACAGGTTCCATAGCAGGGTCAGGCAACAAGGCGAGTCGGTAAGTGTGTACGTAACGCAGCTTAAGGAGCTAGCTCGGAAGTGTGAGTTTGGTGATGCCCTTAACGATATGCTGCGAGACAGACTAGTATGTGGCATTAACGACGAGCGAGTGCAAAAGAGACTCTTAGTTGAGGTAAATTTGACGTTTGATTCAGCCCTTAAGATTTCCCAAGGTTGCGAAGTGGCAGAACGGTGCGCAAAAGAAATACACAGTGGACGCTCTCAGGAGTTGGCCGAGCACCAAAACCAACAGGTACATGCTGTAACTCCTGGACGACCTCAGTGGAGAACAGGTCCTGGAACTGGAACCCCGAGGTGTTACAGGTGTCTGCGGAGGGACCACGCTCCTGATAAGTGCCCACATCGAAGTGCTGAGTGTTTTGGGTGTGGCAAAAGAGGTCATATTCGGAGGGCGTGTAAACAAGTACAAGCGAAGGCTGGGGGAATGCAGCCATCTCGGCGAGGAGTACAGGTGTTGCAAGAGGAGTCAGAAGACCTAGAGGAGGAAGGAGACAGTACTAACGCACTCCAACAATTGCGTATACAAGATGTATTGTGCAAAATCAATAATGAACCCATTCAATTGCAGGTGTCTATCGATGGAGTATTGGTCACAATGGAGCTAGACACAGGAGCCGCTGTATCTATTGTTTCGGAATCAAAATTCCGGCGCCTATGGTCAGGGAAGGTCTTAGAGAGGTCAGGAATTCGGTTGTGTACATATTCGGGTGAGTCATTAAAAGTGATAGGTAAATGGGAAGCAGACGTGAAGTACAATAACCAAACAGATAAATTGTCAGTAATTGTGTTGGAGGGAGCAGGACCATCACTTTTGGGGAGAGACTGGCTACACCGCTTTAGGATTGACTGGAAGTCTTTGTTTGTTATACAGAAGGGTGCTTCATTAGAAAATGTATTGACAAAGTATGAAATGGTGTTTAAGGAAGGGCTAGGTACAGTGCTAGGCTATGAAGCAAAACTAGTTATGAAAGAAAATGCAGTACCTCGATTTTGCAAAGCTCGACCAGTGCCATATGCCATTAAAGAAAAGATTGAGAAAGAACTAAATAAACTAGTTCAAGAGGGTATATTACAACCAGTTGAACTGTCGGAGTGGGCAGCACCAATTGTTCCTGTGGTGAAGCCTGATCAATCTATTAGAATATGTGGTGACTTCCGGCTAACTGTAAACCAGGCCTTAGAAACTGAACGGTATCCACTGCCAAAAATTGAAGATATATTGGCCTCATTGGCAGGTGGGAAAAGGTTTACCAAGTTAGATTTGAGTAAAGCATATCTGCAGGTCCAACTGGATGAGGCTTCCAGAAAATTTATGGTAATTAATACACATAAAGGATTATTCCAATATACTAGGATGCCTTTTGGGGTGTCATCAGCTCCTAGTATATTTCAGAGGATAATGGACAGTGTACTTCAGGGGATCCCAAAGGTGATTGTGTATATTGATGACATTTTAATAACAGGCAGTACTGACAAAGAACATTTGGAGACACTTGAAAAAGTTCTGTATAAGTTAAAAGAAGCTGGTATTCAACTCAACAAAGATAAATGCTTCTTTTTGCAGGAGTCAGTTGTGTATCTGGGATACAAAATTGATAAAAATGGTATTCATCCCTTGGCAGAAAAGGTAGAAGCAGTGAAGAATGCACCAGAGCCTAAGAATATAACAGAGTTAAAATCGTATTTGGGGCTTCTGACATACTACTCTTGGTTTCTTCCACGCATGGCAACCATGCTGGCACAATTGTACAGGCTACTGCAGGCTAAGATTCCATGGAATTGGACACAGAAGGAGAAAATGGCCTTTGAGAACTCAAAGAATTTGCTACTGTCTGCCAAGGTACTTGTACATTTTGACCCCAATAAAGAATTGATTTTAGCATGTGATGCTTCATCTTATGGTGTGGGTGCCGTACTGTCCCATAAAATGTCAGATGGTACAGAGCGACCCATTGCATTTGCTTCTCGTACACTGTCTAGTGCAGAAAAAAACTATTCACAACTTGAAAAGGAGGGGCTTGCTTGCATATTTGGTGTAAAGCGGTTTCATTTGTATTTATATGGAAGAAATTTTACAATTGTAACTGATCACAAACCATTGTTGCAGCTATTTGACCCCCAAAGGGGAATCCCTATGCAGGTGTCAGGGAGAATACAAAGGTGGATAATGACTCTAGCAGTGTACAAGTACAAGTTGGTTTTCAAGAAAACTGAAGAGCATGGTAATGCAGATGCATTGAGCCGGCTACCAATGGACGGGAAGCAAATTGAAGAGGAAGAAGAAATACCCACAGAATTGGTCCTACTTTTTGAAAGTCTAAAGGACTCACCAGTAGACTGTTCACAAGTGAAGCATTGGACCAAGAAAGATCCAATCTTGTCACAAGTGTTGCAGTATATATTGGCAGGGTGGCCACTACATCCGCCTTCAGAGGCATCACAGACCCTGTTATCTTTCTGGCAACGTCGAATGGAGCTATCAACTCATGATGGTTGTATCCTTTGGGGTAATCGGGTGGTTGTCCCAGAAAAAGGAAGAAATTATGTATTGCAAGAGTTGCATGGGGGACACCCAGGAATATCTAGAATGAAAAGCTTGTCTAGAACATTTGTATGGTGGCCGGGAATAGATAAAGATATTGAAATGCTGGTTTCCAAATGTCCTCAGTGTCAGGCTGCAAGACGCTCCCTTACAACCTTGGAGTTGGCCTACCAGACCATGGGCAAGATTACACATAGATTATGCAGGCCCTGTCGAAGGGCAGATGCTGCTGGTGGTGATCGATGCTCATTCAAAGTGGATCGAAGTGGAGGTCGGGAAAGATGCTACTGCAGAGGCAACTATCCAGCGACTGCGAACAATATTTTCAAGGTTTGGAATACCAGAAACAGTGATGACGGATAATGGGCCATGTTTTTCAAGCAGGGAGTTTCATGACTTCCTTAAAAATAATTGTGTGACGCACATTAGGTCAGCACCACATCATCCGTCTTCTAACGGAATGGCAGAAAGGGCTGTGCAAACTGTGAAGCAGGGAGTAAAGAAGATGACAACTGGAACACTCAGAGATAAGTTGGCAAGATTCTTATTTCAGTACAGAATTACCCCCCAGACGACCACTGGTGTCTCTCCTGCTGAACTTCTGTATGGCAGAAGGCTCCGATCCCGTTTAGATGCATTGCATCCAAATTTAGCGGAAAGAGTGGAAAGGAGGCAGCAGGGACAAAAGGCAGCACACGATACCAATGCAGTTGAAAGGAGTTTTCAAGAACAGGAAAGCGTATATGTGAAATAATATGCGCGGGGGGGCAGATGGAAATGGGTGCCTGGGAAAATCACAAAATGCAAGGGGCCATTATCGTTTGATGTGGTGTTAGAAAATGGGATTGTGTGCAGAAGACACCAAGATCAACTAAGGAAGCGAGCAGGCGAGGCTGATGATACGTGGATGGGAGACAGATTATCGACTGATGTGGCTGCAGAAGATCCAGAACTCAATAATGGAGCGCAAGATGAGCAAGAGGAAGATGCCAATAATTCAGTGGTGGGCGATGAGCCTAAGATTGACGAAGAAATAGATCAAGAAGCCCGCCCACCAGTCATCGTGCAACAAGCACCAGACCGAAGATATCCTAGCAGGAACAGACGGCAGCCTGAACGGTATCAAGCAGGGTTTTCTTGAGAAGGAAGAAAGATGTGATAACTGATGTATTATATTATGCAACGCGCATGCGCATGCTAGTATTTAAGTGTTGCCGCATTGGATTTTGACAGATTAAAATTGGTACTTTAGCCGAGTTACTACAACGAGGTGCTTTTGAAACCAACCTTTGTCTATTGCAACAAGCCATTGGGGTAACAGTACATTTTTGTTGGCTCTCTGTCAATGTATTTACTTATATACCGTGTAGGAGGAATTAAAAACGTTGAACAGCCTCGTAGGCTATAGGGCTATGTGGCGATTGCTCCAAACGTATTATGGTTACACCGTGAAAAGGTGAATAGGCGTACATGTATATTACTTTCAAAACTGATATCTTGGTATGGTGAATGTAATAGTGTGCACGTTTAACCCTTCATTTTTTTTTTAAGGTGGTGATTACAAGTGTGGCATTGATCCTGATCTTCTTGCTCGTTGTATGGTGCATGTTGCACATGATCCCCCAGCGTTTTATCCTGAAGCATTTAAATATGCTGTCAATGCACCAACTTAGACCCAAAGGCAAGACCTACAGCAATGTCACTAGTGTCTCAAGTTTTTTTTGTTGTCTTTTATCACCTTCAAGTGATCCACCAGGACCACCACAATGAACCTTTTTATTATGCTTTGCAGTGATATCTGTATTCATGACAATATTTCACCACCACAATGAAAATATATAACATTACTAAAAACATATGATAAAATCAATATAGATACATCTTTAGCAGTGATCTGTTCTTGTGTCATATACAAAAAAAAAAAATGTGATCTGCTAGCAGTTTAATTGCTTCAGGATAAAACGCTGGGGCACCCAGCCATACAATAAGCAAGAAGATCAGGATCAATGCCACACTTAGCTTGTAATTACCACTTTAAATAATGAAGGGTTAAACGTGCACACTATTACATTCACCATACCAAGATATTTTTGAAAAGTAATATAGGCCTATTCACCTTTTCACAGTATAACCATAATAAGTTTGGAGCAATCGCCAAATAGCCCTATAGCCTACGAGGCTGTTTGACGTGTTTAATTCCTCCTACACGGTATATAAGTAAATATATTGACAGAGAGCCAACAAAAAATGTGCTGTTACCTTATAATCAATTTATGGCTTGTTGCAATAGACAAAGGTTAGTTTCATCGCTGCTCATTTTTGCTTTTTGGATGAGTTGCCACACACGTAATGGTTATCAAGTAAGTATGGATGTAAGTACGATTTAATATTATTATTTAGTCTAAATCCAATGTAATTGGATGTTTCTGTGATGTAATGGTTTTGGTGTATAAATATTTCATTTATAACATTTCCTTTTATTTATAACTATTCTTGTAACTGTTTCTTTAGAAAGCTGAGGCAAAAGGATGTTTCCAAGTCCCACATCCAGCTATGTAGTGCCCTCATTGGCATGCTGTTGGCTGTGTGACTGTATCTGTGCTGATCCACTACTTCACTCTGGTGGCTGTAATGTGGATGGGGGCGGAGGCCCTGTCCATGTTCCAGAAGATTGTGATTATGTTTGTCCAAATCACCACACGTTATTAGATTAGTACATGACAAAGTCAGCAATGCAATTTAACTATTTTGTCTGTAGCACGCGTGCTACAGTGTATGTAGCAGACTTTGCATTTCCATGTCTTTGCATCCAATGTTTTATTTTAAATCCGCTAAAGATTTTTGTAAATGCCATCCTTCAGATGATTGGAGTAGTAGAAGGCCCAAACTTGGAAATGATAAGTGCAGCTGTACAAAGGTGAGATATGCTTGAAGTTATGTACCAATGTCCCGGCCTAGTACAGCTTTACACTATACCTTCACATAGATGTCAAAATGATGTCATCAATGGGTGGTTCAGAGTCGAGTGCAAAATTTCGAGATTACAAGATTCATTCAGTCTGTTCAATCAAACAGTTCAATCAAACAGTATTACCCTTGCAGCTCTTGTACTTGCAGTTGGCGCGGCACACAAAATTTTTCAGGTTTCAAGTCAGCAGCTCATGCATGGGTCTCCAAAAGCAGCTGCAACACCTCAAAACATGTAAAGACTGAGCTTGCATGGGATTATAGAAAGCCTACAAGTATGAGTTTTATAAGTGTGTGCGGTCGACAAGTAAATTTATTATATCCCCCGGTACTCCAAAACGATTTCAATCAGTACCAGTACATGTACATACTGTTTTAGGTAGTACACCACAAAACCAGCAATGCAATTTAACTATTTTGTACATGGAGTGCTACGTAGCAGACTTTGCATGTATAAATCTATTTTGCATCCAATCTTTTATTTTAAATCAGCTAAAGATTGTTGTAATTGCCACCCTTCGGAAGTTTGGTGTGATAGAAGACCCAAATTTGGAAATGATATGTGCAGCTGTACAAAGGTGAGAAATACTTGTAGTTATACCAATGTCCTTAGTACAGCTTTGCACTATACGTGTCAAAATGATGTCATCAATGGGTGGTTCAGAGTCGAGTGCAAGATTTTGATATTTCTTACCTTACACCCCATTGAGATTACAAGGTTCATTCAGTCTGTTCAATCAAACAGCATTACAAGTGCAGCTCTTGAACTTGCAGTTGGCACACAAAGTGTTTCAGGCTTTGTTTCATTTAGTCATTGAGAATGTATGAGGATTGATATGCACTTACAGCAAATGGATATTGCAGCTGCAACCTGACTGTAAACAATGGAAGGGGAACATACAACTGGCCTGAGGCATTGGTTGGAGGATTTACATCTCAAATGTGTCAGTATGGGGTTATAGGTCAAAATGTGACACGAAACAGCATTGGAAACATGACCTGGACTGAGAATGCTTCAATGCGCCCCAATTGTTGAAATCCTACATAACTAATTATCTTGTTTATATAACACTTTTGCTGTGTACGTGGCACCATGTACTTTAGCTAAAGTACGTGGTGCTACGTACACAGCAAACACAAATGGACACCAAAAGGCTAATTATTTCACTGAGATATAATGTCACTAATGGTGTTAGTCCAACATACCGTGAGGGTACTGCCACGCAAAGATTGTAAAAATATTGTACCGGGCGAAAATTTTACCGGGCGGTACACTTTTGGCAGCCAAAATCGCACGACCTGGTTCAATTTTTGTTGTATACCGACCTTGCCAAAAGTGCCCGGATAGTGAGAAGGGGTGATTAGCTCAGTATCGTATTTACGTCAGATAAATGCACAGTGTTTTATACATGTGATATAGGTTTGTCATTGTTTGATATGCATGGCATGTGATACTTCATTTAACTTACGGTTTATTCAATAGCTTTTGCTTGTAATATATAAGGCACATGTATATTACAATATTTATATATGGTTCAACCGGACCTGTGTAATTACCAATTTAGAAACTGGGAGCATTTGAAAACGGACATTCAAAGCCTATATTTGGCCTATACTTGGCCTGGCCTACAGAGGTTTTATATGTTTGCAGTCTCCAAGGCAATATGTTGTACGGACCCTTGTTTTGTAAACCTGCGTGGACACAGATGCATACTGATATTCATTGAAGTTTTCACCACCTCCTTATAGTAGGTACTTGAACATTTTTTTCAAATCGCATCAAATGCAAAGATTTTTATATCAAATGGAAGAGGAAAAAATGCGCATTACAGTAATACCTTTTTTGTATTTATTGGTGCAGTATTTCAGAAGTTACGGCATTTCAAACACTCATTTTTGGATGTACGCTGTGTGATGTGAGAGGGAAGAAAAAATTGTGACGGTTTGACTTTTTTGTGCTACAGTTGTTGGAAAATAAATAGTTAATATGCCAAACATTACTACCATATTGGATACACATTTCTAATTACTAAGATGTAGCAGGGTCATTGATCTGTAGATCAACAGTAATATAGTCCACTACAAATTCAATCAAAGTCATTGTAACATCTTCTCCTTCCTCCGTTTCGTCGTATTTCCAATAGGTAACTGTAACTTTAGGTGTTGTTGACCTTTTTAGTACTTTACATTGATAACATGACCTTTATACATTACATTCTTCTGGTTAACAAACCACAAGTTTTCACAGTAGAGTCCATTTACGGTGCAAGGATTGACTAGTACTTCCAAAATAGTATTTAACTTATCTCGTCATCAGTCAGGTCTGAAAACTCTACAGACATCTCGGAGTTGTAGTGTTTTTCGGAATCTGCTATTTTTTTTCAATGAGCCTTTCATCTTGCAGTTCGGCAACACACTCTTCATGTGATCGGCAAAGGGCATTACTCTTTCTACCTTGTTTTATACAAAATTTTACAATATTGTCTTGCTCATCTTCAGTTTTGTTTGAAAGCCAATCAAGAGTTTTATTAATTTTGCTTTTAACTTTCCCATCCACAAATCCTATTGTAATGTTAGGTGCCTTTCTAATGAGATGGTCAGCCAGCCCAAGAGTGTGCTCAGCAAACATGTTATGTGCCGGTGCTGAAAATGTTTGAGCAGCAATGGCAGGAGGAATGTTGGCTACGCTACCTTCAATATACTCTTTCATTTGATGCTCAATAACATCTACAACACCAGTTATAAGCCTTAGCAATACTTCAGCCAAGATTCTTTCTCGGAAACACTGAGAACAGCATTTCGCAGGCTGTGCAATACTTCATCTGAATCTTCATCTAGCGAAATACCAAACATATCATTCTTCATGTCAAATATCAGTTGAGGGCAGTTTCTTAAAAGATACAAATTTTGCAAACAGGTCTTTACGTATGGGATGCTATCAAGGTTAGTGATCTTTTGATTTGCATACAGTTGTTGCATCCATGGACCAGTTATCAATTTACCAATAATACCAAGTGCTTGCAATTCTAATATAAGAAGTTTGTTGTTTCTTAAATTATTTTGCAATGCTGATCGTAAACTAGTTGTATTTTGGCATGAAGAATCCAGGTAGTTCAAAAGCTTTTCTCGCAGGTAGTAAAAAACACCTGCAAGATGGAAAACAACATGGAACCGATTTCCGACATACCGTACAATAATTCCAGGCTTGATATTTGCCTGCCTCATGAATTGTTTGAAGCCAGCTGGATCACCCGTTTATATCGCATTTTGCACATTGCATAGATAAAGTTCACTGCACAGCATTCTCTGCCAAAAGTGCTGCTTTCAATATTGTGTTCAGTGTCATATAGTTTTAAAGAAGTATTGCACTTTTTTGCAATTCCATCAAGTGGATGGACATTGCACTTTAGCTCCAGAAGTTCAATGTCTAGTACAGATTGTAGATTTTGAACAACACAGTGGTTTACAGCTACTCTATCACTCAAGGTGTTTTTCAGATTGCGTATGACAGTAGACTTTGCATAAATGTAGTCAAGATTATGGTAACTAGCATATGTTTTTACAATACTATCAAGGCATCCATGAATGTGCGATGCATAATCTTCAGTTGTGCCTCCTAGAAGATGACTTAATTTTAGCACTTAGGAAGTTGGTGGAATTGAGGGTATAATAATATGCACTTCGTTGATATGGCATCCATCAATTGATGTTGCATCCCATGATAGTGTGATGTTTTCATTACAATACATGTACATGACTTCACCAACTTGAAGGTCATACCAAGTTCATAGGTAAAGTAACTTACAGATGAGGGATCTGGAAGAAAATCAACTGGTATATCTGCTAGTTCTTTAAGAACACCTCTGATAGTGGGGCAAACACTGTTTATTGGCACATTGTATTCAAGACAGTAATATATTGCCTTGCGACATTATGTATTGTATCCCATCTTTACTACTAATGCATTTTGGTACATCTTTTTCTACGAATTGACTTCGTTCTGATAGAAGTAAATCATTGGCTGATTCAAGGTCCTTTAATTACTTTTTTAATAAGTAGTGCATTTTCTTTCTTCAGTTTACATTCAGTACTTTTGTACATCATCTTATGCCTTCTGTGAGCAGACCTCTGACTTGATCTTCTTATCTGCCTTAACTCGTGCTGACTGCTCGATTGTTTTAACAATGCGTTCTCTTGCATTAGCTTTTGTATCAGTGCATCTTTCTAAATCCTATCCTTTTTTAAAGGTCTTGCAACTCTGAACGAAGTTTCCTTTCAATTCTTATCTTCCTGCATAATGATTGCTTCAGCTTATGATTCTGTTCATTTCTGTGCAAAGGAATTTGAAGCCTTTGTTTAATTACTCTTTTTGATATTGACATCTGCTTCAGTAATGATCTTGTACTAGCACATCTATTACACCCACTTCTTAGTTTAGTAGACAGTGGGGATGACAAATTGCTGGGTCCTGCTTGAGCAGGAGCAAGATTTACAACAGTAGATATGTTTGCCGCATCAATAGAGGGTTGCATAGGCAGAGAGAATTGCTCATCCAGAAGTTGGATAATAGCATCCCAATTACGTGTACGATTCTTCTTCAATGTGGCTATTGCTGTTATGAAGTGCCGAATTGACCTTTTTAATGCATTAACATTGATTCTATTTCCTGAATCAAGATGTGCAACCATTTTGGCTGTTTGGGTGATGTTCTTGTTTGTCAAATTCATATGTATGTAGATCACCAATCCGTTTCTTATCATTGACACCTGTAAGGTATTATTTCACTCTTGAAACCATCAATACACTTCTCCAAATCAGCAGCAGTCTTCATCCTAATATGAAATACAATTTAAAATGCAATTTGGTAACCAAATCTTAAACCTATTACATGGATTTCTCAGGTGCACTATATGGGTCTGGGGACCAGACTACCCCTAAAACAAGCCTTGCGCATCATCCAAGAGTTACGAAAATTTAAGGACTCGACCTTAAGTGCTCAAGCTACATGTAACTGAACTCGAAATTCCTGCCTCTCAAAGGATTAGGTGCTTTTTAATTGGAATCGCTCGACACAGAACCTTCGCGGTTGAAAGAACGAGGCTGTGTTTTGTTAAAACATAAATTCAAATGCAGAAAACACTTCTTAAGGCATTTTGTTCTTTTCAGATAATAAGGGTGCACCCGACGCTAGTATCAAACGAATAGACACATCCCATCGTATGACCCCTTGCGCATCAACCGAAGTTGATACCATTTCAAAGACAGCTAGATATAATGACCCTTCCTAAGTGGTGAAAACATATTTTTCCCTGCCTCTTAACATATGAAGAAAATGTTCAACTTATAAAAAGTACCTAACCTATTTTTCAACGTGCGAAGGTAACTAGATGAGTAAATTACTATCTGTTTCAACAGTATCAATTCGTAGCACACTTATTCAACTACTATAGGAACACAGCAGAGTTCAAAATGGCAGTTAAACCAACACAAACGAGCTTCCTTTTTCGAACGGTGCACACTTTCAATAAACACATCCAGTCACAATTTTCATCGCGTTATTAGATCATCATCGTGAAATGTTCAAGTACCTACATGTACTTACATTATAAGCGGCAACAGTTTTCGTGCACATTTCGAAGAAGCTTTCTATTCACAGGTGCATGAATAATAAAGCAATATGCCTGACATAAAAAACAGCATGCTTCGAAGCATTAATAGTGATATTAATATGTACAAAGTTTCGCTTTAACTCACTGGGTATGGTTTGAAAGATTTTTGCTTATGAAGCGTTATGAGAACTGCTTGTGTCTATTTGAATGAAAATTCTAATGGCAGAAATGAGTTTCGTTTTTATACAACTTGCATTGCATGCTCTAATTTCAGCTACATGCATGTAGCTATATACCTGCATGTTCAATATGATAGATATTGCATCAAACCGACAATGCCATTGGGGGGCATCTAATAAAGTAATCCGCCGTATCACACATGTCTATATCATCTTCTGGCATGCATGCATGGCCAGTAACCTTTTGGCAACCAAAATGTACAGATTTACGCGCTTTCATGACTGCGTGTTTGTTCGTTTCACTATTAATAGCTACATGCATGTATAGTCTCGTACCCAGACACAAATGCTAACAGTATAACATCATGTACGTGTAAGCGATAATCATCGTTACTTACATTTGGGTCTGGGTACGAGACTAACGCATGTACACGTATGCATGTACCTGTGTGCATGACAAATCAATAAAGTATATGGGGAGACACTGCATTCTAGCGGCAAATCACCCTTTCTCGTAACCTGGACAGTTTTGGGGCAAAAATTGTATCGGAGTACCGCTCGGTACAAGTTTGGCTGTCAAAAGTGTACCGCCCGTACAATTTCCGCCCGGTACAATTTTCGCGTGTCAGTGAAAGTGATGTAGACAGCTAGCAGACTGCTGTTGGCAAAAGATGGCCATAGTGGTCAGACGCGTTGGTTTAGTGACCTGCATGATGAAGAACCATCTGATGTCAGATAATGGGTTGACTGATCCTTGCTACGACATACATGTAGGCATGTAAAGATCCTTGTGTCCAAACCTGTTATGTACACCCTCTAATCCAGCACCATGGTAGAGAGCTTCATAAGATCCAATTACGAGAGGCATTGTTGGAGTAACTTTGAGTACCATGCAAGGTGTACGTATACATGTATACACATGTATACATGTATATAAGTGGCCAGCAAAAAACCAAAACACTGCATGTAGAGACAGAGCTAGGAACATCTGGCTTGACGTAACTGCAACAAGACTGTACTGACAAATTTGAACTGCGTCGACAATACATGTATATATATATATATATAATTATAATTATATATATATATATTATAATTATATATATATATATATAGAGAGAGAGACCGGCTAATTTCTTAAAAGAACTAAATATGCATGATGCCATATGCAGGCAGGCAATGGCAATTAAGTAGTTTTGCACAGTATATATATACTTACGGCATAACTGCTCGAACCACTCTCATCAGTATATGATGCATGCAGTGGAAAAGAAAATAGAACTTCAGTTGGCAGATTTGCTAGAGTATGGAGTATAGTCTCTCAAGTTCTTTCTATCCAGATTAACTCTTTGTGTGCTTATTTTACTGTGTGTAAGGGAGAAATCATTGAAAAAAATTTTTGGAGTGGGGTCACTGAATATTAATTATATATTAGCTATTAAAGTCAGTTAACTATTGCACAGTCTACATGTTATAAAAACTGTTGGAAATCATATTTGTGCAATCAGATTTTCATTTTGTCATTTTATTTTTCAAATACATTCAAACAAACATGAAAGTGATGAAATGAAATGTCACATTATCCACTGGATATGAAATATAGAACGTGTCAACCACAAGCAACGGTTATTTGTCTTCCATGGGCCGATAAAATCTGTTGTGGGCTATTGCTAACAAAACTAAGTTGTTAAAGATCGAAATTGCGTCAAGCATAACTCCACTAACGAAAATAATAAAAGAATTCCAACTGCAGTAAGTTTCTAACTTGTTGGATCTATAGTGCTTTCGCATATCCGCTAACATTATGACAAAGATACAGCTCTTATCCAAGATAATCTTATCTTATCAGATTCGGATGGAGAAAAATATCCAGGAAATATGGTTGCTCACCAGGGTATGGGGGTGCACTGTAAGCTATAAGTTTGCAAGTTATCTTTATTCATAAAATTTCAGTACTTTTAAAATGGAGCTTGCATCCAAAAATTTCAACGTTTAAATTTAAAATGGTGGCAGCATATTAATGCGTAGAGGCTTGGCAAGAACTAGCACTTGCGTTGCAGTCTGAAGTTAACAACACTAAGTTAAATCACATATTCTTATAATACTAGTAATGGTGACCTCTTCGCCAGAAAATGCCTACTCTTCACACAGATTGAATACGCCTGCTTTTTCTCACTAGAGAAAAAGGAAACTTGTCTAAGTAGGTTTGGAGCAGCGAGGCTACTACATGTACTTGTACCCGGTTGCAAGTGGAGCACTACATTGTATATACATACATGTACTATATATCAACGTTTTGACTGGTTAGCTGGACCATGTCAAGGCCTCAAGAAGCAGAAAATCCATTCTAAGAAGGAAATCACGTTGGACTCTGCAGGTTAGTTGGATAGAATACATGTACGTACGTGTATAAGTAAAGGGTTTTTTATAGGGATCTATACGGGAGACGAAGCCCCAGTAACCATGATTTCTTTCCAGACAAGAGCACATAGTTGCTCAGACCAGGGAGATACATGTAGTCTTGCCACAAGGTAATGCCTGAGGTACGTTTGCTTACTTTTTTTCTTTTTCTTTTTTTTTTTACATTAATTCTGCAGCTTTATTTCTTGTTCCAAAATTCAATTATACGAAAGTTAAATCACAATTTCATCAACAATATGCACGGACTTGCTGTTTCTAATAAATAAACATAAGAGCATTAACACAAGCCTTTCCTCGGCTTATTATATCTGGTACGCATTGTTTATAGCAAACATCAAGGCATTTTGGCGCCCCCCTTAGGTCGGCGCCCGGGGGCAATTCCCCCCCCCCCCCCCCCCCCCCCCCCCCCCCCTCGCTGCGCCACTGCCTTGGACCGTACGGCAGATATTTGGAACGTGGGCCGTATGATAAACCGCCTGCAAAGACACTAAATACACGCAATGAATTTTTTTTTTCTTGAGTCATGAGCGGCTTTATTTTTATTATTGTGATCACTAGCTGTGGAGAGTTTGTGTGCAAATACACCTACTTCGAGCACCAGCTTGCTAGCCATGGTGGTGCGTAAACTAGTCCTGAAGTTGAAGGAGTTGATATTACCAACAATGGTATGGCCTCGTATATGTACATACAGTATCGTACTCTATTTTTAACAATCACTTCTGTTACTTTTAAAATTAGTTGTACAGCGGATCTCAACCACACGTACCGTTCAGATCCAAAGCCGGACAGATGTAGAGCTAGCGGGGAACGAATTGTCGAGCCAGGGTTCTTCAAGCGAATGAAGCACAAGTGATGCTGAAAACTGCGAGATACGAAGCCAATCCTACATAGGACCCACTACTGTGGGTCCTGATAATGTTGATATCATATATGGTATACTTTGATCTTTATATAGAGTATCGCGCCTGCTCTTTGAATGCCAAGAGCTAATATATAACTTGACAAGAGCACATTTTGTGTAACTATTAAATAACGGTATACCTTTAACCCTTTGCAATACATGTCTTGCATGCACTTGCAACCTTATAAGTCAGTACATTTTTGATTACTATACAAAGTGAGTTTCTTAGTCCCGTGCACAACCAACCATGTTAAAGAACTGCATTATTCGCATGACTTCTCTAATGGTGCATGTACATGTTCATCACTTGGAACAGGAATCTGTAGCTCAGAATTGTCAGCCAGTTCATTCCCCCACCCCCGTTCACGTCCATAAAAAGGGTTAGTAGTCGCAACAATATGTACATGCATGAACATTTGACACAGAAATGTGCTTGGGTCTGCATCTCTTTTTGTGATCAGGCATGCAGTTTACATTACTAGTATAATGCTATACATGTATATATATACATACCTGTAGATTCGTTTAAAATCACTTTTGAATACAGGAATACTTGCACTTCCAATACTTCCAATAACACACAATAGCCAGCAATTTAAATAGCTTCCTAACTGGGACAGCACACATAGAGTTATAACTAAGAACGAGCATTATAACGCCACACAAATGACACAATTGCATGGTGTGACACTTCCCCCGCTTCTTGCCTTGTGCGCGGATCCCGGCCAGTGTCATTGTCCAGGCCAATTAAGCGGAAAGTCCGGCCTGCCAGGATGTGGACTGGCCATGGCCATTGATTATTCATGCCTATAAGTCAACAGTCCAGATTTTATTGCCCAGCTATTTAAAAACAATATACTTTGTATCTTTTTCAGCGCCCGGGTCACGCGTGCTATACCTACTGCCGGAGCCGAATCTCGTTTAACTACAATGTAATACGGCGGAGGAGGTATTCATTACTCAATCAAAATTTATACTACGTATATAAATTCTTTAACACAAGGTATTCTTTTATTGCCTCCAAGTCACTAGCTACGATAATATGACGTCATTCTGTCTTACAACTTGCGCTCTGAGCATGGTGCTTGGGGATATTGCTGCTTCATTTATTCTCCCTAACGTACCAGGCCAACAGTGGGTAAAGGTCGGCTATCTAAATATGACTGATCCAACGCAGCAGTGTCCCGACTCGTGGCAAACTTTTATATCACCTGCAGGAGCGTCGTGCGGAATGAAAGATAATTCGTTTTGTGACTCGGTGAAAATACCCACTTATGCATCTCGCTACCAAATGGTTTGCGGAAGGTTCCGTGGCTATCAGATAGGATCGCCTGACGCTTTCCATAGTCACTTTGGATATGTAGGCGATCTGGAACAGTGGTACGTCGATGGAGTTAGCATCACCTACGGGTCACCTGGAAATAGACATCACGTGTACACATATGCTGCTGGACTTTACGAAGCTTCCTCTAACTACCCGCTGTATGCGTGTCCCTGCGCAGGAGGAAACAGCCCTCCTGCTTTTGTCGGGTCTGATTACTACTGCGAATCAGGCAATCCTTTATCAACCTTCACTTTGACAGAATTCTACTACGCTGACGTCCTGTGGGACGGGCAGCAGTGCGGTGGATTGGAGGGAACGTGCTGCGATCCACCAAACCTCCCGTGGTTCTGCAAGACGTTGCCAACTCCGATCTCTGAGGATCTTGAAGTTCGGATATGTTGTGATCTAGGTCTCAATGATGAAAATGTGGCCATTGAATTCTTCGAACTCTATATTCAATTGCAAGGTAAGTTACGTATTTTTAATATACGCATGCATAAGGGAGTGCTAGCTGGAGTTCAGAAGACACGCCCCCCACCGGCTGAATTTAACTCTTAATTGACAGTATAGTGCTGCCGCGGCGATAAACATGTACGACGATAATAGTACAAGTAAATCAAAAACTTCTCTATCGAGAAAGGGATTGTGGGATGTAGGATTGGTGGTGCAAAACTGAAGCAAGGGAACAAGGTACAATATGTTCGTGAGCTTTGGTAGGCCTATTTGCAAATGTAGGACTGTTATAGTTGTAGGATCCTACCAAACCTCACTTTAACATATTGTACCTTGTTTCCTTGCATTTTGCACCACCAATCCTACATCCCACCAATCACTTTCTCGATAAAGAAGTTTTTGATTTACTTGTTCCCTTAATTTTTTTTCTCTGCCAGGAGTGTTTAGTCTATATAATGTATGGCTTAGTGTATTCGTTGCAATGCATAGGACGCTTAGATTCCTCTAATCAGTATCGGGTATTAAATCTGATTATATAGGCCTCTTTGTAATTTTATTAATAGAGGCCTACCGTTGTTCTTCGGATATCTTAAACTCAGAGTTCTCCTTGTTAGCGAGCCTGTTTCTTTGGATTGGTCAACTTTTCTGAATTAAAACCGCCTAAACGTGTCTGCAGCTGCGTATACATGTACGTTAATTGTGTGTAGCCTGGCAACAGTAAATTAAGACGCGCGTGTGGATACTGCAAGGCAACCGACCAATAATGAATTGCACTTGCTTGGGTCATTTCACGGCATTTCATCACCAGATAACAACTGTAGGTCTTATTTGTATGAAAGGGCATGTTTGGAAATAAAATGCTACTTTTTGAAGCTAATCTCGTCTTCTTACGACGTTCCTGTCGCGAGTTATACGTGATGAACGGAAGACGACGGAGGAGGAGAACAAAAATTGAATGGCAGAATTTGGTACCGACTTGTCACTCCACGTAAACGGCAAAGTTTAGCAAAGCTCACGTTATATGTGCGCATCTGTCATGTTTGTGATAGATTATATGCGAGCTGGCGAGTAAAGGCAACGCTTCGTTACCGTTTTAAAACGCTCGATCAAAAACCACGCCCACGAAGCCAATCCTACATAGGACCCACTACCGTCACTACACCAAATTTATATGTTTCAGTTAGATTGGAAACGTAAGGAAATACGGTGTTGATTGTCTTGGGAAATTTCCTTTGTATTTCCTTATCACGGAAAGATACCAAAACATGCAGTAAATTCAGTTGACTGGTTACTTCAATTCACTACTGCAATTCACTGTCACACATGACATATTACAAGTGAAGCGTTTCGTGTTCGCGCCAACCAAATCTATCATAACAAATTTACAACTGGCCTTGTTTCTTATATATATTCGATTTGTATGCGAAAAGACAGTCATAAATACATGTAATGGAGTCGCGCAACGTTACTCCTCAAATTGCTACAATGCATGTAGCCAGAAAGCTGGATTACATGTTACACTTAATTTACAATTCATAGACATCGCTATCACGTGCACGTAAGTAATAGTACCGCCTAAGGATGCGAACTGGATTTGAACTACTGATCAGTAGTTGCTGAGTCTGCGACCTTCGCGACCAAACACGAAGGTAGGGCCACGCGGCCCACGCCCAACATGATTTAAACAGCAGGACACGCCACAAGGATTAGCCGATACAACTAGAGGTATGATAATAAATGGTAGAGCTACTAGAGGTTACGCTACTAATACTGTGTGGTCCTGTGGATCGATTGGTTTGGGTAGAGGTTGCACAAACTGAAAATTTAAGTTACATTCATTCTATGTACTTATGTGTTATTATATGTACATGTGTAACTGCTAGTGCATCATGCGATGCATGTATACATACATGTACATGTACATATGGGGTAGCTGCTGCTGTGTGGGTGTTTGGGGTGAGGTTAGGTGTGTGTGGGGAAGAGAGGTTACTGTGTGGGAAAGAGTTTTCTCTGAGGGTGTGTGGGGATGAGATTACTGTGCAGGGGCGTATCCAGGATTTCAGAGGGGGAGGGGTTCCAACTTTGTACATTAATCGATATATGAGCTGGGAGGCAGGGGGGGGGGGGGGGGGGATTTCAGTCTATACGAAAACTAGGGAGGGGGGGGGGGTTGCAAGGGTGGCGGCATTTCATATGCCATGGGAGGGGCGGCAGCAGCCGCCCCTGCCCCCAAAGCCGGGGCTGACCGGCAAGGGGGTAAGGGTTGTGTCTCACCAAATACGTGCACTTAGATATTAAAATTAATTTTGGAAGGGGGGGAAGTTTCCGGGCAACGCTGAAACTTCTATGAATACATGCCTGCTGTGTTGTGTGGGGGGATGAGGATACTGTGTGTGGGGGGGAAAGAGTTTACTGTGTGTGGGGGGAAAGAGGTTACTGTGTGTGGGGGGGGCAAAGAGTTTACTGTGTGTGAGGGGAAAGAGTTTACTGTGTGTGGGGGGTAAAGAGGTTACTGTGTGTGGGGGGAAAGAGGTTACTGTGTGTGGGGGGAAAGAGGTTACTGTGTGTGGGGGGAAAGAGGTTACTGTGTGTGGGGGGTAAAGAGTTTACTGTGTGTGGGGGGAAAGAGGTTACTGTGTGTGGGGGGAAAGAGGTTACTGTGTGTGGGGGGAAAGAGGTTACTGTGTATGGGGGGAAAGAGATTACTGTGTGTGGGGGGGAAAGAGGTTACTGTGTGTGGGGGGTAAAGAGTTTACTGTGTGTGGGGGGAAAGAGGTTACTGTGTGTGGGGGGAAAGAGGTTACTGTGTGTGGGGGGAAAGAGGTTACTGTGTGTGGGGGGAAAAAGGTTACTGTGTGTGGGGGGAAAGAGGTTACTGTGTGTGGGGGGAAAGAGGTTACTGTGTGGGGGGGGGAAGAGGTTACTGTGTGTGGGGGGAAAGAGGTTACTGTGTGTGGGGGGAAAGAGGTTACTGTGTGTGGGGGGAAAGAGGTTACTGTGTGTGTGGGGGAAAGAGGTTACTGTGTGTGGGGGAAAGAGGTTACTGTGTGTGGGGGGAAAATTTACTGTGTGTGGGGAAAGAGGTTACTGTGTGTGGGGGGGAATGAGGTTACTGTGTGTGGGGGGAAAGAGGTTACTGTGTGTGGGGGGAAAGAGGTTACTGTGTGTGGGGGGAAAGAGTTTACTGTGTGTGGGGTAAGAGGTTACTGTAGGTGGGGTGAGTACGGTGTGGGTGTGTCCTATGATCTGCGGCAACCCTATAGAAAGGAACCACATATGGATGGCCATGCACCCCCAATAGGGTGGCCTCATTAGATGATGACTGCACATCGAAGATGGCATAATACACACATGTGTACTTCAGATCAGGCGGTGGGGCTCTGTATATGAGTGTGTTCTTACTGATAAATACATGTACATTAACGTTTAAAACTCCATTCTACATGTAGTTGCCATGAAGATGCCACCTCTCCAAAAATTTTGGATGGGATATCCTCTCCATGGCTGGCTGGGCATATTCAAAGGTAGCACATGTGAGTTCTGGCTACGACAAGGGGGCATGGGCATGGTGGAGTGGAAAAGGTTATGGGTGAGCACAACTAACCCAGACAGGGTGTATGAAGCTTGATCTGCGGCATAGCCCCTTTTCAGGTCAGAACTTTTGGTATCTATTGTGATCCTCTTTGTGGAACGTGTGAGGGGGGAGGTAGGGATATATGGATTGAACCCAGAAACTGACTCACACATGTATGGACACTAATTTATTTGGAGGAGGTGTTTTTATGTTATTTCAGTCGTAGGGCATATCAGAATGTTTTATGCAGACCGTGGGGATACTGAGCAGCTTGGAGAATGGCTTTTGAAGAGATGAAGGGACCTCTAGTGTAGTGGCAGACTTGACAACGAATTAGAATTATATGTACACTATTTATTGTCCATTGGTGTATTTCTGTTTCAAACTGAATCCTATGTCAATTACACACACACACACACACACACACACACACACACCTAATCATATTCATGCTTTTGGTAACCTTGAGGTCAGACCTTACTGACAATGCAAGCAGCTGTCTAGTTATATAAACAAGCCATAAATGGAAAATATCTGAATGCATATAAGCACATTCATCAGTAACGGTTTCTATTCTGTCTGATCTGGAATGAGACTTTAACTCCTAACCTTTGACTTTTTTATGACACAGTTGCAAAATGGTAGCTCGGAGAATAAAATGCATAGAAGCAAATGTGTATCATCTTACCACTTTATAATATTATGAGCAAAAACTGTGTGTGCCCCTACACCCCCCCTCCCCCACCCCTCTTTCTACTCTGACCCTCAATCTTTATAGCTGACCATGTATTTGTGTATACACAGAACTAGTGTTCGTCACGAAAGTAAAACATAGTATTTTAGAACATTAATAATTATAAAGTCCTATTCATCTACTAAAATGATACTATTAGCCACAATACAAATACAGTCTGATGTATAAATCTTGAACAGATACAACATAATAATATTATTAGCAATATTACAAATACAGTCAAGTTACAGCAGGACTGATGTA
The DNA here is from genome assembly GCA_949361645.1 of Spongilla lacustris. Taxonomy (NCBI): domain Eukaryota; kingdom Metazoa; phylum Porifera; class Demospongiae; order Spongillida; family Spongillidae; genus Spongilla; species Spongilla lacustris. Next base: position 3,795,562 of record OX442415.1, read on the forward strand.
TAAATCTTGAAAAGATCCATCACATACATGTAAACGTACACAAAATGCTAACTATACATATATATACCCTGCATCACTTTAATCGAACTTGTATGTTATACATGTACAGTAAGCGCAATGTACACAGAAATATATTTATAGACATCACCCACCATTGCCAATGAAATAACAAATATATTGCACAGACTAGTATAGCTGAGCTAGTACGTCCAAAAGCTGCACGTAAATCAGTACCCAAGATATATATAGCTAGTAACGTTACATGCTGTTGGAACACATTCATATATGTGTACATCAGTACATGTAAGGGTGCATGAAGTATAAAAACCGAACATAGCATTTAACAACCGTAAGAACTTAGTATAATCAATGCATATGTTAGCCTGGGTAAAATTCCTTGAGTAAAAGTCAATCACTTTCTCTTGCATATTAGCTGCATTGCACTGCTTTAATCATTTAAAATAATGGTGGGCGTGGCACAATACCATAGGTACGTACGTGAGAGTGGATATCACATAGCCCCAGCTGCCGCTCACCCCCCCCCCCCCCCCCCCCCCCACACATGTCTGAGTATATGTGGCAGTGAGTTCAGATAACATAATGTCAATCATGTTCGTCTTGTTAGTCTTACATGTACATGTAACGAGGAACGTAGCATAGGTGACGTCATTGATTGTTGCGGGAATTTTTTAAATCGTATTGTGGATCGCGTCACGTGGCCCTGGGCGGTTTGGAATTGGGCGCGCAATTTGGCAAGAAGGTAAGTGAAAGTGTATCTTCACATCCTCTACGTAGGCAAGGCCGCAAGGGGGTTGCCATCTTGAAATTTTTTACATAATTGGCAAGGCCAAAAGGGCCGGCTAGCCTACCGATTGGGGAACGCAACACAAGGTAAGTGATCAATATCGTATAGGCATGTGATGACCATGCGTGTTTCTCCACGTTTTGCCTCGAAACTAACGTTAAGAAACCAAAGAAAATATACGGAGCGCGAATGAATGCTACGGTGGAATACTCAGCAGCGATGCGTGTCGTGGCATAGCTATGGTCGTGGTAAGTGGTTACTGGTACATGGGTGTCTGTGCGCGTGTGCTTATATCACGTGTAAGGCAGGTTAAAGACAAATCTGTTTGTGTCAGATCTGAAGAAGAAAGGTACGTGCATGTGTTTTACATGACCGCTAGCGTTTTACCAAAATGACCGCTAGGTTTGTTCTGATCTGGAAGACTCGCCATTGCAGAAACTGCATCCTGAGGTAAAAAAAATCGTATCATCTTAATTTTAATGTCATTTTGTTTCCCTCAGAATATTGAACTGAAGTATTTTGCTCTTCTAGCGGACTGCTTCCTATATTGAACGTTGTAGTTACATGTATGAAGTGCTATTGCTGATTTTTTAATCACAATTATACAAAAAGATCAACAAATTTTTTAAATAGTATGTAGGCTTTGGGACCAAGGTTTAACCCTTCCTTACGGTTTATGAAAACACCATACGGATATATCATATTTCCTTCGCAGAAAACGTACGTAATTCCGGCTGTTCAGTGAAAGGAAATATCGTAAATCCGATAATTTCTAATTCCAGGAAATGTATCTAATTAAGGTATTTACTTGTGGTTTACATGCACGTATACATAACTGAAATGTGGTCATTTCGTCCCGTGCGTGGGTCCTGATAATGTTGATATCATATACGGTATACTTTGTTCTTTATATAGAGTATTGCGCATGCTCTTTGAATGCCAAGAGCTAATAAATAACTTGACAAGAGCACATTTTGTGTACCAATGTTCCCATTAAATAACGGTATACCTTTAACCCTTTGCCATACATGTCTTGCACATTCAACCTTATAAGTCAGTACATTTTTTTTTACTATACAAAGTGAGTTTATAAGTCCCGTGCACAACTGACCATGCTACAGAACTTCATTATTCGCATGACTTCTCTAATGGTGCATGTACATGTTCATCACTTGGAACAGGAATCTATAGCCCATGCCAGCCAGTTCATTCCCCCACCCTCCTTCACGTCCATATAAAGAGTTGGTAGTTGCAACAACATGTATCAGGATATACATGAACAATTGACACAGAAATGTGCTTGGGCCTGCATCAGTTTTTGTGATCAGGCATGCAGTTTACATTTCTATAGTATAATGCTATACGGTATACACAAGCCTGTAGATTCGTTTGAATACAAAAATACTTGCACTTCCAATACTGCCAATAGCACACAACAGTCAGTAATTTAAATAGCTTCCTACCTGGGACAAATCAGTCAAAGCACACACAGAGTTAACAAAGGACGTGCATTATAACGCCACACATATGCATGGTGTGACAATCTACTCCCCCCGCGCTTCTTACCTCCCGGCCAGTGTCATTGTCCAACCTGCCAGGCCAAGTGGAACTGAAGTCCGGCCTGCCACCCGCGGGCTGGACTGGCGATTGATTATTCGTGCCTAAGTCAACAGTCCAGAATTGATGGCCCAGCTATTAAAAAAAAACTTGTTCAGCACCCGGGTTACGCGTGCTACCATAGATTATTTCGTTTAACTACAATTTCGTACGTGTTGGAAAAGTTAATTAACTTTTTAAAAACCTAACTCTGGTCTGTTAAGTCAATTATTGCAGTTATTAACTTTACTTACACTTGTACTTATATATATTGACAGGTGGTAGTTAAGTTATGCTTAACTTAGTACATGTACATTCATGTATTGTTAAGCACCTTTATGATAGATCGAACGAACGCCTACAGGTAGGCGTTAATTTTTCTAATGCAACCTATGGTCCATGCATTCAAAGGCGTTTGAATTCGAATAATGTAACACGCACTTATGCATATACACTTTAATTTTTCCATTTTTATTCGCTTTGAACCTCATTGGCATACACGATCGAGATGGAGGAGAGTATAAAGTTCAGAATCGAGTGTGTTTGGCAAAAAGTGCTTTTAAAAATTATATGCGCGAAGAATGCTTCCTTCAAGAAATGAAATGTTAAAAAACTTAACATTGAAAGCCATTTTTCACCCTTTTTTAGGATTTCTCCGTATATAGTAGTAAACATGTAGCAAATAATGTTTGTACTTAATCTATCAACTATTCTGCATGTAGAAATGCTTTTTAAAAGTTACGTACATTGCTTACAAATACAAATACTATGATTCTTTACTACATGTGTACTATGATGTACAGAGAAATCTTAAAAACGGGTGAAAATGGCTTTAAATGTTAAGCTTTTTAACATCTTATGGATTGTTTAATGCCGATAGCAAGCTGCCAAATAATAATTTAACAATATATGGATACCCCAGAGACCTCTCATTTAGAAAAGGTCAATTTTAATCCTTAAGTCAAACTAATATTCGTCCGAATTCATACGAAGACCCCGGCCTCCCTCTGAGAAGTGATACTTTCCTACCGATCTCCACAGCAAGTGAGACTTAAGTGCTCAACACAACACTATAGGTACTCACCTATATAGGGTACATACAAATAAATAAAATTCGTAGTTTAACTGCAAAGAATAGAGGAGCTATAGCCTTGAACATCCAACCTGACCAGCAGTTGTTTCCGAGGTAATCTTCAGTCCCCCCTCCCCCCCAGACCCAAATCCCTTAGGAGACTAGGGAGTACGGTCACCCGGACCGAGTTCCCTGGCTGTACATAACCAATTAACTGACAAAAACGATGGCTATTATTGAACCATGTAGGGATTCAAGGGCTTGAAGGGGGAATTATGTCAAAGGTCATTGTTTTAACACTTCCTTTTACTAATTACAAGTCACAGAGATCATTTAAAGAGGAAGCCTGCCTGACCAATGTATAACTTGCTGTGACCATATAATACCCTGAATGTTTGTAGTGTGTGGATACAGTCAGTCCTGTGTAATACCATACTTGTTACATATATATCTAAGATGCCATAAATCAACCTTCTGAACTCATAGCATTTCTGGACACAAAAAGCACTCAGTGGTGCTTCCATTTATGCAACATCAAAGACATGCTTGGCTAACTTGATTTATATTATATTTCCAGTTACTTTGTCACCTCGAAACTTTGCTCTGTCTCAAGTTGCTGGATCTCCAACACAGCTCTCTGCTAGTTGGTCTGCACCTATATCCAAGAATGGTATCATCACTGGTTACTCTGTGTACTGTAACATTTCTGCTAGCCAATCATATCCTGAGCAAGTGATTGGATCAAATATGCCAACCATTAGATCTGTAGTGTATGGGACAACACTGGCTGTTATGCTCACTGGACTCAACGCATACACTCAATATAGTTGCTATGTGACTGCTAGTACATCAGTGGGAGAAGGAAGCCCTTCAACCATTGTCACTGTCCAAACTGCTCAATCAGGTAACAATATGTTTAGTTACAACTGAAGCTTGTACCTTGCTGTAAAATTGAAACTTTTTCGCCTGTATAAGGGCTATAGACTTTTAATAAATACTAGATATATGTTCTATTTCTAGTTCCGTCATCACCTTCAAACTTTGCTCTGGCTCAAGTTGCTGGTTCTCCAACACAGCTGTCTGCTAGTTGGTCTGCACCTATACCCAAGAATGGTGTCATCACTGGTTACTCTGTGTACTGTAACACTTCTGCTAGCCAATCATATCCTGAGCAAGTGAATGGATCAAATATGCCAACCATTAGATCTGTAGTGTATGGGACAACACTGGCTGTTATGCTCACTGGACACAACCCATACACTCAATATATTTGCTATGTGACTGCTAGTACATCAGTGGGAGAAGGAAGCCCTTCAACCATTGTCACTGTCCAAACTGCTCAATCAGGTAACAATGTGTTTAGTTACAACAGAAGCTTGTACCTTGCTGTAACATTGAAACTTTTTCGCCTGTATAAGGGCTATAGACTTGTAATGAATACTAGATATATGTTCTATTTCTAGTTCCATCATCACCTTCAAACTTTGCACTGTCTCCTGTTGCTGGTTCTCCAACACAGCTGTCTGCTAGTTGGTCTGCACCCATACCCAAAAATGGTATCATCACTGGTTACTCTATGTACTGTAACACTTCTGCTAACCAATCATATCCTGAGCAAGTGATTGGATCAAATTTGCCAACCATTAGGTCTGCAGTAAATGGAACAACATTGGCTGTTACGCTCCTTGGACTAAATCCATACACACAATATGTTTGCTATGTGACTGCTAATACATCAGTGGGAGAAGGAAGCCCTTTAACCATTGCTACTGTCCAAACTGTTCAATCAGGTAACAATATGCTTAGTTACAATTGAAGCTTGTAACTTGCAGTAACATTGCACTAAAGTAAAAACATTTGTACCTGTATAAGAGCTATAGACATGTAATAGATACAAGATATACATGTATATTATGTTCTATTTCTAGTTCCGTCATCACCTTCAAACTTTGCACTGGCTCCTGTTGCTACTTCTCCAACACAGCTGTCTGCTAGTTGGTCTGCACCTATACCCAAGAATGGTATCATCACTGGTTACTCTGTGTACTGTAACACTTCTGCTAATCAATCATATCCTGAGCAAGTGATTGGATCAAATTTGCCAACCATTTGGTCTGCAATAAACGGAACAACATTGGCTGTTACACTCCTTGGACTCAACCCATACACACAATATGGTTGCTATGTGACTGCTAATACATCAGTGGGAGTAGGAAGCCCTTCAACCATTGTCACTGTCCAAACTATTCAATCAGGTAACAATATGCTTAGTTACAATTGACGCTTGTAACTTGCAATAACATTTCACTAAAATAAAAACATTTTTACCTGTATAAGAGTAATTAATACAAGTTATACATTATGTTCTATTTCTAGTTCCATCATCACCTTTAAACATTGCACTGGCTCCTGTTGCTAGTTCTCCAACACAGCTGTCTGCTAGTTGGTCTGCACCCATACCCAAGAAAGGTATCATCACTGGTTACTCTATGTACTGTAACACTTCTGCTAATCAATCATATCCTGAGCAAGTGATTGGATCAAATATGCCAACCATTAGATCTGTAGTGTATGGGACAACACTGGCTGTTATGCTCACTGGACTCAACCTATATACTCAATATAGTTGCTAAGTTACAAGTGAGGCTTGAATATTGCACGAAAATAAAAACAGCTACATGTATAGACTTGTACTTAATACAAGATACATATATTTATTATGTTCTATTTGTAGTTCCTTCATCATCTTCCAACTTTGCACTGGCTCCTGTTGCTAGTTCTCCAACACAGCTGTCTGCTAGTTGGTCTGCACCTCTACCCAAGAATGGTATCATCACTGGTTACTCTGTGTACTGTAACACTTCTGGCAATCAATCATATCCTGAACAAGTGATTGGATCAAATATGCCAACAGTTAGATCTTTAGTGAATGGGACAACCCTGGTTATAACACTTTTAGGACTCAACCCATACACTCAATACAGTTGCTATATGACTGCTAATGCATCAGAGGGAGAAGGAAGTCCTTCAAACATTGTCACTGTGCAAACTGCCCAATCAGGTAGTAACTTGCTTTGCACATTTTTTTAACTCCAATTGCATTGAAAACATTTTAATTTAAAAAAATTCATATTCTATTTCCAGTTCCATCACCACCTCCAAACTTTGCTATGTCTCCTGTTGCTGGTTCTCCAACACAGCTGTCTGCTAGTTGGTCTGCACCTATACCCAAGAATGGTATCATCTCTGGTTACTCTGTGTACTGTAACACTTCTGCTAATCAATCATATCTTGAGCAAGTGATTGGATCAAATGTGCCCACCATCATGTCTGTGGTGAATGGGACAACACTGGCTGATACACTCACTGGACTCAACCCATACACGCAATACAGTTGCTATGTGACTGCTAATACATCAGTGGGAGAAGGAAGTCCTTCTAGTATTGTCACTGTGCAAACAGCTGAATCAGGTAATACATCATTATCTGGCAGCCTCACTTACATAACTAAGACTTTCTTATTACGCTCAACATTTGTACATTTGCACTATACTATTTTGATTTTTATACCATTGCCCATATTCTATATCTACATCTAGTTCCATCATCACCTTCAAACTTTTCTGTGGCTCCAGTTGATGGTTCTCCAGCACAGCTTTCTGCTAGTTGGTCTGCACCTCTACCCAAGAATGGTATCATCTCTGGTTACTCTGTGTACTGCAATACTTCTGATAATCAAGCATATCCTGAGCAAGTGATTGGATCCAATCAGGCAACCATTAGATCTGTATTGAATGGGACAACATTGGCTGTTACACTCACTGGACTCAACCCATACACACAATACAGTTGCTATGTTACTGCCAACACATCAGTAGGAGAAGGAAGCCCTTCAACCTTAGTCACTGCGCAAACATCAGAATCAGGTAATATCTGCATTATCTGGCAGCCTCACTTACATAACTGAAAATCTCTTATCTTAATTGTTGCGACTCTTTTATTCTGTTCAAACAACTGTAGTACATTTGCACTAATATGTTGATTCTTATCCTATTGCACATATTCTGTTTCTAGTTCCAACATCACCACAAAATGCTGTTCTGTTATCGGATGTTACCACACCAACACAGCTGTCTGCTTGTTGGTCTGAACCAATTCCCATGAATGGCATCATCACTGCTTACTCTGTGTACTGTAACACTTCTGCTAATCAATCATATCCTGAGCAAGTGATTGGATCAAATGTGCCCACCATCATGTCTGTGGTGAATGGGACAACACTGGCTGATACACTCACTGGACTCAACCCGTACACGCAATACAGTTGCTATGTGACTGCTAATACATCAGTGGGAGAAGGAAGTCCTTCTAGCATTGTCACTGTGCAAACAGCTGAATCAGGTAATACATCATTATCTGGCAGCCTCACTTACATAACTAAGACTTTCTTATTACGCTCAACATTTGTACATTTGCACTACTATCTAGATTTTTTATACTATTGCACATATTCTATATCTACATGTAGTTCCATCATCACCTTCAAACTTTTCTGTGGTTCCAGTTGATGGTTCTCCAGCACAGCTTTCTGCTAGTTGGTCTGCATCTCTACCCAAGAATGGTATCATCTCTGGTTACTCTGTGTACTGCAATACTTCTGATAATCAAGCATATCCTGAGCAAATGATTGGATCCAATCAGGCAACCATTAGATCTGTATTGAATGGGACAACACTGGCTGTTACACTCACTGGACTCAACCCATACACACAATACAGTTGCTATGTTACTGCTAACACATCAGTGGGAGAGGGAAGTCCTTCAACCTTAGACACTGTGCAAACAGCTGAATCAGGTAATATCTGCATTATCTTGCAGCCTCACTTACATAACTGAAAATTTCTTATTATGGTGCGACTCTTTTATTCTGTTCAAACAACTGTAGTACATTTGCACTAATATGTTGATTCTTATCCTATTGCACATATTCTGTTTCTAGTTCCAACATCACCACAAAATGTTGTTCTGTTATCGGATGTTACCACACCAACACAGCTATCTGCTTATTGGTCTGAACCAATTCCCATGAATGGCATCATCACTGCTTACTCTGTGTACTGTAACACTTCTGCTAATCAATCATATCCTGAGCAAGTGATTGGATCAAATGTGCCCACCATCATGTCTGTGGTGAATGGGACAACACTGGCTGATAAACTCACTGGACTAAACCCGTACACTCAATACAGTTGCTACGTGACTGCTAATACCTCAGTGGGAGAAGGAAGTCCTTCTAGCATTGTCACTGTGCAAACAGCTGAATCAGGTAATACATCATTATCTGGCAGCCTCACTTACATAACTAAGACTTTCTTATTACGCTCAACATTTGTACATTTGCACTACTATCTAGATTTTTTATACTATTGCACATATTCTATATCTACATGTAGTTCCATCATCGCCTTCAAACTTTTCTGTGGTTCCAGTTGATGGTTCTCCAACACAGCTGTCTGCTAGTTGGTCTGCATCTTTACCCAAGAATGGTATCATCACTGGTTACTCTGTGTACTGCAATACTTCTGATAATCAAGCATATCCTGAGCAAGTGATTGGATCCAATCAGGCAACCATTAGATCTGTATTGAATGGGACAACACTGGCTGTTACACTCACTGGACTCAACCCATACACACAATATAGTTGCTATGTTACTGCCAACACATCAGTGGGAGAGGGAAGTCCTTCAACCTTAGACACTGTGCAAACAGCTGAATCAGGTAATATCTGCATTATCTGGCAGCTTCACTTATGTAACTGAAAATTTCTTATCTTGTTACGACTCTTTTATTCTGTTCAAACAACTATTATACATTTGCACAAATATTTTGATTCTTATCCTATTGCACCAATTCTGTTTCTAGTTCCAACATCACCACAAAATGTTGCTCTGTTATCGGATGTTACCATGCCAACACAGCTGTCCGCTTGTTGGTCTGAACCAATTCCCAAGAACGGCATCATCACTGCTTACTCTGTGTACTGTAACACTTCTGCTAATCAATCATATCCTGAGCAAGTGATTGGATCAAATGTGCCCATCATCATATCTGTGGTGAATGGGACAACACAGGCTGTTATGCTCACCGAACTCAATCCATACACTCAATACGGCTGTTATGTGACTGCTAATACATCAGTGGGAGAAGGAAGTCCTTCGAACATTGTCACTGTGCAAACAGCTGAATCAGGTAATAAGGTAATATATGCATTATCTATCCCATGTAAGGAGTGGTTTCTTATTCAGTTGATATTAACTAACCTGTACACTCAACTGCAGTACTGTACTTTGCACTAGTATTTAGATTATTTTCCTATCATGCAAATATTCTGTTTCTAGTCCCATCATCGCCGCAAAATGTTGCTGTCTTTTCGTTTTCCAGTTCTCCAACACAGTTTTCTGCTAGGTGGTCTGCACCCATACCCATAAATGGTATCATCACAGGTTACTCTGTGTACTGTAGCACTTCTGCTAATCAATCATATCCTGATCAAATGATTGGATCAAATGTGCCAACCATTATATGTGTATTGAATGGGATAACACTGGCTGTTACACTCACTGGACTCAACCCATACACTCAGTACAGTTGCTATGTGACTGCTAATACATCAGTGGGAGAAGGAAACCCTTCAACCTCAGTCACTGTGCAAACATCTGAATCAGGTAATCAGGTAATATCTGCAGTATCTGGAAGCCTCACTTACATAGCTGAAACATTTTCTTATCTTATTGCGACTAAATAATACTGTACACACAACTGTATGCACACATTCTATTTCTAGTTCCATCATCGCCGCAAAATGTTGTTCTGTTATCGGATGTTAAAACACCAACACAGCTGTCTGCTTGTTGGTCTAAACCGATTCCCAGGAATGGTATCATCACTGCTTACTCTGTGTACTGTAACACTTCTGCTAATCAATCATATCCTGAACAAGTGATTGGATCAAATATGCCAACAGTTAGATCTGTGGTGAATGGGACAACACTGGCTGTTACACTCACTGGACTCAACCCATACACACAATATAGTTGCTATGTGACTGCTAATACATCAGTAGGAGAAGGAAGCCCTTCAACCTTAGACACTGTGCAAACAGCTGAATCAGGTGATATCTGCATTATCTGGCAGCCTCACTTACATAACTGAAAATTTCTTATCTTGTTGCGACTCTTTTATTCTGTTCAAACAACTGTAGTACATTTGCATTGCTATTTTGATCTTTATCCTATTGCACATGTTCTATTTCTAGTTCCATCATCACTTTCAAACTTCACTCTGGCTCCTGTTGCTGGTTCTCCAAAACAGCTGTCTGCTAGTTGGTCTGTACCTATACCAAAGAATGGTATCATCACTGGTTACTCTGTGTACTGTAACACTTCTGCTAACCAATCATATCCTGAGCAAGTGATTGGATCAAATATACTAACCATCAGATCTGTAGTGAATGGGACAACACTGGCTGTTACACTCACTGGACTCAACCCATACACACAATATGGTTGCTATGTGACTGCTAATACATCATTGGGAGAAGGAAGCCCTTCCGCCATTGCCGCAGTGCAAACTTCTCAATCAGGTGACAATATGTATAGTTACAATTGGGAGTTTGTAACTTGCAGTAAAATTGAACGGAAATGAAAAAATTATTTTACCTGTATAACAGCTATGCCTGTAATTAATACAAGTTATATGTTCTTATTCTAGTTCCATCATCACCTTCAAACTTCACTCTGGCTCCTGTTACTGGTTCTCCAGCACAGCTGTCTGCTAGTTGGTCTGCACCTATACCCAGGAATGGAATCATCACTGGTTACTCTGTGTACTGTAACACTTCTGCTAACCAATCATATCCTGAGCAAGTGATTGGATCAAATATACCAACCATCAGATCTGTAGTGAATGGGACAACACTGGCTGTTACACTCACTGGACTCATTCCATACACAGAATATAGTTGCTATGTGACTGCTAATACATCATTGGGAGAAGGAAGCCCTTCCACCATTGTCACTGTACAAACTGCTCAATCAGGTAACGATATGCTTAGTTACAATTGGGAGCTTGTTACTTGCAGTAAAATTGAACTGAAATGAAAAAAATATTTTACCTGTATAACAGCTAGGCCTGTAATTAATCATAGATTGTCCAGTGTTAAACCGGTTTAACAAAGTGTTAAACTGGTTTAACACTTTTCCAGTGTCGATTACACAGTATAGAAGGGTTTTGTTCTACAACAGCACTGCTGTCCTATCCAGATATCTGTTAAGTCTTAGCGCCACACCAGTTCTAGGCGCAATTCTCGCCTTTTGTAGCGTTACAAGCAAATCCACTCTAGTTATAAATATGTACGCGTGGGTGTACAAACCAGAGTAAAAGCAATTCCTTGACTAGGTTATAAGTGTTGCCCTGCATCACTGAACAGAATACTGACATGGCAGATGATGGTGATGATACCCATTGTCTTTTGGTATCATCGACATGGTAAATAAATGAAAAAACTTGTGGCGAGCAATGTTAATGTCTGTATGCTGGCTGCCTTTGAGTGGAAATAGCGGCATGTAAACACACTTTTATTTTTATCTGGCTGATTCGGTCCATTCTTAATAACGTACTCCTTCTCTGGCGTGCTTTTTTTTAGCTGGATCAATGACCCCAGTAATACATTCTATACATGCAATCTCTTAAAGCTCTACCGCTAATTTTTTTTTTTCTTCAGACTGCATGCTGATTGCACATTACCGGCTGATGATTGCATGGTCTTTGGAACTACATGCATCAACAGTGGGAGTTATGTTCTGCTGTCAATACCAAAAGGCGTCAAAGCTGATGCTTCTGTAACTTCACTGTCACGGTAGTCATGTGATAGGCTTTGACATTTTTGCAATACATGTAAGGAGTTGCCATCAACAGGCCTGGAGTAGTTGAAGTATCCGTAAAAGGAGGAGTTGTTACAGACTTTCATGATTACAAACATGAAATTGTTGGCAAGGAATCGTCATGCATGTAGTTATGCAGAAGTGATGTGAGGTCTAAGTCTACTACAGGGCGGTCGTAATGGATGTCACGAGTGAGGTCTATAGAACTGCATGCAGGCGTGTCAGTTTTCAAAAAGTTCAGCATAAAAGAGCCAATAGCTTTCATTCCTCATCGAATTTTGCTTTACGATCAGTCGACCGCAAATTCTTTCAAAATTAGCTGCTAAATACACACTATGAGTCTATGACTATGCAATGCAAGTTGTGACCAATATAGATCGAATGAATAGTGTGTGCGGCTTACCTGCAGGGTACCGGCTATAAAGAAGAAATTATAGGTCACACATGTACAACGTCTCTGAAGTATTCAAGCTCACCATCGAAATGCATGGGTCAATAACTAGTAAGTCAACACTAAAGGACACTAAAGAACATTGCGTTGCGCACAATAGTGCCCTCTGTTCAAGCAACACATAGCCGATTCTAGACCTCAGTCAAGCCGAAATTTCTATTATTTATCATCTGGCTGGAACTAAGTTACAACTACATGTAGATGTCTATGGGGCTGTCCATAAAGTATGTCATGCACTTTTTAACATTTTTGGACCCCTCCCCCTCTCTTGGTCACAATGTGTCACAACATGAATAACCCTTTTTAATAATGTGTCCCCCCCCCCCCCCCCACACCCAAACACATTTTATGCAAAATAGGCATAATGTTCGCAGCATGCAGGTACATAACGTATGTCATGCACTTTTTAACATTTTTGGACCCTCTCTCATACAATGCCCAACTAACAACGTGCAGTACCTTATGTACTGCATAATTGCATTGGACCTTCTCTACACTATGAATACGTTTTTGTCTTTCTGCTCCGGAGGGAGATCATTTTGTACATGCATGTAGATTCTTTTACGTAGTGAACACACATTATATGTACTGCAAACAAAGCTGCAACAAGCAAACTAGCAAATTTTTTTATTAACCCCTCTTTAAAATATGTCCTGTTCTGCCCCCCCCCCCCCCCCACACACACACACACATTTACTCATAATCTTTGCAGCATGCAGGTACATTAATAGTTCAGTTGTAAGACGTAAACAAGATCAGGGCTATCCTCCTCCCGTGGTGAAGCTAAATGCTCCTCTACAAGCATAGACATATCATCAGTTATTGTATTGGGAATAACAATTCTGCCACAGTCACCTTCATCCTCATCAAGCCATTCAGCAAAGTCACTTTCACTATCTTGTAGAGCAATTTAAGCCTAATTAGTAACAGGGTCTGATGATGGTTCTTGAGCATAGTGATTGAAGCAAAATAGGCATTGCAGATACGATCAGTAAGAGATGATTATACATAAGGACTGTAAAGATCCAACGATGAGGATGTAAAGATACATCCGATCAATAACGGCTAAACGCTTTCTTGCATAATTAAGCACTTGTGATATCACACATGAAATAACCCCTCCCCCCATCACATTAAGTCACGCCATTTAGTAACCCCTCCCCACCCTTAGTGTGTGACGTACTTTCATGGACAGCCTACTCTTGTACAGGACACTCTTCATAGGCAGTACTTACCTGGTACATTGAGGGATGAGGTAGTGGATCTTGGATTGAGAGTAAACCCTGTAGCTCCACACACTGGTGAGCTGGTAGTGGTGACATTGCATGTATACATCCCAGGTGATCCCCCAGTCACAGTCAAGGTGTTGTTGTAAGTAGATGTTGGTCCATCTGTCACTATCTGAGTTACCACCTTTGGCTGGACTTCCATTAAAGGTCCACTGCACAGTTGTAGGAGAAGAACTAGTGCTGGTACAGGTCAACTGGAACACTGGTGGATCCACATTTGTAGGTGTCAACAGCTGAAACTGGACACCTCCTGTGATGTTAGGACCATCAGTGGGAGAGTCAACACTTCAATAACTCATGTGATGTACTTTTCTTTCTACTTACAAGTAGCTGCTACTGAGAGATAATAGTTAGCATTGTTTGTGTTATATAGGTCAACTGGTTTAGACGTTGCTAGTGTAAGATCACTGTACATTCCAACACAGAGTGTGATGGTGGTATTGGTACAACACTGAACACCATGTGGAAGGACATCAGGAGTACCACGATACAGCTCTACTCCTTCTGACACAATTAGTTGACCATAACCTCCAGTATTGTTGACTGCTGGGTACAGGATTCCATTTGGTTCATACCACTGTCCTTCTTCTATACCCTGGCACACTAGAGGGTACAGTGGTCCAGGTTCCATGCTTGCTCTCTGTAGAACTACTGAGAGGGTCACCAGACTGTTGTTGGCAACCATCATATCATTCCATGTGATCTCAACAGTCTGACCTGAGGGGATTAAACAAAATTTTGCTTGTTCGTGCTGTTTTTGTGATGTGTTTTTTTAAATAATATTTTGACTAATTCAGTACAACAATATAAATTCCATAGTACATGTACCAGTAAAAAATAAATTGCAGTTAAGTAGCCACTTTCTGAAACATACCGGTATGCAGATAATTAGAAGCAAGATTAGGTGGTGTGCAAGTAACTGTTTTCTTTAAATGCCTGACAAAGCACTGAATTGTCTTGTAATTGTTAGACCTGTTCTAGAATCATGATGATGTGTTAAATCTATCTTCCCGCAAAGAATGCATAGGATGTCACCAATTCAGGGGGAGACAAGGACAAGTGTACATTTGTATACACATGTGGGAGGCAGTGTTATGCCCTATATGGTCCCAATATCTTGCAGTAGTATGTGGATATAGCACTTTTAAAAACTCAGAGAAACATATCTACGTTTACAATGAGCATTTTCTATCTCCAGGAGAGGTGCAGTAGGAAAGCTGTATGGGTCTGTACATGGTCATGTTCTGCATGTGGAGGTGATGTTGCTAAAATCTGCAAATCGTTTGTCTTTTGTTTTTTTTCTTCGTTATTTGTCATTTTTTTAAACAAATGAATCTCTCATTGCACTGTTGTGAACAAATTTCTGTTTTTTATGCATGCGCTAGTTGTAGCCAGGCATCACAAAGGTATTGGTCATGTGTAAGCCCTATGCAATAGCCACTCTGCTTGGCAGCAGTCTCCACACCTGTGCTTAAATGTCACTAATCAAATGCCTTTTATTTAATAACTAGATCCAGAATTGGGTAGTGTCCATGTAGGTGGCACAAAAAGTCATACCTGGGAGAGGCTACCATTTGAGATCGATGAGCCTGTGGGGTTAGGGTTAGGTGTTCAAATGTCATCCCCTCTGACAATAGTTAATGATAAAAGAAAAACAGTCACGTATGAATGAAATTAAATTTGCACTACTGTTATGATATTACATTTTAGAATGAACTTTACTGACAAGCATACCTTTTACCTCCATGGTTGATGGTTGAGAAACTAAATATCCCCAACATCAATTTTGCTGGACACAGATACAATTTTGCACTGTTTATTCGGCTTTAGGTTCTGCATTTATGTATTCTGTATTATTATTGTCAGTAGTATTTGATTGTTTGTATTTCATTGCACACTTTCAGGTTCAAAACACTTTTTTGCTGCACATTTAGTATTTCCAACATTACGGATTTCAATTGCTGTGAGGGGCAGAGGGATGTACTGCGATAAGTGATATTCATTGCTTTAATACTTCTGCATTTTTAAGCCACAAAGCATGATAGTTTCGTATTAACAGACAATACTGCATTTGCTTCCCCAAGCAACCTATGCCTTCGCACGTACTTTCAATCGTTTAAAATTAATTTAATTTGGGGAAGTATCCGCCTCCGCAAAACTACCCTCGCGCTATGACTGACCTTTCTGTACGATAATGGCTAACCGCTCGCTGCCATTGTGAGCCTATGCATAACAGGCTCACAATGGCAGCGAGCGATAACCCTGAAGTCGGAACTGCAATGTGTCTTGGGTTTATTCAACAGATTACGGAGGTGACAATTGGATACCGTGTCTACAATGTCGGTGATTAGAACTGAATAAATTTAAAAGTTTGCGTGCAGATCGAATGCAGATGTTTGTTAACAAGACTCAAGAGGTGCCCACGGGCCCGTTCGCGTCTGAAGGGATTTAGTATAAACCATTGTGGTAAAAACTATAATTATACTGAATATATAATTATAATGATAATTATCTGTGCAAATTGTCTATTTTGGCGCCCTGCGCCCGGGGACATATGTCTCCCCCCCCCCACCCCCCCCCCCCCCCTTACCTTCGCTACGCCATTGTATTAAAATGGTGAATTGGACGATCGATACAAGTGTAACCTGGAAAGCTGTAACAATTAATTGGTGCACAACATGATCGGTACTGAGGCCATTTAGGTGTGCATGATCATGTACATGTATTGGATGATCGTGACCATTGCCATAATACTGTGTACGTTACGAGAAAAAATTATCATATCGCTCTCCTTCTATTGTGCCTCTGATGCGCATGCCTCCTTTTCTCGATTGCACGGAACGTTGTATCAATTTTGATTATGATTCAGTGTCTTTTCTATACCATATAGCCTCAAACGCGTATAAAGTTACTCGACACTAATGCTGAGCTGTTCCCTACCATCCATCGTCGTATAAACGTTGTATAAGCTTTACTTAAGTACTTTAAAAAATATATACAGCGGATCTGCATGATGTTATTTTTAGCCATATAGGCAACATGTATGATCAAAACTGCATGACTCATTGACTTGTGCTAATGTAGCGTGTTAGGGAGAACATAACACCCGGCACCACAAAAGGCTTCCGCTTCGGACTGAGGAGTCCCTATGCCGGGGCTATGGCTGGGACAGCTTGCAGCCTGGGAGGGTTGAGTCTACTGTTCCATGCTTTGGCCCCAGCACAATACCTAAAGCTAGCTATACGAGCTTATCGTACGGTTGCCCCTGCCCCGCCCCAACTTAGTACTGCGTCTGTATGGTCTTCCGCACAGTTGGCAACTGTGCGGAAGACCATACAGACGCAGTACGCTCAACTCAGCCCCACCTACACGTATTATAATGCTAACAATCGCTTACCAAAAGTGTTGAAGGGCGCGCTGACGAGAAAGAAGATATAAATTAGGTTTAGCGTAGGTAGCTCCATCAGTTCTGAGGTACTCCGATGGGTGGGCTAGTCGGGGCCTGTCACGCAAAAATTGATCCGGGTAAAAAGTGATCCGGCCGGATCACTTTTAGTTGCAATAATTGATCCGGCCGGATCACTTTTGGCTGCAAAAAGTGATCCGCCTCTGCAAAAAGTGATCCGGGTACAAATTCTCGTCGATTCAAGTTTTTTTGATAATTATTACTAATCTTAGCAATATGCTGATCGAGCTGGCTCCATTTCACCAGTTGTTGTTCACTTCTGTATAGGGACAAATCCATTGCGTATCGATCCTGACGGATAACGGCGCGCATGCATGCATGAAAAAACATCCCTTTTCTGCCAATACATGAACACAAGACAGCTAGGTCCATGTACATTTAGTGCATGCGTGGACCGCTAGTCCGCTACTGCCAAAACTGCATGATCATAAGGTACGCCCGGATAACCTTTTGCAGCCAAAACTGATCCGGGGTAATATATACGTATGAATGTATGCATAAGGTACGCCCGGATCACCTTTTGCAGCCAAAACTGATCCGGGTACCGTAATATATACGTATGAATGTACGTATAAGGTACGCCCGGATCACCTTTTGCAGCCAAAACTGATCCGGGTAATATATACGTATGAGCGTATGTATAAGGTACTCCCGGATCATCTTTTGCAGCCAAAACTGATCCAGGTAATATACGTATGAATCTATGCATGTAAGGTGCGCACCTTTAACTGCACTATCCTAATTATACATGAACATGTATAATGAAATATGCATGCATATAAGGTACGCACGGATCACCTTTTGCAGTCAAAACTCATCCTGGAAATAAATACGTATAAGTACTATATGTATTATATATGCCCGGATCATCCCATATATAGTGGATTATTAAATTTAAGCATACTAACTAATGCTACGTACCAAAGCATAATATTTTGGTTCATATACAACTTATGTATGATTTTTATTTTTCCTCCAGCCTTATATTAATTATTATACACATCTTTTGTGGTTATTGATCTTTATAACCGCAAAAGGCACAGATTACACCTTATAATTATGCATGTATGCCTTTCAGAAGTGTGTGCATATATAATAATAAATACTTATTTTAGAATTTGCTGTCAAATAATATCTCAGTCAATAATGGACCTATGGGTGATACATTTATTGAAACCACAACAATTATGCATGAATATCATAGCTTCTTAACAGTTTTAAAGTGGTTGCTATATAATATTGGTATAATACAAATGGACTCGCTCTGATGTCTGTCATTAGTAAAATTAATAGGTGAATGCTTTAGCCATTTGTATAGGTTGCTCCTGATAGTGCAAAAACATACATGTATATTGTTGTTCTGAGTAAAGATGCTGCTGCAATTATTTCAAATTCTGTGCATGGCCCATGTGCCGAGCGATTGCATATTTGTACGTTTCATGTATTGCTCTACTGACTCGTTTCGAGCCAAAAAGCAGGCCAGCTTTGAAGAAGATACATTTATGTATCATGTAGGATGTAATAAGGAGGCGGAAATCTTGGTGGTCCTGTTGGGATCCTGCAGCGGTTACAGCCAGGGCAATTGACCGAAAAAGAAAAAAAAACAATTTCCATCACCCTTGACCCTTTCTGTTACTGTTGGAGCTTGAGAGACCTTCATAAAGGATGGATCACTATGATGAGAATGTTTGCCAACAACAAATTTGATTACTAGCGTATGACATCTCTCCTCTTGCCAATCACTACATACCGGTATAGGTAGCTTATATTTTCCATTTCTTCATCTTTCACAATTTCCAAACACGAAGCAGTGAAGGTTTGATTTAAAAGCTGTTCTCTAAAACGCTGTAAAGTGTTCTTATTGACAGACTTATCAGTAAAGAATTTTCTTGCATCTAGGACCCACTGGCAATAGTTATCCAGATTTAATGGTGACATAAGGTAGTAGGCATACTGCATGCGTAGCTTTTGCATATTTTGCATACTACACGGATCAGTTTTGGCTGCAAAAGGTGATCCGGGCGTACCTTATACGTATACATTCATACGTGACTATATATTACGATACCCGGATCAGTTTTGGCTGCAAAAGGTGATCCGGGCGTACCTTATACATATACACTCATACGTATACATGTATATTACCCGGATCAGTTTTGGCTGCAAAAGGTGATCCGGGCGTACCTTATACGTACATTCATACGTATATATTACCCGGATCAGTTTTGGCTGCAAAAAGTTATCCGGGCGTACCTTATGATCAGTTTTGGCAGTAGCGGACTAGCGGTCCACGCATGCACTAAATGTACATGGACCTAGCTGTCTTGTGTTCATGTATTGGCAGAAAAGGGATGTTTTTTCATGCATGCATGCGTGCCGTTATCCGTCAGGATCGATACGCAATGGATTTGTCCCTATACAGAAGTGAACAACAACTGGTGAAATGGAGCCAGCTCGATCAGCATATTGCTAAGATTAGTATATAATTATCAAAAAAAACTTGAATCGACGAGAATTTTTGTACCCGGATCACTTTTTGCAGAGGCGGATCACTTTTTGCAGCCAAAAGTGATCCGGCCGGATCAATTATTGCAACTAAAAGTGATCCGGCCGGATCACTTTTTACCCGGATCAATTTTTGCGTGACAGGCCACGCCCAAGTTAATGTGTTCCTGTTTTCCATAGGGGATTAACGATTCCAGACCGAAATTCCTTAGGAATGCAGTCGGACTGCAAAATGAAAACATCATGTAGAGCTAGGAGCATAGCATACATAAACATTATTCTTACCTACACCCTTTTCATATGACGTCAAAAATCACATGAAATAATAATTCATTTGAGGTTAATTCAATTCATATTCAATGCTGTCCGCCATCTTGGTGGTCAAGTTACTATAGAACGGTATGGGCAATTTACAGTTTTTTATTGTTTATGCCTGTTTTAGGTCTCGTAATATTCTTACCATGGAATGACGTCAGCGCCCACTGTAAAAAAAAATAAAACGAAACACATTATCACTTACTGTGAACGCACAGTATAGTAACCAAAAGCTTAGTTGGGCGTGGCCCGACCTTCGCGTATTGGCGGAATACGCGAAGGGAGGGCCACGCCCAACTACCAAAAGCTCGCATCGTACAGGTGGTTTTAAAATGGCTAAAACAAAAACTCGCCCAGCTGGGTTTGAAACGGCGAAATCAAACTGAGATTCGCCTTCCACGTTTATACAATGCCATCAAGGTAAGTTAATCTAATCCATGCATGCATGCATGTCCTTCAACAGTTCAATCCTAATGATAATACTAATATCAATAATTTTTAGAGCTAAAGACTTCAAGAGGTGATCATGTTCATGCGTGCTATTCTGTACCACCAACTGATCTCATGGTGACAATGAACATGTGTTCACATGCAGATCCACTATTATGATGCTGCTGGCCATCATGGATCCTGAAGGTACCCGTTAAAAAGGAAAAAGCACCGCCTTATCAGAAGAACATATGTTAATAAGGTGAAGGTGCTTGGAAGATGAGAGCCCTTCACTCCAAGTTTATAGGGACCAAACTGGTGCTGGCAGATTATGATATAAGCTTAAGCCATTTGTTTTTCCAATCCATGCATGCATAGATATAGGTATATTAAAATGCAACATTTTAAGAGCAGTTAATTGGACATTATGATGCTCATACATATACATGTACCCTTGCAAATGTCCTGTACTCCATCAATGAAAGGTGACGTCGGCTGTTTTTGAGAATCCAAACACCATATCCCTTATGTTGGATCTGATAGCTGTCTATGTCAGGCCCCTATCCTTCTTTCAGCAAATGAGTTCTATGAGTACAATACATACACACCCTAAAGGATGCATGTGACATGAAACATTGTTGGTGCTTTATAGGGAATAGTTCCTACTCCTACACCTTTGGACATATGGATAGTAGCTAG
This sequence comes from Spongilla lacustris, assembly GCA_949361645.1. NCBI lineage: Eukaryota > Metazoa > Porifera > Demospongiae > Spongillida > Spongillidae > Spongilla > Spongilla lacustris. The sequence continues at coordinate 3,817,133 of OX442415.1, forward strand.
GCTTATATACCAACATTTTGTAATCTGCATGTGTGTAGAAAATAAAAAAGCAACTATAAAATTTAATACAGTGCACATGGATAGCATGTATGGCTGGAAGCAGACAAAGAACCAGACAAAGGGACAATGTAGATTGGAGATATAGGTTGTTTAGTGGTGAGAGTTGTGAACAGAGAGGCAAGCTTGACCTGCTAACCTTATAGACAAAGCCCCATGCAAGCTATATGCATGCCCTATCTAACTAATCAGAGATGGGATTTCTGATTAATTCTCTTCTGTTAAATCTTGTTTACTCCCTAAAGAATAATGAGCATGGCACAAATTGTATGTGACCAAGTGAGCCCAACTTATTGATGAAGATAGATGCATGTGTACAAATTATTATTTTTGGCCGCACTGAGCTAATACATTACTAGTCTCGCCGCTGAGCCCCACCTTCTCAACGGTTGCGAGGGTGGGGATCCGCGTTACAATGCTTTGCAAGCGGGGATCCGCGTTACAATGCTTTGCAAGCATTATGAAGTGAACTGATTTTGTGTATAATTTATATTTTATCCGAATTGCCTCAACTATATGCCGAAGCGAGATGAAAGTGATGATGCCGATCGCCACCTTCCATTGATGGAGTACCTGACGAGTGCAAGGATATATGCACGAGTTGCACACGTTATTGACACGTACATGTATAGAGGCATCAGAACGACCAATTGACCATACATGAAGATACGTATAACCACATGTATTGCAACTTCAATTGTAATCCATACTGGATACATGCACACAAATATACATGTATATGCAGGAAATAACATTGCACAGCGTCACAATGATTTCGTTTTGGTGTAGTCTAGACGTGAAAGAAGGTTATCAGTCAATGTGGGCGGTGCATGGCTGATGGATAAGAAGACCAGGATCCACTGATTGCCGGCCGTAGTCATATTGATTTCGCCGTTTTAAACCCAGCTGGTCGAGTTTTTGTTTTAGCCAATGATGATGACATTTTTAAACCACATATACACGTTGCGCGCGCAATACTCAAGCACACGCGCGCCTGGCTATGTTGGGCTCACTTGATCAGATACAATTTGTGCCATGCTTTAGGGAGTAAACAAGATTTAATGTTGTCAGAAGAGGCTTTAAACCCCATCCCTGCTTAGTTAGATAGGGCATGGTTTTAAGCATAATAGCATGGGGCTTTGTCTAAGGCTTAGCAGGTCAAGCTTGCCTCTCTGTTCACAACTCTCATCCCTAAACAACCTATATCCCCAATCTACATTGTCTCTTTGTCTGGTTCTTTGTCTGCTTCCAGCCATATAAGCTATTCATGTGCAGTGTATTAGATTTTAGTTGCTTTTTATTTTCTACACACAGGTTACTGACAAAATGTTGGTATAAGCTACAAAACCAGCTATTATGTGTTTATGTACTAACTGAACAGTATGCGGGTCTATATGAGTGTGGATTGAACAGTGTGTGCATGGTGTACCCGAAAATGTGTGCATGCATGTGTGTATTGAATATGTGTATCAGTGTATATGTGTGTCAATTTATTAGCTTGTGTACATGCGTGTGTGTGTGTGTGTGTGTGTGTGTGTGTGTGTGTGTGTGTGTGTGTGTGTGTGTGTGTGTGTGTGTGTGTGTGTGTGTGTGTGTGTGTGTGTGTGTGTGTGTGTGTGTGTGTGTGTGTGAAAAGCGACGGAATCTTAACCTTTGATTTAGCATATAGACACATATGTGTTAAATCATAGATATTATCTATGGTTAAATCTCTGCAACCACAGCACCATATACTCTTGGCAGCCTTTAACAGTTATTAACCGTTATAACCAAATATGGTTAGCTAGTGTACAACATTGCATGTAAGTGGTACATGTATGTGCTCTACTGTAATCTTGCAGCAGTGTCACGAAGTCAGTTACAATTACTTGCAGCAGCCATATTTCCTGGATACCTCCTACCCATGTATACATTTTTTCGTAGATACCTACCATTGTCATTCTCTGGATACCTACAATATATGTATACATTGTTTCGTAGAGATATACCATTGGCTTTTAAATGTATGGTTGTAGTTCTAAAGAACTTTTGGTGCAATGGTGGGGACGAGTGCACTTTAATGGCCTGTTTGGACCCCAGATCAAATACTCCTCAGTTATGACATTTTTAGAGCCTGGTGAATTTCTCGGCACCATGCAGGCTGTTTGTTGTACACAGTATCCCTTAGCGACCGTACAACAAAACATATATCCTGTCATGTTCATTACGCTCGAATATATGGGCATAGCTTGGTTTAAGTCCTAAATAGTTTAGGACACTCGTGTACTGCTATAATCTGGAATCAGAAATTTCCGGATGTTGTTGAGACAGTGTTTGGATGTTGTTGCATGATGAACTGCAAATCTTATTGCGGCTGAAAACTGCCGTAGTCTTGCAAGCCAGACGTACATTAATAGTCGTACGATAAATGACGGACTGGGGACGAGTAAAACATACCTGGGAAGTACCGTACGACGACTATGTACGTCTGGCTTGCGAGACTAATTTGGACATGCTTGCTGCAAGGCATGCATGGATTTTGTCAACGCGACCTCCAGCCAATTGATACGGCTTCATTTAATATAAAGTTAAGTTGTTCTAATGTACATATATACAGACAACAGACGATACGATGAAGAGTTGCGCTGTAGCGTTTTACGCTGTGATTTTCCTAAATTTCAATGGGCTGTCGTTTGCTCAGCCTCAGCGGATAGGCAACATAACAGGTAAGACTTGCTGAATGTATGTGAACTGAGTTTATATCAACATATGCTGTATTGTCCAGAACTGAGGGTGGCAATAAATGACGCAACAAATGATATCAACCAGCTCCAACAGCAAGAGCTGCTCGGAGAGCAGCGGTTTGGTCTACTGGATGATCCACGTCAGACATTTTCCTTCAGTCAGTCTATGAATGCAGCAAAGCACTGCTGGGCGCGATTGAGATACGAAGAGACAGTTCGCCGTTCCGAGACGTGGTTGAAATATGTCGATATTTGCGGTACCTGCTGCAAAGGAGAGGCAATGGCCGCATCCAACAAAACTGGGATGCTACTGACTACAAGTGAGCTGGAATGGTTGCAGAACAAAAGTGGATGCCCACAGCTTCTCCCAGTGAAGCCTCCCAACTGCTCCGCTATCCTTCAATCATACCGCACCATGGACGGCACGTGCAACAACCTGCGACAGCCCATGTGGGGCGCCGCCACTACCGCATTTCGCCGTGTACTCCCTCCGTACTACGAAGACGGCGTCAGTACCATGGTAGGCTCCTCGCAGGTCGATCCCTTTAAGCCGCCATATCCCAGTGCCAGGTACGTCAGTTCCACCATCATTCTCGATCGCAACGAAGACGAAGCCAACGTCACACACATGCTGATGCAATGGGGCCAGTTCTTGGATCACGACCTTAGCCACTCGCCTAAATCGAGCCTAAGTTGTAACGATTGTCTAAAGAAAAGTATTTGCGCTCCAATCCCAGTTCACTCTAACGACACGGCGTTTGGAATAAATACACCAAAACAAGGTAGGTGCATTCCGTTTACGCGAACTACCCCAGCGTGCACGGAATTCAAAGGCAAACACGAACCGCGGGAACAGATCAATGACATAACGTCGTTTATCGACGGCTCCATGATTTATGGTTCTGACATTGTTACAGCAAATTCTCTCAGGTCGTTTAAAGGCGGACGGCTTCGGGTAACGTCGAGTGGTAATACGGATACCCTTCCGAAGGTCTCGAATGGCAATTTTGTCGCTGGCAATAAGCGCGTGAACGAACATACCGCCCTCACGGTCATGCACACTATATGGCTCAGGGAACATAACAGAATTGCAAACATGTTTGGTATGGAAAACCCGATGTGGGATGATGAAAGACTCTACCAAGAAACCCGAAAGATTGTCGGAGCTGAAATTCAGAAGATCACGTACTACGAGTTTCTCCCAGCATTGATGGGCGAGATATGGTATGGCAAACTGATAGGCAGTTACAGTGGCTACAACTCTTCCGTTAACCCTACCATCTCCAACGAGTTCGCTGGGGCTGCATTCCGTTTCGGACACACTTTAGTAAGACCATCATTTGATCGACTTGATGAAGACTTCCAGTCCCTTCCTATGGGCAATCTGAGCCTGTTTGACGCTATCGAGTCCTCAGTTGATTCGTTCGTCAGTAGCAAAGGAACAGACTCCATTCTTCGTGGACTCCTTGCCTCCAATTCGAGACGCAGAGATGAGTTTATGGACACTGTCCTCACCACGCGGCTGTTCCAGTCAGCCACATCGTCCTCCGGTTATGCTCCCACACCAGGTGGACTAGATCTAGCTGCGCTGAATATTCAACGAGGGCGTGACCATGGAATCCCACCGTATCTCATCGTTAAGAATTTCTGTGAAAAAAAATACAATATCTCGTCACCAATTAAGAATAGTAACACCTCCAGACGTATATTGGACATATACGGTACCATGGAAACGGTGGATCTCTACGTTGGTGCTCTGGCAGAACAAAGTCTCCCTGGATCGGTCCTTGGTGCGACGTTAGCGTGCATCATAGCCGAGACATTCGTCAATCTGAGAGATGGTGATCGATTTTACTTCGAAAATCCTAAAGTATTCACACCTGAGCAACTGAATGAAATCCTGACCAAGGTTTCACTTTCAAGGGTGATATGTGACAACGCAGACAACATTTACCGCACCCGTCAAAATGTCTTTCTTAGCAACCAGTCGTTTGGTACTTGTGATGACTTACCTCCCCAGATGAATTTTAACATCATGAGTGGATACTGCTATGTAAATGTCAAAGGACCTTTACTTGACACAAAAAGGATCGTGGTACCGGAGCCGCTGCCTTATCAATTGGGAGTTCGAGTTTTTAGTAGATCTGTACAGACGAAATACACTTGTGGTCAAATACATCCGGTTTCACCAAGCTCGATGCGGTCAACCAAGATGGCTTGCATTCAAATAGAGTGTCCAACGAAGGATGCAAACACGTCCATAATAGCCTATTCGTATACATACCCTGACCCCAGACTGCCTCTAACTCCAACTCGAGCATTTAGCAATAGCGCCCTCCCAGGCAATACAATGTCATGTATAGATGATAAAATATACACCGCCACTTGGAATGCCTCCGTTCTCACTCGTCCATCTGGTGTTTACCCTACTCGACAAATGTGCCTTGAATCTAACATCATCGGCATCACGTTTCCTGCTTCTGTATCATTGCCTGTAATTGTCCGTACGCTTCCACCTGCATACAACGACACTATTCTATTGATGTGCAGAAGAAACTGATGTGCATGCATGCAAGTACTGTATTTTATTTAGAGAATTTGCTTAGATTGGTACATATATAAATCAAGTAACATGCATAAATAGTTTCATTTCCATTTACTGGCTGAAAGTGAATACCATGCAATTACTGTGTATGTATTGGATCGATATATATCTTAGCATCTATAATTTGCCAGATTTATATCATAATTCAATTCTAATGTATCATATAGATATTGGAATTACGACATAGTGCTTGGTTAATTCAAATTGAATTCAAATATTGGGCAAACCCATGACTGCATGATACATGTAGAGTTTTTGCAGGGGCGGATCTAGAATTTCGGAGCGAGGGTGGGGGGGCATTGGCGGGGCGGGGCCTTCTTTTGTTTGCGACCGAACACGTGTGCATGTTCCTGTGTGCACGTACGGTCCGGTGCATGACCATCATTGACAGCATCGTTGCCGCTACTGCAGTGCTAGAATAACACGAATAGCGGCCCGTACCACTCTGTTCGCAGGCGTGAGGGGGCTCAGCCCCCCCCCCCCCCCCCCCCCCCCCCCTTGCGCTACCATCAGGTTCTTATTGCGAGCGCGTGTTCTTCGAGATTGCTGTACTGTCCGTGACCGTGAGTTTAATAACAGTGGCGGATCCAGGAAATCGGCGAGGGGGGGGGGGGGGGGGGGTCCGACATGCATATGAGTAAAACACGGCTGTATGCGGCTGGAAACTAGGTTTTACAATTAGAACGTACGGTATGTATGTCCATAATTGAAAAGAAACACCTCATTACTGAGTACCCATGTTTCGAAGCTCGTAACACCTCAGTAAAACCAGAAAATCAAAATATGAAAAAGGATTCAAATACCACACTCATTTTTATGTTTTCAAGACTTTTTATTCAACGTGAAGCAACTGCAATGCATTGTTAATAACCATTATTATTATTATTATTTTAAAGAGATAAGAGCCACAATTGTTTGCTGCCATTACCCCCTCCAACGAGGAGTCAAAAGCTGACACAATCTTATAGCCCAGCTCATCATTAATGTGTGTATATGCATGCTACTCAGTACCACAGATATATAAAGCTCCATTGGGCTATCTATGGCATGTGACAATACGTTCTGAAACCAATTTTAATTAGTAGCAATTCTGTTAGATTAATACATACCGATGCATGCATATCCGTACGTAGGCCTACATTACGAAGAAAATGGCCGATTTCAAGACGCTTTAAAACCATTTCAGAAAATTCGTTAGCACTAGCTTTTTACTAAAAACAAATAGGAAATTCTACTTACTTTATAACAATAATCCACGAGGTCACCGTTCCCTGCAAGGAGTACCTTTGCTTTCGAGCGCAAAAGCCAACGGTTCATAAGATAAGGCAATTTGATTTCTGCTATATAAAAGGATCAAAGATGCTTGTAACTTGTGGTGCAGCGTTAAACTGCTTACTACATTTCTTGTACGTTCTACACAGCACATTCCTAAGGACATCGGTTGTCAAGTCCGTTGCTATGGGGCTTCAAAATGTCTGGGCGTAGGGCCTAATTTCCACGCGTTCAATGAGAGCAGACAGCCGTGAAAAGATGCATGAGGGAGGGGCGCGCGCGATTTTTTTTTTTTAAATGCTGCACAGGTTGAGATGATTAATGACAACCTCCTTTAGAGCACATGGTAAAAATTAATTTACTTATAAATATGGGCTTGTGGTACCGGTGGCATCCGTTTTGCTTAGAAGAAATATTTGGGGAGCATAATCACGCAGGCTAAATCTTTGGGTGCCAGATGCATATATGTATGATATAACTTGATGATAACCGTATCTGGTACTCATGTATACTCATGTATGATTAGAATTTATGATTAGCTGTCAATTGTTGATAACTAGTTTCTCCCACGTCAAAAATGCGCACACGTAGCATATGACCTGAGGGATGCACTGGTAACAGTTTGTGTAGTGTTGCATGAATTTGAAGAGTTGTACTACTTCCTTATAACCATGTTTATGCAGCTATTCCTCCTCCTTGTGCTCATCTACAAGAACAGAATAGAGTTATCATTGGGCATCCATTTAGCCTTGGCACCTAAAGAGCCAGTCTTAGCCTGCTCTGTATAATATTTTAGCTGTTAAGGAAAGCTTGTTTGTCAAGAGTGATGGATATTGCATGTTGAAATCACACTTGAAACTTGAAAGCATATATTTACCTGATGTTACACGCATATTTGAACCCTCTTAATTGCCGTTTTATGATCAGATGCCACTTGTGCAACACTTTGTATGTGGTACTTGTATTCAGGGACTGGATATGCTAACTGCATGACTAGGAGCACTAAGAAAGGTTGGTAGTTGTCATCCATATTCATAATTTATTGTACTTCATCACAATGTATCACTGCTATGATTTGTGAGTCCATAGCAACCTGTCTGTACCGTATCATATACATTTTGAGCCAATTAGAAAGTATTTTTCAACAGTGCCAATCATGATGACAGATAAATTTGTTTTTGGACTGTGACTTCTGATGATCTTCTTTTTCAGCACGCTGCATTCATGAAATTAGTTGCATCGCTTGTCTGATTATACTGCCTGTATTTGGCTTAGTTCTAGTACAGGACAGTCTTGACATGTATTGGTGAATGGCTGCTCATCATCAGTCTGAACCGAATGACATGTAGCAAGCAAGATTCCACACTGCATCTGAATTTGGAGTGGGAAATAGGCGTTAATTTACCTCAAACTGTGATGCATGTCATTTGGTGACAATGTCCATGAGTATAATGGATTCTAGCTACAAAATCACAGTGTGTGCCACACTGCATCAAAAATGTCAAGAGTGCTATATTAATTGAGGTAATGATTTTATTTAATAGAACTGCTATAAAAGAATTAAGCTGTGTATGATGAAGAACCACACAGTTATACATGTAAGCCAGAGATAAGAATTTCAGATGAATTCATTCCACATCTTTCAGTTGGGCGCCCTATACCTTATCAGCACGACAGTTGCCGATATTGCTACAACTCCATTTCTCCCTAACGTACCAGGCCAGCAGTGGGTAAAGGTCGGCTATCTGGATATGACTGATGGACCAGCGCAGCAATGTCCTGATTCGTTGCAAACAGTTACTTCACCGAGAGCATCGTGTGAAAAGAAAAGCGATGGAATAGCATATTGTGGCTCGGTAAATATACACACATATGGAGCGAGCTACCAAAAGGTTTGCGGGAGGTTCCGTGGCTATCAGGTGGGATCGCGCGCCTGACGCTTTTGCGAGTGTCCTTGAACTGGGATGGGATATCGAGAGGTACTACGTCGATGGAGTTAGCATCACCTGCGGGTCTCCTGGAAACAGAACTCACGTGTACACATATGCCGCTGGGCTTTCGGAAATTACCCCGGTTTACGGCTATTGGTATAGTATGTGTCCATGCGCAGGAGGATACAGCCCTCCTGCTTTTGTCGGATCTGATTACTACTGCGAATCAGGCAATCCGTTATCAACCTGGAATTCGACAGGATTTTACTACGCTGACGTCCTGTGGGACAAGCAGCAGTGCGGTGGTTTGGAGGGAACGTGCTGCAATCCACCAAACCTCTCATGGTTCTGCAAAACGTTCCCAAACCCCATCTCTGAGGATCTTGAAGTTCGGATATGTTTGGATCAAGCTGCCAGTGATGAAAATGTGGCCATTGAATTCTTCGAACTCTACATACAAGGTAAGCTGCATTCAAATTACGGAAATTATACACCCTGCCTTTCAGGCAGGCAGATTTGTTAATTATGTAGTAGGTCTGCATAATTTTTACTCAACTGCGCGCATGGTGTCTATTAAAATCCTACATCACCTCGTTCTCTGCGCGTATTAGGAGCGCAGTACATGTTGTAATTTATTGAAAGCAGTTTATGGGAACAGAGGGCGCCATAGCAGGGGGGGGGGGGGGGGGGGGGGGGGGGGGGGAAGGGGGGGGGGGGGGGGGGGGGAAGGCTAGGCAGCGATAGACCCCCATTTTTAATTTTGAGGAAATTGAGCTCCCTCACCTTTTGTTAACCAGGACCTGATCCATCGGTTCGTTTTTGAAATGGATTCGATCGGATGAAGCTATTCTTATCGACAAGTTGTGGTGGAGTCAAAGAGCCTTACTAAATCACAACTCTTCTTCCTATTAGGGCAACCTGCACTTACATCAAACAGAATAAATTGCACAACATCTTGACCATGCAAGGTACTAATCCTAGTATGCGAGAACTCGTAGCACAGCGTGGAAGACAATGACAGTAGGATATAGAAAATTTTAAACCTAATTCCTGATTTTGTAACTGCATGAGATGAAGAACATAAATTCTCAACTGAAAGGGAAAATAAATGTAATCTGAGAACAACGTACATTGTAAGAAATGTTTTTAATTGGCAACTATTGAATTTAAACTGCATTTCTTGGAATCATGCATTGATCACAACTCCATGTAAGAGCTGCTTACAACCTTATCGTAAGTACATATTTGCAGTCCCGTGTTAAATTAAGAATTCGAATATATATTCAGATGACTTCTCTAATGCAGGAATTACTATCAGTAAAGCACGTCATGTATAAATGGTTGAAAATTTCTAGTTGCTGTTACAACCATGCATACCAGGATATATTGATCACATGACACTGCAGCCTACATCTCAACATGTCATCAGGCAATTTACATTATAATCCATTTTTTCCTTCTCCCCTTTTGAATTCAATGTAATAATGGAGCATTGAAAATAGATAAGACTGAAAACACACCAATATGTTGATTGTTGCTCACCATTACACTCTAGAGCCTTGCAAACATAGGCTAGCGGATCTCAAGATTGCAAATGATAGCCTGGTTATTACAAAACCAACTGTTTCTGACTACGACTTCTTGCATTTGATTGCAAGGCTAACAGCTATACGTGGATTCAGGAATCACAGACCATCACAGGTTGCAGTCCCGTGTTGCATGTAGTGTATTGCCTAAACACATTTGGAGACAAGTCAAAATGGTATCTTTCAAGTGGAGTTGATATCCGCCAGGATGATGGTACATGCAAGCAACATTGGACTTGCAGGTATTCTCACTATTTTGTAATTCGAAGTGATTACCAAAGCACATTGTGTACATGTAATTGTACATGTAATACAAATAGTAAACAGCATTGTGTTACGTTGTCGTAGGGTGCACAGGTCTCATTGCCCTTTCAATGCATCATGCTCACATGACACTTCATGCACATGGTGTCTTCCCAGATTCCAAACACCTGGCTAGAGGAGCAGGACTACCTTATCTGCCGACTCCTTTAAAGTCTAAGCTTGCTATTGCTGTCATTGTCATCCCCTCCCCCCCCCCCCCCCCCCCCCCCACCTGCATGTGGTGTGTGGTCCAAGATAATACAGAGGAGAAACATCTTAAGCTTCTTATGATTACTAAGTGTGTCTTTTCATCATGTCAAGCCTCTTTCAGTGGACTACCTATGTAATATGTAGATGGATAATGATTTGGTATCCCTCTGCCAAGCAATGGGACATAACAGAACTGGTGGAAGTTTAAATACCATAAGGGACCACACAAAACTCATTGACCAGGTGTCTCATTAGGCAGATCTGGTATGAGCATGCTAACTCTTGCTTTCTAGTGGGGTTGCTGCATGAAACTACCTGGCAGCTGTTGAAAGCCAAACATCCCAGCTGCCCCCTTCCAGTTGTTCCAGATGTAAAATCTGGACCTATATCAATTTTAACATTCTTCCCAAAGGTACAGCAGTTGGCCCTTCAGGTCTGCAAGTACAAAACCTACTCGATGGCTAGTATCCCCCTTCCTACTTCCATTTGTTCCTTCCTTAGGAATATTGTAAACATTCAGGCTACAGGCAAAGCTCCCACTTCAGTGTCAAGAATAAACCTAATTGCACTTAACGAGTTTTAAGCAAGGATGCCCACCCGACATTCTACCAATCGCAGTTGGAGAGGTCTTAAGGATGCTGACAGCAAAGTGCATGTATGGCATTTTGAAGGTCAAAGCTGATTTATTCCAAACACTGCAGCTAGGTGTGGCCTGCCATGCTGGCTCAGTAAAGATTGTCCATGGATTAAGGAGATGTATTTAGAAACACAGGAGAGATGAAGAGTTTGTTGTTTTCACGATTGAAATGCAGAATGCATTCAACACTGTTTCTACGCAAGCACTTATAGATGAATGTGCTTCTTTTTCCCCCAGAACTATACCATGGTGGTATGGGTCCCATCCATCATTGTGGCACCCACTGGGTTTCATAGTTTGGGATACAAAAACGTGTCCCACTGATTGAGGAGTTGGCTCTAAGACTGCTCATCAACTTGACCAAGTGGAGCTCTTTAGCAGCAAAGGCAACACCTCATTCACACCAGCGGTAAAGAGCTTTCTTCTGCAAAATCTGAACATCCTGGGAGCACCAGTGGAGGGGATTTGGGGGAGTGCTCCAATTTTATTGCTAACAAGTGTGCTGAGTCCAGTAGACTGCTCTCTGGTTTGGTGGATGTTTCAGCTATTGACCTGCAGGTGGCAGTTACACTTTTGTGCATGTGTGGGAGCTTTTGTAAAATCATTCATCTGGCTAGAGCCAGCCTAACATCAGATGCTTTGGTGTACTTTGATCTTAAAGTCGCGGACAGTGTTTCCCACTTTCTTCAGCCATTGATGTTTCTGACAGTGCATGCATGGGGTCAAGTTCAACTGGGCCTCAAATATTGAGGCATAGGTCTTCACTCTATCTCATATCATGCTGCTGCTGCCTTCATTGTATCACTGGCATCCTCAGGCTTTGGCAGTGCAGAGGACTACCAACTCCAACAAGTTGTTGCTACATACAACTCACAAGTGTCAGTGTCTAAGGCTATCAATGTTGAGTCTATCATGTACACTGAAGATCTTGTCTGGAACAGTTAAAGAGCAGCTATTTAAATCACTGTTGGAATCCATCTCAGCATAGAAGGCAATGAATTTTAATGAGATGATCAAAAGGTTCGAAATACGTTCGAACCGAACATCGAGCCGAGTCAAACCTCAATCCGTTTGATACCAGTTCGATCCAAACTGCAACACTAATCACTGTTGGAGTCCTCCCCAGCTAACAAGGCATGCCTCCTGTCAATGTCTGCTCCTCATGCAGCCACTTGGCTGTCAGTTATCCCTTCTGTTGGTTTGGAATTGCACCTGGAGTCCAATGAATATCTGGCTGCATTAAGGCTGGGATTGGAAATCACAGGTGAGTTCATGTGCCCTTTCTGCCCCGAAATCACCCTTGATTCCCTTGGCCACCATGCAGTGACTTGCAGACATGGAGGAGATGTGGTCATATGGCACAACCTCCTGATGGATGTTACTGCTGAACTCTGCCATCATGCCCATCTAAGTGTGGGGTTGGAGAAGAAGCCATCTTGGGAGAATCAAGCTGAATGGCACGTGAAGCATCCCTTGCTGCCGAGATGGTCCACAATACCTAGAGTTGGGGTGGACCTGCATTCCTGTAGCTGTGGAAACGTATAGCAGTTTGGGAAAGGAGGCCCTGGAAATGTTTCCAAGACTGTCATCCGACCTAACCATCAGCATGTATTCCCCCAAGCCTACAGTAGGCCCGTTGACATTTAAAGAACAGTACCTTTGTTTCCCTATTCTCCGCATCGAAAACAGCATATTCTTCCGCTTGCATAACGACGCCCCGCCTCTTGTTTCTGTTACTCTTGTATCCGCCTTCGTCTTGGAACTACCGGCAGCAACTGAGCATTGCACCACACTCTGCATGTGCCTCCATGTTTCCCAATCGCTCTGCCAATTCTTTCAGTGCCGCTTTCAGCCCTGTGTCGCAATCCTCCACTGAACTTACCTTAGCATGCAGCTCCATTGGTTTGGACTCAAACTCGAGTACAATTTCAATTTCTCTAGCTGCCTCAATGGTCTTTTCGAACGTGTCCGGCTTACCTCGTAATAATAGCTGCGTGCTAATGGGAGTCTTTAGTCCCATAGTGATACGAACCGTTACAAAAGAATGCTGGACGTACTGCGCTCTTCAGGGTACGCTTGTTTGAAGAAATGAATTTTTTTCAACTGCATCGCGAATTCCACGACTCTCTCCTTTTCAAGTTGTGAGTGTGTTTATTCCAAACTGAAGAATTTCATTATTCAGTTGTAAAATAGATATCAAAAAGGACTTAGGCACATGCACCACTTTTTATATTATTATTGTATGGCCATGTATTATGAAGACCACAAAGTTAAATACTCCTCCCCACAGTGGCAGTCCCTTCCATCAGCATACAAACCGTGTATGTGTTCAACGTAAACAACACTCTCCGCCATCTTGAGATCACGTGGACACCTGTGGTAGGGTGTGTGACCTACCTCTTATAACCAATGACCCTTTGGTCCCCTCCAGGGAGGCAATGTGACCATGTACACAGTGAGGGTTGTTGGAGATGGTACCTCTGTTGGCCAAGGCTGTACTGTTTGTACCACTTCTCCATGTTTCTATGTCCAACAAGTCTCTGCCATTGCTAAAAATATAACCATCTCGGTGGCTGCCATAGATGGGGGTGGGGCATCAGGTTCACAGAACAGCACTACCATATATGGTGAGTCGCCAAGTATTATAACAAGAAATAAGCAGTATGTGGCACAAACACACACGCATAATTCAGAAACCATTAGATCATTTCCCAAACCCTAGCACATCCATTAGGTCGTTTTCCAAAAATTAGATCGTTTTCCAACACTGCATGATATGCAGCATACGATGTATTGCCTTCAGGTAGCATTTCAACATATCCTGTGTTCTTAATATAAGAATGGCATCAGATATATGCCATTCAGTTTTGTGTCCTTCAAACATCAGTGCCATTATTTACCTCTGAACTTTTGCACCTATAAATCGAATCGAATTGAATCAAATCGAATCGAATCGAATTGATCGAATTGAATCGAATCGAATCGGATCGGATCGAATCCAATCCAATCGAATCAAATCGAATCGAATCGAATCGAATCGAATCGAATCGAATCAAATCGAATCGAATCGAATCGAATCGAATCGAGTTGAATCAAATCAAATCGAGCTTACTATACAATATATAAAAGCATTCTTACTGAGAAAGTTACGATTTGAAGGGAACAAGGGATTGGAGATACAATAATTAATTATTTAGCACTTTGTACAATGGTATTACAATTATGTTGCTAAATATAGGAATAAATACTGTATCTTCAATCCCTTGTTCCCTTCTACTAACATTCTCAAAGAGAAAGTTTCTGTATCTTGTTTCATTCATTTTTTGTAATATACTGTACAACCCGTACATACGTTTGTATGACAAAATCCAGCCATTAAATTTTAACTTTGCAAACTTTATGCACTGTTCGGTTCAACTCAACATATATCGCATTTGTATGCTAGCGTCACAAGCAGACGCTCGCTTTTGTTCAGGATCTGCATTGTACCAGGAGGACTCTGATTCATACCATCACCTTTGGCATTCCTCTCGTCGTTTATTTCACCTCTTTCGTGACGACATTTTGACAATAGCGGTAAACACGATATACAATTCATTATAACTATACTTTGAAAATATACAGTATTACGTAAATCGGTTATATGTTTTATTCAGCAGCAGATGTTCTTCCAGGAAATTCTAAAGCCAATGGTATAATCGGCGCTCTTTAAAACCGTTCCTATCTCGAGTTATACTCACCCAGAAAGAAGACGACTAATAAGAAGGGAAAAAAAAAAGGTCTGGGAAGGAGAAAATGGGTCTGGGAACGAAAACAGTGCGAGCTTTTAATGTAAACGGTCTGGCGACTTAAACAATGCATGAAAATGATCTATTTTCAATTCTGGTTCGATAGCAACGAAGAGCTACACTATCCGTTTTTTGGTTCGTGGCGGCGGGTGATACGGTACAAATCCTACATGGAACCTACTACATGTTGCGTATACAGGTTCTGATATGGCAAATAAATTATAATGAATACTGTAACTTGCATCTTGAACAAACTGATGAATAATTTTAATTTTGATGCATCCGACTAATAATCCTTTGCACCACTAACAAAAAGCTTGACCATTTGTCATTGCAGATGCACCACCTTGAATCTTAATAACGTATTTTATTCCCACCAAGTAATAATTAATGTTTAATCTCTAGGGAAAAATCCTTATTTAAGGATGTCATTATTCTTAAATAAGGATCGTCTTTTACATTGCATATTTTTGCTAACCAAGTAAGTAAGAAATGGTATTGGTCAATTGTAGCCTCCATAACAAACTTTAAATGATGTCAATATGATCAATGTCCATGTGGTAAAATAGGGCACATCCTTATATAAGGATTGACACCATCCTTTTAAATAAGGATCACAACAGTAGAGATTATTGACCATAAAACCCATAATGGTTTTTAAAATCTTGATTTTCTCTGATAGCCAGTTGATCCAGCTATACATGTACTCACAACCTGATTCGTCGAAGAATAACTTGTGGTTAATAAGTTATGCTTATTTACACCATAACACTTCAAAATTAAATATCAAGCATTTGTATAATGACGTGTAAAGCCTCCTCAGGTTCTGCTCAAACGCAAGCATGGACGTACCCTAGCCTTATGAAACCACGTGCACTGCATATGGTTGTTCTGCTGCCACTCCATCGAACGGTGTTTTTTTTTTTCTTTCTAGTTCTATTATTGAGTACGGTACCACATACAATGGTGCATAGCATGGTGGAGGGGGGGGGGGGGGGGGGGGGGGGTGTTACGGGAGATCTAGGAAGTGTTTCCAATTGGCATACGATATGCGTTCGAGCTTACTGTTAGCAGAGCTTAGTCCCAATTAATCAGACTCGAGGAGACCACGCTATTGCCGAAGCCTACTGTTGCTGTCGCTGTCACTGTCATTTGACGATCGAATCATCAGTGCAGTGCTGCCGCTTTGGTCACCTAGGCCTACATGTATGTCATCCATCCGTACTGAGGAACTACATCCGTCGTTTTCTGTGGCTCCCCCTCGGTATCTACAGCTTAGCTATAGCTTGACGCTTTCGAGTACTTGTGTGCAATCACTTTGATTGCTGACGCCATGCATGGATATTGTTCCACAGATCCATCTGATCATGACAGTGTACATTCTACTCCTATAGATACCAGAAACCTTTCCTTCCTTTCCATACGTCGCTTTGAGCTAATTTAATTTGCTCATTAGAGTCATTACTATATACATCGCCAGCGGCAAAAGGCGGTTTTGCCGTATTTTCACTGTAACACCGGTTTTTGAGCAAGCCAAACCGGTTTTAATCGCGGCAGTATCTCTGATCTGCATGATCTTGAATCTAGTGAATCACTAATATAAAACAAAGCACTAAGTGTACATCATTCTTTTAGAAAGTGATCATCATTCTTATTTACACTGTAAGGATAGCCATCCTTAAATAAGGATTGCGGGAGAAGTGACTGCATGTATTGCCCATCCCATCAGTAAAATACATTCTAGGACATAAAGCCATAGCTGTCATTGGTCACGTTATCCTTATTCATTCTTTTTCATTTTGTTGATTTCATACTGATAATATCACACGCGCACCATTTTGTGCATTACTTTCATTCAGGTTGGTGTGATATGTCTAAATTTATTACCACCAAAGTACAATGTACTGGGATATTCCTTCTGCATGCAATAATCATGAATTTAATCTTTCAATAGCTATATGTCCATCCATAAAATAAATAGGTTGAAGTTTAGATCACTTACATTTTCTGCATGTATAATTACATCATACTTAGAGTATTAGTTTTACTGAGTGTTCTATATAAGGTATGATCAATTCTATACATCAAAATGCCACCTTTCTGAGTTATGACAACTCCATCACAACCATTGGCTGCTCATTCCTGAACAACCAGTCCTTCTACTGTGTGGTGTGCTGCAGTACTGATCCCTCTGTTCCTCCTGACTCAAGTGTGTACAACATCTCCACTAGCAGAGGCACAGAGGTGACTGTTGACCTTGATGGCCTCACCAGTGGTCAGATGTACTACTGCAAGGCAGCAGCTACCAACACTACCTCTGCTAGCTGTGGTGGTCCAGTGGTTGGAGGTGTGAAGGTGTTCTTCAGCTTCATGACATACTCTCTTTCAGTGTCATTTGCCTCTGGTAAGTGTGTTCATCTGTGGATTGTTGTATTTTTTTTGCATTTTGATTCTTGAAATTGCATGATTTTGAGTACTAGTTGAAAATTTTCTATTTCCGTAATTTTTTCGTTTACAGTTTTGCTGCATCTTTTTGAATTGCATGGTGCAAGAATATGCTAGAACAAATTGCAGTGTTTGCATTTTTCATCAGTACTGTGTATTCTTGGATTTATTACATGTCAATATTTGTCATTTCCCAGCCACCTGCCAATCTTCCACTGACAACCCATTGCCAATTGCTGTTGGGATAAGCATTTCCATTATATTTGTTTCATGTTCACTTGGAGTGTTGCTGATTTTATGCATTTGTAAAAGGAGGTCCAAAACTACTCCTGTCACTGCTACAACATATGAGATAGTGAACTTTGACCAGATGTACAATGACTTTGAGTTAAAGGACAATTCTGCATATGGGAGAGCAAGATAGATAACAGAAGAAAACACTAATTTCTTTTGCAGATGAACAGATTTCACAAGATAATTTGCTATTGAATATAATTGTAATAGTGACTTAGCTGTCACTGCATCACTAAAGGAAAATTTGAAATGTAACATGGCTCTCTCTCTCTACATATTTGTGTGTCTACAGGCATGTACGTTTATATTTTGGCTTCAGCTGTGTGCATGCAAATAGCAGTATTGAGATCACAGATAGCACAAGTGTCAATGTTGTGATTACTATCCACGTGGTATCAACAGTATTCCTTTCATTGTAAATGTTGTACATGTATATTATGTGATGTATATTTTTAAATCATATCCTTATATGGTAAGGCACAGAAGGAGGAGGTTGATAGAACAGAAGTACCTTAAACATGCAAAGAAACACTGAGGCCTCAAAACACTGTAAGCATGCATCGTAATGTAATGTTGGGTCTTACTTATCAACTGAATCAATGGGTTGGAACCGTTGGATCACCAGTGAAGAGATGACAAGCTGTGCAGAAATAATTTACTTTAATTTAAAATGGAATCATCACTACTGTATTGCTAATGTCAGCAGCCTTATGATCCTTCATGGTCATGTACATATTTAGTACTATTCATTATCTGCCTAGCGTTGAGTGACTTAGGAGCTTATAGAAGATGTTTTATTATGAAGAATTTCTTATAATTACTTATATACTTAATTAGTGGTAATTATCTAACTAACGTAACAGTTGTAAATGAATCAAGTGTTTCATCTAATGTTATTTTGATGCTATTGAGGTACAACAGCATACCATGCACACACCACTGCTAATGTTACCATAAGATTCACTTGGTAGCTGACAGTTCCTGAGCTCACAGTACAGTTGGTAATAGTACTACTAGGTGTATGCTATCATTGTATTTGCAGGAACACATTGGTGGAAACAGGGTTAAATCCACATCCCACTCAGGCTTGTTCATGATTGCGTGTGCTTATAAACATCAGGCACTAGTGCTTACCTATTCACAGTTTGTGGAAGGTTGGTTTTAGGGTATCTAGATGTTTGAGGGTTTCCATTCTGATTGCATAAAGTATACACATCCTTTGAAAATCCTTATAATGTTCACTTAAAGTGCACATTTTAAATCATCTACATAACACATTGATGAATTATAGCATTGCATTATATGTAGGATAGGCACGAACAATATTCTAATTACAGCTCAGTAGTGCATGCAGTGTTTCTTGTTTTTAACATGTCATAAGTTTCATTGCTCACTGTGGTGCCAGCAATTGGTCTGTGAGAAAAGTGGACAAAATACTACATGTAAATGATATACTATGCGATATTTTGTTTGCATAACATGCTGCTGTATATGTGCATGGAAGTGGATAGATATTAAAACACATGCTTGTGATTAATTACATGCACAGGCTCATACATGTTCCCTCAATAATCAGAAGAAAATGAAACTGTACATTACATGCATGAATGTATGTGTTTTCCCAGATAGGACTCACATAAGAGAATTTCTCAGAAAATGTAACAAGGGATTATTACCATTTACAGTAGTATCAAATTGTCCCTCATATACAAGTATGTGGACAGCCTGAAAGATTGAAGAGTTATCACATGCACAAATTACTAGAACATGGTTTGGAAGATCGTTCGAAATGGGATCAATAAATGATATTCATTGTAATCTAAACTGCACAGCATGTCTTTTTGTGGGATGTTGGTGTAGGGGAATGTGATGCCAACTTTGAAGCAGTCTGTCATTTAAAGTTACACTCAGCAATGTTGCTGCTGTAGTGGGGTGCTTCATAGCTGTGTGCCGTAAGGTTCACTCCAACTCCAACACTGCTCTGATAGTTATGGTAGGGTCAGCTTCATAGATGTTTGCTATTGGCATGGGTACTTGACGTAAGGATGACCCCATAGCTTTTTGCTGTGGTATGCTTCATAGCTGTGTGCCATCAGGTTCACTCCAACTGCATACACTGCTCTGATAGCTAATATGGCTATCTTCCATAGGGTCCACTTCATAGAAGCTTGCTATGGAGTAGTTGAGGGTTAACCCCATAGCTTTTTGCTGTGGTCTGCTTTCTAGCTGTGTGCCATAAAGTTCACTCCATACTGATAGCTATGGCTATATGGTGTTTGCTATGGGGTACTCGACAAAACGATAACCCTCATAAACAAAGTGAATTCCCATTTAAAGCATTTCTGTTTTCACTTAGTTCTCCTTCACCCACATAATACACACATGTATTTGTGTTTCAGTAACCATTATATGTAGTGTTATGGATCTACATGTATTGGGTCATATGCTTAGATCTGATAAGAACATGTGACTGGACTCATTAAAAACATAGTCCTTTCCACCAGACTGTAAACAGGGTGGTGGTTATGTGTTGTGGTGAGATAAAAGATCTACTCCTTTTCAATGCTCATGTCTAACAAATGCTTCTCCAAGATACAAAATTATTGTTTCAATTGGGCATATTGCGCACATAATAAAAAGTCTCAATGCTCAGTCCCTTGAGATAGATTTAGTGAATTCAGTGATCTAATTTTGCCATACACATGTCAGGACGTATTTAACAAGAGGTGGACTGGTATACAGATCTCCTATCTGCATGCTATCATAATTCATTCCTCCCCTGGGTATAGCCAGTATATTACACTATCACTCCTGGCCTTTTGCACATGCACACAAATTCACCATAACCTCTCCCTTCAAATAGATTCCTTATAAGCATGTAGGTCTTGTTTTAGTCTTGACACTTCAACAATGCCCTGGACTGGCCTCATGACCTTGCGTGCATGAGTTAAGGGTGTATGTAATGTGTGCGTCATGGGTATTTGTACATTAATGTTGGACCCTGGCCCTGTAATGTTCCTGGGCCCTGGTACAGGTACATCAGGTGTCTAAACATCAGTTGGAGCTCAGGTGATAAAAACACATGACCCACTACATAGCCACGCTCCCAGGCCCTGATTAACATACGGGGGGGGGGGGGGGGGGGGGGGGGGGGGCCAAACACAAAGCTTTCTTGGAATGGTTAAATGATGGTTTCAGGGTTAACTATTCATGTCTAAGAAATGTACCTACACCAAGTAACAAATATGGCTGAATTGGGGATATTGCTAAAGACACTTATAAAATTAATAATCTCAAAGCTCGATTCAGTGGTTATAGCAATCTAATCTGTACAATAGTATGACATCATCTGCTGTGCTGTGACAAGGACCAGTGTCCCCATCATGAGGTGTAGTATTCCCGCAGGGTGCCTGGCCCACTGATTGGACCATGCCTGTACTACTGCCATGTGATCACAGGGCACAGTGATGTGCTGTCCTTGCAGGAGATGTCCCCCATGTGCAGACTGCTGCAACCATGTCCTGCCACTGTATTGTCCTCACTGGAGGCTTCTGGTGAGGCACCCAGTCACCATGGGAACCATGACCCATTGAAATATGCTCCTTACCCAAGTGTACCTGAGGCATCAGTGAATAAGAACTTTGATACACTTGGCATCCTTCCAGTTGGGGTCAAGGAAGATAGATACATTGTTCCATGAACCTATTATATTGAGCCCCACAAAACAAACTGGATGCCCTTATGATGGCAAAAGGCTAGACCTGCCCTAATGTAGCCACATGTTTGAGAGTAGGGTTTTTCCCCATTTGTGGACCAAGTTCGTAGTTAGTCCATCAACTGACATCACTAGTGGTGTAATGTTACCCCTCCTGTCCAGATTCCAAGACTGATTCGGGTGCCTCTTACCTTTGCGTATAATAAAATGGCAACGCTTGTAGTCATTCAAGTTTATTATAATTTGTATATATACTGGGTACCTAAATCTCTAATTGTTACGTTAACCTTTGATGCTACAAGTATAAATATAAATATAAATTAAAGATGTGCACACAAAGAATGCAGTATAAATGCAGATACTGACGGAACTTTGGCTTCTGCCACAGCTAGATCTATTGCATTGGATCTGAATGCTTGCCCTTGTGAGGAAGAGAGCAGTTGAGAGGTACTAAGACAGTATTAAATATTCAAAGTTGGGGGTGTCTTCTACGTAGTGTGATGCGTGCGTTCCTCTACAGTGCCCCTGATATGAACACAGCCGGATGTATGTTGCGCATGCGCAGTTTTCCATAAAAGGAAGGGCGCTGCGCTGACGTAAGTTCATTCTGAGTTTAGTCTCTTACCCAGACCCATGTTTTCACAGCAACGGGATGAAAGCGTAGTGGTGATGTAATCCATCCGCTATTGTGAAAACATGGGTCTGGGTACGAGACCAGTTGTCGTTATCGTTGTAGAAAACTTTGTAGAGTGTTATAGGCCTAGACCGTTGTTTGTATTTGTTGTAGACCTTATTTGTCATTGGAAATTGTGAGATGAGTGTTTTCTGGGTTTCTGTCTTGTGCTAGCAAGTTTGTGCCTGTAGCTATTAGCCTACGAAGCCTTTTGGTTGTGTTGTTGTGATGTAGGAGGTCCCTAGTCTGGCGTAGCCACACCCTTGCGCGTTAGTAGTGTGCGATGTAGTACATGTATAGAGAAGAGTGAAGTGTGCGTGGTGTGGACCTGTTGTGCGTACGAGCTAGCTAGGTCCCCAAACGAAGGTGGTGCTGTCTGTGAATTAATTAATTATTAATAATTTCTTTTCTTTAGATACAAATGTTTCATTTTGAAACTTGTGAAAATGTTCCAGTGTCAGGTGGTCGAGGAGGTCTAGAGGGTAGGGTTGTGTGGGGAGGAGGAAGAGGAAGCAGTGTGTACTGTTCAGATGATAAGGATAAGTGGAAGAGATGGACTGAAGATGTTGAGTGGGGGGCCACACTAGGAATGTGTGGTGGAAGGTTAGTTCTGGTGGGAGGTGTGAAGGGTTATGTGTGTAGTAAGAAGGTGATGGTGTGGAGAGGTCCCTCATGTCAGACATGTTGGTAGGGCTAGGGTCCAGTGGCCAGACGCATGCAGAAAACACATCTGCGATGGGAAAATAAAAAAAACACACAGCTAAGCCAATCCACCATGCCGAACACCCCCTGCCTGCTATAACTGCCACAAATGCAACTAGCCCAGGCTATGCCTGTTAATCTGTAGCTGACAGAAGCCCTCCAGGCCATAGCCCTGTCTTCACTGGCCATATACAACTGGCCCGAGACTGCCAGACAACCCTAACCCATTGGCCCTAGAACAGGCCTAACTCCGAGTTATACCAAACTCTGCACACGGAAGGCAAATACTGCAGAATTTGGCACTTTCCCATTAAACAGCACTGCCCCAGATTTGCCTGGGCAAAACAGCTCCACTGCCATCAGCAATGGAAGGTAGTCCACCACAAATGATGCACAACCCTCTCCTGAGGGACAAAGCAATGGCCAGTAAGGTGTGCTCTCCCAACATAGGGTTCCTGATGCCCTACACCACTCAACATATGCGTGCATGTCTTTATACTCTCAGGATAAGCTCCTACTCACAAATTCAGCCTCTAAGTGTGCTGACTGCTGGTTGGGAGGCGAATAACATGGGGGTTCTGATATTAAAGGTAATACATAACACTCTGTAATAGTATCAATTACCAAGGTGATAGTGTGGAGAGGAGGGTCTGTGCAGTTTTTTTAGGGAGGAGCTCCTCCCTAAAAAACTGCACAGACCTCCAACACCCTTGGCCTTCTGCAGTCTCACCACTGCAACCTACTGGCTGTACCTCCACACCTCCAACTGACTCACTGTAGCTGCCGGTCAACACTTGGACTTCTGTCCCTTTTAGCAGACTTAAAATTCAACTGGAGCAAAAGATGGGAAACATCTTATATACCGCGTTCCGTAACAATTCACCAACAAATACGCCTAACACTTTTTATTTTAAAGTTGGTTTACTTTATATTGAGAAACACATATCTAACACACCTGTGTTGTTAGATCTTAATTTTCATGTAAGACTTATTGTCAAATAAATTCAAATGAATCAAATTCACACAGAAAAAAATATAGGATCGATCTCCACTGTACTGCTTCCGCCCACAGCCGAATGTTCGTTGCGCATGCGCAATTTATTAAACACTCACGGCTGACGGACGTCTGTTCTAGTCTTTGGACATTACATGTATGAGAATATGGGTCTGGTGTGCCAGAGGAATGCAATTATCCTGCTTGCTGATTAACGTAATTTTATTCATTGAAGCTTATTGTGGGCGTTCCTACATGTATATGTGTCTGGCTAAGAGTGGGGATATTACAATCACAATGGAGCCTTGGACGTTCCGTAGTGAATCAAATAAACACGGTAGTGCAAAAAAACACATCGATTTCCTGCCGCCTGTTGGTAGCGATACAAAGATGTCGTTTCCAGCTGTTATGCTCTGTACTGCGTCGCGCTGCTCTTTTCTAAGCGTTACGCCTAGCTTTTTGCTTGTCTGGTCTAAAGCATAATCAAATCTGTCGTCACTGTTAGCCATCGCCATGCCCACAATACACATGCCTTTACGTTAATTAGCATTCCTGCGGTACTGCCAGGCACCTCTATGACAAAACCTTCTATGGGATCATGTATGGTCTGGTCCCCAGACTACGTCTGTTCATTGTTATACATGTAGACCTTTGTATTTACATGTACTAGTATTTCTCTGCGGAAATTGTGAGGTGAGATTTTCTGGGTTTCTATGAGGTCCCCGCAGCTACCCAAGGTGTGAGTGTGGGAGGGCAGTAGTGGTGTGCGTGTTATCTAGAGAAGCGAACAGGTCTACGTCTTCTTTTTCCACCGTAATTAGTAACGTATTTAGGTAACGCCGACGTTATACCACATAGCCATGGATAGACTAGCCATTTATAGCCTCGCCATTAGCAAAAGATCACTTCCCATTAGCCTGAGGTAGCCAGCCTCGCCATTAGGCATAGCTAGAGAGCCTCGTGGTGCGAGGTAGCCAATATGGCCTAGTGTAGTGATCGAAATGCTCTGTTTGGGATGTCCCCGTTGGGCCTCCTTACCTGTGGCCATGAAGCAGGTAGCCGTTGGTAGTGTGCGATGTAGTAAAGAGAAGCGTGAAGTCTGTGTAGTGTAATGAACTAGTGATTAACACCTGAGGTGTGAGTACACGTGTTCAACCCTTATATAGGTAGCTAGTACTTTTGTCTGTCTATGTACTTTGTGTGTGCCCTTTTCCATTAAACTAGTAGACCTACATTACATTGGTGGCAGCGGTGGGATGGCTAAATCCAGTATCCCGCTACCTGAAATTTGCGTAGAGGACTTTGAGCACTCGTGGACCAAATTTCGATTGGCGGTTGCGGCCAACAAATGGGAGAAAGAAAAGGAGCTGACTGTACTTCCTGCATTGCTACGAGGTAAACTGGTCGAGTACTATGTGTCTCTTGAAGATGAAAAGAAAGCCGACCCTGAGACATTAAGAAAGGCGTTGATGGATAGAGCGGGCATCTCGAAGGATCCCTTAGCGTCTGCGAAAGTCTTCTCTGAGCGCAGGCAAGGCGAACAAGAAACCGTGACAGATTTCGAGGGTGCTCTTAAAAAGCTCTTCAAGGAAGCTTACCCTGAAGAGACTGCTTCAACGTCTGGGGTGCTGCGACAAAGATTTCTCACGGGGTTACGCTCAGAAATAACTAAGCACATCCTACTCAGAGGAAACCCCACTACTTTGGACCAGGCTGTGAAGGATGCTGTCTCAATTGAGCGTGCACTGGCATTTGAGGATGGCCATCGAATAGCACCAGTGCAAGCAGTGAGAGCCAAGATATTGTCGGATACCTCAGGGGGGAACGAGGAGCTTCAGAAGACGCTGGATCAGGTGCTTAAAAGGTTGGAGGGGCTGGAGGCACGTTTTGGAGAGAAGCAGGTGAACGATACGCGTCCACGTCGCCGTTGCTACAGATGTGGCAAGGAGGGACACATACGTCGAAACTGCTCTTATGGTAAAGAGACGCGTGGAGTCGTCTCGGATCGAGAAGAAGAGAGGAGCGATAGGACGTCATTGAAGGTATGTGGGGTTAATTTCACTACCCTACAAGTACAAGGGATGTTAGCAGGTCGACCCTTGGGCTTTTTGATAGACTCAGGGGCAGCAGTATCGGTAGTGACCTATGGCGTTCTACCCTCTAGTATCCGTGCCGAAATTAGCAACGTGGCGCCTATTGCGATCGGTGCAAATGGAAGCCCACTGGACGTAGTTGGTCGTGTGAACATTGAAATCACAATGGATACATTCTGTACAAATCATTCTTTTATTGTGGTACAGAAACTTACTGTTGACTGTTTATTGGGCATGGACTTTTTGGCTAAGCACGGGGCAGTAATTGATTGTGTGAAGAATTCATTATCACTAACATTGGGATCCGCCTACTTGCATCTTCATGAAACAAAAAAGCCTGTCAGTGATATCGTGGCAGTTGTTTCTGTCTCAGAGACAGTGCAGATTTCCGCAAGGTCAAAAGGGTTTGTTAGAGGAACAATCACACATCCAGGCATAAAGGCAGGGCAAGAGGGATTGGTGGAGCCTAAGTATAAGGGTCAAGGCAGGTTGTTGGTTGCTAGAAGCCTGAATACTGTAAACCCGCAAAATGAAGTGCCCATTCAGGTTATAAACACAGGGCATGAGCCTATCACATTGTATTCTGGAATGTCAATAGCTAGTTTCAGCTCCAGTGTGGAGATAATGTCAGTTAGTGACAAGGAGCACTCTCCAGATAATATGCAAGGTGATGGTATGCCAGATGTGGATCTTGCTGGAGCTAACCTCAGTCCCTCTCAGAAGCACGACTTAAATAGACTGATTTGGGAATTTCAGGATCTATTTGTTTCAGAAGGAGGATGCACTGGACGGACTTCTGTCATCAAGCATACCATCCGCACTGAAGGGTCACCAATTCGGCAACCACTCCGAAGAATTCCATTTGTGCTTCAGGATACTGTTAAGACAGAGATCAAGAAGATGCTTCAGCAAGGGGTGATCCGGAAGAGTTGCAGTCCTTGGTCATCCCCAGTGGTAATGATAAAGAAGAAAGATGGAGCTTGGAGATTCTGCATAGACTTCAGAAAAGTTAATTCTGTGACCCATAAAGATGCTTATCCTCTGCCGCGGATTGATGAAACTCTGGAGTCACTCTCTGGGTCTCAGTATTTTACTACCTTGGATCTAGCCTCTGGATATTGGCAAGTAGAGGTGAGTGAAAGTGATAAGGAGAAAACAGCATTCTCAACCAGAGATGGTCATTATGAATTTAACATCATGCCTTTTGGTCTAACCAATGCTCCAGCAACTTTTCAAAGGCTGATGGAATGTGTTCTGGCTGGGCTCACATTTGAACAGTGTCTTATATATCTTGATGATATAGTTGTGTTCAGTGCCACATTTCCTCAACACCTCGAACGACTCAGGACAGTGTTTGAACACCTTGCCCATGCTGGTCTGAAACTAAAACCTAACAAGTGCCACTTTGCTAGAAGTGAGATTCGCTATCTTGGTCACATTGTATCTCGAGATGGAGTGAAGGCTGACCCAGAGAAGTTGCGTGCTATAACTTCATATCCTATTCCACGCGATGTCAAGGAGTTAAGACAATTTCTTGGCTTGGCTAATTATTATCGTCGCTTTATTGAAGGTTATTCTGTCATCGCTGAACCTCTTCATAAACTCACTAGGAAGTCTGCAGCTGGATACAAGTGGACAGATGAGTGTGGAAGAGCCTTTTTGGCATTACAGCAGCGGCTGGTATCTCCTCCAATACTAGCATATCCTCAGTTTGCACACAAATTCACATTGGCAACTGATGCATCTGACAGTGCATTAGGAGGAATCCTAAGCCAGGGGATTAATGGCCAAGAACGTGTTATATCATACTGGAGTCGTCAGTTGAATAAAGCTGAACGGAATTACTCTACCGTGGAGAGAGAAGCATTGGCAGTGGTAGCTGCAGTTAAGGAATTTTACCCTTATCTGTATGGCAGACCTTTTACCCTCTATACTGATCACAACCCTTTGACCTCTCTTCATGGACTTAAAGATACAGGAGGGCGGTTGACCAGATGGCTCTTGTACCTTCAACAGTTTGACATGATTGTGCTGTATAGACCTGGAAGAAATAATGGCAATGCAGATGGATTGTCAAGACGACCAGAAATTTATAGGGAACAGGTTTCTGAGGTATATGGAATAACCTGTAGTGTAGGAGATAGTGAAATGCTATGGCAAGAGCAAGCAAAAGATGCTTACACTTCAGAGATCATCCAGAAGCTGCAGGAGGGAAAACACAGTGCTAAACTGGATGATTTTCTTCTAGAGGATGGCATTCTAGTTCGTCAATTGAAAACTAGTACATGTAGCAATCCATACAAGCAGGTAGTTGTTCCCATTGCCCTAAGGCAAACCATTTTGGAACAGTTGCATAACAATGCTGGGCATTTGGGAATCCACAAAACCTTTGAAAAAGTGAAAGAACGATTCTTTTGGCCTGGGTATGAGCAAGATGTAAAAGATGCTGTCCAACAATGTGACCGTTGTCAAAGACGAAACCATCCTATTCCCAAGCATCAAGCCCCAATTGGCACTATTAGCAGTGAATATCCATTTCAAAAAATATCTTGGGATATCATGGGTCCCTTACCAGCTACGACAAGGGAGCACAAATACATACTTGTGGTAACAGACCTGTTTAGTAAATGGGTTGAGGCCTTCCCTTTGGTTAAAACAGATAGTCTTACCCTGGCTAAGGTCTTGGTAGAAGAAGTGGTGTGTCGTTATGGAGTACCTCAGTACCTTCACAGTGACCAAGGTGCTAATCTTGTGAGTGATGTAATACAGTCGTTGTGCATATTGTTGGGAATACAACGTACACAGACCACTGCCTATCACCCCCAAGGAAATGGACAAGTGGAAAGGTTTAACCGTACACTGGAGGCCATGCTTTCCAAGGTTGTTACTGAAAATCAAAAGGATTGGGATGATCACTTGCAAAGTGTCCTTTTTGCATATCGAACTGCTATTCATGAGTCCACTGGATACACACCATTCCTTGTTATGTTTGGCCATTCTCCTAGCTTACCTGTGGATGTTATGCTAGGACGCGTGCAGCATCTGAAGAAGAAACTGCCACAGTATGTGCAGAATGTACAGAGGTCCCTCAAAGATACCTTCTCATCAGTACGCCAGCACCTGGATGCTGCTCATCAACGTCAAAAACTTTCAGCTGACCGGTCAAGTACAGGGGAGAGCACATTTCAGGTAGGCGATATAGTTTGGTTGTACATACCAGCTGTAAAGACGGGTTTGAGCAGAAAGCTATCATCTTTGTGGCGGGGACCCTACACAATTTTGGACAAAGTTACTGCAGTCAACTACAAGATACAGCTTATAGGTGGTACAAAGTGTCAAACTGTTCATAGCAATCGACTGAAACTGTATAATGGTCACCCTGAACCGATTAGCAGAACGGAGAAGAATGTTGGACACAGTCGTCCAGACCAGCCAGATGTTGCTAGTGGGCATGTTATGGTAGAGGAAGAAGATGGAGAAGAGGAAGATATGATCCAAGAAGAGGCCATCAGGGAAGATGTAGAAGAAGCACTGGTCCATGGAGAAGAGGAAGCTATAATCCAAGAAGGTCCCATCACAAATGAGGATGAAAGTGGTGAAGATATTGGACCAGAAGAGGAACAGATTGAAATTTCTCTACCAGTCAAAAGATACCCTCAACGTATTCGAAACCCCCCTGTCCGGCTATAAGATCATATCACGTGGACATGCACCTTGTGTGGACACAAGAAACTGAAGGGGGAATTGTAATGAACTAGTGATTAACACCTGAGGTGTGAGTACACGTGTTCAACCCTTATATAGGTAGCTAGTACTTTTGTCTGTCTATGTACTTTGTGTGTGCCCTTTTCCATTAAACTAGTAGACCTACATTACAGTAGTGTGGACTTGTTGCGCGTACGAGCTAGCTAGGTCCCCAAAACGAAGGTGGTGCTGTCTGTGAATTGACTATTGATAATATTTTTTCTTTCAGTAGAACATAAAAATGTTTCATTTCGAAACTTGTGAAAATGTTCCAGTGCAAGGTGGTCGAGGAGGTCTAGTGGAGGTGGAGGGTAGGGTTGTGTGGGGAGGAGGAAGAGGAGTGTACAGTTTAGATAAGGATAAGTGGAAGAGATGGACTGATGGTACTAGTATTGAGGATGGGGCCACACTAGGAGTGTGTGATGGAAGGTTAGTGGTGGTAGGAGGTTGGAAGGATGGTGTGTGTAGTAAGAAGGTGATGGTGTGGAGAGGAGTGAGGTGGTCCCTCATGTCAGACATGATGTTGGTAGAGTGTTGGGGTTCCTGTGTAGTTAATCTTGGTGGAGGCAGTCTGGTGGTGATGGGAGGGAGAGGTGATGGGTGCCTCTTGGCTGCTGTTCAAGTACTTGACAGGAAGACACAGACCTGGCACTTTGGACCATCACTACCTAAGTCATGTTGGGACATGTCAGCAGTGGTCCATGAAGACCTGGTCTTCGTGATGGGAGGTTATGGCATGGCCACAGCTGTGTGGTGTGCCAACATCAATGACCTGGTGAGCCACTGAGCA
Organism: Spongilla lacustris; assembly: GCA_949361645.1. Taxonomy (NCBI): domain Eukaryota; kingdom Metazoa; phylum Porifera; class Demospongiae; order Spongillida; family Spongillidae; genus Spongilla; species Spongilla lacustris. The sequence goes on from OX442415.1 coordinate 3,847,695, forward strand.
TTGTGTAGCATCTCTGTCCCTTTGTTTAGTGTGTGTGTAGCTGACCCGTGGGACACACACACCACGCAACTAGCACGTGGATGCTTCCTGCAACACACGCACGCTCAGCGTGGTCCTACACACACACACACACACACACACACACGTGTGCACACATGTGGCGTGCGTCCACACCACACACACAGTGTGGACACTCGCTGTAGTAGCTCTACTGGTGGAGACGCACACACGCACAAGCATCTCCATCATGTGCACACCATGCACGCTGACGTTAGAGCTGTTTAGTTGATGTGTGGTGTGTGCTTCACACATGGGCACACACCAATGATGTCCACACATGCACACTATGTGTACCCAGTGGTGCACATGACTGCCATCACTCATCTTTAATCTTTAATCCCCCAATGCATAACGGGGTTATGCAAATGACTAACTGATTTAGCATTTTTTTTTAAGTGGGATACCACTAGTTTGGTTGATATCTTCTTATTATGCCTATATTCATTTGATAGCTAGATGCTTGCAAGGTCGGGTTTTGAACCTACGCAAACCAATATGGCAATACAAAGTGTCAAAGTTCGAGTGGATAAAATGGCGCACTGGCAAATGGTGCCGAAGTAGATGATGTATCGTAAAAACACTTCATAATGCAAGGAAAGTGGTCCCAAATACCATTACACGTCAAGTGGAGCGATGGCACACAAAACGAAGAGATGGAGTGGGGGATAGTGATACCTGGTTCTGTGAAAGCTAAGTGAGGAGGGAGGAAGCGAAAGAGACATTGAGCTCGATAAGATTCCATAGCTAGGAGGTTGATGAGAATGACGAGGGAAATTAGGAAGAAGGAAACATGGCCTAGCTGGTTAAATTCAACGTGCATAATGGGTTAGGCAGTTCTCTGGGGGATTAAAGGTTAATGTGCATCTGTATACACACAGATTGCTGTACAGTCACAAGAAGACACACAGCAATCTACCTGGAGAGAGCTACCAGATGTACCATACTACCGTTCAGCTGTATGTGTGGTTGATGGTGTGCTCCTTGCCATTGGAGGAAGAGAGGTGGACAGTTCTGGATCAAAGGAGACCTCTGCCATCTATGCCCTCCACCCTGTTGATCAGAAGTGGCAGCATGTTGGAGACATGCCATTTACGTGTTGCTATGTAGACACTCTACTGCTGTCAGGAGGAAGACTGTTGGTGGTTGATGGTTACAGCAGTCAGAGGGCCTTGTGGGTCACTGTGGAAGGTAAGCCATGCAAGTGTTATGGTCAGTACTACTAACCAGACTATTTTCAGGTCTGGCTATGGTCTTCCCTAGTCCTTTGAACACAGTGAAGACAGATAACAGGTGTGTGAATAGTTGGAGTGTGCCTGTGGGGGTGTTGATGGTGGTCATGTGTACCTGTGGGGGTGTTGATGGTGGTCATGTGTACCTGTGGGGTGTTGATGGTGGTCATGTGTACCTGTGGGGGTGTTGATGGTGGTCATGTGTACCTGTGGGGGTGTTGATGGTGTTCATGTGTACCTGTGGGGGTGTTGATGGTGGTCATGTGTACCTGTGGGGGTGTTGATGGTGGTCATGTGTACCTGTGGGGTGTTGATGGTGGTCATGTGTACCTGTGGGGGTGTTGATGGTGGTCATGTGTACCTGTGGGGGTGTTGATGGTGGTCATCTGTACCTGTGGGGGTGTTGATGGTGGTCATGTGTACCTGTGGAGGTGTTGATGGTGGTCATGTGTAACTGTGGAGGTGTTGATGGTGGTCATGTGTACCTGTGGAGGTGTTGATGGTGGTCATGTGTACCTGTGGGGGTGTTGATGGTGGTCATGTGTACCTGTGGGGGTGTTGATGGTGGTCATGTGTACCTGTGGAGGTGTTGATGGTGGTCATGTGTACCTGTGGGGGATAGCTTGGAGAAGTATTAGTCCCTTGTAGTTGTGAGATTTGTCTAAATAGAACAACTTTTTAACAAATCACCAGTAAGATCAAAGAGATTTGCCAATAAATGGCCTGGAAGTTGACCTGTGTATGCTGGCCTTTAGAATACTAATTTTACAGCAGTGCACGTGTGTGTAAGACAATTCCCTAAGGGGTGGAGTTGTGTCATTAGGATAACCTCCCCAAGTCTCCCCTCATGCAGAGAGGTCACACCAGGGTGAGGGTAACACCCCCTTATGTATAGGTACCTGACCATAGTGATACATGAATGTGTGCTACGCACACCTCACTAAACTTACCTGGGTGGTGGGGGGCCCAGGCCATCCATTTTAGACCTCTATGTAGTTATTACAAGTACCATGTTTTGGGGGAGCATTCTATGCTCTTTGAATGTATGTGTACAAGGCTATTCTATGAGGTAGGTGGGTTTAGGAATAGGGTGCAGGGCAAAAATCTGCACCAAATGGCATGCCATGTAGTTTTATTCTGACATGGCAAATGTAAACCAGGGGGTGGCTAGGAGCAAACTAGGGGGTGGGATCAGTAAATCCCTGCCCTACAGTAGGAATAAGTGTCCTTAATTCGGTACATTGTATATATGTGATTCAATACCTTCATTCAGGAGGCTCTATGAGGAGGCCATGACCAAGGGATATGTGGAAACTTCAGTGACCAAGTGTCTCATCCTTGGAGCTGCTGGTGTTGGCAAGACTCACCTCAAACACCTCCTTCTGAAAAAGGACCATCCAAGGCAACGTGTCAGTACAGGACTGGCTGACAACCCTGTTAGAGCCATCTCCTTCACACTGGCTGGTGTGGGTGGACAAGAGGAGGATGACTGGTTTGTGGTTGAAGATGACCAGGCACTGATGAGTGTTATTGGAGAAACCATCAAAGGTGGTGTATCCATGGCACCATCATTGGCTGATGTGGTGAGCACTCTCCCAAAGATGGCCATAGACCCTTCCAATGTACCCAGTGATGGAGCTGTTGGTCCCACCCCTGCTGGTGTGAACATAACCAAGGACACCACCCAGCCTGAACAGAGCAGAACTGCAGATATAGAGGATGAGCTGGTTCATCACATCAACCAATCCTCAGGTAAGAGCAGCAGGCCTTGTTATTTGCTTGTATCAACCCTAAATCTCCTTCTATAGACAAGAAGAAGTTGTTTGGTGTGAAGTGGATCCAGTTCATTGACAGTGGTGGTCAGCTGCAATACCATGACATCCTTCCATTGTTCATTCAAGATCCCATGGTAACAATATTTGTACTGAAGCTGTCAGAAGAGCTATCACATCACCCCACTATTGAGTACTATGGATCAGATGGCAAGCTTGTTGGTAAACCATATCGATCATCTCTCTCTCATAAACAGATCCTTCAACACTGTCTTGGGGCAATTCACTCACAGGATGCTCATCCTCTGATCATTATCATTGGAACACACAGAGATGCCAAAGATAGCTGTGCTGAAACCATCCAAGAGAAAAACCAACAGCTCCAAACATTACTGGATTCTACCCACTTTGATGTGCTGTGTTGTGGAGAAGAAATGGAAGAGCTTATATTTGCTGTTAATGGTCTTTCCCCTGAAGATGTGGACAGATATGTTGCCCAGGTACTTAGAAAGCAAATCATATCCATGTCACCCCAGCAGTTAATAAAAATGCCTATAGCATGGTTTGGGCTGGAGGTTGTTCTCCAAAGGTCTTCCCATGATGGTGTCTTGAGTCTTGTAGAATGTCAGGTGTCTGCTAAAAGGTTTCACATTGAAGGAGATGCATTCTCTGCTGCCTTGCACCATCTTGTGAAACACAATGTTTTCTTATACTACTCAGAGGTTCTTCCCCAGACAGTGTTCTGTGACCCCCAGGTAGTCCTCACCAAGGTGACTGAACTAGTGCAGTACCACCACAAGCTGAGGGATAATCCAGATGGGGGTGTGGCAGTTAGACGTAAACTGGTCATCATGTTCAGGGACCATGGCCTGTTGTCAGTGGAGCTACTGAGGAAGTATCCAAAGCACTACAAAGATAGTCTGTTCACTCCACAAGATCTAGTGAAGTTGCTGGTGAGTCTTGGTGCCATAGCTATGATCAGAGATGGTGAGTACTTGATGCCTGCTCTGCTGCCCCACCTGGACTCCACCCAAGTGTCCAAGTACCTTGAAAGAGGTGCCTCCCTGATGATTAGGTTCCCCCATGGCTATATTCCTAGTAGGGTGTGTAACCTCCCCTGAATAATGAAAATCGATTTTTCCGAATACTTTTAAAACACTAATCGATTTTTCAGGTTTTTCTGGATCTGAAAATCGATTTTTCCGAATACTTGAAAAAAGAAAATCGATTTTTCCGAATAGGTTTTGACAATTTGCCAGCCGAATACCTAGGTTATTCAGGTTTTCTGCTCATTGAGCCACCTAAATGTACACATCACACCAGAGACCCTCCTACAGCTACCCACATCACACCAGATACCCTCAGCACACAAACACACCTACCCCCATCACACCAGATGCCTTCAGCACACAAACACACCTACCCCCATCACACCAGATGCCCTCATGAGGTACACAACCATAGCTACCTCCGTCACACCAGACACCTTACTACAACCAGAGATAATATATATTATCTCTGCTACAACTAACCACATTACACCAGATCAGTAGCCTCAGCAGGGATCCACAGCTACCTACATCACACCAGATGCACTCAGCACACAACCACAGCTACCTACATAGGCCTAAATCACTTGGCCTAACCACATACCTAGTTGGGCGTGTCCCGACCTAAGTTAGCGTGGCCACGCTGAACTTTACCAGTACCTACAGTCTACAGATGTACACATCGCACTTGATGCCAAAAGAATAGAACCACAGATGATGTTTACGCACCACCAGCCATGCAACCTCCATTTTACCATCGCGAGTTTTGAAAATCCTAGTAACTAAGCAAGCCTTAGTATGATCGCGGCAATATCAGAGAGATTGATGCAAGAAGCCAGCTGGTTCGAAATACACTAAGCGAACTGACTTTGATTTGCAGCTGGAGCTGTCCGTCGTCATGACACCTGAAGAGGGAGATCTCTTTTGGCTACATGTAGTTCGAATTACTGCCCGTGTATTTGATCTCGTCCCCACGTATATATTTATAGTAACAACAGTGACGTTATTTAGAAGTAATTATTGTACATGTAATATCGTAAACGCGTATCCGGATATCGTCATAAAAAGGTATTCGAATAATGGGCGAATTGTCGATGCGGACGACGAATACCTAAGTACCTCCGAATGGAGATTCACAAACCGGTTATTTCGAATAGAAAAAATCCAATAATCGATTTTTCCGAGTAATGCTAAATTACTATTCGAACGGATAGGTTTTTGCGAATATCCGAATAACCCGAATAACCTGATAACCGGTTACACACCCTAATTCCTAGTGGTCTGTTTTGCTGTCTTGTGGCCCTTCTACTTTCATCTTCTTGGAAGGTGTGCATGGATAGGGGCAAGCCATTGTGTCTGTATCGCAATTGCATCAGATTAGTACATAAGAACTCCTCAGAAATGGTGACCCTTGTTGACATGTTCTCCTATATAGAAGTGCATGTTGATGAGGCTTCAAGTGAGGTGTGTAGGGAGATAAGAGGTCTTGTCTACAGTGGCATCAAGAGTGCCTGTAGTGTGCTCAAGTACCATAATGTCCAGTTAGAAGATGCCTTCATGTGTGCAGGAGCCCTTTGTACCTCAGACCCTCCTCATGTAGCTGTAATGGTATGTCCAAGGTCAGCATACAAGTGGAAGTGTACCATTAAAGAAGACCAGAATGGAGACCTGAGTGAGGACCAGCTGATGTGGTTGGGTGCACAAACAGGTTTGGAGGACCAAAAGCCTAGTACAACAGGTGGGTGATGTGTGTAGTAGTGCCATTATTTCAGTTGTGTTTGCATTCTTCAGAAAGTAATATTAGTAGGGAGGTGGGGTCCATACATATCCAGATGATTATGATTTATCTTTTCTGCAGCGGTCTTTCAACAATACTATGCAGAGCTAAAGATGGCTGTCCACCCTGATGACATAGCTGCAGAGCTGTTCACCAAAGGTGTGATATCAGAGAATGAGAAAGCCGAGGTGGACCATGTGATGTACACTGTCCATGTCAGGATGGACAAACTCCTCACTGCTGTGCAGAGAGCCATACGTGCCCACGATAACAACTTGCACATCTTTCTGAAAGTGTTGGATGAAATTCCTAAATATAAAGACTTGGTGAAAAGAATGAAAGCTTATGTTAAGGAGTGAGGTGCAGGCCAAGGGTGCAAGACTCCTTCAGTCATTATATATAGTAGTCATATATATATTGTAGCCTATGCACATGGACAAGCAACAACTTCGAACCCTTATAAGTAGAGTATTTAGTTGTTCCATGTTTGCTGTATATGTGTAAGTTGTATATCTAATAAAAGGTAACAAAGGTAATATGGTAAAGAACTCATATCATTAACATTCCTGGCAGGGATGAGTTATAGTGACCTGGCTGTCATCACCCATGTGGGGGAGGTGCCATTCCTTTACAAGGGATACATGAAATAACCTCCACCACTATATATACCTTCAATGGGGATGGCATGACCTCTAGCTAGCCAGTGTGCAGTGTTCCAGACCAAACATATATTGCATATTTCTGACAGGTGTAAAACATACCAATAATAAACCATAACTGATTTCATTATGAAAACATTAGTTCTAACCCTCCACATAGTTTGGATTTTTCTCCAGAATGATGAAGCCTTCAAGGATATATAGGTGTGAGGGGGACATCTGAAGAGCCATGTCAAAACTACTATGGAGCAGATGGCAAGCCTGTTGGTAAACCATATTGATCATCTCTCATAAACAGATCCTTCAACACTGTCTTGGGGCTATTCACTCCCAGGATGCTTATCCTTAGATCATTATTGTTGGAACACACAGAGGTGCCAAAGATAGCTGTGCTGAAACCATCCAAGAGAAAAACCAATAACTCCAGGCACTACTGGATTCTACTCAATCTACTGTGCTGTATTGTGGTGAAGGAATGGAATCAAAGAGCTGATATCCCCCACTTTTCATGCACATGATGAGGGAGCCTCCCCCAGGCAACCAGCCAGCCTCAAGCAGCAGGGGATATACGTGCACACCTTCAATGGGCGTGGCCTGACCTCTAGCCAGTGTGCAGTGTTCCAGACCAAACATACATTGCATATTTCTGACTGGTGTACAACATAACAATAATAAACCATAATAGCTACATAACCACAACTGTGTGCACGTGATGTCATTATGAATAACATTAGCTCTAACCCTCCACATAGTTTGGATTTTTCTCCAGAATGATGAAGCCTTCAAGGATAGGTGTGAGAGGGACATCTGAAGAGCCATGTCAAGGACACCCCCCCAGTGTTTTGATAAACATGACATGTTTACACACTAGTCACTACCACACACACACACACACACACACACACACACACGCTACATACAGTGGTAGCAGATCTAGCATACAATATGCTCATCATTTCCAGTCACCATCAGAGGCTCCAGGTCTGCATTGAATGTCACAAGCATACGGGGCTGGATGGCGGGCGTTAAATAGAATAACATGTAGCTGGGATCGCCTAGAATGACTGTAAAGAAACAAAACCACATGACCAATCTAATACCTCCCTCCTCCCCAGCCCTCCAGCCCCAATGCATACTGTTGTTGAGGTCCAACATGGACACAGCCACCGTCAGAAGTCCAGCCACTACCACAGGGGACATCAGCATGTGGTCTAAGTGGTATGGGTTGAGGGTAAGAGTCCCCTTGCCCAAGTGGGTGAGGCCCTGTAAGGTGGGGGGAGTGGCATGCACATGACACACCCACTTCCTACTCCCCTCCTCTCCTCTCACCTGGGCCAGTCGTACCACAAACAGGTCCAAAGGGTCCTTATGATAGAACTGTGCCAGGTTACGCAACATGCCGGCCAACCTGGCATTGTTGGTACCTGAGCCCACCAGGCCCATATATGCTGAAGATGGCACTGCGGGCTACCATGGAGTCACTGTCATGAGAGAACTTGCTAAGGGTATCCAGGATTGGCAGCTGGGGGTGTGAGGTGGAGAGCAGTGCCAGGGCCAAGGGGATAGCCCTGCGGATGACAGGTTCCCCATAGTGCAGCTAGAGGGAGGGAGGGAGGGAGGGAGGGAGGGAGGGAGGGAGGGAGGGAGGGAGGGAGGGAGGGAGGGAGGGAGGGAGGGAGGGAGGGAGGGAGGGAGGGAGGGAGGGAGGGAGGGAGGGAGGGAGGGAGGGAGGGAGGGAGGGAGGGAGGGAGGGAGGGAGGGAGGGAGGGAGGGAGGGAGGGAGGGAGGGAGGGAGGGAGGGAGGGAGGGAGGGAGGGAGGGAGGGAGGGAGGGAGGGAGGGAGGGAGGGAGGGAGGGAGGGAGGGAGGGAGGGAGGGAGGGAGGGAGGGAGGGAGGGAGGGAGGGAGGGAGGGAGGGAGGGAGGGAGGGAGGGAGGGAGGGAGGGAGGGAGGGAGGGAGGGAGGGAGGGAGGGAGGGAGGGAGGGAGGGAGGGAGGGAGGGAGGGAGGGAGGGAGGGAGGGAGGGAGGGAGGGAGGGAGGGAGGGAGGGAGGGAGGGAGGGAGGGAGGGAGGGAGGGAGGGAGGGAGGGAGGGAGGGAGGGAGGGAGGGAGGGAGGGAGGGAGGGAGGGAGGGAGGGAGGGAGGGAGGGAGGGAGGGAGGGAGGGAGGGAGGGAGGGAGGGAGGGAGGGAGGGAGGGAGGGAGGGAGGGAGGGAGGGAGGGAGGGAGGGAGGGAGGGAGGGAGGGAGGGAGGGAGGGAGGGAGGGAGGGAGGGAGGGAGGGAGGGATAATAATAACTGATATGGTCATTGTGTGAAGTGGATCATTTATAAATGACAACAATCCAGGTATTTTACGTCTCCATGGCAATGCTATACAATTATTGTTTTGTGCAGATAACATTTTGTGCAAGTTGAGTAAGTTTGAAAAGATTAACAGAACACTGCAAATTACAATTACATTTTACGTAGTACACAATTATGTATTGCTGTCATGGAAACAAGGGGCATGCAGGTCTCTGTGTGCAGTCAGAAGCATGCCAACTGACCTCAGACTCAAACCTGGTGGTTAGCAGGGACTCGTTCACATCATCTGCCCCCTGCCCCAGGTCCAATGCATTCTTCTTCTCCTGCACAACACACACCCACACCACATCACCATGGCAACATGCACCCCACACCTTATTCTCAGTGTAAACGTCAGCGGAGTACCTTGATGGTATCCGAGTGGTATCTAAGGGCTGCCACATGCAGGGGGTGGAGCCTCCCTGTGTTGAGAGGGATTCTAATTAATAGGGGTGTGTCCCACTAATACATTTCACACAGACTACACCCAGAGGCTATGAACGCTCACATGTGTCCTGCTGTGTACGTAAGCACCATTCCTAATTAACCACTCGGCTGCCTCATGGCGTCCAATAAATGCCAGCAGGTGGAGCAGACTGCCCGTAGTAACATATTCATTAGGATATTTCACAACCCCCTACCTAACGTATTCATTGTACGAAGAGCCCAGGCGGCTATGAACGCTCACATGTGTCCAGGAACCAAACCATCTTGATCTTGATGGTGGTGTTGAGCAGTGTGGAGTCTTCTGGTTCTGGGACAAAATCAATGTGTGTGTGTACATGTGTCATTGTGTGTATGTATGGAATAATGGATGGACACACCGTTGGTTACCAAGGAAACAATCTGATCAATCTGCCCTATCTCCATGAGGAGGTAATAAATAATAGAGAAATGGAGTGTAGAAAATAGGAAGGTGATACTATTCTGAAGTTATAGCGATTCAGGCGTTAAGGCATATTAATAAAACAATGGTGACATTTTTGCATGAAGTGTTCCAATGATAGGTGTGCGTGCACGTGCATGCATGGCTAGCACAGTTTAGTGTTATGTCATTACCCACCCCATGCATACCAATAAAAGTGAAACAAAGCTGCATATATGAATGGATATACAATGTATACAAAAGTAAACTACGAATATTATTTCTAAATTAATAGTTGTGTTTGACTTCTATGGTCTCATCACCTGCACATTTGATAACTTCTCCAATCGGCAAACATCCTTTGGTGCCATATGGCTCTCCACAATGCATACATTTGCAGCACTTTTCAGCCCACCAAAATGGAAACAGTACACATGCTTTTAGGAGCTTATAGTACAATAAATATTCAGCCATCCTTACAGATGATGTGAAGCGCGGAATCAACTTTCGTTCAACTGTTGTACATGCCTCAGGCAACGTCACGTCCCGTGGCAGGATAATGATGAACTCTGGATGGCATTTTGAATCGCCGTTACCGGCACTTGCGCATTTTACACACCGCTTGGCATTAGTAAGCTCCACTGAATGGTTTTGCGTCACAATTTTGCACTATGCCTAACGCTTCATCGGATGTGCACGTGAGTGGAAGATAGGCAATAGGAGGGCACGTTATTTGGGCCCCACTCACCTCCGATAGCACGTGTGTCACCACTGCCATTGCTTTCATTTTAAAGGATTCACTGAAACCTACGGCTTGATAGTCTTCATCTGGTGAGTTTGTAGCAATCATCACCATAGACTGGAAAATTCTCTCTTCATAGAAATTCCATAGGGTTTGTAGCTCATCCCTTAAGTAACTATCGGCCTTCTCGGGTGGGCCTCTAACAGGCAAGAAGTAAACCACTCGCTTGAAGGACATTTTCAATTTGCGTTGTATGAGAAAAAGCATTCGAATCAACCCAGTGTTCCGATCGCGAACACTGTTCGCTGCATCTGTGTTGATGTCGGTAAAACCACTCAAACCAGGGACGACGGTCACTCGAATCGGTGGTGACTTTTTGTTGGAAACTATTCGAAAGGTTTGCTTACCGGTGTCGTCAGCGATATCGCATATCTCCTTCAACCAGTCTCGCTTCAAAGCTCCTTCATCGGCACCGACAAGCTTATCAAGCAGCGTTTTCTTACCCCATCCTATTCTGCCAATTATCAGTATGTCGAAATATTCCTCTTCCTCTTCGAGCTCCATGATATGTTTACTTTGAGCAAAATCATAGGCCTATGCTATATTAAAGATCGCGAATACTATTTTAATAACGTATACATGATTACCCGCCCCCCTATAGCCGATAAGGTTCCCTGAATGCGACTTCGAATGTATTGTTTGCAATACGGTTGATCCACTCCAATTCAAACGTAAAGTTTCTGAGGTTTTTTTTTTTAAGGTCATTGTTCTATACCATAAATATGTCTATACCAAGACATGTATAACTGCTGTTTGCATTTCGCATTGCATGCGCCAGGTGTTAATGAGCTCCGAAGCCGCGGCCATTCGTGCTTAATTGGCAAGGTGCACGTTCCTAACACAATCTATATTGTCCATTGTATCTACATGTATGCCTGGTTGAACTAGCAAAATTATAGATTCAGCCGCGTAATTAACTTAGACTTCTACAATGCGTGCAGCAAGAAAATAGCTGACGTGCGAATTAATACATGCAGTTTTTTTTTTTTGTTGTTCAAGTAAATCGTGGAGGGGGGGGCAAAATGTTTTTGTGTAAATACCCATTCGACCTACGTAACCACAAATTTGCACAAAGAAACCACTTAGCAGTTAGCAATGAATACTGCATGACTGACCACGGCAAGCACCTTGAAATTATATCTACTGAAGCTGGGTGCATGAACGACATGAAGCATAACCCCGATTGTTCAAAAGCGAAAGGAAGTGGAAGATTTTTTTTGATAAAGGTATTCGACGAGGCCCCCCCCCCCCCCCCCCCCCCGGGCTAAATCTAGATGATACTTTGTTCATCTTTATAGACTAAGTAACAAATGACATTGCATGCTGCAATATTTTTCTTGCAATTCAGTTGCATGTAAATAATATTGATTATTAATATATGTACATGTACACGTGAATGCACTATATCTATGATTTATTCTGTTCATTTTATATCGTGCTGTCAACCATATTATCAGAATGTGTCACTTTATAACTGTTGCCTTTTGAAATATAAAGGGTCTCGATTTTTGTGCAAGGAACAGAGCCAGGCTTGGATTTACAAGAGATACAAATCTTCTCATCATTGAAGATTCCTGGCCAAGTTTCTATGCGCCCCTTTGATGCTCTTTCAATGACGTAAGGAATCCCTACCGTAGCAATGTGCAGTACGGTTCCAGCTACTTTCTGAGGTGTTGAATATCGTGGAATAAGCTGTGGATGACATTTAGAATCATTGTACTTCACAATGGTGCCATTTGTTTTAACAACATTCACCGGTTTTCCTGTTTTAGAACGACGAACTTTATCACCGCACTTCAGGCAGACTCCGTCCTCGACTTTTAGCTGCAGAGGCTCTTTTATTCCAGGGATTGCTTTCTTAACAATATCTTGTATTTCATTAGCACATTTGTCCAACGGTAGGTATATAATAGACGGAATCTCTATGGCGACGTCTCCGATTACGTTTTTTATAGCCATTTGAACTATTTCTACTGTTTTTGTTCGGTTCCTATCGGAAAATCCAATTCTTTGAAAGTCCGGATCCGAATTATTAGTGGAAACAATGATCATGGCTTTGAATATGTCTGGTCCATAAAAGTAGGTTAGTACTTTTAACTCTTCTTGGAAGATACCATCACATTTATCAGGGGGACCTCTCCAGGGCAAAAAATAAAGAATAGCACAAAAATTGGCATTTAATTCACACTGCGCTTCGAATACCTGACGCATGATGTCAACGTTACGTTGAAGTACATTGCTATTTGGATCTTTTCTTGAATCTGCAAAGCCAGGAACGTCGAACACTCTAAAACCTGTGTCATCATTTGAGTGCACACTAATCTGTGCCGTAGAGCTTTCTGCAGAATCGCTGGTAGCAAAAATGCTCTGATCGTTATCATTCAGAAGTTTATTGCCAGTAGTGCTCTTGCCCGAGCCAGTCTTTCCTAACAATAAAATGTCGTGGCGTGTACACGATAACTGATGACTGTTGTTACTCTCGCACATCCGATATTCTTGTTCAAAAGTATAATGGACTCGGCCTCAGACCTAAATATGAATATGTCACTGGCATAAAAACGTTACCATGTGACATGCATGAACTGGTATGGACTTGTAGTGGGCGTTGGAACTACAGTACGTGACCAAATCCACAAAGCACAAGTGCACTAAAATCACTAAGATGGTTGCAAACAGCAGTCATATGTGTGTGTGTGTGCTTGTGTGTGCGTGTGTGTGTGTGTGTGTATGTGTGTGTGTGTGTGTGTGTGTGTGTGTGTGTGCGTGTGTGTGTGTGTGTGTGTGTGTGTGTGTGTGTGTGTGTGTGTGTGTGCGTGTGTGTGTGTGTGTGTGTGCGTGTGTTCTAGGCAGCTATGGAATTTACAAATGGGCTTTCCCAAATGTTTCATGACAAGGTAATTAATGAGATAGATTACCAATTGGCTTAAATTTGATTCAATACTCACTTGACTTGCACATTAGGAAGGATTTTTACTGAGAGGGAATGATCAATATTTGATGGCTGTGTGTGAAGTCCATGTACACTTATTTGTAGTTTCCTGGTTCAGCAACTATTTACATGTTAATTTGAATCTACATTGGACATGCCCACTCGTATATCCTAACTCATATGACACATCATGTAATAACCCTTGTCCAAATGATCTACATGTACCAGGTCATATGCTTAGAACACATGCACATAACACACAAATGTGATTCAGTAACTACATTGTATTATCAGTATTATGGATCTATTGGGTCATGTGCTTAGATCTGATAAGAACATGTGACTGGACTCATTAAAAACATAGTCCATTCCACCAGACAGTAAACAGGATGGTGGTTATGAGTAGTGATGAGATAAAAGCTCCACCCCTTAAATGTTCATGTCTTGTTTCAATTGGGCATACATGTATTGCAAATGACACACAATAAAAAGTCTCAATGCTCATGTAGTCCCTTGAGATAGATGTAATGGATTCGGTGATCTAATTAGCCGTACACATGTCAGGACGTATTTAACAAGAGATGGTACACAGATCTCCTATCTGCATGCTATCATAATTCATTCATCCACTGGGTATAGCCAGTACATTACACTATCACTCCTGGCCTTTTGCACATGCACACAAATTCACCATGACCTCACCCTTCAAACTGATTCCTCTTATGCATGTAGGTCTTGTTTTAGTCTTGACACTTCAACAATGCCCTAGACTACTAAATGTGGCCTCATGACCTTGTGTGCATGTGGTAAGGGTCCCCTAGGGAGTGTATGTAATGTGTGTGTACATGGGTATTTGTACATTAATATTGGACCATGGCCATGTAATGTTCCTGGGCCCTGGTACAGGTACATCACGTGTCTCAACATCAGTTGGAGCTCAGGTGATAAAAACATGTGACTGGAATAATTAAAAACATGGTCCATTCCATGACCCACTTCATGTAGGCAGTAAACAGGATGGTGGTTATGAGTGGTGGTTGTAGTGGTGAGATAAAGGTCTAGCTGTCCCAAGCACACAGCTTTCATGGAATGGTTAAAGTGATGGTTTCAGTGTTAACTATTCATGTCTAAGACATGTACTTACACCATGTAAATATGTCTGAATTGGAGATATTGTAAAAAACACTTATACAAATTAACATCTCAAAGCTCCTTCTAATGAATTCAGTGGTTCTAGCAATCTAATCTGTACAATAGTATGACATCATCACCTTCACTTGCTTGGACACATAATAAGTGTTTTGCTTACACCTGTACAACATCAGCTCAGTTCATGTTTTTTTGTAGTGAATTGCACACTACCCCACTACAGTACTACAGCCGTACTGAGGAAGCTAAAAGAGATACCACTACGGTACTATAGCCATACTGAGGAAGCTAAAAGAGGTACCACTACAGTACTATAGCCATACTGAGGAAGCTAAAAGAGGTACCACTACAGTACTACAGCCATACTGAGTAAGCTAAAAGAGATACCACTATGGTACTATAGCCGTACTGCTGAAGCTAAAAGAGGTACCTTGTACTGAGTATGTTGGGGGAAAATGATTTGGTACTTTTGTACATGGACCATATCTGTTTTTCACACTGTGTATATGTGAAGGTAATTTTGTTGAATTAACGATCACTTTTTTAAAACTGTAAGTGCATCAATAATCTCTTGCAGTCATAGGCCATATCACGTTTTTTTTTTAAAGTTGTTTGTTTGTTTGAGGTTCATTGTAATCGAGGGGGTAATTGGGAGGAGGTACTGGGAGAGGAGGTGGTACTGGGGAGGAGGCACAGGGGAGGAGGTACTGCATGGGGAGGTGGTATTGGGGAGGAGGTACTGGGGAGGAGGTACTGGGGGAGGAGGTGGTACTAGAGAGGAGGCACAGGGAAAGAGGTACTGGGGAGGTGGTACAGGGGAGGAGGTACTGGGGGAGGAGGTACTGGGGGAGGAGGAGGTACTGGGGAGGAGGCACAGGGGAGGAGGTACTGGAGAGGTAGTACTGGGGAGGAGGTACTGGGGTTGGCCTGTGGGGCAAGGGCAGAGAACAGTGACAACAGGTTGTAGGAGAGAGTGTCTGCAATGTGCTGTGACAAAGAGCAGTGTCTCCATGTGGTGTAGTATTCCTGGGTGCCTGGCCCACTGATTGGACCATGCCTGCACTACTGCCATGTGATCACAGGGCACAGTGATGCGCTGTCCTTGCAGGAGATGTCCCCATGTGCAGACTGCTGCAACCATGTCCTGCCACTGCATTGACCTCACTGGAGGCTTCTGGGGAGGCACCCAGTCACCATGGGAACCATGCCCCATTGAAATATGCTCCGTACCCAAGTGTACCTGAGGCATCAGTGAATAATAACTTTGATACACTCGGCATCCTTCCAGTTGGGGTCAAGGAAGATAGATACATCGTTCCATGAACCTATCCCCCCCCCTTGCCTCTTGATGGTGGTCAAACCCCCGGCCTCCCGCTTAATAATTTGTTCTCATTTCGGCTGGTCTGTCGCTGCATATTGACAAAGCCTGCTTAATCCAGTTGAGTGAAAAGTAAGGACTCATTGCATGTCAAAAGATCGTACTACGATCATCGCCATGTAAAATTAGGAACTTCTTCCACTTAGCCAACAATTCCCCTGCTAACCGTTCATTCCAATCCAGCTTACCAGTACAGAGTTCTTGAAACATGATCTTGAATTGCACCGTGATTGGTGCTAAAATCCCAAGTGGGTCATAGATTCTCGAAGCAGTTCCTACAACAGCTCGCTTAGTGGGTTCTAGTTCCAATGCAAGTGAACAAATCGGCCGAATATCAAAACACAGTGTGTCATCACTATGATTCCAGCAAAGACCTAGAACCTTCACTTCATCAGTGCTGACAGGTGGGTTACCAAGGGTGCACTTAGCATAGGAGAGTTCTTCTGGCTCTATTATTGATGTCACATTATTCGCCAAACCTATGGTTACTTCTGGATGTTCGTGCTGTCAATTCTGGCTTGCAACTCTTGTGAATTGGTGAGAAACTTTCTCAGACTAAATCCACCCTTCTTTAACCACTCCTTGGATTTCTGATACAGCTTGAAAGCTTCATCTTCATCAGCAGCACCACATGCAAGGTCATCCACGTAGATCGACCGCTCAAATTTGTCTACAAAGACAGGATCCATCGATCTGTATTGCTCCATATGGTGTCTAATGGTGGCATTTAAGAGAAATGGGCTGGAGAACACCCCAAATGTCACTCTTGCAAACCGCAATACTTCAAGTCTAGGCAGATCACTGTTGATATCGTCAATCCACAAAACCGTAAAACGCCTCTGTCCCTTTCATCGACACCAACCATCAAGAATGCCCTTTCAATGTCAGCAACTAAGCCAATGTTGTGAAGTCGGAACCGAAGGAGAATGTCAAAAATACTCTGCCCAAAGGAGGGCCCAGTATACAAGCATTCGTTCAAAGACAATCCATTCACCTTTGCTGACGCATCATAAACTATTCTCAATTTTGTAGTTTGCTTGTCAGTGCGAATGACCGCATGATGTGGGATGTAATACACCTTGTCTGACATCGGTGATGGGTTCTTGACAACTTCAACTACATGTATTCCATCCCTAATCTGATCCACAATCACGGAATGATATTCTTGCAGCATCCTTGGCTCCAGATGAAGACGCTTCAGCAGATTACATAGTCTCCGTTGGCAAAGGTCAAAATTATTTGAGAGTGGTACATCTAAGTCCTTCCAAGGTAGACGAACGCTGTACCTACCCTTTTCAAACTTGATGCCCTGCATGAACAGGTCGTAGACAGAGGACTCGTTTTCTTGAATGCCTAAAGTCTCTAAGTTCCAGAATTCCCTTAGCCTCTGATCAAGGCCACAGTTACTGCACTCAACTGCACTTGCTTCAACTTCCAAGGCGTGCACAGCTAGTAGGTTGAATGTGTCCTCTTGACAGACAAAATGTGGAATGGGACCTGAAAGCACCCATCCCAAAACCGTATGTATGGCCGTAGGTCCATCCCTTCCACGGTGTATCCTTCCTGTCACTAGCTTCCAATAATTGTCCGCACCTACCAAAATAGTGATGTCGAGTTTATCCGCAGTATTCCCACAATCAGCCAAATCTAGCCTCGAAAGATGAGGAAACTGTTCTAGTGCGACTGTCACAGGTTGGCCCGTTATTGGCTCACATATTGCTGGAACTGACAGAAATGGAAGAATCATGTGGTGCCCATCCTTAGTCATTATTGCCAGATTCACAAGGTTGCATGTCTGCACCTTACTTTCTGCTCCAAAGGTCTTCACCATGAGCGTTTCAACCTGCTGGACAGTCAAAGCTAGGGTTTCTTCCAACTTACTCAACACATACGATCTCTGACTCCCGCTATCTAGTATTAGTCTCACTTCCACCGTTACAGATGGTCTGTCAGGTCGAAAGACTAGAGCCTTAGCTGTCTGGAGCAGAACTGGGGTTCTGGAGTTGATGTACATTGAAAGAACTGGAGCTAACTGTGAGGTTTGAGATCTTTGAGTTTGTCCGGAATTAATTTGAGGTGATTGAATTGTAGTCTGCCTTGTTGGAGATGAACCAGAGCCTTGAGGATTACTGGACTGTGAAGGTTTCGACAAATCACAAATGCTGGCATGATGTTTTTTCCCACAACCAGTACAACCAGTAGTTGAACGGCAATCTCTCCCAATATGCCCTCTCCTTAGGCATACAAAGCACCTTCCAGATTTCATCAATGATTCCTTCCGCCTTCTGATATCAGTTACAGTTTTACACTGTGAAGCAGGATGAGGTTGGCTGCAAAACACACAGACTGGAGATGAACCGCCAGAAAATAATGTCGCTACAGTAGGAGGTTCCTTTGATGGCTTCTTCAATGGGTCATTAATACTGGAGGAAGCTCGTTCCCTGGCATTTATTTCCTTCTCCACGACCTCCAGAATTGCATCAAATTCCCACTCTTCCTGCTGTATATCTTTGCTGATGGTGACACGAAGTTCCTTTGGAAGTTTATTCACAAATAAAGAGGACAGTAAACTACCATACGACGACGATGAAACTCCTAGTGCACTCAAACTCCGGGTGTGTGATTCCAATGAATCATAAAGTCGTCGAAGCCTTTTCAAATCATGGATCGAATCCACATTCTCCAAATTCATCAATGCATCCATATGTTTGGCAATAATCTGCTGACGATTACCAAATCGTTTTGTCAAGACCTTGATAGCTTCTTCATAGTTGGCTTCGCTGAGTGTTAGGCCTGCTACTGCTGCCGCTGCAGGACCTTCCAAAAGAGAGTTCAAGTATATAAACTTGTCAATTGCAGAAAGATCATTATTATCGTGGATTGATGATTTAAAGGAGTCCCAGAAGGTGGTCCAGGATGTTAAATCACCATTGAACTTCCGTAGAGTCAATTTAAGTAGCTTGACTTTGGGTCCACCTCTTGATGTAGGCTGATCTTGGTCTTGCGAATAAGCAACAGATGCTCGCTCCACTGGTGAATCTACCCTGATGCCTGCTCTGCTGCCCCACCTGGACTCCACCCAAGTGTCCAAGTACCTTGAAAGAGGTGCCTCCCAGATGATTAGGTTCCCCCATGGTTATATTCCTAGTGGTCTGTTTTGCTGTCTTGTGGCCCTTCTACTTTCATCTTCTTGGAAGGTGTGCATGGATAGGGGCAAGCCATCGTGTCTGTATCGCAACTGTATCAGATTAGTACATAAGAACTCCTTACAAATTGTGGACCTTGTTGACATGTTCTCCTATATAGAAGTGCATGTTGACGAGGCTTCAAGTGAGGTGTGTAGGGAGATAAGAGGTCTTGTCCACAGCGGTATCAAGAGTGCCTGTAGTGTGCTCAAGTACCATAATGTCCAGTTAGAAGATGCCTTTATGTGTGCAGGAGCCCTTTGTACCTCAGACCCTCCTCATGTACATGTAGCTGTAGTGGTGTGTTCAAGGTCAGCATACAAGTGGAAGTGTACCATTTTAGAAGACCAAAATGGAGACCTGAGTGAGGACCAGCTGATGTGGTTGGGTGGATTAATACAAAAAAGCCCAGTAAAACAGGTGGGTAATGTGTGTGGTAGTACCATTTGACCACCATCTGTTCCATCTCTGTACAGTTCCTTTGTCCCTGGACAGTGAACCATCATTACCACACCTCATGGACAGGGTAGCAGCTGTGATTTCCCACACTGTTGGCCCCTCACCAAGAAGACTGGATGGTAAGATGGTTCCTTCCATCCCCTACCCCATGACATTCCTAGTGTCTCCAATACCCAATGTGCATAAAGTGTAAGTGTGTTACTGCTTGCAGTTGTGATGACAGAGGTACTTCCCCCCCCCCCCCCCCCCCACCTTTCATCCTTCCCTCCATCAGGCATTAAACAGCTTTACCTTTAGCTCCCATCTGTTTCTCAATAAATGTTTCCATTTGTGATTCAGATGGTACACCAACCTCCTCCCCATGCCACCTTCCCTCATACCAGGGCAACTTTAAACATACCAATCATACACTCACACAGGTGTGCCCACTATCAAACTGCTGACTAGCTTACCAAGCCAGGGGCGGACGGAGGAATTCGGAGAGGGGGTGTCTAATATGAATATTGATGAGTGAGGGGGAGTACCCCAAAAATTATACGGGGTCTGGGGCCCCAGATAAAATTGGCGAGTAATTTATTAAAAACACAAGGAATTTTGTATCGAGAAGTGCCACACCAATGGCAAATTACTTAAGTTGACGGTATATATGTATGAACATTAGTACCGTTCCCATACATCGTGTATACCGGGATCTGGGCAGAAGCTGAAGCGTTTCATACAGGATATTAGCGATCTCAAAATCGTTTAAAAACAGGCCATTAAGACAATGCATTTAGCTAACTACAGATAGGAACTAACTTACAATCATAATTATGTTTATATGAGTACTGAAATCAAGTCTGCCCTCCACCCCACTTACACGAATTTGATTACGTATAACGCTGTAATAGTAGTATTACCAATGGGCTATTGTCCACACAAAAAGTAAAGCTATAATATTTATACTGTACTAAGCACCCATCTGCCCTCACAAAAAATGGCTCGTGTTTTTAAACGAGGGTATCGTAGTAACCATTAACGCTAGCGCGTACCTGTTTCAACATTTCTCCAAAGAAATGGTGCTCTATTACAAGATTTTGATGAATTAGCAGCGCTCGAGAGTACGACGAGCCATTTTTTTAGGTGGGGCCGCAGGGTACTACATTTTTACGGAAAATACTGAAATGAAATTCTGTTCGGTGAATCGGTGAATAAGTCCTATACATGTTTATTATTACTTGTACATTTCGGTATGTGCAAGATGTGGGCTAATTATATTCATCAATGGGTTCCAAGGGGGGTGTCCGGACACCCTGGACTCGGCCAGGGGCGGATGCAGGATTTTGGCGAGGGGGGGGGTTCCACATGAATTATTGATGAAGGGGAGGGGCGCGCGAAGCGCGCGAAAATTTTTGTGGTGCGCATTCTAATTTTTCCACAGATTTTATTGGACACTAAGGCAATCAACGCCAACAAATGTGTGCCACTCGGTTACGTTCTGGTTTTACGGATTTAAATGGCTGTGTTGGAACATGAATGCGCGCTTTTCTTTGCTATTCAGTTGAGCCACTTAAAATTTACCATCACACTGATTCCGGCAGATGACCTACTTCAAGCAGTGAACAGTGTGACATTGGCGCGCGAAAATATTTTTTGTACACATTCCACAGATTGTACATGTATATTGGGATTAGAAACGGAAAACGGAGGCAATATGTCATAACCAATAAATGCGTGCCACTCCGTTACGTTCTGGTTTCCAGGCTATTGTGGTTATAAAGGGCTGCATGTGCTTCATCGCAGACCGGATTTGCATTCGCCATTATACGTTTACAAAATTACATGCGCCGGCTTAGTTTCTTTGCTATGTTAAAATTTACCATCATCTCTAAAAGCTTGCAGCAAGGTGCATTCAACTTTGATGGGTACTAATACTAGCGCACCAATCAAAATAACTGCGGAAAGAATCGCTCTATTACGCGTCTGCGGGTTAGCATTATGGAATACATTTAGATTTACGTATAAATACCAACCAGCCTACTACATATCTCGCAGTTTACAGAATATAGTACTAAGCAAGGAATAAGCAATAAGAATAAGCTATTTAGCAACTTCACGTAGAACTCTCCATAGAAATGTATAGCTCACGTGCGCCGATTATACATTAATTATATTCATATTCAGTTTCGGAACACCCCCCCTGTATCCGCCTCTGCTAGCCATGTTGGTGGTGTGAGGAAGAACCTTAACATCATACAGAGGACCAGTACGAGCTATACCAAGCTGGGGTTGTACCTCCTGGATGATGACAACTGTGATATAGTACATACTCTTAGGGAGAAGTACCACCATGACCAGAGGCGGCCCCAGCATCTACCGAGGGGAGGGGCCAAACACACGAGGGGCGCCAAAAGGGGCGTGGTTACGATACTTCGTATACGCGCGTAACCGTTTGACTCTGGATTGTTGCTAATAATGCATGCGAGCGAGCGCTAGAAGCTAAATTATGCTCAGCATGTTGTAGTCTCTTTGGATTGTAGTAATTGACGATAGTTTTAGGGATTGGGGTGGGGGGAAGGGGGCGCCATAGCCTGGGGAGGGGGGGGGGGGGGGGGGGGGGGGCCAAGGCCCCCTGGGCCCCCCCCCCCCCTCCGGCCGCCTATGATGACCCTGTGGAGATTGCTACAGCTGTCTACAAGATGTGGATCTCTGGTACTTGAAGGAGACCAGCAACATGGTAGACATTGGTTGGTGTGCTTAGAGACATTGAGCTGCACAGTTTAGCAGATGATATTGAACTTGTATGTATGCTGAACCCTTCTAAGTGATCATGAGCTTATTAAGCCATTGCCATGGAAACCAGATGAAGGTGCATGGGGTGAATGCATGAAGTAGGTGTGCAACCTTATGGCCAGTGATGAAATTTGTCACAGCAAAATAATTATCTGGTGTTACGTGGATAACTTCATGCAGGTCCCCAGGTATGTATGTACATGTGCTGTCATGACAACAGCTACACCACCACAAGGATAACTGTGCTCTGATGTGGTTGGGTAGATTTGTACAAACAGTTTTATATGACCAAAAGCCAAGTACAACAGGTGGGTGATGTGTGTGGTAGTACCATTTGACCACCATCTGTTCCATCTCTGTACAGTTCCTTTGTCCCTGGACAGTGAACCATCATTACCTCAACTCATGGACAGGGTAGCAGCTGTGATTTCCCACAGTTGGACTTCAGTTTGGCCTCACACTAGGTGAGCTTCAAGTGATATGTCCACACCATCCAAGCCTAGAGGACCACCACAGAGCATATGTTGAGATGTTTTGTGTGTGGAGGAGACGTGGGTCACCTCCTTACACATGGAAGACAATCATTGGTGTGTTGTGGTGTGCTGGTGTTGGTAAAGTCCTGTTGTCTGAACATTTGACCTCCTGGATCACAGGGATCCGGTGATCCATGAAGCTGTGAACAATGTACCCTCATTTTGTGTGAACTGTTTTGATGTTTTGTTGTATAGTAGCATATTATGTACCTGGTGGTGTGAATTAGAAGTTATAAAACCGCAAACATCACGTAATGGCAACGTAATCAAGATCGCAGCTGTGAGTGGCGGGCCGGGCAGTGAGCCGTTCTTTTAAATCATGTTGGAGTAACCAGTTCTCTACTGAAATGTTGAAACAGGTACGTGGAAGCATTAACTGTGACGTAGATATGCTTGTTTAAAGCATCTAGCGAGCATAAAGTCCAGCTGTCCCATACATATACTTGTGGGGAACCACACTGACAGCTGTGTGCTACCCTACTTCCATGGCCGGCCAACGTTCTGCCATTCATTGCACAGCAAACTGATTGCCTGGTGTATTGCTGAGCTACTTGTAATATTAGATACCAACCTCTCTATACACTGTCACGTGCACATACGACCATCTGCACGCCCTCATCTCCCTCCCTACAGCACCTCCTCCCCTTACCCTAACATGACTTGGTTCAGCTTCAATCTGCATGCCTGCAAAGTGTGGGCACAGCCACATAGCTAGCCTGCAAACTATGCATCCCAAATATGTCACATGGACACACACCAATGATATCTACAAGTGATGTCCACACATGCACACTATGTGTACACAGTGGTGCACACATCCACATGACTGCTTGTACATCACTCATCTTTAATGTGCATCCACACACGCACACGCACACACACACACACAGTGCATGACACACAGGTACACACATACACATGTACACACACGTACACACACACACAGATTGCTGTACAGTCACAAGAAGATACACAGCAATCTATCTGGAGATGTACCATACTACCGTTCAGCTGTGTGCTCCTTGCCATTGGAGGCTGGGATGGATCAAAGAAGACCTCTGCCATCTATGCCCTCCACCCTGTTGATCAGAAGTGGCAGCATGTTGGAGACATGCCATTTGAGTGTTGCTATGAAGACACTCTACTGCTGTCAGGAGGAAGGCTGTTTGTGGTTGATGGGAGAAGTCAGAGGGTCACACAAGTGACATGATCCGGGCAGGGTAGGCACGCCCACAGAGGGGCGGTGCCTCAAGACCACGCCCACAAACAGAAGGAGCGTCCCCTGACACCCCAAAGCCCCGGGGGATGGCCAAAGATGACCTCTTGCTGTAGCTAAAGATGCACACCATCCATGCACACATTAGGTACAACACAATGCAAAACAGTACGGAGGTTAAACAGTGCACATGTGTGTACAAACACTTCCTCATTTCCCTTAGGGGTGGAGTTGTGTCATTCCCAAATCGGCCAGAGCCTGAGGTAGGGAGGTGTCCTTAGTACACATACAATGCATCACAAGGGTGAGGGTTCCCACCTCATTCACACCAGGGTGAGGGTAACCCACCCTTATGTAGAGGTACCTGACCATAGTGATGCATGGATGTGTGCTAAGGACACCTCACTAAACTCACCTGGGGGGGGGGCCCAGGTCTCTGTATTGTAGTTACAAGTAACATGTTTTAGGGGAGCATTCCATGGAGGCAGTACTAAATGGTTGCTTTGAGAGCTGCACCTACTAGTAGTAACCCAACATACCGAAATATCCTGTCATACTGTGAATGTGTATGTGTACAAGATTATTATATGATGCACCCCACAGTAGAGTGTCCTTAATAAGGGCCTTGGCTCCCCCCCCCCCTCCCTGCATCCCCCTCCCCCTAGGGTGGGGCATCTGGTTCAATATGCGACCTTCACCAGCTCTGTCATTTCATTTCTATAGCTGACCACTTTGAAGTATATTGTGCTGCCCCTGTTAATTGTTCCTTTGTCCCTGGACAGTGAACCATCATTACCACACTCACAATGAAGCACCAGGAAAACCTGAACACGTCGATTGGTATTATGTGCATGTGCCGCTTCTATTTGGCCTGGGGATGAGAGTGTAACGGAGGTGAACCTTTTTAACCTCTCTTTATTATCTATTCAAAGACTGTCCTGCACACAGAGAACATCACACTACAACAACTGGTTTCTCTGTTTTCCTATTAAAGTTTGTTTCCCATCATTGGCTGGAAAATGTACCAGTTGCTGAGCGAGCACTAGAAATGGTTGACTCTTTGGACTTTTTGTGAGAGCTGTCCGGTAAAAGAAGAATCACTTTCTAATCCTGGAAAAAATTCTTTTAATGTTGCAGGCTAAGCACTTTCAGATCCACGTTTAATTTTCATGTGCTCATTAACCTGATGTGGCGCTTGACCCCTCTAGGCCATCATGCAGCAACTTAATGGTCTGGTTGTGATGTTGTGATACACCACAATAGGTTGTGTGATGTCATACTGAGCATTTGCCACCAAGGTCATATTGCAGCAAGGTGCTGAAAGTGCCTCACTCCAGGACTGGACTGATCACAATCACCCAGCTGATGTCCTAGTGAGGAACTGGGCATGCGCACAAGGCAAGCCGGCTGTCTCTGACATCAATCCTATACTAAACACACACACACACACATACACACACACACACACACACACACACACACACACACACACACACACACACACACACACACACACACACCTTACCAGAATGGTAATGACAATCACGATGGACCAATGTTATGTATGTTGTGTGTTGTGTATGTGTGTCCCTGGCATTCTCCATAGTCCTCAGGTAGTTGGGATCACCTTCACCCACTGCGGCCCTCCATACTTGCACAGACCCTCATTGGCCTGCTCCTGGGAGTTTATCATCAGAGGCCAACGTCTGTCCCTTGTCACTAATACAGTTCTTCATGGAGATGTTGTCCCAGGGAAGTGCACACCATACATAAAATAGTACTGAGTGAACTAACCACACATCGCCAGGATGTAAGAGGCACAAGGCACCCTAAGGTCACCAATGGTAGTTGTACTTGTAAGAATGGCAACACTTGACCTCAAACCCCCTGTGTGATATTCTATTTAAAACCAATCACTGCTAAGAGACAGACGCACAGTAGTTGGTAGTTGCACTGTAAGAGACAATACGTAACCATGAACTCCTGTGGGATATTACACCTACACACCTACACAACAGAGACATACTTACACACTCTTCAGGGACACCTACACCATTACACACCAAGGACACATCTCCACACAAAGACACACGTACACCGCACCATATCTGAACTATATGTGTGAACTGAACAGTGTGTAGTGTATGGAAGGGTGGATGTGTGTGCCTGATGAGAACTGGAACAATGCATGTGTGAGGTGTGTGGACTAAAAAGTGTGTAGACTATAGGACGGTGTGTGGATGTGTGGGTGTGGTGAGGACTGAACAGTGTGTGAGTGTGTGTAGATTAATTTGTGGTGTAGGGTGGGGATTAAACTGATATGTGATGTGTGGGAACACAGATTGTGTGGTGTGAACTGAGATATGTTTATACACTAATTGAACAGTATGTCTATGTGTGTGGATTGAACAGTGTGGTGTACCTGAAAATGTGTGCATGTGTGTATTGAATCGAACGGAATGTGTTAGGGTGTGTAGCTTCCCCTGAATAATGAAAATCAATTTTTCCGAATACTTTTAAAACACTAATCGATTTTTCAGGTTTTTCTGGATCTGAAAATCGATTTTTCCGAATACTTGAAAAAAGAAAATCGATTTTTCCGAATAGGTTTTGACAATTTGCCAGCCGAATCAGATTTTCTGCTCATTGAGCCACCTAAACGTAAACATCACACCAGAGACCCTCCTACAGCTTCCCCCATCACACCAGATGCGCGCCCTCGTCACACGAACACACCTACCCCCATCACACCAGATGCCCTAAGCACACAAACACACCTACCCCCATCACACCAGATACCCTCATGAGGCACACAACCATAGATACCCCCATCACACCAGACACCCTCCTACAACTACCCACATTACACCAGATCAGTACAGCATGCATCCACAGCTACCCACATCACACCAGATGCACTCAGCACACAACCACAGCTACCTACATAGGCCTAAATCGCTTGGCTTAAATTAACCAGATACCTAGTTGGGCGTGTCCCGACCTAAGTTAGCGTGGCTACAAAAGAATAGAACCACAGATGATGTTTACGCACCATCAACCATGCAGCCTCCATTTCACCATCACGAGTTTTGAAAATACCAGCAACTTACTAAGTAGGCCTAAGTACGATCGCGGCAATATCAGCTCATGCAGCCTTATCAATTGGGAGTTCGAGTTTTTAGTAGATCTGTACAGACGAATTACACTTATGGTCAAATACATCCGGTTTCACCAAGCTCGATGCGGTCAACCAAGATGGCTTGCATTCAAATAGAGTGTCCAACGAAGGATGCAAACGCGTCCATAATAGCCTATTCGTATACGTACCCTGACCCCAGACTGCCTCTAACTCCAACTCGACCATTTAGCAATATCGTCCTCCCAGGCAATACATGTATAGATAATAATATATACACCTCCACTTGGAATGCCTCCGTTCTCACTCGTCCATCTGGTGTTTACCCTACTCGACAAATGTGCCTTGAATCTAACATCATCGGCATCACGTTTCCTGCTTCTGTATCATTGCCTGTAATTGTCCGTACGCTTCCACCTGCGTACAACGACACTATTCTATTGATGTTCAGAAAGTACTGATGTGCGTGCATGCAAGTACCGTATTAGAGAATTTGCTTACATTGGTACATATATAAAGTTTCATTTCCATTTACTGGCCATGGCTGAAAGAGAATACCATGCAATTACTGTGTATGTATTGGATCGATATTATATCTTAGCATCTATAATTTGCCAGATTTATATCATAATTCAATTCTAATGTAGTATCTGACATAGTGCTTGGTTAATTCAAATTGAATTCAAATATTGGGCAAACCCATGACTGCATGATGAGTAGGAGCTACATGTAGAGTTTTTGCAGGGGCGGATCTAGAATTTCGGAGCGAGGGGGGGGGGGGGGGGGTAAATGATAGGCATTGGCGGGGCGGGGGCTTCTTTTGTTCGCGACCGAACACGTGTGCATGTTCGTCTGCCTTGGGGTCTGGGGCGTAGCCCCAGAAGCTTTGCAATTTGTGCAACTTTTATGTTCGAAAGCCGTACAAAATTTCATTACTATTCATGAGCAGCTATACACTGTAGACTTGAATCTTTTATGAAAGAATGCAATTATGTGATCAATTAAAGTGCTATATTTCAATGGGTTGACAGAAATGTTCTAAAATTAGCTTCTTTGCGTATTTTAATTAAAATGATCTGACCTGTACATGTATAAGATGGTTGTAAATATGCCGAAACAAAAATGCTCGTAGTTAGTGAGGATTAGTTGCAGATATACTCTTTGATGCTGTAATTTCGGTAGCTGAGCCTGAACAGAATTCGCCGCCGAAGCTATTCAACATGGCTGCTACGCGGTCCGAGCTAGCGACGTCGACTTTCTAGCGCGTAATATAGCAACTTTTCAACTGATATCAATCAAAGCTAGTTCCTGTTCGATAGCAAAAATGTATGCTCTTACATGTATATCATCTATAAGATATACCCCGGTCCCAGATCGACCCAGTGCTGCCGCGATATGGTCTTTAGCCGATATCGCCTATATCGCGATATATCGCGGATTCGCGATATGAGTAAAATATCGCGATATAGTATCGCGATATTTTTAAGTATATTCATCGAACAATTATTGATCAATAACCACACCATTTTCATGCAAGTTGAGGCTGCGTTGTTGTGGTGGCGACACAAGAACAAATACATAAAATGCTATAGGGCGCGGGAGGGGGGAGGGGGGAGGCGGGGGAGGGGGGGAGAGAGACACTACATATTGGTACATATACCGGTATACATGAATACAGTGTTGCCAAAATGGTATAAGAAGATATCTAGCTATCTTAGCCTCGACTGTACCTATAGAAAGGGCTTGCTCCACGGCATGAGTTATACATCAGAAAGAAATCATGCATGAAGTCACTTACTCGACCAGCTGGATAAATACATTTTTGTAGCAAAATATCACATGCAGGAAAAGAATTTAAGAGAGGATTAAATCACTGCGTGATTGAACATTAATAATATGCTTTCTGATCACATATAATGATTCCAAAATGATTTTATGGTCGTCAAGGTGTTGTAATTTTTACACTATACATGCAAGTAGCCCCATGCATTTTCCGCATCGAAAAAAGACTCGTGTTTAACGATATTATCTCCATAACCGCGAACTCTTCCGTGACAATATTTCAGGAATAAATACATGTATAATATGGTGAAAAAGAGGACTTATTATAAGCGTTCGCGGTTACACGTTTAAATACTAAACGGGCGGCTGATTTTTTATCTCGATGGGGGCGGATAATATACAGTATATATGTACGCAGCACCGCAGCAGAATTCGAATTTATGTGTGTGGCCCAACACTAGTTGCGTCCAGTGATGCCGCGGTTCGCCCGTCAACCGTCAAGACCGTCAAACTAGGCGATACGGTTGGCTTGACCGCGTCCGTGACCGTCAGGAAAAGTGACTAATTGAATAAGTTCGCGAAAGCACTTAACCGTCAGCATAACTGAGGTTATAACCGTGGACCGCCAAAAATGTTGACGGTCAAAGGTAGTCTCGTACCCAGACCCAAATGTACGTAACGATGATCATAACACTAAAAACTTGCTATCGATTGCACAAGTCAAAGAACCACCTGCATCGAAGAAAAGTAAGCTGCGAAACATGCAAGCCTCCGTCAAGACAGTGCGGCCAAGGGTGCAGTTCATCCCAGCGGTCCCAAATTTACCAACGCCTGGCTGTGGAAGCACTACAGGCTGTCGCCTCGTTCTGCATGATCATGGGGTCTGTGCTTAGTGTGCCAAAGGCTGGAGAAATAACGTGGGTTCCTCGTGTTGATGGGTCGACAGCTCGAATGAAAAAGCATCTACTTGAAGCCCACAACATGTATGCGCCTCAGTGCATGCATGATACATACATGCCATGCTGTCATATTATCGTTTTGTAATAGTTAACATTATGATTATATATATGCATGAAATCTCTTTGTAGTGAGGAGCCGGCAATGAAATCCACTTCTTCTGGTACCTAGCTCCCTTCAAAAGTATATGAGTGTTTTCTGAGTCTTAAAACTGGGTTCAAAACCAGATTTAATCCATCATCCTTGTTACTCAACGTTGCTGCACTAGTCCACTCTGGCCACAAAAGCTTGAGTTGGTTGGAACCAACAATAAGGGAGGAGGCAATACAGCAGTTTAAGGACGAGCTGCTTATTGTTGCTGGGATTTAAAATGATCCTCCAAACTCACTGTCCTCATTAGACACTCAGGAAGATGCTGTGCCCAATGACAAAATATCAGCTCTGCGGATGCATTTTTTGACTTTGACGTAAGTCAGACTATATTTTGGTAACTTTTTAAAAACAACTGAGTGCGAATTTCAACCGACTCAGTGCATTGTATGCATTCTATTGCAGTCATGTACTGCTACTAAAGAGATCCTTGAGGCGGCAAGCAGGAGTGTGAGGGACAGCATTGAAGCGCTATATGCTGGAACCACAAACCATGCAACTGGCGTGTTAATAACGTCATGCAATGGTGGAGCGACCACGAAGCTAACTTCCCTCACATCGCTCTGCTAGCCCTAAAGTATTTAGCCATTCCCGGCGGCGTCCATGCAGTGCTCCCTCTGAAAGGGTATTTTCACAGTTAAAACTTGTACTTGATCGCAAGAGATGCATGGCGGATGGATGCTGGCAGAGTGGAAAGAGTCATCTTCTTGCGGTGTAACAAACTTTTTAATGTATGATTTATAATGCTGTGGTTATTACTTTGTGCCATTAATTGCGACCGGGCATCGACCGGGACCGTCTTGAATCCAGGCGGCCCCCGTCAAACCGCCAACGTGACCGTATTGCTAAGATACGGTCAGTGTTCGTCCGTGAACGTGACCGGGACGATCCGGTACGGTTAATCGTGAACGTGACCGGATCGATAATAGCCGACCGCGGCATCACTGGTTGCTTCTATCTCCGTACATCCCATGTACGTTTGCATCGCGATATGACCAAAAAAATATCGCGATATATCGCGATACGATATAAAAAATATCGCGATGTATCGCGGCAGCCCTCACTGTGTAAAAAGGGCTGTTATACACTAGTGTATAACATCAATTAGTGGTGTATAACACTGTGTATTGAGACGTTACACATACGTATACACGATAACGTCTATATACACACTATTATACAGTAGTGTATAACAATACCCTTTTCATGGTGGGCCTGGATCGAGTCAATCGACCCTCGAGCGGCCGTTGTAGATATAATAATAATACATGTAGGTTGGCAATCATAAAAAAAAAAGATCCACATAGTACAGAAAAGTGTAGCGGCCATGGCCGCTACGGCCGCTACAGTTCCTACGCCACTGGACTCTGTTCGACCAGGCCAGTCAGGTAACTTAGTCTCGTACCCAGACCCAAATATACGTAAGCGATACACAAATGACGTTATACACATGACGTTACATACATTTGGGTCTGGGTACGAGACCACAGGTAACTGTTTCCACACCTCTTTTAGCACCACTCCCCAGTTGGCCCGTACGACTGAATAATGCTCTAACTCTTAGCTATTACAGAGATCTCTGGTTGATCCTGAAGTGAACCTCTTATCTTATCAGATCCGGAAAGAGAAACTTTTGTAAGAACCGCGTCTGAGCTTTCCTACGCTCGCTAAAGTGTACGGTGCTACATGTTTTGATAATCGTATTCATGACACTTCATATACTATACATGTACATGTAGCAGTGTACATGCAGTTTCAATTACCTGATTTACCTCTTCAGTGGAGGGGGAAGCCCCTGCGGGGGCGAAGGGACAGCCCCCGCCCCCAGGAACATAAGGTCGCGTGGTGGTGTCCCTGTACAGTTCATTGACCAGCCTCAAGATGGCCACCCCATCACCCCACGAGTGCTCAAAGTTGACAGCAGCCATGCCTGGCTTGGTCACGATCAGGGAGAAGGACTTGTCAAACCATCTGCACCAGGAAGTGGGGTGGGGGGAGAATGAACAGGTATGACACCTCCCCATTATTAATATGACTCCTCCCTAATATTTAATAACCCTCGTAAAGTGTACCAAGGACAGCTTTTCCATGGCTAAGTGATAAATTACAATTACTTATCATTACATGCAGCGCAAGCCATGAAGCTATTAAAGTTGGCCTGGGGACCACCTCGTGCCCAGCCCACTTCTCCCTAACCTGTCATGAAGCCATGCCCCTGTATAGTAGAGCCCAACCCCCCTCCCCATTCCAATACTCCTTATTAGTGCCCCCCCTCACTACCTATTGGCCCCCCAGTTGTGCAGAAGGGCGTGGGAGATTTGCTCTTGTGCTGAAGCCTCACTGTCATCTAGGCACACCACAAACAGGGCAGAGTCTATCCTGCTCAGAGCACTGGCGTTGCTAGGGTCCGCTACCAGCTGTTCCCTAGCCTCCGCCCACTTGTTCCTCTCCAGGGAGGTAAGGTAACTAAGCGGGTGGTCGAGAGGGGGAGGGGCATCCTTCAAGATGGATACTATTTGTGAGTAGATGACAGAGGGAGGGACAGGAAGGCCTGGGGAGGAGGAGAGGTGAGGATGGGAGAGGGAAGGTAGGAAAGGTAATAAGAGAAGGAAAGGAACAAAAAAATTTTAATTGCTAGAAAAATGATGTAATGGTGATGCAATGGTGTCATATAATGATGATTATCTACATGTGATGTAATGGTGATGGGTCAGTGCCTTAACCCCCTCTTCCCCCTACCATTCCTCTGCAGTGCCTCCACCTCATAGAAGTGCCCTTGCCTCATCACCACAACATGGCGGCTGCCCTCGTAGCT
Source organism: Spongilla lacustris (assembly GCA_949361645.1). Classification (NCBI taxonomy): domain Eukaryota; kingdom Metazoa; phylum Porifera; class Demospongiae; order Spongillida; family Spongillidae; genus Spongilla; species Spongilla lacustris. The sequence continues at coordinate 3,880,712 of OX442415.1, forward strand.
GACCAGCTCGTCCTTATCTGGGCGAGGGATGCGGGTGGAAGAGAAGAGGCGAGTGTACTGGGACATGTCCAGGGGGAAGGCCTTGACCAAGAAGGCTGCATACCAGGAGAAGGTGCTGGGAACATACCTATGGAGGGAGGGAGGGAGGGAGGGAGGGAGGGAGGGAGGGAGGGAGGGAGGGAGGGAGGGAGGGAGGGAGGGAGGGAGGGAGGGAGGGAGGGAGGGAGGGAGGGAGGGAGGGAGGGAGGGAGGGAGGGAGGGAGGGAGGGAGGGAGGGAGGGAGGGAGGGAGGGAGGGAGGGAGGGAGGGAGGGAGGGAGGGAGGGAGGGAGGGAGGGAGGGAGGGAGGGAGGGAGGGAGGGAGGGAGGGAGGGAGGGAGGGAGGGAGGGAGGGAGGGAGGGAGGGAGGGAGGGAGGGAGGGAGGGAGGGAGGGAGGGAGGGAGGGAGGGAGGGAGGGAGGGAGGGAGGGAGGGAGGGAGGGAGGGAGGGAGGGAGGGAGGGAGGGAGGGAGGGAGTGAGGGAGTGAGGGAGGGAGGGAGGGAGGGAGGGAGGGAGGGAGGGAGGGAGGGAGGGAGGGAGTGAGGGAGGGAGGGAGGGAGGGAGGGAGGGAGGGAGGGAGTTACTTATAATAATATATAACAAAAAACCATTGCACTGTACAAACATACATACATGTAGGTATGAAAAATTAGAGATGGACCAAGAGATGGACTAACCAATTTTTTCTACCATATAGGGAAGTCCTATGCCATCAGCCATATCCAATGCACTCCTCCATTTAATGCAAAAGCCTCTGAGACATACATGTACATGTGCATATAAATTGGTGGCTATGATGGTGGCAAATGATAAACTGGCCGACACCACTTTCCCCATTTGATGCAATGTGCACAGAGAGGTGCTTAAGATAGAGGGTGGCTTCACATCCCATCAGCTGAAACCACAAATACATAACTACAGTGCACACACACACACACACACACACACACACATGCACACACACACTCACACATGCACACACACACCACACACACAACACACACACACACACACACACACCTGATCACATTCCTGAATGTCTCTGTATCACTCTTTTCAGGGTTAAGATGGTACACTTCTGGCTCCAGCTTTCCGTCCACAAGGGCATTCCTGAACCTCACAGCTGAGTGGATGAGGTTAGTAGCCCTATCAGCCTGTCAATGAGGTGGGCATCATTAGGGAAAGGGAGGGCCAAAGAGGTGGGTATCATTAGGGAAAGGGAGGGCCAAAGAGGTGGGCATCATTAGGGAAAGGGAGGGCCAAAGAGGTGGGCATCATTAGGGAAAGGGAGGGCCAAAGAGGTGGGCATCATTAGAGAAAGGGAGGGCCCAAGAGGTAGGCATCATTTGGGAAAGGGAGGGCCAAACAGGTGGGCATCATTAGGGAAAGGGAGGGCCATTGTGGTCAGTGGATTCCGTACTGAAATAGGTCACATGTACATGTACATGTAGCAGATGCATATGTACTTGATAGCATACGTTAGGATATGTTAGGATATGTGTTGGGATATATGTCTTATGGCTTATCAATAACATGTACATGCTCCATGGCTTTGTCGTGCACTTGAGCATGTAAGTCTGAGAGGTAATGTACATGTATGCACACATGTACAGTAGCTGATCTTATACCACATGGATCTAGCATTTCATGTCCGGGTGGTGTCTACTCCATCCTCATGAGGGGACTCAAGGTCATGAGGTTTGTGACCCGTCAAAGTTTTTGACCTTTTCTATCTGCCAGACTATCATGCATGAAATGACCCCCCCTCCCCCCCATACACAAGACCTGGTCTACCCCGTCCTCCCCCTCCCATGCCCCACCACACCTCCCACCCCCACCACACTTCCCACCCCCACCACACCTGGTCATTGCTCCTGGGGTCAGGCTGCAGGCCTACATAAGGATTGTAGTTGAGCATGATGGAGCGTCTGTCTGCCAGGTACATGTCGAACCATGGGCCTGGTGAAGTGTGAGAATGGGCACATGATGTGTGTGTGTGTACATGTGCAAGGTATTGTACATGTGTGTACATGGCGTGCATGTGTACAAGATATGGTGTGCACACATGTGTGGCACAATCACAACCCCCACCTGATATAAAGCTGGTGTGCTTGTTCTGTTGGTCATTGTGGACCAGCTGACGGTTCAGTACTGGAGGGGAGGAGTACAGAAGACCTTAACCCTTTAGTTCCTCTAGACAGCATGCCTTAACCCTTTATAACCTAAGCCCTTAATCCTTTCGTTCCGTAGATAGGACCCTCTCAGTCCAAATGTGGAAACAACACTATTTATGTTACAAGGTCGGACACATATAGCATACAATAATCACACCCACCCTCTCCTTGCCACGCCCACCCTCTCCTTACCACACCCACCCTCTCCTTACCACACCCACCCTCTCCTTACCACACCCCATCCTCTCCTTACCACACCCACCCTCTCCTTACCACACCCACCCTCTCCTTACCACACCCACCCTCTCCTTACCACACCCACCCTCTCCTTACCACACCCACCCTCTCCTTACCACACCCACCCTCTCCTTACCACTACCACACCCACCCTCTCCTTACCACACCCACCCTCTCCTTACCACACCCACCCTCTCCTTACCACACCCACCCTCTCCTTACCACACCCACCCTCTCCTTACCACACCCACCCTCTCCTTACCACACCCCATCCTCTCCTTACCACACCCACCACCTCCTTACCACACCCACCTTCTCCTTACCACACCCACCCTCTCCTTACCACACCCACCCTCTCCATCCTCATACTTGGATGCATAACTCTAATAACCAGAGCACACAATAATATTTCGGGAATTCAACCCCCCTCCCCCACAAACACGCACACACACACACACATAACTCACACCCAAATATAAACACATAACGTTAACACCAACTACAGAAATATTAAAACTCACTTTCCCCGTCTCCCCCGCTGCGACCAAATTCGTGCACAACTTTCTCCGTGTGTTGGTACTGTTGCTGGGTGAGCAGTGGGCGGGCCGCATCCAGGTACCGCCTACAAGTATCCGCCAGCTTAGGTATGGGAAGTCTGGGGAGGCTAGGCTGGAAGTGCATGGTGGGGATCTTGCTGTACTGGATGTAACGGTCATCCCTGTCCCTTGATGAATAGACGGGCAGCGAGGAACTGGAAGAACAGGCAAGGCAGAGCCATATGACGATACGTACTCAGTAAATGGATCTCGTATCGTATAAAGGGAACATTACCTCAACGTTCGTCTGAACGCATCCCGAGGTCGTAAAATTACGCTGGGACCCCTCTGTCAGGCAACATACAGTACTGGGGATAACCGATTACACATACACACACGCTAGTATCACTTACGCTAAACATTCCCCTTATTTCAATTTTACAATACGTCGTTAGTTAATTAGATCCTTGTGTGCATGTTTACATGTATGATGATCTATGGTAGATGCATGGATGTCCTTTATTCAGATCTACATGTATAGATGTAATGTCATGCATGCATGTCCGCGACGTTTCCGAATAAATGCCATTAAATGGATGAACGTGGCGCAGTATTGTTTCATACAGATAATTACTACATTGCTGGTTGGACTGATGTTCTGAAGGACATGCATGATGTTTGCCACTCCCCCGACTTTTATATATGCCGGTGTATACGCTTTTAATTTTTAAGCATTGGTTTGTGGATACTATATAGTACTCGTAATACTAAAAGGGTGTCTTACATTAATTAGTTACGTATGTGCAAAGTGTGTGATACTCTCCTGTTCCCCTGCTGAGAGAATAAAACTTGATATTCCATCAACACCTGACAGCAAATTTTTTACACGGTGATAACGCGTACGTATACGTTCACCAGCTTTGACATGCATTGGCATTTTGCTGCAGGAGCACTATAGCTATACATGTATTCACTTTTCATCCTAAACTTCACTGACAGTTAAAAAGTATTACAACCAGGTCCGGCCACTTGGCTAGGGGTTATATTGTACAATACAATTGTTGACAAGCACACAAACAACTGAGTACAGTTCATTTTCTTGGGAGTGTTTGGTGATGGGAGTGGACCAGGATTGATTGGCATTAGCTCTAGCCAATAACAAGCTGAGGCTTGGACTGTAATGGGTAACTGAGCCACCACCTTAGGCAGAAGAGGTTCACCATGATCTGGAATGATTCACAGCCAACTTCTAGGTGTAAGGTGTTGTACACCACATTGTGTGAAGAGTGCTGTGCCTGGTTCTTCCTCCTCCTTTGCATGGGACACATAACCCAGAGGGGCCAAGTGCACAGTTGTGGGACGTCCATTAAGGTCAAGGAGCAGTCCAAATCCACACGGAGGTGACAATACAGTTGAACTACATCAAACAGTTGGGAGTATGGCCCTCCAAGCTCCTTATGAATATGAATTGACACTAAGCTTAAAGAAAATGGCAAAAAAAAATAATACCCACACAATAATACACAATTTAACTTACTTTATTGCTGGATTTTGACCAAAAACCAAATTTCAAGATGGCACAAAAATTAAAACCCACACAATAATAGACACTTCAACTTACTTTTTTTATTAAGACGGACTGAAGAACAGAACATCAAGATGGCACAGAAATTAAAACACACACAATAAAGTGAATGAACTAACTTTGTTGCTGGATGTTGGACACAACACTCTGCCCAGACCACCACCACAACTTGTGTGAATAGCACTCAAGACCACACCCACTGGTGTCAGCATCCATTTGATGGAGATGTGAAGGATGAGTTCTCAATCTGAGGGCCCTCAGGTTGGAGGTGGTGATGTGGAAGTGGTGGTGTGGTGTGGCATGAATTCTTGATGTGGTTGTTTACTTTGACTTGAGGCTCCACCTCCCCCACCTCATAAGTATAATAAAAATGAGGAAAGCATGTAGCTTTCACTGCAATCTCGACAGCTGGAGATAAGATGATGGTGTTTGTTGGTGGGACGTATTACACCATTGCTTGTGCAAACATCAATCTGTGCACCATCCATAGTAGTTTGTGAAGCAATTCCTTGAAGATCCCATTAGACATCTGCAATGGACAAATTACATATATATATATATATATGACTCTAGGTCAACACTAAAAGCTGTCATGTGTAACTTACCTGGTGCATGCTAAGAATGGCTACAGAAATCAGCTGTAGTGCAATACTTACTGGCATTTGCTCTCTAGCTCCATTCAACTGTTTAACAAAGTAGATTTGTTTGGATTTTTCAGCAGGCAACGTAGGTGAGAGTGCAGTATGTAGAAACACAGAAGAGGGCCAAATTGGAACAGCTAAATTAGTTAATTTAGAAACGGAAGAAGGTAATATGACTCTAAGATCGATGCTACATTTGTGTTTTGATCAAAATTCGTGTTTCAAGACAAGGTCCAATCTTACAGCAGTCTGAGGTGAGACATCGTCATTGTGCTTGCGCAAAACCTTACTAGATTTTACATCTCACCACATTATTTACAGCGCGCGCAACGAGCATTTCAATAATAAGTCTATGTGTAGGAATGACCAGTATGTATGGGACTGAAGCAATTGATTAGTGCATGCGCAATAATAGAAATGACAGACAATAACTGCAATAAGTACTCTACAGAAAACATGTGTTCTTCAACGCGCTTAACTTGTTACCGGATTTCTTTATGTTATAATGGCTCCGATAAACCTCTAGCTCAGGCTTTTTCCATGCATGACAAAAGGTCTTTTGCAAGGTCAAGCTTCTCAAAGGACACTCTTGCCTTCTTCTTGGAAGACAACCGGTGTACGTTAGTCATAAAGGTACCAACTGCTAGAGGTGAAGGGAAATTTTCATGCATTATTAATGTAACTAACGTAGCTCCATGATTAATAATTTCCTTAAAATGTGTACGTATAACGTAATACTGTCCAAACATTATACTTAAAACAAAATGGTACAAGAATGCAGAGCACCTGATTCTTAGTCCTAGTTAAACCATTAATGTTTGGCAGTTACAGCAGCAATGTTATCAGCAACGTTTGGCTGCTACAGGAAAAGCCTGCGTAACTATTTATGCCACACCAACACTTGCAGTAATAGCATATTGCTCAGCTGCAAAATCATTGATGCAATCACCATTTTCCATTGTACAATTTTCAAGCTCTTCAGTGGCAATTTTTCCTTGTGATGAAATGATATTAAATTTTGTAACCTGGATCACAGGGACTGTGTCGTCTTTCAGTGGCACACTGTGGATCACAGGGACCGTGTTGTCTTTCAGTGGCACACTGTGAATCACCGGGACTGTGTTGCCTTTCAGTGGCACACTATGGATCACAGGTATTGTGTTGTCTTTCAGTGGCACACTGTGGATCACAGGGAATGTGTTGTCTTTCAGTGGCACACTGTGGATCACAGGTATTGTGTTGTCTTTCAGTGGCACACTATGGATCACAGGGACCGTGTCGTCTTTCAGTGGCACACTGTGGATCACAGGGACCGTGTTGTCTTTCAGTGGCACACTGTGGATCACAGGGACCGTGTCGTCTTTCAGAGGCACACTGTGGATCACAGGGACCGTGTTGTCTTTCAGTGGCACACTGTGGATCACAGGGACCGTGTTGTCTTTCAGCGGCACACTGTGGATCACAGGGACCGTGTTGTCTTTCAGCGGCACACTGTGGATCACAGGGACCGTGTCGTCTTTCAGTGGCACACTATGGATCACAGGGACCGTGTTGTCTTTCAGTGGCACACTGTGGATCACAGGGGGACCACGTTGTCTTTTAGTGGCACACTGTGGATCACAGGGACCGTGTTGTCTTTCAGTGGCACACTGTGGATCACAGGGACCATGCTATCTTTCAGTGGCACACTGTGGATCACAGGGACTGTGTTGTCTTTCAGTGGCACACTGTAAATCACAGGAACTGTGTTAATGATTGATGCATCTGGTGCCAAAATTAAATCATTTGCAGACCTCATGTTTTGAGGAGTACAGATTAGAGGAACTGTCGCAGGTTTAGTTGTCTTGAACTGCTTGTCTGATATTTGTCTGCCATTAGTTAGGTTTTGCAAAGGATGAGCATTAGTGAAATGCTTTTGCTCATCGGCCATCGATATCAGCATACAAGCCTATAGATACCCAGCATCACCACTCAGAACTTGAGATGCTTCAGTTTCATTTAGTCCAAAGTTTGCCATAGCATACTTAGGATTATCTGCATGCATCTGAAGAGCTTTTGCATTGGTACTGAGTTCGGCCATGTAGTGGGAAATCTTGGTTGCAGGTGGACAAGTGAATCCCACTGGGACATTTGAGTTATGCAGGTGAGCAATTGCTTCTTTCTCCATACGTCCATACTCAAATGTAGGGTGGCTATCGACATTACACAACTTCTTTGCTTCTTCCAAATTCTTCACAATTCCAAGCCGGACAGCCATTTCTCTGTCAATATGGAGAGCATCCTTTGGTGGAATATTGAGCTCCAATGTAGTGAGTGATTAGATGTTCCGGCCCATACACGGCATTAAGTCTTTCAATGAGAACGTGAAAGCCGCGATTAGCATAACCATATTGGTGATACCCAAGATCTCCCACACATCCAACTTGCCACAGAATGACGTGTGCATCAGTAAGAATGGTGCGATTATGAAGCAGCATGCAGGTCAGTGGCTTCTAACGACTGCGCTCCAGGATGAGCAGGGTCCACACCCAGGTCAGCAAAGAGGCAATCCTCAGCTGAGATGGCTGGTAACATGAATGCTTCAATGCCTATATACGTACAGATGACAAGTGATGCTGCAGTGATATTGTGGGGCATCAGGCATTACCACAATTGGCTTTGCCACTCCACCGTTGTTTATATAAATAATTTATATACACAAGAGTATAATTATAGCGGATACCAAATACATACAACAAGTTCGTGTAGTGTTATGGTAACTGCATGCTATATGTACATCAACAATAGTATAGTACATGTACCTTGTTTTGTCGCGATTGCAATGGCACGATGCGATGGCTGTACAAAGACCCCAGGATGGCCGTAGAACACACCAACAGTTAGAAGTCCCTGTCTTGCATAATACAGCAACGCTTCAGACATCTGTACGTAAGTGTCGTATCGCCTTTTGTCCTCAGCATAGAAGACGCGGAGGTTCAACGCATCGGGTCGCATTTCTAAAATGTACACTTCGGTGACAGGGTCCGCCACACAATACAAAACTACATCTCCATTTCTGATGTACGAGGCGGCCTCCAGGGAGAACTGTCCGACGCTTTTTATGCCAGATCCGACGATTACCAGCTTTCCGCCGCCGTTTACTTTGGTCAACGAATGGTCTGAATCTGAAATAGAGGAGTTGCACCTGACGTCACGCGCGTACTATGCACGTATATTGCTATAAATATACACCGCGTGGGTACAAAAGAAGGCGGTGTTAAACGTATATAGTAACTTATTACATACCGTATTAGCACCCATTTTCGTTTTTTTGTTCGTTTCCACTCTCGCACGAAAACATGAAAACCAAGAAATTTACGGTTTTAGCATCAGACGAACCATTGAACGTACATACCGTTAGTTATTAAGTTTGCAGTGTTAATAATTGCGGTAATATGGCTACAACGGAGGTGGAGGTTCCACTGAAAACCCAGTTTGTCCCAAGGGCGCGGGAAGCGCGACATAGCGGTTAACGTTGAATGCGGTGGGCATGCAGTACCACTTATGCGCACGAGTGTACCAGTTAATAGCTTAGCCAGAATTTGCCGCTACACCATACACATTCTTTCTTGATACGAATCACTGAAAAACGTAAATAGCAACATACAAAATAGTATAAATAAATGGCAACGTACATCGCATACATAAATATAGCAACATAAGTTTAAAATAATACATGACGCGCGTGACGTATGCATGAAATCGCTAGCCGTTTTATATGGAGCCATAGCTAACGACCTTAATTGAATTCATTGAATCGCCCGGCATTTCTAGAAACTCACGAACAGTGATACTGTATTTAAATTGGACGCGCAGATGAATGCGGCAAGTGCTAATTCTGTTAAACATGAATTCCAATGGATCCATGCATGCAAACTGAAATGCATTTTTTAAAGGACTGTGATTTGAGGATGACAAACAATATTTGTGTTAGGAAGGATGGCTCATGTTAGCAACCTCCAAGCTACATGTAGTGTAAGAGTGGCCTCCGGTACATAATGAAATGAGAACAACATACAGAAAATTCTTGTAAATCAATGGGAGGCTCTTTATGTGTATGTACCTGAGTTATCAGCAGTGCTTATTTCGTACATGTATAAGATAAATGTGTTTGACCACCAGGCATAAGCTAGCACTCAATAGTCAAATGTAATTGATGTCTTTTATAGTATTGCCTGTGAATTATTTTTGATCCTGTTAGCTGATCAAGGAGTTCTGAGAAATGCCATTTCTGAAGTAGGTGGTAAACACATACAACAGAGCCTAGCCCAACCACTTTGGTTTGTGTACTTCACAAATTCATTCACTCCCTTTAAAACTTATGAAACACAGGTTTATAGATCACATTCGTGTCATCACACCTTTTGAATACAATCCATTAAACCAGTTCAATATAATGAACTTTATTTTAAGCATAAGGTCCATCACCCTCCACCCTCCTTCTATGAAGTGAGAACACAGAGCTGGAACAAAGAACATTCAATGCTGACATAAACTCCCATCGATCACAGACAAGGGTTGCTTTCTTTTAACCATTCCAATGAATGATGGTAAGTCTGGATTGCGAACCTCCTTTCCAAAAAGTAAACCTGGAATGCACTGTTAGCTAACTTTATAGCCAAAAATTGCTCTTCCTTTGGCTGGAACCTCATGCCATAGGACCACAAGGGGTGCCCTTCATCTAACCCAAAACTGCTCCTGTCCATCTGTCTGCAAAATGAAAGTCTTTAAGTAATCTGGACTACTCACTGTGGCACAGCAACTGTTGCATAATTTCTGGTAATACCCAGTATGTGGTTCAGGCCATAAAATCTCAAGATGTACATGAATGATACACAAAAGCCTCTTACTTCTCACTTTATCTCGATCCATTGCCTTCACCTTGCTAATTCTGGTTGCATCATACCTTTTTCAACTACACACCTCAAGTAAAACACAGTACTGCTTTATGCGAAACTTGAGTCTCCTCTAAGTGTACCAAGTGGTCTTTAACTTTAAAACTACTGCTGAATATAATCTAATAGGATTTCACAATGTACTTTCAAACCCAACTGTTTGCCCCTACAAGAGTTATGTCACCAATTCACACACTCTATGCAAGTTCTTTTTAAATGATCTTCAAAACTATAACCAAATAATAAACTATAACCAAATAATAAACTATAACCAAATAATAAACAGGAACAAACTCCTGACAGCTTGCACATTATAGATCACTCTCATGCATGCAGCTGAGTAGGACTTCACAATGCGCGCCACCAACTGATTAACAGACAATGAGTTCATGCCACCAATTCAAACACTCTATGCAATTTAATTTGACCTTACACAGTACCATAACTTTCTAACAAATCAAGGCAGCAATTTTACTTCTCAGTTGCTAGCTGAGCTACATACATGTATTGATTGATGCACGTTCACCCGATTCGTAGAAGTCCCTATTATCAAGCACCAAACGATCACATGGTGAGTAGTGTCGTCTTGAGACCTCTCCAAATTCTCTCTCACCAGCTTGCAGTTATTGCTTTCAGCGTAACTGTGCTCCTACATGCCCCCCACGTCATCAAGCTAGGCTAGGGTTCTCTTGCATCTTGACCATATATCATTCCTAAGAGGAAAATACAGTTAATTATCTATAAGTAAACAGGATTCACATGCAGGCATCATTCAACACAGTATTTACAAGCGAAAGAAATTCAAGCGGTGTCCATATTGTGGTAGTTGAATGGTAGTCATTAATGAGTTCATGCCACCAATTCAAACACTCTATGCAATTTAGTTCATGCCACCAATTCAAACACACTACGCATGTAATTTCTTTTCTTTAGTTCATGCCACCAATTCAAACACTCAATGCAATTTAATTTGACCTTACATGCACCGTACCATATAACTTTCTAACAAATCAAGGCAGCAATATTACCTCTCAGTTGCACGTATATTGATTGTTGCACGTTCACCCGATTTGTAGATTCACGCGCACCAAACGATGGCATGGTGGAGTAGTGTCTTAATTGAGACCTCTCCAAATTCTCTCTCACCAGCCGGCAGCCATTGCTTTCAGCTTCCAATGCGTAACTTACCAATGTCTCGTGCTCCTATATATATACATGCATGCCCCCCACGTCGTCAAGCTAGGCCAGGGTCCTCTTGCATCTTGACCATATATCATTTCAAAGAAAGAAAATACAATTAATTAATTCACATGCAGGTGCATCATTAATTCGACACAGTTTTTACAAGCGAAAGAAATTCAAGCGCGGTGTCCATATTATACGGTAGTTGAATAGTCATGTCGATTATTATTACATGTTTCATATACATGATGGAACCGCGCGGAAACGATACGGCGCTTCCTGTCCCAAACTGCTATAAAAGCGACGCCGTCCGCCATTACTGATAAAAGATATTTCGGAATGTCAGACGGTAAGCTATATAAGTCTAGTTGCTACGTCTGCATGCTGCATGTGTGCATAAAAAATATAGTTATATATAATATACCGGTATACCCTGCTTCATTGTATTCATTAGCCTTCTCATTGTATAGCCGGCAAGTGGCCAAACTGAACCACTTATTTTCGTCAATCGCATTAGCAGCCGAGACGAATGATGGGGAGTTTGCAATTGTATACCGGCAGTACTGCATGAGCTTTATACGGGGATATCCTTTGATCTCTGCTGTATGTAACTAAATATACAGTTATTACCTACATGGCAATATGCCGCATGCATGTAGGTTGACTTTAACATGTGTTTGTCAACATTTCGGTTCAAAATCGGTTATAACAAAAATGGTACCGTATACAGAATGGTACCTTTACAGCGTTTGTATCTTTGCAACCGTGCCAAATTTCCAGCATATTTTACGCGTGTATATGTTGTTTTCCGTATTTTCGCGCTGCCTTGTATATCGCGCACTCACGAATTCCACATGCACGATTGCGAATTCACGAATTCCACATATATGTATTATAGTGTTATACATGCATGCATGTTGAGATCGTATTAATAACACAAATACACTAGCTGATATATACAAATACACATTATTACGACTTTACACTATAAGATACATATATAGACATGCATATAGGGCAATACATGCACATTAAATAAAAATGATAATGACATAAACTATTTAAGCATGACATTTGGTGCGGGAGCCCCTCAGACAAAGGTTTGTTGCTGGATTGCAAAAGTCAGTCGTGCTCTCATCCATCCCAATACCTCACTGTTTGACTTTTCCAACTCTTATCGAGTCATGTTGAGATCGTTGATTTCATAAAGCACGTGACATTTTGAGCACGCTTTGCGGAGGGTCTGAAGTCATTCTCATACCCCAACGGTTCTAAAAATTAGAAGTTATATATGTTACATTACGAGGAATTGATGTGAGGAATATAACACTATTGAGTGTTACGTCAACACGTGCAATTAAGATGTCGACTCTCGAAACTGAATGTGCAGTTCTTTAGCTACATCTGCCGCAGTATAGTACTGCAGTAGATCATCGATCTGTAGATGTGGCTAAATATGTTACTAATGCAGACCTTAAGGACTGAACTGGAATTTAAAGTTAGTTGATTTTGTGAAAATCGGCCGGCTGAGTTGGTGATTCGGGGACATGTAGGCTGTGTACTATAGATGGCATTGCTGGCCCCAGACCAGTCTGAAAAAGTTTGTTGGTGATGATTTGTTTTTACTATTAGATGTGATACAGGGGCGGATCCAGGATTTCTGGAAGGGAGGGGGGGGGGGGGGGGGGGGGTCTAATAACTATATTCACGGGAGGGGCGTGTCCCGTCCCGTAACCGCTAGGGGGTCTGAGGGAGCGTTGCAAGCTCCCCCAGCGCCCCCGCCGTTTTTTTTTACTT
>OX442415.1:3894036-3931192 GCA_949361645.1 Spongilla lacustris
TATATATATATATATATATAATTATATATATATAGAGTGTATTACCCCTTTGCAACTTCTTCAAGTGTGTGTATGTGTATGTGTATATGTATGTATGTATGTGTGCGTGTGTGCATGTAAGGTGAGATGTAAGGTGAGCGTTAGGATCTTGTGATGTGGTTTAGTAAACATTAGTAGGTGATGAAGTAGGTGCTAAGGGTGAGTATGAAAGCTAGCATTAAATACCTAACCATCTGGTCATCAGGCACCTGATGACAGCATGAGGTGAGCACATGATGACAGCATGAGGTGAGCACACACACACATCCTGCATGCTTGATGCACAGATTACATCATGACCAATGTAACAGTTGGGGACTAGAATACACACACCTTGATCTGTGACCCAGGTCATCATGTAAAGGCACAAATGTGTAATAAAAACATGTACACATGCATGCATGTGTACACAATATACATACTTACATACACATGTATACGCGTACATACGCAGACATGCACACAACGAATGCAGACATGCACACAATGAACATACATGCACACACATGCACCAAATGCACACACATATCATACATGCTACATGTATTACTATTACATACACACGTGTACACACACACACACACACACACACACACACACACACACACACACACACACACACACACACACACACACACACACACACACACACACACACACACACACACACACACACACAATTACACACATATGCAGCATGTAGTCTGACCCTGGGCTGGTTAACGTTGCCACAGTTACGATCAGCCCATTTCAAAAGGTGACTTTTAAATATTTAGTATGTAGAGTCTATGACAACCATAAATTTTTTATGGTACATGTACAACCCTGAAATAATACTGCATTGGCTTACTTTGCAGTTGTCACTCCATCCAACGCGACGTCTACACAACTTCTGGCTTTTAAGGATTCACACACATAGGCCTATCACTGATCTTTGGAACTGTATACCGGTAGACGATTCAGTTTCAAATGGGCGTAATTCATAAAATAAGTGTGTGCACGTGAGAACGTACATTTTAGCCAGAACTCCAACCAACCAGATATACGCTTTCCCTCCGCGATTTCTTTGTTTAGAACTTCGGAACGCGTATAGCCGTCTTTTAGTTCTTTTTCAAGTCCAATGCAACTGCTAGCTATAGTTATCCAACACCCGTACCAGACCAACCAATACGTGCATAATACACATTGTATATACCCATTCTAACAAAAGGTTCTCATTGACATCATCACCTCGTAAGAAGGAGGAAGTAGTGACATAATATATTTTTGCGTCTATGTGCGCAAGCGTGTTTCAGCTTGACCTTGTCCTGTGTATATATGCATGTCTCACTTTGAAATAATTAAGATACTTCAGCAGTGTCTCGTTACAACTACTTCGAATTCATTACGGTTCCCGCAATAACGTTAACATGCCACATACATGCATCTTCTACCTGGCTGTCTGCCTTTTGAGCACGGTGTTTTCCGATCTTACTGCTTCATTTCTTCTGCCTGAAATACCTGGCAAGGTGTGGAAAAAGGTCGGCTACCTAAATATGTCCGATCCAACGCAGCAGTGTCCCGACTCGTGGCAATACGTTACATCACCTGTGGCGTCGTGCGAAAAGAAAGACAATCCATCTGTACTTTGTGACTCGGTTAATACAGCAACAAGCGGAGCCAGCTACCAAATGGTTTGCGGAAGGTTCCTTGGATATCAGGTGGGAACGCCTGACGGTTTCAACAGTTTCCATGGACCGGATTTGGAAACGCACTACGTCGATGGGATTAGCATTACCTACGGGTCGCCTGGAAACAGACACCACGTGTACACATATGCCGCTGGGGCTACAGAATGGAGTATCTCTAGTGCATGCCCATGTGCAGCTGGGGGATATCCCGCACCTTCATTCGTAGGATCTGATTACTACTGCGAATCAGGCTATCCTCTTCAAATAGTGCAGGGAGGATTAAACTTATATTGGACTTTATTCGCCTCTGACGTCCTGTGGGACAAACAGCTGTGTCGTTATGACGAGGTCACGTGCGGCAATCCACCATACCTCCCGTGGTTTTGCAAGACGTTTCCAACTCCTGTCACTGAGGACCTGGAAGTTCGAATATGCTTGGATGAGGGATTTGGCAACGAAAATGTGGCCCTCGAGTTCTTTGAACTGTACATACTGGGTGAGTTTATAAGATATTTAATTGTGTATGTGTGTATAATATAGGTTATATATTCATTCAGCTAGTGTTATTGGCGTGTGCATATATGCATGGCGGAAAACAATTCAAAACATGCATGATTAATCTGCGTGAATTGTATGATATTCAATTGCACTTTCCGGCGGGCCAGATTCGTTGTTAAAGACCCTACTAGGAATTAATTCGTTTGTCAAATTGTACAGATTTTCTATGCATGTGTATATTGAACGGATCTGAACCTTCATGCGTCGTGATTCTAATTTATGTCATTAAGACCGGTGTCGCAGGGAACTCGGTCCCTCCCCCCCCCCCCCCCCCCCCCCCCCCCCCGGACCGTAATCCCTAGGGAACTCAGTCCTCCGCGTGAGTCTTGTAGACTTGTACCACTAGTCCGGGGGAGAGGGGGGGGGGGGGGGGGGGGGGGGGGAGGGGGAGAACCGAAATCCCTGAACGAAAAAAAAACGTATGCGAAGGAAAACAGAGCATGCATTCTTCTCACTTGTACATTTCAACAGCACCAATTAAGGGTGAAAGTAACTTATATAAATTAAACAGCTAATTTCGCCGATCGATTGTTAGTTCCAACATATCATTAATGCATACATGCACTAATTTTATAAAGTGTACTGTATGTGTACATGTGACAGTTCATGCTTCTATACGTTGTTGTAATTGTTCCAAATAATTCACAGTTTCCTTGTGTAATAGCAAAATTACAATAATGCATGCATGGTCCAGGTTGTTGTGTCACTCTTATAATGGAGGCATACAAATGGTGGACAATCATGCACTGCTAATGAAACATTCTCAAGAGTTGCTAGGCGCCTGGCCATCCACTCCCACTCCTCCAATTCTGAAAACAAAACAATTAAACTGTATTGCTGCTGCCCGAGCCCTCCCTGCTTGATTGGCCTCGAGCTCCACCTGATTATTAATTTATTATAGATGTTGCATGTATACACGTTCACGTAACACATGCTGTATCGTCATGACGATACAGCATGTGTTACGTGAACGTGTATACATGCAACATCTATAATAAATTAATAGTGGTGTACTATATGAAAGCATATAGTACAGGAAGTTGATAATCTGAGAAATAAAAATAAAAATAAAAATAATATAGTATATCATACAATCATCCATGCAACTGTGAGAATGAATGCTCATATATACTTCAGGTAGAGCACAATGCACCCTCATCCTCATCACAATTGTGATACCATACACAAAGGCTTGACTATTAGCAAAATAAATAAAGAAATAGCGTCAATAGGGTCAACTATCGATAAGTTTTGTCCTTACCGCATACCGGATATCCGATACCGTTAAGCAACCGGTAAGACACTTTTCTTATCATTACCGTTCAGTAAGGGGTAACTTCTAACCGAATATTATCAGTAACACTCGACTTTCTTATTTTAAAATTAACGAACGAAACAAATCGATAGGTATAGGAACTCTCTACCTAAAAACTGAATTTGAAGCGATTTCTATACTCCTACAGAAAGTTATTTCGGATTTTGAGGTATCGAACGTTGCAATACTGGCACGGAACGAGACCCCCAAATGTATTTTACCGTAGAGAAATGGTGTGGTATATATAGTGTTGAAAATAGGAAGTCAATAGCCTTAACCGTTCGGAAGTTATTATGATTCAAACGCAAAGCATTTTTATAACATTTTATATACTGGCACGAAAACGACATTTTCCGTGCATGAACTTTCCCAATTATACAAGTAAATCAAAAACTTCTCTATCGAGAAAGTTATTGGTGGGATGTAGGATTGGTGGTGCAGAAAGCAAGAAAACAAGGTACAGTATATTAAAATGAGCTTTGGTAGGATCCTACAACTCACAGTCCTGAATTTGCAAACGAAGAAGCCTATATTTGCAACTGAATGTAGGACTTTTATAGTTGTAGGATCCTACCAAACCTCACTTTAACATGATACTGTACCTTGTTTCCTTGCTTTTGCACCCCCAATCCTGAATAAGAACCGCCTGCTGTACTGTAAACGTGTCTGCAGCTGCTTACGTTAATTTTGTGTAGTCTGGCAACAGTAAATTAAGACGCGTGTAAGGCGATACTGTGCGTCCTATGTAGGATTGGCTTCGTGGGCGTGGTTTTCGATCGAGCGTTTTAAAACGGTTACGAAGCGTTGCCTATACTCGCCAGCTCGCATATAATCCATCACAAACATGACAGATATGCACATATAGCATCGCTAAACAGTGCCGTTTACTTGGAGTGACAAGTCGGTATCAAAATTCCGCAATTTAATTTTCTTCCCTTCATCACTCGCGATAAGAACGTCGTAAGAGGACGAGGTTAGCTTAAAAAAGTAGCATTTTATTTCCAAACGTGCCCTTTCATACAAATAAGACCTACATGCAGTTGTTAGCTGGTGATGAAATGGCACGAAATGACCCAAGCAGGTGCAATTCATTATTCGTGAAAATTCTCATTTGCCTAGCAGTATGCAATATGACGTCACACACGCGTCTTAATTTACTGTTGCCAGGCTACACACAATTAACGCACGCAGCTGTAGACACGTTTACAACAGGCGGTTCTAATTCAGCAAAGGTGACCAAGCCAAAGAAAACGGCTCGTTAACAAGGAGAACTCGGAGTTCTGATACCGAAGAACAAAGGTCAATAAAATTAAAAAAAGAGGCCTATATACTCAGCTAGATTACCCGAAGAGGAATCTAAGCGTCCTATGCATATAGCAACAAATACACTAAGCTGAACACTCCTGGCAGAAAAAAAAAAAATTTGGGGGGAACAAGTAAATCATAAACTTCTTTATTGAGAAAGTGATTGGTGGTATGTAGGATTGATGGTGCAAAAAACAAGGACAGTATGTTAAAGTGAGGATCCTACAACTATAAACAGTCCTACATTTGCAAATAGCCTTCTTCATTTGCAAATTCAGGACTGTGAGTTGTAGGGTCCTACCAAACCTCACATCAACATACTGTACCTTGTTTCCTTGCTCTTTGCACCACCAATCCTACATCCCACCAATCACTTTCTCGATAGAGAAGTTTTTGATTTACGTGTTGCATATTGCTAGGCAACCGAGAATTTTCATCGATAATGAATTGCACCTGCTTGGGTCATTTCACGGCATTTCATCACCAGATAACAACTGTAGGTCTTATTTGTATAAAAGGGCACGTTTGGAAATAAAATGCTACTTTTTGAAGCCAATCTCGTCTTCTTACGACGTTCCTGTCGCGAGTTATACGTGATGAACGGAAGACGAAGATCAAAAATTAAATGGCGGAATTTTGGTACCGATCGCGACTTGTAACTCCACCACTGTTTAGCGAAGCTCACGTTATATGTGCATATCTGTCATGTTAATTTGTGATGGATTATGGCGAGTCTAGGCAACGCTTCGTTACCGTTTTAAAGCGCTCGATCGAAAACCAAGCCCTCGAAAGCCACCAATTCTAGTGGGTCCTGATATTTTTTGTGATAAAATTAATTATTTACTATCACTGATTCCTAGCTGGTCATTAGGCAAACCAGTTGCATATGACCTTACTGTCACATCACCTCTCAATGCTGAAATAATTTCCGAAGCGAGTGTCACAGCTGGGTCTGCAGCTTATCAGCCTTATACAGCAAAACAGAGAAAGCAGGTTATAAATGACCCCAAGTGCAATGAGTTGGGTTGGGTTTGTATCCCCCTTGCAGTAGAACTTTATGGGTGTTGTCTCGAGATCGGAAGCTAGGCAAACTGTATCTCGGCTAGCTTCTCAGCTGCGTTGTTCCAAATCCCAGGCTATCACCCTACTCTATGGCAATCTTAGCATAACTCTGGTACAGGCAAATGCTAGAGTTCTGCTGCCAAGGTGTGCAGGCTGTAAGGATGGTCCAGGCGATGATTTCTTAGAATACTTAGGTTTTCACATTTCTATAATTGCTCTATATCCATCTACATGTTTATTATTTATATATACAATTACTATCCCATATAAAATAATGAAATTGATAGGCAAATATTTGGACTAGTCAGCATTAAAATCACCATCTCAGCCCAATCATATAATATTGATTTAGGGCAAATGGTATCTTTTACGCACGATTTTATCATCTCTACTATGTGTGCTATTAACTACATATTACACTGTAGCCGGTAAGTTACTCTATTGCGTGTATGATTTAATATTGATTTCATTTTTGCATACTCATATATCTTTCTGCTATTTAACTGTGCAACACTACAGCAAATACATGTAAGTGTCAGTGTTTTTAACCATGTTGTAAATTGTATATCAGTACTGTTTGTTGCTGAGATTGTACCCCCAGTTTGTACATTCATCAATTGTGACATATGTTTGTGAAAAATGTTGATACTCTTTCTCTTCAGCTATTGTCCAAACTTGTCAGTACAACTACACAATTGGTACAAACCTTCCAGTCATTGTAACACAGACAGACCCAGTGTGTCTGATATGCTCCAAAATCTCCAATACTATGTGGGCCATTGGAGCAGATATCATGCCAGCCAATCCTGCTGCACCTTACATACTATATGTGCCATCTCCTGCCACCACATTCTTGGGAGGCCCAACTGTAGCCTGCTATGCAGCTGAACCAGCTAACACTATTTCAAGTACAGGTATTGCTAAATCACTGAGGCCTTTGCCTGCATGCTATTGAGCTAACTTTGTGTTTCCACTGCAGTGTACATAGCAGCTCCTGTACTCCCTCAGGGTGTGACCTATGTGAAGGAAACAGGTGCATTCAACCTTGACTGTAGCAATGTGATCACTGCGAGTGCTTCAGCAATCCAGTTATTTGGTCAAACATGGCTAGGCAATGTTAATGGACAGGTGTACACTGTATCACAAAGATCAACCTACTTTCAATCATATACACCCTTCAATATTTCTGGCAACTATACATGTGTGACAAAGCTAGTACCTAATGCCTATGGAGTGACCAATGTGACCAGTACTGCTGTCCAGGTGGTGGTCTATAGTAAGTGTCTTCCTTACATTTTAATGAATGGGTTATTTGTGTTTCTTTTGCCCCTAGGAGCCCCTGCCGTATGGAATTGCGTATCACTGAATGGCTTATTAACTGCTAATGGGCAAATAACCTGTTCCATTGGAGGCATCCCTGTCCCTAGCATTACTTGGAAATCTCCAAATGGGAATGTTCTTGTCTCCCAGTCTCGATACTCTATTAGTTCTAATGGATCCTCCACAACCCTCACTATATCATCCCTTGTTCCTGTGGATGCTGGTACATACACAATCAATGCCTCCAATGTAGGGGCATGGTCTGCATCATCTGTCACTCTGTCAGTATACTGTAAGTATGTAAATGTATGCATAAGAATGTAAAATATTACTGTGTGGTTCAGATAAGGGATAATGAGGGTGAGTTCAGTAGAATGGTAAGATTGCATTAAAATGGATGGTAAGACTTGAGGTATGCATCATACATCTGCATAGGCACATATATTGCATGAGAAGGATGCCTGCCGCGTGCACATGCATATATGTTTGGTGAGCCACGAATTGGTAACCAAGTTTAATTTATAATCCAAGGCTGCACAATCACATGTACAATCAAGCTGTCACAATTGATATCGATAATATTGCAAAACACAACACTTTTAAATGGTCATCATGATATTAACTCATATGAAATACTGAGTACCACTTTTGTAGAACATTGTAATTGTACTGAAAGGGACAAATTCATTTTTGTTTTATTATCACTCTTGTTTTGACATCCCTTCTTATACCACTGGTGTCTTCAAATGAATATCACAGCAACAGATCAGTCTAGGGTAGTGGGTTGGTTATTCATAATTAGTGTCAGAGTTGCGAACTGTACACATGCTCCCCCCTCCCTCCTTCTTGAAAATTGAGTGATTGGGTTGTGAATTAGGATGCTACATTGTATATTGTCCTCATTTTGACCACATTCATTTAAGTTGCATCATGTTTCCCTCAGCCCCACCAACCATACAGTCCCCTCAACCCATTGTCTATGGTGTCCAAGGTTACAATGTGCAGTTGAACTGTACCTTTGGTGGCTCCCCTCTCCCTACCATCACCTGGACCTCTCCTAATGGACGTGTTCTCACCTCCCAGTTACATTTCTCAGTCCAGTCTACCAATACCTCTACATTGCTTACCATATCAGTCTTAGGCTTGGGGGACAGTGGTACATATACCTGTAATGCCACTAACTCCATTGGAGTGTCCTCTGTCTCCATCCAGCTCATTGTTCACAGTAAGTTGGTGAACAATGTGCTTACTATTATTTGCATGCTGCAATACATAATATGAAATTTGGCTTCCATACCTTGCGACATACTCACCATGCCAATAGATTAGAGAAATGAAATAAAATATGTATATATCTAATAATCCATTGATATTGCAAATCATAAGATATAGCCTGTGAGCAGGTATGTGAAAATTTCAAAATGTTATATTAACTCATATAAAATACTGAGTACCACTTCTGTAGAACATTGCCTTGTAATTGTACTGAAAGGGACAAATCCATTTTGTTTTATTATCACTCTTGTTTTGACATGCTCTTCTTATACCACTGGTGCCTTCAAATGAATATCATAGCAGCAGATCAGTCTAGGGTAGGGGGTTGGTAAAGATATTCATAATTAGGGTAAGAGTTGCGAACTGTACACATACTCCCCCCCCCCCCCCTCCCCCCCTCCTTCTTGAAAAGATTGTAATTGAGTGATTGGGTTGTGAATTAGGATGCTACATTGTATATTGTCCTCATTTTGATCACATTCATTTAAGTTGCATCATGTTTCCCTCAGCCCCACCAACCATACAGTCCCCTCAACCCATTGTCTATGGTGTCCAAGGTGACAATGTGCAGTTGAACTGTACCTTTGGTGGCTCCCCTCTCCCTACCATCATCTGGACCTCTCCCAATGGAAGTGTTCTCACCTCCCAGTTACATTTCATGGTCCAGTCTACCAATACCTCTACATTACTTACCATATCAGGTTTAGGCTTGGGGGACAGTGGATCATACACCTGTAATGCCACTAACTCCATTGGAATGTCCTCTGCCTCCATCCAGCTCATTGTTCACAGTAAGTTGGTGAACAATGTGCTTACTATTATTTGCATGCTGTAATACATAATATGAAATTTGGCTTCCATACCTTGCGACATACTCACCATGCCAATAGATTAGAGAAATGAAATAAAATATGTATATATCTAATAATCCATTGATATTGGTAATCATAAGATGTAACCTGTGAGCAGGTATGTGAAAATTTCAAATTGTTTCAAATTATTTTGAGGGATACTTCCAAGATGTTCATGATTAATTAGTAGTATCTACATAATACACATATACATTACAAACAAAAGGACTAATATTACAATAAGTTCTATGGATCTTCCACAGATGACCCTGCTCGAGGCAGGAGTGCCCGTGCGTTGGCTTGTATCAAAGTCAGGCTAAGCCTGCCATACAATAGACAGGTAGCTTGGGACTTGGAGCAATGAAGTATTTATTTATTTATTTATATATTTATTTATATACACTTAGGCTATATAAATGCAGGTACATTACCCATATACATTACAAACAAAAGGGCTAATATTACATTAAGTTCTATGGATCTTCCACATATGACCCTGATTGAGACAGGAACACCCATGCATTGGCTCACATCAAAGTCAGGCTAAGCATGCCATACAATAGACAGGTAGCATGGGACTTGGGAGCAATTTCCCCTGGTGGCTAGGCGAGAGGCAATTAAGGTGTGATAGTCAGATCTAGAGCTGCTGGTTTGCCCAAATCCCAATGAGTGATAAGGATGTCAGCTGGCTGTGTTCTATGTCCTTCATGCCCCAAGCCACTTCCTGCTTCAACTTGAGGACCCAAACAGGCCTGTCGGCAAGATTCTAAGAGGACATCCCTGAGCCTGTTGTGCTGCGTCACCACATTTATCTCCTCCGTGCTTGCATGTTAAGGCATAGTGGCCTAAAGGGTCCAAGGCATGGGATGGGCAAAAAGAGCAAACAGGAATATCAGTAACAGCAATGCCCAACCACCACTTTACAGCAGTCTGAAACTCAGCAAATTTTTTTTATTTTTTTTAATTTCCATGATGTATTTATTTATGTTGCTTGGTTTCAAATTGCTAATGGCATATGAACAATACTCGTAGCTATAGATAAGCATAGAAAATAGCATTCTTTAAGGACCAGTTCAGTATTTGGTGTAGGAACGGCTATTGTTGATTTTGTTGTTTGGCAGCGTATTACGTTTTGCCGGAATTGAATGGTCACATGCAGCCTATGAGGTAGCCACATAGAACCTTAATGTAAATGTTTATAAGCTTTGCTGGACGACATGCGAAGGGATTTTGTAAGTTCAATGGACGTTAAGAACCATGATGAATTTCTTTTTGGTTTAAGGGTGGAACGAATACAGACAAAAGATAACTTACATTCTCAAAGGAGAAAAATGTGATACAAACAAACTTGACTGTCGTTGCTGAAAAAATAGTCCTGAAAGCATCTACCTGCAAGGAATGATTACAATTCAAAAAAGATTGGTTCATCCATGCCAATTTAATTCAATATTTGTCATTCGTCCCATGCCTTAATCATTATGAGTTGCACACCTGGACCACAACCATATATTCACACCCATACCATTGAGATATCAGGAGTACAATGATTATGAAGAATTTGAAATTTGCTACCTCGAAATGTAAAATGATATGCTGTATACAGTCCCTGATAATTTGTCTACAAAGGTGATGCTATATGCTATCTTTTACCATCCAGCATCCATCGTTGCTTGCTTGCATGCATGCAGCATCTGAAGTGTAGGTGTTCTCCAGGTGTAGTAAATGTGGGTAGTAATTTGTTGCATGACTACCTATTCAAAAAACACTTTTGCAGTGTTTAAAGTGAGCAATTAAAGTGGTCTATTCCAACAATCACTGACCATTGTTATAGATGGTGATTCTTAATAGAGGTCTGTTTCAATCAATTTTGGTGGGATGGCATCCCTTTCGTTTGTGATTCCAAACCTGCACAATTCAATCACCTGCATGAATTATAAGAAACGTCATAACTTTCAGTGCATTAAAAGTAAATTTGCATCCATGTGTGTCTGTGTGTGTGCACAGATATATGTTATTGAGAGAAAATATGTCACAATTACTGCATATGTTTTAATTTCTATTTACAATTTCGTTCCATATTACTTTTGATTTATAAAATTTACAGCTACTGATGTGTAATTGATCAATGCTCACAGTAATCATTTCCAACACCATAATTCATACTATCCTGGGGTGCTGAATTCTCCCACACTGTCACTGAGCAAACCCACAGATATTCAATTACACATGACCATGAAATGATTTATCAGAGTAAAAAGGTTGGGATATATCTACTGTTACTCATTTCGAGTGCTCATTAATATTTTATTTATGATTCAATTCTCTAATAGAAGGATCAAATTTGATTGTAATAGTTTAAAAAACAAAATAGTATTCCGTTGGTCATATCTCCATTGTGTTATAATTTACATATGAATAAAAAGGCTAAATGAGGAAAGAAATTCGGTAATGCATGCAAAACATAGTGCATTCTTTCTAGTGTGTACTCATTGGTGCAGTGCATGAGAACTCTGCTTTATAAAAGTTTTTGATGATGGAGCATCAGGAATGTTAGCTTAATTTTAAATATATATTTGTGTACAGATTAGTAATGTGTATTTTATATTCACCTCCTCCTTTACAACATTGTACAATGCACATGAAGACTCACGCATCCAAGTATCACCAAGTCTGACTGAAACTGAGATAATTGTGCCTACCATTGCTAATACAAATGATTGCAAAAGTGATAATGCAATTGGTTAGTTGCTTGCTGTCATTGTTAACATCGTAGTGCTCTCATCTATCCCTGTGTGTTCACATTATAATTTTAGGTGTAGGACTCATAAGTGGAGCTGCCGTTATAATTGTGCTGTCTCTTGTAATAACTATAATAGTAGCCATAACATGTTCTCTTGTGAAGCGAAAAGCACGTAAGTTAATTGCTGTTCCCATGGAAAACGTCGAATTGGAAGAGAACAACGCATACGAAAAGGTCAATAAAAGAACAAGCTTGGATATGAAGCATATGGAATCATGTTGTGCATATGGAGTTGTTAAATAGTTTAGAGAATGTGTAGACTCATAGAAGTATAGAGTGTGAAGTGTGTCTCAAGATGAAAACAGTAAACAAACCTTAGGTATGTAATTTAAATTATGGATTCAAAGTGTAATGAAAGTGCTGCATTATGCTGCCAACAAGTATGGCGTGGGAATTGAGCCAAAAGTGCCTTCATATCTACCGCACTGTAAGTAAAATCACGTGTTAGCCGTTCCGGTTCTGAGAGGTCCTACAACGCAGATTACTCGAGATACGTTACACGCGAGGCAAGGTAAAGTTCTTTCTCAACAGTAATGAAAAATCACATGGTATACAATGACATCATTATTATTCATATAGGAATAAATCTCCAACACACTCCCCACCTTGGCCAACTCAATGGCCAACACAGTGAAATACATGAAAATAAATACAAATTACTAACTAGAAAATTTGCAGTTCATTCCTGAAATAGTTTGTGCAAGAATATTAATATATCTAACTTGGGCAGCAGCAGATCTCGTTGGTCTAGAAGTGTTGACAACCTGTTGCTGAACATTTAAATCATTCTTGGCATTGTCATGATCATCAAGTGTAGTGTGGAGTGGAGAAGCTATCTCCAATGGGTATATATACAGATGCTGTATCTGCCTATCCAATGCTGATGTTCTGCCATTCTTGTTAACACAAACATTAGCAGCTTTTGTTTGTCCATCAGTTCCTACAATCAGTTGCTCAACTATCCCAAGCTTACAACAGCTGCGTGGCTGATCATCTGAGTGAACCAAGACTATGTCTCTTTTGGACAGCTGTGGCTCTCCATTGCTGTGAAAATGTCAGTGAGCTTCATGCAACTTTAGCAAAATCTGATACTCCTGCCTCCATCTCATCCAAAATGCATTTAATATTAATGATTAATTGATGTTGGTTGGCAAACCCCTGAAAGCCAACTTCTTCATCACTAACAAGGTGGTCTGGAGGGCTCATAAGTTGCCTGCCAACAAGCAGGTGTGAAGGAGTTAACGGTTCTTCAAAATCATTGGCAGAAATATAGGTAAGTGGCCTTGAATTCAGCACCATCTCTGCCTCAATGAAAGCTGTCAGCAGTTTGTCATAGGAGAGCTTAGCTTGACCTAAAGCCTTCCGCAAACATCGTTTGGTTGATCTCACTAGCCGCTTAAACAACCCTCCACACCTTGGGACCTTCAGGACATTGAATCTCCAGCTGATCCCCATCCCTTCACAATTTTTCTGTACTTCTGCACTGGACAGCACAACGTTTCTCTTGGCTGGTTCCAATTTTCTGGCTTGTTCAGCTAATTCAACCAAATAAAACACAATCTGATCGGAGGAAACATGCCAATTTATTTCCAGAACCTTCTGTTCACCCTCCTTCTGTCCTTGACCACCACCAAGTGTCCTTTGTGAAGATGTCCACTGGGTTTGAAAGTAACTGGATTATTGAGATGCACTGCTTCTTCAGAGTCAGTTCTACATCAGTACGTGGCTTGCAAGCCTCTTGAATTAGTTGTAAACTTTCGTAAGTTAAAGGCACCATGGCCAGTTTTCAATAATCCTTAGTACCTGGTTATACGTATAGTTGGTAAGCTTTTTCATCTGATGGATCGCAGCACCCTTGAAACAAAGTCCCGTGTGGCATTCAGCAAGAAGGGACTAACATTGACACCAAATACCACGACATTTGGGTCTTCCTTGGTTGGATCGTCTACCCACAAGAAGCGAAGGAATTCCCTCCACTGAGATCATTAGAAACGCCTTTTCTTTGTCAGCTGTCACTGCAACTCTGTGCACTAAGAAGTACGTCAATTTGTGTCCAGGATTGAGACAGTAATAAACGATTTCACGCCGAAATACGCCTATATAGGCGTAAAATTTAATTTAATTTGTGGGTTGTGCCGGAATACGCCTATATAGGTGTACAGCTGCCTCTCTCTGTTTTTCAGTTTTGTTTACGACTCGTAGGAGGTTGATTGGAAACTTCGTTGAATGGAAATACTCTAAAATGGTCTGGCTATCTAATACCACGTTCACAAGACGATGGCACCCCAAGTTAAAATGGCTAGATGGTGACAAGCCTGCAGCAACCTTGTTCAACCATGTAACAAGGTTGTACGAACCATATAAACAAGCTTTTTTCCCAGCAGTGAGCTTGTTACAACCTGTTGCAAAGTAGACCAAATTAAAGGGGGGGATTTTGTACTTTAATTACAAGTCTTGAATGCCACAAGGTAAACAACTATCCTTTTTTGATCTTACATGTATCTTCAAGAAGCATTTTACAGAAGTCAAAAATAAAGAAACACTCCATTCTAAATTGCTAAGTGCAACAAAAAACAATGCAATGATTACATGTAAGTTGGCCCAGGCACAAGCATGAAAGTGGGAGGTTTAGATAGCTAAGTTAAAAAGAAGATTAATAATACACTACTATGGTTGTGTTCTCACCCACCAGATTGCTAGATGAACAAGATAAGATGGTAAAATTCTGCATAACACAGGTCTGGTATGCCAGACATAAAGTTCAGAATCAGAAGAAGTACTGAAAAAAAAGTTGTGGAAAAGGAAGATAATTTCTTGAACTTTCACCTCATCAAATAATTACAATGTTAATCGTTTTGTCAGATATATCCTCCACACTTGGTCTGTACATGTACTTCAAACATCTTTGGTATGTGAATGAATAGAATGTATTCTGTAATGGGCATGTAATTTTTGTGAATCCTTTTACAAAGCCAAATTCCTATAGTCATTGTAACCTAATGGAAAGCTGATGAAGTTAAAGAAGATGGGGAGAACGTTACAATAAGTGACTGAATACATGAATGTGCTTGTACATGTATTGTACATAGTGTCTGCTTTGCATTTAATATTGTACTAGCAGTTTGATTTTATTTATATCAGTTAGTACCATAATTCTAATCACTCAGTCCATACAGTGGTGTTCACCGAAAGAGGGGAAACATGCATGCAATAATGCACATTTTTAATAATATCTCATGAATGGTATACAATTTATCATGCCAATTACATTTTTAGATTGAACATCTACTTCTGAATAGAGTGCATTCACTTTAATTTAATTATAGCTTGTAAACAAAACAATGCACCATAGTAAACAACTGCTGGTCGGGTTGGATGTTCAAGGCTATAACTCCTCTATTCTTTGCAGTTAAGCTACCAAATTTTTTTTGCATGTACTCAATACAGGTAAGTACCTATAGTGTTGTGTTGAGCTCTTATAAGTCTCACTCGCTGTGGAGATCAGTAGTATAGGAAAGTATCATCTCTGGGGTATCCATATAATTTTTTGGCAGCTTGCGATGGGCATTGAACAATCCATGAAAAAGCTTTACATTCAAAGCCATTTTTCACCCGTTTTTAGGATTTCTCCATATATTCTATCAAGTATTCTACATGCAGTACAGCAGACAATTCCCTTTGTTTGTTTGCTTCATTGTGTTGTTAACATTTAAGCTAATACATAGAGGTGTCCATTGTAAATTTGTTATGTTTATATACAAACACTGAAAAGAGGAAAAGGAAACATATCCTGTAAACAACATTGCACCTATAGCTGGTCAGTATATAGGGTTTAATGTAGGGTTTAAAGTAGGGTTGTCAATCAGGTGATCATAAGTTGATTTGGTGTGTCTATTGGTGTACTAGGGTCACACCGCAAAATAGGTGGCCTTCGCACCTTTCTATTTGCTGTTTGGGTTAGCAGTTAGGGCCTTAACATGGCATCAATATTTGAGCAGTGCATACTTGGCGTAAGATCTGAATTCAAACACACTCCAAGATCTCTTATAGATGATGTAAAGGAATACCAGAAAGTGAGTAAGGTGAAGTAGGCTCATAACCATGAGAACCAAAGGAAATGACAGAGCACTTGGTATAAGCAACAGACAGTTGCCATGTCTGGGACCATGCATGAACAGAATTGATTTAAGGATTGCATAAGTGGTGTATTTTGATTTTCAGTATAACCAAGATACAGTTTAGTATCATCAGCAAAGATTTTAATGCCAGCTGGAGATTGGACATGGTTAGGAAGGTCATTGACATATATCAGAAACAAGAGAGGGCCAAGGACAGAACCCTGAGGTACACCACTGGTGATGGATTTAGGAGATGATACATCAAGTCCTATACATATATACGCATTGTGTGCGGTCGTTTAAAAAGGCTCTTATCCACTGAAGCAAGTTTGATTTGACCAGTTTCATTCTAACGATGTGTCTCTCCTTGTGCGTCTATATAAGGTGTATACGTTCGTCCCCTTCTGGAAAGTAATACCCAAGTTTGGAATCCCTGGTTCCATAAAGATATTCAATGTATTGAACGCGCGTTCAGAGATTTTGCACTCGAGCCATATTCAAACGTGCTGGTATACCATATATGGACTATGATGATCGCATTGCGAACATGGGTTTACAGTCCTTAGAGTACAGGAGAGTCTTCTACGACCTTGTCATGTGCTACAAGATATATTATAACCTGGTTGATTTACCTTTTGAGAGTTTTTTCACCAAACCGGGTAGGTCTTATTCCATCCGAGGTCATCCTTGTATCCTGCGATCCAAATATTTACCCCGTCATGCATTCCGAGCGCATTTTTTCACTGAACGTGTGATACCTATATGGAACCACTTACCCCATGATGTTGTCACTTCATTGAACATTACAGTTTTTCGTACCCGACTTAGATCTGTTGACCTATCACCCTTTTGTATGTTATATCCCTTTCCATGTTTAGGCAGTTTGTAAGTGCACGTACACATTGTGCCACTACTTGCCTTTTTGCATATGTACATGTGTTTACCGTAGAATCCCTATTACAACCCCCCCCCCCTCCGCCCCCAACGCGAGAGATTGAAAACAATGGGTACTTTTTTAAATCACCGTATCTCAGTAACCATTTGCGCTTGCGTAAATGGTTACTGAGATACGGTGATTTTTAAAAAGTACCCATTTTTTTCAATCTCTCGCGTTGGGGGCGGAGGGAGGGGGTGTAATAGGGATTCATGGTATATGTATGCAATCAATCAAATCTATCAAATCAAAAAAAAAAATCTATATCTGCTCATATCGCAATATAGACAATAGACCCTTCCCTTTACGAGGTACTCCCGACGTGACATCACTAATCAACGTACTTAACGAAATGGGTTAAGTACGTTAATTAGTGATGTCACGTTCCGGAGTACTTCATAAAGTGAAGGGTCTATTAAGGATGAAGGTTATTTCGCGGCAACACTGATTGTGATTATCCAACCTTGTTTCCTTCCATTTTATACCCGGCACTATTGCCTTCAAATCCAATGTACCACCAACTTTCTCAGAGAGAATGTTTTTATATCTTGTATATTTGGTTTGGCGAGTAAATCAAACCTTAAACCAATATTATATTTGGTTTGCACATAAAACCATGAAACAAAGATTTGGTTTCAATCCTAAACCACATTTACACTCGACTCATCGAACCAAATTTTGGGTATCTGCATGCATGTGCATGTGCGTGCATGTGTGTCCTGTGTGTATGTGTGTGTGTGTCTGCATGTCTGTGTACATGTGCATGGGGAGAGGTGAATGGGTTACATAATATTACACAAGTGCACACACACACACATACACACATACACATACATGTATCACACAACCAATTTTTACGTGTACACAAGTCTACACACACAACACACACGTGTATCACACATCCAAATTGTACACACCAGTGCACACACACGTACCAGTTGTGTTTTGTGTGTGCGCTTGTGTGTGTGTGTTGTGTGAGTGTTTGTGTGTGTGTGTGTTGTGTGTGTGTTGTATGTGTGCTGTATGTTGTAGTGTGTTGTGTAAGTGTGTGTGTGTGTGTGCGTGTTGTGTGCTTGTGTTGTGTGTGTATGTGTGTGTGTGTACTGGTGAATAAGTATGTGTATGGGGGGAATTGGTTGCGGTGTGTGTGCACTTGTGTGTACAAATTGTTTGTGTGATACATTTGTGTGTATGTGTGTATGTGTGTGTGTGTACATGTGCATGGGTAAAGGGGATTTGGTTGCATGATACACTTTATGTACTGGTGAATAAGTGTATGTGAGTGTGTGTGTGAGTGTGCACCTGTGTGTACACGTGTGTACAATCATGTACATGGGGAGGCGTGAATTAACCGGTTGCATAATATTACACTGTATGTACCGGACGCTGAATAAGTGTACATGTATGTGTGTGTGTGTGTGTGTGTGTGTGTGTGTGTGTGTGTGTGTGTGTGTGTGTGTGTGTGTGTGTGTGTGTGTGTGTGTGTGTGTGTGTGTGTGTGTGTGTGTGTGTGTGTGTGTATTGGTGAATAAGTATGTGTGTGGGGGGAATTGGTTGTGGTGTGTGTGCACTTGTGTGTACAAATTGGTTGCGTGATACATGTGTGTATGTGTGTGTGCATGGGTAGAGGGGAATTGGTTGCATGATACACTTTATGTACTGGAGAATATGTATATGTGAGTGTGTGTGTTATGTGTGTGTGAGTGTGCGAGTGAGTGTATGTGTGAGTGTGAGTGTATGTGTGAGTATGAGTGTATGTGTGTGTGTGTGTGTGCTTGTGTGCGTGTTAAATACAAGTGGTGCATGTACCTGTGGAAAAGTATTTACTGAGCCTTTGACCATGTGTGTGTGTAATGTGTCTGAGGAGAGGGGAATCGCTAAATATTGTACATGTGTACATGTATATGTATACTGGTATAAAAGTATATGATTCATGTGAATTCTTTCTCTCTATATCCAGCATGTTTGCCAGTGGAGACTATACATGTACATATAGAGGCCTGTTCATCGTTGGAACTTCTATATAAAAGTGTATACATGTATGCATTGCCAGATGTATCATATATGTGTGTATGTCTACACTGCTTGGAGTTAATTCGTTGCGCGCTGAACGCGGAGTGGACCCTACAATCCAAAAGTAAGGGCGAAAGAGAACTCAAGATACGTTGGAGTGCATGTCTGCGCGGTCTCTCCGCTTTTAGGAGTGCTACCTATACGCATTCAGTGAAAACAAGGAATTTTGTTTATAGCAGAGCCTACTCAGTAGTACATGTAGTCATTCTAAAACAGTGAAAACAAGGGATTTCGTTTATTCAATTTAGAAGCTAGCTAGGTCATATTTGCTTACCCAAGTAAAGGTGATCCCAAATCTAGTGCGAGCAACATGTTGCATACATACGTAAATATGTATGTAAATATGTTTGTTCCTTTACGTACGCGGTAAATGTATTGTAAATATTAGCGTAAAACTTATAAATGTTTACGTCCGCGTAAATGCGAGCGTAAATATGATGTTTCACGTTTGCAATAAATTTACTCATAGCGTTCAGAGGTAGTAATGTCCAGTGCGCTCAGTCTAAAACTTCTCAGTTTTCTAAATATGCATACACGCGAATATAATTTTTCGTTTACCATGTCCTATGCATGTAGTTCTAGCTGTACTTATATGCGGCATTCGGCAAAACTGACATTGCAAGACGGATATAAATACGCCGCGCAGCATGCATCCCTCACACTCCACACTTCAAGAACACCGCATATGCATCCATTAGGGTTTAGCTTGGTGCTGGTCTGCACGGCTTTGTGCACGTGGACGGTAAGTGGCCTTAAGATAGGCGCTTTCAACATCCAAGTATTTGGAGAAACAAAAGCTCAAAATCTAGACGTGATGAAAGTTATTACCGAGGTGAGATTTAGTCTACATTTCCAGCCTTACGAAGAGTGTATTTAGCATATATCATTGCAGCCCCGCGCCGGTGATTACGTATTTACCGCATTTATATTTCATGCATGCAGATCGTAGAACGTTACGACGTCTTGCTCATACAAGAAATCAGGGATAAACATGATATTGCGGTTCAAACACTACTTAAATACCTCAATAGGTAAGTATGAAGTCATATAATACGCATTAGGATGTTCCTCTCCTAGGAGATATCGGGGCCGTTACAAGGCTAAAGTCAGAGCTCGGCTGGGGAGCACGGATTGTAAAGAACAATATGCATTCATTTACAGGTACCAAACACTATACCTATAAATCATATAGCGTACTGAAATCTCGCTTCTGATTATACTCACACTGATCAGAAGTAGGATTCAGCTTATTCGGGTATTTGCAAAAACGTATCCGTTCGAATAGTAAATTGACATAGCAAGGAAGAATCGATTATTGGATTTTTTCTATTAGAAATAACCAGTTTGTGCATACGTATTCTTGTTTCTATAACAACATCGGGATACATATTACGATATGCGATAATAATTATAGTTCTTATTCACGGCTGTTGGATATTAGGTCTCGTGCTTGCATGGAGATAGGCAACTGAACCCTAGTAACCGCATGGCAACGGAATGTGGTTTATCGGTATATATCCTTTATCCGTACAACGTAAGCTCGCTCACTATGAATTGATACATGCATCAGCCAGGCGTCCTTCGAGGACTAAAACAGTATGTTTCAACTTTGTTGTATTTTATTACATTCGCGAGAAGAGAGCGCCGAGACTAAATGCGCTTTAATCGGGCCAAAATAGGTTTTTCAATTTCGCCCGGCCAAATGAAAAAACTCTTTTAGAAACGTGTACTCAAGAGACTGCTGTATTTGGTTCCGTTTAGTGTGTAACGGGCAAGTTTTTACGTAGCGAAGTGGTCCTCTCATAATGTATACGTGCGAAACACACATAGGTCCTACTGGTACACGCGTGGAAAACATAAATCACACAATATTCTTTGCATTTTCTTTTTCGGCTTAGCTTTTCTGGCCTCAAAGACTCCAGTTTGGAAACACACTCAGGTGTAGCTCGACCTTCGCGTATATAGGCGAAGGTCGGGCTACGCCTATGTAATTTGCTAGCCATACTGCTGCCATATGTCCTGTACAACTGATTGAATAGGTTGTGCATGTGCTCTGTACATGTTCCCCCATCAACCCAAAGCATTCATGATTGCACATGTCCACCCATATGCATGGTGTCGAGTAGGTGCATGTTTGCTGTCCTTTTCATGCCAGGAAAAGCATGGTCTAAGTAAGAATTCTTGTATGGAATCTGCTGTAAAAAGAAATAAAGGCCATCATATGTTATCATGTTGTGAATGGTAATGGATTAATATTTATGATGTTGTAGCCAGTTGTATGGCTTTACCATACACCTGTATGCAATTTGTTTACTGCTGCTTCTTGTACTTGCACGCTATACAGGGAAATCAAACAGTGCCATTACGTATGTCTATTGCAAAGCATGTCAGATAAGAGCTCCATTGAAGAGGCAGCACGGGTATATTTTGTTTGAGACTCTCGTTTTCCACACTTATATATCTTAAACAGTTCAGTAATGACCACATATTT
The DNA here is from genome assembly GCA_949361645.1 of Spongilla lacustris. Taxonomy (NCBI): domain Eukaryota; kingdom Metazoa; phylum Porifera; class Demospongiae; order Spongillida; family Spongillidae; genus Spongilla; species Spongilla lacustris. Next base: position 3,915,848 of record OX442415.1, read on the forward strand.
TCTGACAGAACTTCTGGACATGACGTCCATTGCGTGTTTCCCGGCCGATTGTCGTTGTGTGTCAAATTTATACATATGGGTGTGGCACGTGCACTATTCATTAGTTACATGGTCCCGAGTAACCGTGCCGTTCTTTCACCAGCAGTAAACGCAAAGGTGATCGCATTTTGAGTAGGAGAAATTTTTTAAACCATCTACCCGGCGCGTTTCGAGAAAAATCGGTTTCCGCCTGAGCACTTATTGAAGACGATATAAGGCGTGCCTTCAGTAGTCACATGCATGCGCGGCAATTATGGGCCAGAAAAGAACGTACTTTGACTGTGCGCATCATTCTTTTTAAGTACAAAATTGGTTGTGGAATAGGTTAAAATTATAATGGTTGTGTGTATTGATTTGGTAGTGGCAAACAGCGCCTCTGGACGTAAACCACAAAATAAATAGCTTCTCTAGGATCCCAAACACCAAAATACCGTAATGTTCGAATGTGTTCTAATTAGCAACCTAATGTCCAGCTGGAAACAGTCGTGATTTTGAAGCGTAACATTAACGTCACTGTTTAATTTACTATTTATATACTAATGGGGGACGAGATCCGATGCATTCAGTAACTATACCCCGGTAAGAAAGTGCGATCACGGCGATATCAGCTCAGAGAGATTGGTGCAGAAAACAAACTCGTTGCGAAATGTATACTAAGCAAACTCGCTTTGATTTGTAGCTGGAGCTGTCCGTCGTCATGTCGTGAAGGAGACCTGTGGGACTGCCCGTATACATGTGAAATATACATGTATAGTCAAGCCGTTTTTTCTCCTTGGCATACATGTGAAACCCAAAAACGCCTATAAGGAAATCGACAGTCTTTTTTCGGCCTTCGATTACGTTCAGACACATTATGGGACCAAAAGGGGCATGATCCTTGGAGACTTCAATGCGGGATGTAACTACTTAACCAATGCTAAATACGATGAACTCGTGAATAAACACAGAGAAGAATTTGTGTGGTTATTGGATCCACGCACAATGACCAACGTGAGAGAGACGTGTCCTTATGACAAGTATGTCAATTAATCTGATAATTGTATAACTGAATAAGCTAATCATGTTGCAGAATAGTGGCTCACAGGCTCATGCTTCGTTCAGTGGCTATAGGCACAGCAAGAGTATTTGAATTTGAGCGCGACATGAACAAGGTATGTATGGCTCAGGCTTTATAAGTATCTCCGTTACAATTTATATTTATACATGTATAGGCCTTAAAAATCAGCGACCATTTTCCTGTTGAAGTTGACATTGAATAAAGCCACATTTATTACTCATTTGTAGGAGAACTCGCTAAAAGTGTTATAATGCTATATGCATATGCATCGTACTCTTGGAGTACTGTTTTGTTTTTGCTGCCATAATTTTGTAGTGCCTTTTCAATACTTGGGTTCACTTTTCCTGTTATAACGTCTGTAATCAAGGATATAAAACTCTGAACTCCAATTAGAATCATTTTCACCAATGAAAATCATGGCAAAATAATTATTGTTAATCAGTAACAAGCTTATTTCTAACTGAGCTAAAAAGATCTTGCTCACCCAATTCAAAATATGGACATTAATGATAGGTCAAGTGTAGAGTTTAGCATCACCTAACCTTCAAAAACAAGTATGAGAGTGCTCAGTTACCTCTGCACAAATGAAGTTGGGGCCTAGGCTTCTTATTTATTTGAGGCTGTGTGACTTGCATGTATTGCAAACTTTTGCTCGCCAAACTCACTTTCAAGACATTAAAATATAGAGCTCTTTGACATCAATTAATAATGTGGTTTGCTACTTTTTTTTTCTCTGATGAGTCAAAGATGCAGATGCAGGCCTGTACTGCAGCCTCCTTTTAAATTACAGACAACCTTGTTTGTTAAGATTGAAAACTATCAATTAAACTATCTATATAAATGGAAAGTCTCTTGGCCTTCATATAAATCCTGACCAGTTTCAAGCAGCCATCAAATGGTGGCTATAAGTTTTGATGCGGACAAAATGCTAGCTTGATCCCATATACATGTAGGTCATCATGCCATGATATGCATGCGTGCCGACTCGTACGTGGAGAAATGAGGAATTCTAACCCGCGGGGTTAACGACTGTTGTATCCACGGCACTGAAAATGTGTAGATCACAAAAATCGATTTTCACACAGAGAAATGGTGTGGGAACAAGTGCACGATATTTGAAAGGAAAACGTAGTACTGTCGCGAAGATGTGTTTTTTTTTTGTACAACGTGCAATTTTTATAGTGATAAAATTATAACCCCACAATCCCAATTTTGCTGGACACTGTCCCAAATATATATTTAATGTCGATGACAAAATACGTACGTAACTTCTTCAGCACGATAAATGTTCATAGCGGCCAAAACGTTGTACTACTACTTGAATCTAGCTGCTCGCGTTGTAGTGCGACCAAAATGCATCGTAGTCTCGTACCCGTAAATGCATCGTAGTATCGTACTCGTAAATGAGGTCGAATTTCATGGCACATTGGAATGCAATTAAAAAACCAAGTCACTCGCCAAAATCTACAGCTGCCTTTATATCGCTGTATGGGGTGAAACAGTGGCTTACAAATAGAACCAAAAATCGATCAGCCAAACGAATTTGCGCCGTGTTCGAAGTACTACATGTATGTTATAATGTTACGTGTTAGCAGTGGCGGATCCAGAAATTGGGACTTCCCCCCCCCCCCCCCCCCCCCCCCCTAATAGTACGCACTAAAAATGTAATTACAGATCGAGGCTGGGGAGCGACAGATCAAGAGCTCAGCCGCTATATGTTAAATGCGCCGATGCATTGCCGTTGATAGCACATGTACTGAACTCACCATTTATTCGTTTAGAAAATACTGCCTTTTTCAGATGGTCAAATGACAAGTGGGCGTTAATTGCTTTATTTTCCCCCACGGAAATAAATGAGCTTATGCTCGGTTTTTGGTACATTTCGAATTGCTCTCTAGAGGAAAATTGAATAACATAACATACGCTAAACAGCCGCCTACGTCCGACTTGTCTCCATGCAACAAAGTCATGCAGATGAGAACTGATCGGGATCTGGTCCACCAATGCTTTCGATTCTATCCAGATATCGAGCCTTTGCGTCTGGAGGCAAGCTATCTGCATACAAAGACAGCTTTGACATGTTTTACGTTAAAAGAGCCGAATACCCGAGCACCAATATGCATGGCGGATAATTGATTACGTCAACTAATATACCCACACAATAACCCAAAGATTCATTTTGAGAATAAACAATACACAAAAAGGAATTTTTGATAAAATAAATTAAATTCTTCCAGTATACTACATATGCATGAGCAATCTATAAAATAGAGTAGAGAGGTGCTCTCCATCATCCATCCCAAGTCCACTCCTGCACTTCAGTCCTCGTGAGCCCCTTAGGCACAAACTGGTTGCCCTTATGATACCAAAGGCCAGTCGGGCCCTAACATATCCACATGTTTGGGAATAGGGCTTTCCCATTTGTGAGCCAGGTTCTACGCGATGAAAGAGCTCTATTATTGAACGTACAGGTATGTACAGTTTTTACCTTGTTTGCTCCTATTGAAATCATTATATGGCACGTGGCGCCCCTTTCCGTATCAATGGGCCAATTTTTATCGCTACCATGTAGCCCATGGAGGTTTATAGGCCGAGTTCGTCTCTCAGGTATTAGAGGCATTGCGTTTTGGAGATTATAACCATTTTGTCGCGAAAAAGAGCTAGTTTTGTTGGCAGGCTTGTCGGGTCCAGCAAGGGATGGTCTGTAAATAAGCAATCCATGACATTCTACACAGTCGTTTATAAGCCGAGATTATAAATATGTAGGGCAGTATAGCCTTTGTTTGGTGGTATATAGCATCCCTAGTGTATGCGCGTTTCTTTATCTTTAACAGGCACTTTATATAACACTTAATACATATAGATCGAATGCCTAAAGTGAAAAAGTGTACGAAGAAATCCAGACAAAACTCTGGCGTTAGTGGCGTACACTGTTTGTCTCATCTAGCTCTGAAGCAGCCATAGCAATCATGAATAATTCATGCCAAACAAGGAGAGCGACACAAAATTTTTGCGGGTTTCCAAATAATATTCATGTAATGTTAACAATCCTTACCTCAAGGAACAACCACATCAAGGGGTTGTTATATAAACACTCAACCACATGGGGTTTGCTTTGGGGAGGGGGGCTGGTGCTACTTGCTAAAATTGAAATGTCTATCCTCTGGTTGCCTAATTATGGCCAATAAACGACAGGCCTGTCTCCACTGCGTGGGGTAGATGCTCTTCCTGACGACATGGTTGGACCCCATGATGCAATCATGGCATCATGTGGTGTGTCAGGGGCAGCACTTTCCGTTGTAAGCTTTGCAATGACAACAGAAGAAGACGCCTGAAACTATCAATTCAGTTCCACTCCATCTATGTGGCTGCATGTGCAGTACATCATGAGCAGGTGCAAGATGCTGAACGGACCTCTGCTCAAAGGTCAGAAAGTACCTCAGATGGAGAAACCTTAGCCGATCCACAGGACAACGCTAACCCTACTACAAGTAGATCTACTCAATTTAAGCGTTTTGAAGGTTCAGCTCAGTGCATGACTTCAGCAAAACAATGGATCAATGAATTTAAGGCTGCCGAGGATAGGAAGTGGAGAGAGATAGCTGAGAAAGAAGAGCGACACAGAAAAAGAAAAGCAGTTCTAGAAGAAAAGGCTGCATTAGAGTGCACAATGAAATCAGGAGGTCGCAAAGGAGCCCAATGCTGCACTCCTAGCTTGCCAAATGCTATTGGAGAATTTTGTTGTGCTCGGCATCAGCATTGAACATCGTCACTATCCTTTATGTCATTTTTATCCAACAACTAGTGGGTCAATCAGATTCATTGATTTGCCACTTTGCAAACCCATAACTTTGATTAAATTTTTTATGAGATTTATCCTTACGTTCCACATAAAGTCCCTTTGATCTGTACGTCTGGGTACGAGACTAAATGCATCGCGTATTGCTATATCAAAGCATTTAGCTAGGTCCTAGGGTATAGTTGGGACTCTTCTCCATCAATCAGATTCCACTGTCTCATAGTACTAGTAGCCATTGCATTCATTGCGAGAAATTTCGGACGCTCATTAGCAATTCCTGGCCAATTTTGCAAACGTCCGTCACATTTCCCGCGCACGCGTCCATAGAAATGTATGGGATAAGGTTTATTTTTGTATGCCATATATCAGAGAAAGCCGCTAGTAAAGTTATAATGGATTGAAATGATATACCCCGTTTACACGACACAATTTTTCCGTGCCAGCACGATACGCTACGGCTCGGCACGGTACGGTTCGGTTAAAATTTGACGTGTAAACCCTGTCAAAACCGTGCCGTACCGTGCCGAGCCAGCACGGTTGCAATAACCGGGCTACCCGGCACAGCACGGCTCGATTGTGGTCGATCGGGATATGATAGCAATTGAGCATGCGTAGACTGACTGGTTTCCATGATATTAAAAAAATGGTGGATTGGACGAAACAAACGGGTGATAAAGATTTGGGGAGAGGAATCGATGCAAGTGCAACTGGAAAACTGGATTGGTGTACAACAAGATCGGTACTGAGGCCATTTGAGGCGTATTGGATGGCCATTGCCATAATATTGCGTATGTTACGAGAAAATAATCGTTCTCCTTCTTTTGTGCATCTGATGCCTCCTTTTCTCGACTGCACGGAAGGTAGTTAATTACGGAATTGCTTTTTAAAAACCATTCTTTACCACATAGCCACAAACGCGTGTAAACGTTGCTCGATAACCGTTCCGTACCGTGCCATGCTGAGCCGTTCCGTACCGTACCATCGTCGTGTAAACGCGGTATATTATAGATAGCATAAACACCTATCACTCTACATGATTGCTGTAATTTTTAGCCCCTTCCACTGGGTTCCTCATAAGAATTAGTACATTCCCATAGAGATGTATGGGAAATTGCTTTTTTTATAATGATTTTTCATCACTATTCTTCTTTTTGCTCTGAACTGAAGATAGGAAGGTTAGTTATAACTATTTCAGAAGATACTAAAATGATCAAGGCAACTTTCTATTAAGCTTATATGCCCATAGGCATCTTTCCCTGGGTTCCTGGGGCACTTTTGGTCATCAGGGTACAAGTATCTAGTTTGGTTGTAAAATAATTAAAAACCGCCCGGATGACAATCAGTAAAACTATGGCGTTCAGTTCTGGCCCAGTTGGAAGTAACAAACTCCACTGCGCGCAAATGTGGTATGTTCTTTGTTTGGGTTTTCGTTGGCGTGGGATACTATAGAGCTTCTAAGTCCTAGCTAGGCCGTTTCAAGATTATGGTCTGTCAAACGCGGAGTGGTCTATGTCTACCCGATGGACATTAAACGTTACTACGTGTGTATTTCAGGAAAACTAAGGCATCACAGAGACTTATGGCTAAGTAAGGCCCTATAACTTTCTATATTCGACCACGTGATATGGCGCTATGAGTATGACAGCTGGGAAACGTGCATTTTCTGTTGCTACGTTTTCAAAAGGGTGCGTGCATATCCACATTTGTAAATGCTATCGTTCTATATAGAATTTGAAGCGGATCGACAAGCGAAACAGTGATACGGGACAAAGACAAGCCGTATAAGGATATGTGCCCAATAATATCATTGTGCGAGGCAATGATGTTACTACGTAACTATTCTTTTTAGCTCCGGTCCCTCGCCCAGTGCATGGCGGATGTAGTCAGCGCGCGAAAAGGTATTTCAATAATGAATGTTGAAATGTTATGTATTATGATAATGTTGATTTGTACATGTAGGTATCTGGCAGTGCCAGAGTCAGATCATCTGACAGGATTGGACCCACTTAACTGGTGGTCTGTTAATGCTACTAATTATCCCATTATATCAGTGCTTGCAAAAAAATACTTGGCCACCCCCGCTTCATCAGCTTCCTCTGAAAGTGTTTTTTCCACGGCCAAAAACATAACCGACAAAAAAAGATGGCGCCTGCTTCCAGAAAGACTTCACAAGACCATTTTTTTACGCCACAATCAATACTTCTGGAAATAGCATTGTTTTTTCAGACTTTGTACTTTGTTGTATGTTTCATAATGTGTGTGTGTATGTATGTGTTGTCATTGTTGCATTTGCATTGCCTTTCTTGGATTTATATTATCAGCATTGTGGACCGCGGTCCGACCGTCGGTCCGACCGACGGTCACGGTCCTGGATTGTTTGATTTGTGCACGGTCGCGGTCCGGTCACGGTCTGGCTACTTAGGTTTGACCGCGGTCCACGGTCCACTGAAAAGTAGTGGACCGCGGCAACACTGCCCTCATATCCCAGGTATGTGGATTTCCCTATAGTACCTCATAAAGCACATGAACATGTGATTCCATATAGGTGTCATGTGATACATAAACACACACACACACACACATACACACACACACACACACACACACACACACATACACACACACACATACACACGCACACACACACACTGAGCATATTATCTCATTGCAGTACAGTCTGCTGCTATGCAATGCTCTGGGTGGAGGGAGGTAGCCTTGTGAGATAGCCTTGTGGAGGTAGAGGAGAGAGCCTTGTGAAGGTGCATGGATGGGAGGTATCCTTGTGGAACAAGAGTAAGCTTAGGTAGGGACAATTTTAAGGGAAAGATCCCTTCTCCCCTAGAGATGAGGAATTTGATAGTGCATCCCAGATGCAGCCACTGGGATATGATTCAAATTAAGTTAAGATGTAAGGTCTATACAAGAAGGAAATACGTGTTACATGCATGTAGATGTAGGACCAATTTAAAGTGACTACAATTGTCCACCTTTACCTTCTGAGGCTGAGGGTTTGGTTGTACACACAGGACAGTCACCAGTTGTCTGCCAGGATAGGAGGCTTACCTACATGACCACCTGGTATGGACCAGGGAGGACTGGACTCAAAGTTTTGCATCTCATGGACTGTACCAGCCACCCTTCCAACATGCACCAGGTGAAAGCACTTCAGCAACAACTCAAATGGAAGGCTTTGTGTGGTCTAGCTATATGTACATGGCTCTGCAAATGTAGGTGATTGATGTAACAGTTATGGTGTGGCATTTATATTTATTTGGTTATCTGTATGTGTGTGTGATAATTGTGGAAGGTTCAAGAAGGGATTAACAGAATGTACATTGTAGCTGACTCAATGTCTTTGTGGTCACCTGTATTTAATTAGGGTGGTGGCATGTGGTGATTTGTGTAAACGTTTCACATGCATGGTAGTACATACATGTAGTTCTACCTAGCTGTACCTTCATGCCATTGATCTGTTCATTAATGACATATCAGAGCTGCATCATGGCATCCTTTTCTGTGCCATTGCTTAGTATTTGTAGGGGCAATTTACACAGACAGGTGCATGTATGTGATCTACTTATAAGTTATAACCACTCTCCGAGTACGTTCACGGCTGTTCATCCTTGTTGTATACCTTCCGGCGGAGTTGGATAGCACAGCGTATACGTAGCAGAGCAGCTGCGTATATTGGGTATGGGAACGAGACTGCTATGGAAGTGACCTTGGCTACCCATTGATGATCGACGATTAGGATATACATATACATAACAGGACACAGTGGAAGGTCCAGCTGGGAGTATCCGCCGCCCATGCATATGTGAATCCTTTAGCTAGTGGAAGGCAATGTCCTTAATTAACACACCTCCTCTAGTATGGTATCAAAAACATGCCAGTCGTGCTGGTAAACGTCAGAGCGATGCAAATGCAGATATATATATAGGGACGGAATCGCCCGTGCATCTTAACCACTAAACGAGCTGGGTACTCTCGTAGTGACGGGCTATATATCATTATGTGGTAGCTACTCCACAGCAGCCGCTCTATCAGCTCGACCTTCGCGTTTTGGGGGTTTCAAGCCTACATGTATATAGTAATACTAGATTACTTCCAACATGCGTCCCTCGTTGAAGTTCGATGGCTAGCAAGACTAGCGTATACCAAGAATTATTGAATATCCACAAATTCTCAATAAATAGGGTCCGGGAACGAGACTAAGCGATGATCAAAATGGTTAAATAACATATCACGTGACTTCCAGACTGTATTCAGTGGCAGGGGCACGAGGACAACTAAGTTGCGCATGCGTATGCTTAGATCACTAAAATCGACGATAGCTTTAGTTCGGAAGGATTTCATGTAACAGCGATGGCTATTCCTAACTTTCCTGCCATGCAGACATACAATTAACGTATTACAAGACAATAATAATAAAATATTCTAATAAATTAATTAGCTGTTTTAATAACGTGATAAATCTCTAAAGTCCCAAGTGAGTTTAATGGTGCAATCAGATTTTTAAAATCACAATTGTAAGCCGAGTTATGCATTGATGTCCACAATTTCTTGACATGTCTCGCTATTGCATTCGTATTCAGATTCGTATTTTTAAATTGTTATCAACAAATGCATTCGTAATTTTAATTCGTAAAAATAATGGTTTGGCTGAATTTAATAATTCGGATTCGTATTTAACTTGAACATTACAGTACACAGTACATGGCTGAACCACATACCGGTAGTTCGGGATGTTAGCCAGCAGCTAGTGACGGGACTCGCCGAGGACGCAATATGCTCTGTGTGCCATGAGGAATACAACGACGCGAGGTTTCTTCCCTGCCACCACTATTTCTGCAGGGATAGCATCGACCGATGCCTGATGGCCGCCCACTGCGCCAAAGTCATGATCTGCCCCGAGTGCCGGTGTCGGAGCAGATTCTGTCCCCCCGCAGATTTTGTCCCCCCGGACATAATCTGCTAGCGGAAATTGTCCCCCACGGACATAATCCGCTAGCAGATATTGTCCCCCTTCCGCAGAAATTGTCCCCCCCCCCCCCCCCCCCCATTCAGTAGGTGATCGCGATCAATACTCCAATGCGTATAGCCTATCCTGTACACTAGTACTGTAGATGTCAACATAGGCTAGGTGATCGATACTCCGCCTTTCCTAATATGTTATGTTTAACCAGGGCTGCCAGGGAGTGAGATATAGGAAGGACCCCCAATCCTTGATATTGTGGCAAGTATAGAACTTACATGATTGGTCATATTCTATGTGTGTTATGATTGGCTATGTTATACGTGTATATATGGCTGGTTGCCATGCAACCGGGTTGTTGTTATTTCAGTATTATAGTTTTCGATACTTGGAAAGTACGTGCGTTACAATATACGTATTAGGTCCTATAAGCTAACAGTCCCGCCCGCTGTTTGCATCGGGCCCGAAACATACAGTACTGCATAGGCGTCGGAACCGGGGGGGCAGAGGGGGCTATCGCCCCCCCTGCAACGATAAAGGGGGGGCGAACGTATCGTTCCGCCCCCCCCCCCCCCCCCCCCCCCATTATTGGCTCGGGTTAATTTTATTCACAATCCTAAGTATCGCTGCATGTGGTGCCAATTACGATCGAACATCCGCACAGCACAATCAATTAACATGTACAACATTGCTTTGAATCATATAATACTAACAGCTGCCAATTCCCGCTCGCGTAGGGTTAACTGCCATATTAATTGCTGATTGGATCGCGTACGGTTGAGCACAGTGATGAAGTGTCAGCGAAGAATAATACTAACCCCCCTCCGCCACCACAAAAAAAAATGGCTCGTGTTTGAACATAGATAGTTTAAACTATCTATGGTTTGAACGAGCGTTTTGTCGTAATCCTGCGCGCTGTTCTTCAAAATCTTGTTAGAGCACCATTTCGAAACAGGTAACGCGCTAGCGTTAATGATTACGACGATACACTCGTTTAAACATGAGCCATTTTTTTTTTTGTGGGGGGCTTAGTATACATGTAAAATAAAGGCCTAGGCCTCTTGCGTGGCCGCCGCGTTTTTGTGTAGTTTTTGGAGTTTTTTAAACGCAACAAGCGTTTGCTTCTGGGGCTCCGCCCCAGACCCCGATGGGGGGAGCTCACAGCGCTCCCCCATAACCCCTAGCTGGGCGGGAGGGGTGCCCCCCTCCCGGACCCTCCCCGGGGCATTACCCTTAGCGCCCCCCCTACTATTATCTCCTTCCGACGCCACTGATTATATACTCTCCTGCCCATTCCTTTTCATATCGGGCCCGAAAGGTACATGTATGTACGTTAGTGTGAAGTGTCATGAATACTATTAGCAAGATACCTGATTCCACTATACACCCCCACCCAGTCCCGCAGTCCTATCAATCGATCTCCCCGCCAGACTTCTTGGCCCTCTGCCCTTCTAAGGTTGTACGTGGTACGTTTTGCTGCTGCTAGCTTTATGAAGACGGCCGGGTACGACAGCCACTTGACTTGACTTGTCTTATACTATATTATTTGTATTATAGTGGAGATCGATGGTAGTGAAATTTCCTTATACACAGCTTGAAATGGTTCTATAAGACCGTCAAATTAAAGTCTATCGGCTATAGGACCATTTCAGGATATTGGCCGTGAGTCGGCCCGTGACAGCTAGACATGACTTCAGGACCAAATTAGGTAGAGCCTGGGATATACATGTGTATCGATCGGTCGGACCATGCACACGAAGCTGCGCTAATAAACACAAAGGGATGCCATGGGTTAGGGAGGGGGGGGGGGGGGGGGGGGGGACATATTCTGCGGAGGTGGGACAAAATCCGCTAGCAGAATGTGTCCCCCCGGATAGAATCCGCTAGCGGATTTTATCCGGGGGGACAATAATTGGGGGGGACAAAATCCGCTATGACACCGGGAAGAAATGCCGCGCCCTCTTGCTGCGGACAAGCTTAAGCCTGCGTTTCCAGCGAATAGGCTCACGAATCGACTGCAGCAGGCTCGAACAGCATTACAGCTGGACGAGGCATCACGAAATCAGGCGCCCAAAACTTGCGAGTACATGTGCAGTCAGCACAGCACCACTGAAGTTAAGTTCTTCTGCTTCGAATGCAACCAGCTGGTTTGTGAAACATGTACACACACACAGCATGTGGACCATAAGGTTGATCGCGTAACGGAGGCGGCAGACTACCTTAGAAAGGTGTTTTTGAATTACTGTGAGGCACTTAGGGCAACAAAGGAAGAAATAGAGGGATCGGGATTCAGACAAAACTTTGTCATTATGAAAAAAGACATTTTGAAATAAGCGGACACCGTGTCAGCAGAGGTGGTTCGGTCATTCGACGATATGATTAGTTCACTGATCAGTCGCAAGGAAGAGCTTTTGAAGCTCGTTTTGGACACAAAGGAACACAAACTGGCCAGTCTAGAGGAGCAGGAGAGCTCCATAGTCAACCTCATTGCCAGTGCCAGTGATTTGGTTGCAAAGGCTGACAAACTTCAAGCTTGTCAGAATTCGAATTCCTCAACACTGCCCTGCAGCTAATAGATATGGCATTTTCATGCAGAGGTGTGCTCTCTGCGATGTGCCTAATTCCCACAGAGGTTACGGGTATAGCAGCCAGGATCACCTGTATAGAGGACATCAAAGAGCTCTGCAAAACGAAGGCAACCGTGTTCACATCGCAGGTAGAGACTTATGGACTCTGTGTAGTTGAGGTGGGTGAGCCACACTCTTTCCACATCTGCCCAGCAGCTCCTGTTTCCAGTGCAGAAACCATCTCTGCCACCTTGACACCACTACATGGTACAACCACCGTACCCGTTACAGTTTCCAAGGTGGCTGGCAGTGCACAGTACAAGGCTACCTATACGCCGAAGGAAAGAGGCAGGCACCGACTTGTGGTTGCTATAGGCGGACAATCTATCACTGGCAGTCTCATTGATGTGTGCGTGTATCCCAAACTGACTGGAGGAGACAGGATGCCGGAATTCTCTGTGCATACAAGCAGCCCCACCTGTGTGGCTGTTAACAGCCAAGGGCAGCTGATTATTTCCAGCTCCATCAAAAACCGTGTTTCTGTTTGTACCAGGAAAGGGAAAAAGTTGTTTGAGCTCAAAGGACACAAGTTGTGCTCTCCCTACGGTGTGGCTGTGGACAAGGAGGACAACATCTTTGTGACTGAGGAGGCTGCACGTTTAGTGTCAAAGTTCTTCGGTGACGGTAGGTTTATCTAGTCTTTTGGGCGGCAAGGTGGAGGGGACGGTGAATTCGACAGCCCCAAAGCGGTTAAGGTGATCCAAAATCAAGTGTACGTTTGTGACCAAAAGAACAGACGCATTCAGGTGCTGAGTGTGGATCTCGAGCACGTAACCACCATCAGCTTGGACCTCCAGGCCACTGACGTAGCACTGGATGCCAAGTCTAACCTTTATGTTGTTGTACAGGGAGGACTACCAATGATTCATCAGTACGATTCCAAAGGTTTAGTGTATCAGGGCATGATTAAGCACAAGGACTTCTGTTCTCTTTCAGGGATCTGTTTTGATGCTGTGCAGAATTTCATCTATGCTGTTGACATCACTAGTTGCTGTGTGATGCAGATGACTCCTGATCCTGCTGGGGAGTGTGTAGCCACTTTCTGTAGGAAGGGAACAGGAGATGGTGAACTGTTAAGTCCCAGTGGCATTGCGGTTGACCCAGATGGCTATTTGTATGTTTGTGATACCGGGAACAACAGAGTTATAGAGGACATGAAAAATAAGATGATTATATTAAATCCTCCCAATTTATTAATGATTTAACGTACTTTCAAAATAGCTAATTATTAATTAAAATTAATTGACTTTATTTACAACAACACGTTATTGTTATGAACGCCTCATAATAGGTAGCTAATAAAAAGACAAGTTCTGCATTTGGTTGCTAAAGTTCTCGTTTTGTAGCTCAAAATTAAAACCTAAATACAACGTACGCATGCGCAAAATGAATTGACTGCTTTACTCGTTCCAATCTATGGTTATTCTCTAGTTCGCAGCTAGCTCGAGCTAGTTCGCTACTAAACTTTTAGAACCTTCCGTAAGTTGTGAAGTGAATGTATATACGTTTTTTGGCTTGAAAGGATGCTCTAGTTGTTAAACAAAAAGTGGCGGTGTGGCCTACGTGCGGAGGATAAAAAAGTTATTGTAGGTGTTCTAGTTTTGCAAGAAAGAGTGAGAGTTTAAAGCAACTTAACCATCAAAACAGCCCTGTGCAGGTTTTTGTATTAAGAGTGTGAAGGGTTAATCAACTTAGTAGCAGAAAGAGCCATGTGGGTGTGGTCTTTGTATTAAGTGTGTGAAGGGTTAGTCAACTTAGTAGCTTCAAGAGCCATGTGGGTGTGATCTTTGTAAGAGTTTAAAGAATTAATCAATATAGCCCCTAAAAAGAACCCTGTGGGTGTGGTCTTTGTAAGAGTGTCAGGGGTTAATGAATTTAGCTGAGAAACAGCCTTGTGGGTGTGGTGTACTTTTGTAAGAGTGTCAGGGGTTAAGGCACCTAGCCGAGAGAAACAGCCTTATGGGTGTGGTGTACTTTTTAAAGAGTGTCAGGGATTGAAGTACATAGCCGAGAGAAACAGTGTGGTGTACTTTTTTAAGAGTGTCAGGGGTTAAGGAACTTAGCAGTGAAAAAGATCCCTGTGGGTAAAGGGTTAATAAATTGCTGTCATCAGAACACTACGGTCTGGGGACTACTCAGATGATGATGGCATACATGTACATGGTACATGTAGGTCGGGGGGGGGGGGGGGGGGGGGGGGGGTGAACATTTCATATGACATATATAGTGGTATTTGCATGAAATTCATTATCCACATCATACCACACTAGGGCTGGTGTCACAGGCATGTGGGTCCGCCCCCCCCCCCTATTTTGGGTCCGGGGGTACCCATATGCCTAGGCAACTGGGTCCCCCCCCGGTCCCAAATGCCTAGGCATATGGGTCCGGGTAATTATTTGTACATCCAGGCATCTTGGTCAGGGTAGGGGGCGGAGGGGGGGGACCGAGTTTCCTGCTGCGTTTTATTTACAGGCACGGCCGGTTTTGATACAATAGACACATTTGTTGTTACTTTCTCAACGGTAAGTTAGCGTCCACCAGCCGTTTAGGTTACACTTTGTAACAGCCACTCGGCTTGCCATCTGTGTTTCTCTGCCGAAAAGTAAGGTCACTGCCGGCTGATCTTTTTGGCAGATGTAGTCTGGTGCTAACTCGTAGCATAGCAAGAGCTATTTTGACGAGAAGTGTGCTCCAATCTTTTTGAGTAGCCTATGTATAGCTATGTCTGAAACATTAGTTAGGCTTAGGTAGTAGTCTGTTTAATAAGTACTTATTATTTATTGTGGGTATATATATATACTTGCGATAAATAAATAAAAATTTAAAAAACACGTTGAGCATATACAAA
>OX442415.1:3931392-4211621 GCA_949361645.1 Spongilla lacustris
AGCTGGAAATAATCAGCTGCCCTTGACTGTTAACAGCCACACAGGTGGGGCTGCTTGTATGCACAGAGAATTCCGGCATCCTGTCTCCTCCAGTCAGTTTGGGATACACGCACACATCAATGAGACCGCCAGTGATAGATTGTCCGCCTATAGCAACCACAAGTCGGTGCCTGCCCCTTTCCTTCGGCGTATAGGTAGCCTTGTACTGTGCACTGCCAGCCAGCTTGGAAACTGTAACGGGTACGGTGGTTGTACCGTGTAGTGGTGTCAAGGTGGCGGAGATGGCTTCTGCACTGGAAACAGGAGCTGCTGGGCAGACGTGGAAAGAGTGTGGCTCACCCAACTCAGCTACACAGAGTCCATAAGTCTCTACCTGCGATGTGAACACAGTTGCCTTCGTTTTGCAGAGTTCTTTGATGTCCTCTATACAGGTAATCCTAGCAGCTATACCCGTAACCTCTGTGGGAATCAGGCACTTTGCAGAGAGCACACCTCTGCATGAAAATGCCATATCTATTAGCTGCAGGGCAGTGTTGAGGAATTCTAATTCTGACAAGCTTTGAAGTTTGTCAGCCTTTGCAATCAAATCACTGGCACTGGCAATGAGGTTGACTATGGAGCTCTCCTGCTCGTCAAGACTGGCCAGTTTGTGTTCCTTTGTGTCCAAAACGAGCTTCAAAAGCTCTTCCTTGCGACTGATCAGTGAACTAATCATATCGTCGAATGACCGAACCACCTCTGCTGACACGGTGTCCGCTTGGTTCAAAATGTCTTTTTTCCTAATGACAAAGTTTTGTCTGAATCCCGACCCCTCTATTTCTTCCTTTGTTGCCCTAAGTGCCTCACAGTAATTCAAAAACACCTTTCTAAGGTAGTCTGCCGCCTCCGTTACGCGATCAACCTTATGGTCCACATGCTGTGTGTGTCTACATGTTTCACAAACCAGCTGGTTGCATTCGAAGCAGAAGAACTTAACTTCAGTGGTGCTGTGATGACTGCACATGAACTCGCAAGTTTTGGGCGCCCGATTTCGTGATGCCTCGTCCAGCTGTAATGCTGTTCGAGCCTGCTGCAGTCGATTCTTGAGCCTATTCGCTGGAAACGCAGGCTTAAGCTTGTCCGCAGCAAGAGGGCGCGGCATTTCTTCCCGGCACTCGGGGCAGATCATGACATTGGCGCAGTGGGCGGCCATCAGACATCGGTCGATGCAATCCCTGCAGAAGTAGTGGTGGCAGGGAAGAAACCTCGCGTCGTTGTATTCCTCATGGCACACAGAGCATATTGCGTCCTCGGCGAGTCCCGTCACTAGCTGCTGGCTAACATCCGAACTACCGGTATGTAGTTCAGCCATGTACAGTGTACTGTAAAGTTCAAGTTAAATACGAATCCGAATTATTAAATTCAGCCAAACCATTATTTTTATGAATTAAAATTACGAATGCATTTATTGATAACAATTGAATCTGAATACGAATGCAATAGCGAGAATGCAATGGCTACTAGTAAAGGAACCACCCCTCGCTCCACCATGCTGCACAACCCAACGAGCCCGACGCATCTGAGTGGACCACAACATCCGGTTGCATCCAGGTTTCCGACCGGACCATCGATACTCCATTCCATGATGACAGAAACTAGTGCCACCACATACTATGAGACAGTGGAATTTCTGGAAATCTGATTGATGGAGAAGAGTCCCAACTACCCTAGGACCTAGCTAAATGCTTTGATATAGCAATACGCGATGCATTTAGTCTCGTACCCAGACGTACAGATCAAAGGGACTGAATGTGGAACGCACGGTTACGCACCCCTATTAAGGAAAACTAAAACTCATTAAAAATTTAATCAAAGTTATGGGTTTGCAAAGATGGCAAATCAATGAATCTGATTGACCCACCAGTTGTTTGATAGTGACGATGTTCAATGCTGATGCAGAGCACAACAAAATTCTCCACGAGCATTTGGCAAGCTAGGAGTGCCCCTGATTTCATTGTGCACTCTAATGCAGCCTTTTCTTCTAGAACTGCTTTTCTTTTTCTGTGTCCCTCGTCTTTCTCAGCTATCTCTCTCCACTTCCTCTCTTCAGCAGCCTTAGATTCATTGATCCAATTCTTTTGCTGAAGTCATGCACTGAGCTGAACCTTCCAAACGCTTTAATTGAGTAGATCTACTTGTAGTAGGGTTAGCGTTGTCCTGTGGATCGGCTAAGCTTTCTCCATCTGAATTATCAATGGTACTTTCTGACCTTTGAGCAGAGGTCCGTTCAGCATCTTGCACCTGCTCAGGACGCACTGCGCGCACATGCAGCCACATAGATGGAGTGGTATTGAATTGATAATTTCAGGTGTCTTCTTCTGTTGTCATTGCAGCAGCCTCGAGATCAGCAACCCGCCTCTTCACCACTTGTGCCACAACATCCTCAATAAAGCTTACAATGGTGATTTTATCAGAAAGTGCTGCCCCTGACAGACCACATGATGCCATATTTTACTTTATTGGCCATAATTAGGCAACCAGAGGATATAGACATTTCATTTTTAGCAAGTAGCACCCGCCCCCTCCCCAAAGCAAACCCCACGTGGTTGAGTGTTTTTATAACAACCCCTTGATGTGGTTGTTCCTTTCCCATACATTGAGGTATGCTTGCCCAAGGATTGTTAAAACACATAATAAATGGATCGATACAAACGACATATATAGATGATGGCGCTACGGTACCGCGGTTGAGCTGAGTTCTTGTTCTGATTCATTGGTACATGCCTATTCATGAACCGGAGCCCGCAAAGTCTAACGAGCCGCCGTCGGAAGTGCTGTCGCTGCAACGGTGTCAATGCCTGCTGTAAGTTTTGTGCCTGTGCTAGAGCGAACCGCGCGTATACCGATTGCCTCGCGTCAAATCATGATCGCTGCCTAAATGCACCAGCAGCAATCCCCGCACCATCCAGTGTGCTTACAGGCAGTGCCTCGAGCTCTCAGCCACTTTGCCTGCATACTTCCCCATTGCCTGATTCTCAGCAGCTGCCTCGGTCACAGCCATTGGGCTATTCCAGTTAATAAGTGTACACCCCTACTGATGACATTATTTATAAATTAACCCCCCTGGACATGGATACTAATATACCCCCCCCCCCCCCCCCCCCCCCCCCAAGACAGATATATTACCTCCCCCCCAGGACAGTCACACATCATATCACATCCCCCAGGACAGCAGTATGTACACTACCCAGTATATGATTTGTAGTTCCCGCAGGACATGATTTATGCCATTCACCCCCCCCCCCCCCCCCCCCAGGACAAAATTTATAGCACCCCCCCTGGACATGACTTTTATCATTCCCCACCACCCCCAAGACATGGATTATAACTTCCCTCAACACATGATATATGCCCCCCCCCCCCCCCCCCCCCCCCCCCCCCCCCAGGACATATTTTATAGTTCCCCCCCTGGACATGATGTATACCACCCCCACCCCCCCAGGACATGGATTTTAACTCCCCCCCAGGACAAGGTTTATATCACTCCTCTGGTCCCTCCCTGGACATCATTCCCCCCCCCCCCCCCCCCCCCCCCCCCAGGACAAGATTTATAGCACCCCCCTGGACATGACTTTTATGATTCTTCCCCCCCCCCCCCCCCCCCCAAGGACAATATTTATATCCCTGGATATGACTTATATCTTCTCCCCACAGGACAAGATTTTTAGCACCCCCTCGGACATGACTTATATCATTCCTCCCCTCCCCCCACCCCCCCACCCTCAGGACAAGATTTATAGCACCCACCTGGTCATGACTTATATCATTTCTCCCCCCCCCTCCCCCCAACAAGATTTATAGCACCCCCCTGGACATGACTTATATCATTCCCCCCCCCCCCCCCCCCCCCAGACATGACTTATATCATTCCTCCCCTCCCCCCACGCCCCCACCCCCAGGACAAGCACCCCCCTGGACATGACTTATATCATTTCTTCCCCTCCCCCCCCCCCCCAGGACAAGATTTATAGCACCCTCCTGATCCCACCTCAGGACATGAATTTTTAAAATCTAAATTTAAATTCACACATGATTTAGAGCTCCTATATTTATTGTAGCTCCACATGATTTATGGCAATTTAAACTTGCTTCTTTTTATTTTATTTTTATGCATTATTCATTGTTAATAGAACCCCTGGAACAGGTTAACATTCTAATTAAACAGTCGTGAGGGCTGTGATTTATATCCTTGGGACAGCCATATACATGTATCTGGGTCCACTACCCCCAGTAAATTATTAACCCCCCACCCCCCCCCCCCCCCCCCCCCCCCCCCCTTCAAAAATGTCCATAGGGGGATTTTAATGTTGACATCCAATTAACTATTTCCTTTACCAAGGCAAATTCTGTACTAGTGGTGCATATATGAGCCAATGCCATTAGTTTTCATTCAATGTGATGTATGGTAAATGCTGTGTATTGTGATGATGATGCACATGTATACATTCTGAAGGTGTCTTTTAGCACTGAATAGCTCCATGGAAGAGCAAATACCTGTGGAATTCACAAGCACTCAACGGCTTGTCAGTTTGAACAAACCATGTGGGCTGGTCAGTCAGAGATCCCTAGTTGGAAGGTGTAGGTGCAGATGTGTGGTGTTGTTGCCAAGAATGTTTGTCATTATATGAATTGTACATCCCCCTGAGGCAAAATTATCAATTCAATATGCCTTTTTAAATATGCCATGTGTGTGTAAGAGATGTATTCGCTGTTTTACCACCGCATATGACAAGAATCTCTGCTATGGGTAATAATGGATGCTTGTCAGGGTCTAAAACGGTGTGATCGTTTAGCTAATATAGTGTCCCGTGAACTACCATGTTCGCGTGGGTGTTGTTTGCTAATTAGCAAGCCAATTGCATCAGTTCGTTAATTAAACTAAATTATATCCGCGCGCGTGATGTGTATCATGTCAAAGCTGTGCTGTGTGCGTTTCGTTGGCGGGCTATCCAGTCTGGTATTTTGACTAGAGGTACAGTTCTACAAGCAGTTTTGTGCTGTGTTAACGTTATTACAAGTTTCGTTAGTCGTTAGTTTGACGCATAAATATACGATAGATGCGCTCTATTTAGAAAGTGGGAGGCCTGGGGTGCACGTGAATTCGTCAACGGAACAAAGTTCGGCACTTGTGCAGTTTCCCCCCCACTTCAATTATTGACGTAAATCGTGTAGTAAGATTACACGATACGTTGGGATAAGCGCCAGTGGGTGTGTGGCTCATTTCACGCTCTTTACATAAGGAGGGAGGGGTACCCCCTCCCTCACCCTCCCCTTCTTTTTTTTTTTTTATATATCCGACCTGACCTAGCCGCGAACATTCCCGTTTGACCTACCTTTTAGAACGAAATGAAATGAAAAAAGGGGGAGGGTGAGGGAGGGGGAACCCCTCCCTCCTTATGTAAGAGCGTCAAATTAGTGTCATTATCTCAGGAGTACGTACCCCGCCATCGTGTACAGGCAGGCGCGTTCCCCAACTTATCGTTCTTGAACTGCACGAAACACACAATTTAGTAAGGTAAAGTTGGCGTGCCGTCGGATTCACCACAGCGGGCCCCTTGAGGCTTCTCCCCCTTCCCCTCTTACTTTGTTAGTCGTCTTTGTTTAGTATCGAGACTTTTAGCAGGCGGTTTTCATTGTAAAATAACGTACAAATATACTACAATATGTATAGTACGATTTACGTCAATAATTGAAGTGGGGGGGGAAACTGCACAAGTGCCCAAAGTTCTGATGCATGTGCGTTTCTCTGGGTGTCATTCCTCATGTCATTCTTATCATTCTTATACATGCAGTTTTATACTTCATATACGTCCGTTCCAGTACTCAGTACTCGTAACCAGCTTGGGCATGATCCAGCCTGGTATTGTGGCTAAAGGTACAGTTCTGCGAGGAGTTCTCTGTGCTGTGTTGTTAAAAACTTACAGTTTCTAGATGAATGGGCACTATAATTTTTAAAAGTGAGACGTAATTTTCTAGTAGGAGTATCCAAAAAAGAGTATTTTTATTGCCCTTGTCTGTTATTAATACCCATTGAAGTATTGTTGTACTGTCAATAAAGAAGAGAGACATGTATGTAGATAAAAAAGCCACTTAACTAATATTTGTTGTATCCTTTATGCGAGTCACTAAGGTTATTATTAACTTTGCTAAACTGTTCAAATGTATACATCTATCTCTCCAGGAGATATGATCATCTCACCAACTTTTTCCTCCGAACCAAAAGCCCACTCTTCATGAATTGCTTGGGCATGATGGCATGTCAGGGGACATCAGGAAATAGGAAAGGTACTGCTGGTATTGAATAGTACACTACAATGGCACAGGATAGACTCAAGAGATATTCAGCTCACAAAGGTAAGCACTCGCTGCTACTGGTTGACTTAAGCATTACATACTCCTTGTGCACTGACAAAACATGTGTTCTTGTACCTGTCTGTTTCCTTTCAATCCATTTTATAAAGTGCTCAATAAGAGCAAGCCTCTATAGTGTGCAGGTCTGTCAGTGTGGTGTGTTTTTTCTGTGTGCTTTTGTCTTTTAAAACTGTAACTTGTGCATCTGTCTTTGTGGTTACGGTGGTTGTTCTATCACATTGATCATCTGGTTTACCCAACCTCCTTGGGCAGTTTGCTCTACTATGCATGTTTCTTTTGGATCCATTTTCACAAAGAGCAAGCTTCATGTTATAGTGTGTGTGTGTGTGTGCGTGTGCGTGTGTGTGTGTGTGTGTGTGTGTGTGTGCTTGTACATGTGCACGTCTTTGTTATGCGTTTGTTTGTGTCTGTACGTTTGTGTGTCTGCCTCTGTACATGCTCTGTGTGTGTGTGTGTGTTGTGCGTTTGTGATTGTCCTGTTGTGTGCAAGATAGTGTTGCATACGTGTATCTGTTTAACTGTTACATCTGTCTTTGTGGTTACTGTGGTTGTTGTATCCTGAACATTGATCATCTGGTTTACCCAACCTCCTTGGGCAGTTTATTCTACTACATGTTAGTGCATGTAGGTCCTCTGTAGGAAGTGTCTGTCATGAGTACAATAAGCTATTCTACAATTGCTGATGTACTGTACATGTAGAATCAATTGGACTTTAGCTAGAGTATTTGGATAGAGCCATCGAATACCTACAATGTAGTAAAACTGCCAACGCTTAGAAAGCTCATACATAGATAACACACACTCAACCTTACAAAAGTGTTTTCCGGAACTGATAAGAAATGATTCACTCAGATAAGAGGTTTAGCATCTTTCTCATGATTGAAGCGAAATGTTAGCTGGGACGAAGTTAGAAACTTACAACTTCATGTAGTTAGCAATACCCACAACAGATTTTATCAGATTTGGAAGCCATAAAGGTTGAAACTCCCATGTAGCTTGTGGTCAGGGTCAGTTGTCATTGTGGCCAGAAACCACTGAAGCGCCACCTTGGAGATACCATCTGACAAGGAGCAAGCTAACTCTTACGTTTATGTGTATCTGTTTCGGTGCTTCTGTGTGTGTTTAGCATGTGTGTAGCAATGCATATCTAGTTTTAACTGTTATGTGTACACTTCTGTCTATGTAGTTTTTATCACCATGACCCTACTCCCCCTTCCATTCTCTTCAGTCTGTAATCCCCTGTGCGATAAAAACATACCCAACTGTATGAACTCCTTGGCACTGACTAAACGTATGTTATGTAAATCCATCATCCATTGCTCACATAAATTAAGAGCAAGCTCACTCTTTGTTATGTTTATATGTGTCTCTATATGTCTGTTCAGTGTGTATGTGTCTGTTGGGTGTGAAGTGTGTATGTGGGGGGTGTATGTGTCTGTTGGGTGTGAAGTGTGTATGTGTACATATCTGGACTTGTGCATGTGTTACATGAACACTTACCGTAAAGTGCATATACTAAGGGCCCCCCCCTCCGCTCCCACAATAAAATGGCTCGTATCGTCGTAATCATTAATGCTAGTGTGTACCTGTTCAACATATATGGAAAGAAATAATGCCCTCAAAGCAAAAAGTGCAGCAGTGCTCGAGATCACAACAGTACCCTTGTTCAAAACATGAGCCTTTTTTTGGTGAGGGTGGAGGGTAGAGGGCTTAGTGTGGGGGTGGAGGGCTTAGTACACATACTTTGGTTACCCCCAAACTTCAAGTTATATATGTTCCCTCCTTTGGCACTGAGAACGATTCATTTTTAAATTCTCTTCAATTGCTCACTTAAGAGCAAGCCTTTGTGACTTCACATGTTACAACATTCTCTCTGAGTTCTGAGAAAGTTGATGGTATATAAGATTTGAAGGCAATGGTGGTATCATTTTAATTTACATATTTTCTCTTCCATTCTGTTTAGAGATGCTGTATAACTTTGGAATGCTCTACAACAACAGAATTTGGACTGCACATGCTTTTAGAATGTTTGCTGTTTGAATCAAATTTTTATCATGTTATCTGAGAGAAGGTGCATAACAGTGGGGGTTGGGCTTGGGGGAGGGGTTGGCTGTTACATGTGATTCCTCCTGGGTCAACCCTGTGACTTTAGGGAGGCTGATACGGAAAGAGGCTGATAGGACCCACTCCCCTCCATAGGGTGTATCACATACCTGCCCCTGTATCACGTATGAAGCCAGGGGAGTCGGTCTGGTACCCAGCCAAACCCTTGCTACGTATGATTTGGGATAGCTGAACGTGCCAGCAAGCATGTACACTATTACAAGACATGATTTATAGCCACTCTACCCCCCAAGACATGATTTATACACACCCCCTTGGACGGTGATGTAGTCACTCTACCTTCCAAGACATGATTTATACACACCCCCTAGGACGGTGATGTAGCCACACTACCCCCCCAAGACATTTTTTATAGACACCCCCTAGGACAGTGACATAGCCACTCAACCCCCCCAAGACACTTTTTGTAGACACCCCCCTAGGACAGTGACATAGCCACCCTACCCCCCCCCAAGACATTTTTTATAGACACCCCCTAGGACAGTGACATAGCCACTCAACCCCCCCCCACCCCCCCCCCCCAAGACACTATTTGTAGACACCCCCTAGGACAGAGACATAGCCACTCAACCCCCCCAAGACACTTTTTGTATACACCCCCTAGGACAGTGACATAGCCACCCTACCCCCCCAAGACATTTTTTGTAGACACCCCCTAGGACAGTGACATAGCCACCCTACCCCCCCAAGACATTTTTTTTATAGATACCCCCTAGGACAGTGACATAGCCACTCAACCCCCCCCAAGACACTATTTGTAGACACCCCCTAGGACAGAGACATAGCCACCCAACCCCCCCAAGACACTTTTTGTAGACACCCCCTAGGACAGTGACATAGCCACCCTACCCCCCCAAGACACTTTTTTTAGACACCCCCTAGGACAGTGACATAGCCACTCAACCCCCCCCCCCCCCCCCCCCAAAGACATTTTTTGTAGACACCCCCTAGGACAGTGACATAGCCACTCAACCCCCCCAAGACACTTTTTGTAGACACCCCCTAGGACAGTGACATAGCCACCCTACCCCCCCAAGACATTTTTTTTATAGATACCCCCTAGGACAGAGACATAGCCACTCAACCCCCCCAAGACACTTTTTGTAGACACCCCCTAGGACAGTGACATAGCCACTCAACCCCCCCAAGACACTTTTTGTAGACACCCCCTAGGACAGTGACATAGCCACCCTACCCCCCCAAGACATTTTTTTTTATAGATACCCCCTAGGACAGTGACATAGCCACTCAACCCCCCTAAGACACTTTTTGTAGACACCCCCTAGGACAGAGACATAGCCACCCAACCCCCCCCAAGACACTTTTTGTAGACACCCCCTAGGACAGTGACATAGCCACCCTACCCCCCCAAGACACTTTTTTTAGACACCCCCTAGGACAGTGACATAGCCACTCAACCCCCCCCCCCCCCCCCCCCCAAGACATTTTTTGTAGACACCCCCTAGGACAGTGACATAGCCACCCTACCCCCCCAAGACACTATTTTTTAGATACAGTGTCATATAGCCACTCTACCCCCCCCCCCCCCCCCCCCCAAGACTTTTTTTATATACACCCCCTAGGACAGTGACATAGCCACTCTACCCCCCTCCCAAGACATTTTTATTTATACATACATGTAACACCATAATATTGCCACACTACCCCCCCAAGAACAATAATTATCCAACATGATATGTACACAACCCCTAGGACAGTGATGTAGGATGTAGCCACACTACGCCCCGCCCCCCCTCCCCCTCCCCCCCCCTCCCCCAAGACATGAGATTTTATGCTATGATGCCCCCCCTCCCCCCCCAGGACAATTTTCAAAAATCCCCCCCAGGACACAATTTTTATGTCATCAGTAGGGGTGTATACTTATTAACTGGAATAGCCCATTGCCACAGCTGCAATCCACTTCAATACTGCATACTTTGCGTCCCACAAGCCTTCGACTTCAGTCACAGCCTACTTTAAATATAGGCCTACATGTACCCCCGTTAGAAAAGCGCATGGAATCACTACTGCCTTCTACCGATACACCTTCATCGAGCACTCTCCCTCCGCCATCTTTAGTTGTCCAGCATTTGCATGCTCAAACCCTGCTTCCAGCAATAGCCCCTGCAACTATATCACCAGAGCAGGAGTCCTCTCCATCTTCTAACAATTCGTGCTCCCAATCGACATCGGAAGGCCCCATTCAAACTCCACCAGAGCTTCCCTCCCCAGGATATATCCTACCTTCTTCTGCACAAGCACACTGTTCTTACACAGCCACCTCCATGCACACTTTATTCATCATTCTGTCCCTCTCCTTCCCTACCCTCAAGTCCGTTTCTAGCTCCACCCACAGAACAGCAGGAATCTCTCCCATCTGTTCAACCCTTTACACTATCCCAGCAGACCCCTGGGCCTGTCGAGGTGGCTATCCCTGGATCAATTCCAAGCTCCAGGTCAAATGAAGCTGTTAGGACCCAAACTAGAAAACAGTGTATTGTTGTAGGATGCCAACAGTTGATTGCCCCAACCATGTGGCGATCCCATATGACACTCCATGCCAAAGGCATTTTCCCTGGTGGTATTCCTAACTTTTGGTTAGAGGAGCAAGACGTATACTGCTGTGCATCCTGTCACCAGCTGGTTGCAAACTCAAGATCTTCCTCCCACTCCCAACGCTGCAAGGGTAGAGCTCTCCCTACTTCCAATCTAGTGGATACTCCTTCTCTGGTACCATGTAGCCAAAGTGAACCAAATACAAACCTTCCCTCTTTTGAGGAGGTGTGTCAGCTTACCCTCCCAACTTTACGGTTTGTCCCAAAGAAATCAAGACCTTCATTTGCTAGGGTTCTCTCAGCCACAATGAGACAAGTACTACTGGAGAACTCAGAACAAGCTTGGTTAAAACTTTTCATGCTCCCTAATTGTGTCCTACCTTCACGTAAACGCAGAGGTCGCCATGATGTGCCTACTTCAGTAGACTTTCTATGTAGTTTATGGTCCAAAAATGAGTTTGGGACTCTCTGGAACCTTGCCAAAAACAACCAAAAGGAAAACCGTCAACCACATGACCAGGCAGCTAAACACAACCGAGATCTGATTGCTCATGCTATCTCATTGGGAAGAGCTGGCTTGTTCGGTAAAGCATGCAAAGTTCTGGAGTCGAATGGGTTAGCCCCCAACAATGATGCCACCTGGCAATTGCTGCAGTCTAAGCACCCAAGCTGTCCTCCCCCTGTAGCCCCTAATGTGAACACTATTCCTATTTCTGTTGGACCAGGCTTTGATATCTTGTCTACTCTTCGCTCTTTCCCAAAAGGCACTGCAGCGGGTCCCTCTGGGCTGCGCATACAACATTTGCTGGATGCTGCTCTTATCCCACTCGCAACACCCATATGTGCTACTCTCAGGGACATTGTAAATCTCCTTGCTTCAGGAAAAGCACCTCCAATGGTGGCTAGGTTTTTGGCCGGAGGAACATTAATAGCACTAAATAAACTGCAAGATGGAAGCCCCCCAGATATTAGACCCATAGCAGTGGGAGAATCTTTAAGGAGGCTCACTGGAAAGTGCATTTGTGCTCTGGTCAAGGACAAAGCTTCTGATCTTTTCCAGCCCCTTCAACTGGGAGTTGCCTGTAGTTCAGGCTCTGAAAAGATTATCCACGGCCTGAGAAAAAGCATTGAGGACCATTGGATGGAAGAGGACTTTGTGGTCTTCAAAATAGATATGCAGAACGCTTTAACCTTGTTTCAAGACAAGCAGTTCTTGATGAATGTGCCACATCCTTTCCTGAACTTCTGCCCTGGGTTACATGGTGCTATGGTACACACCCCTTGTTGTGGCACCAGCTTGGTCATCTTTCATCAGAGACTGGAGTGCAGCAGGGTGACCCCCTTGGTCCATTGCTTTTTTCCAAAGGCTGATATCAAGCATAGACGCTGATGATGATTGCATACAAGTGCTCTTTCAGGCTTGGTATCTTGATGACGGGGTCCTCACTGGAAGGCGCTCAGCTGTGTTACGGGCACTTTCACTCATTGAAGAGCTGGGTCCTTCTCTGGGCATTCACATCAACTTGACAAAATGTGAGCTCTTCAGTCACTTTGGTAATTCAATGTTCCCACATGCAGTCAAGTTTTCACACCATCCTAACCTTGAAATTCTGGGTGCCCCGATAGGTGATTACCTGTATTGTTCAAAGTTCATTGCTGGGAAGTGTGCCAATGCCAGGAAACTTCTCTCTTCCTTGGTAGATGTAGCAGTAGTTGACCCACATGTGGCCTTGTCTCTCTTGCGTTTGTGTGGCAGCTATTGCAGATTGGTCCACCTTGCTAGGGCCACTCCATCAAGTCTGGCAGGTTCTTTGAAGCTGTTTGATGAAGAAGTCAGAAGGTGCCACTGTGCTACAAACGTGTTTTACGCCAGCGTATATTCTAATGTATAGCACCAATTTACGCTAGTTATACACCTATCGTATATTAATAGAATCTCTGGCGTAAAACTAGTGGATAGGAACAGTATACACTTCAGTTATACGCTGAGTGTATATTTTTCTCTTTGGCACTTTAGTATACTCGTTGCGTAATCTTCTAGCTTATGGAGTGAACATCAGCCGGATATTGTGTCGGTATTCTAATGCTCAATGACGCCATTCTTATCTCATCCTCCTGGTCCCCTGCCCTTCACGCCCCCCCCCCTCGCCCCCCCCCCCCCCCCCCCCGGCCCTAGCCTGCCCCTTGACCACTTTTTTTTTTTTTTGAGAAATATAATATTTCTGACATACATGACTATACAGATATACACACACGTTCGAAACACCGCGACGGCGTGTCCCGCGTCAGAAACTGAAATGAGAGGGCGTACGTAAAACTTTGCACTACCAATAGACCTTGCAAGGCTTACCGTGTATAGATATCCCCATTCCGTACTGCACAGTCAGAAGTGAAACTGGCAAAAGAAACCCGTATAAAAGCATGCGCAGCTATCTAAAACAGCTTACTATGTCTTCAAGTATTTGGGTGAAACTGGCAAAAGAGACCCGTATAAAAGCATGCGCAGCTATCTAAAACAGCTTACTATGTTTTCAAGTATTTGGTCAAGTGCACACTACGGTGCTCTAGATAGGTAAGAAAAAAAGAGCGCAATGGACGAGATTAAAAGTTATGCACACTTGCCTTGGCCCACCTTCACTTCACCAGCGTGCAGCGTAATGGGAAAGAAAACAATATACTGAACTTACACTTTGTGGTAGAAACACTTGCACGCTACGACATTCTGACTAAAAGAACATGATAAAAGTACACAATTTACGTACCGACACGACTTCCTTTGCGATACGGAGGGAAAGAAGTTGCAATGTACGAAAAAACAAACGGCGCAAGATATACATGTATAAGGTCATACCTGCTGAGGGATTCGCGTCGCAGCTGAACAGCAGGCAATTAATAACACCGACCCTACGGCGCTAATAGCAGCTGTCAAGATTTGCGCGCTGTAATACGCTATCACGTGACGCACGTAGTAGACAAATGTTCAACGATCGTTTTAGGTAAGCCAAGCCAAACTTTAATGGGTCGGTGGGGGGTGGGGTCAGATGTGCGTAAGTTAATATGAAAACTGTGGGAGGGGGCGGCCGGCCGGAATGGGGGGTGTCTGCTTTCGGCCGATTCAACCAGCTGCATGCAGTGAGGTGGAGGTGAGAAGCCGATTCAATAAGTGGGGGGTACCGATTCAAACAGTGGGCGTTCTATACCTATCGTTATTTTATATATTATGACATTCAATAGGTCCTCAAGGAACCACTCCCCACCCGGCTGCGCTAATTGCTTATTCTTTGTTTACAGGTGATGTGTGTACTGGAAGATGCAGACAGTGCTGTGTCAAGGTGTATATTGACTGCTGGTGCGCCATCTTATGAATATTGCCTGTGTGATGGTCCTCATTCTGGGTTACCAATGGCTGTACTATAAGCCATGAAGAAGTATAATGGAAGTAGGGTTTATAGTGTATGTGTGAGTGTCTGTAACTTATTTCTAATTCCACAGATTGATCAAGGCTGCATGTCCACTGTCTGTTGTTACAATTCTAGACTTGCATGTGAAGCTCCTTATGTTTTCAATGTAGACTTTTGTTCGTCACTTCTTCACTATATTGCGCAAAACACATTTATATGTCTCACAAATGTACATGTCTGTCATTTAATTGTACATCACACCCAAGACATGAGGACCCCACAACATGAGTGCATGGTACTTGCTTGTATGACTGAGTGACTGATTTGGAATGTGTTACTCCTCAGTTGACACTGTTGGT
Source organism: Spongilla lacustris (assembly GCA_949361645.1). Lineage (NCBI taxonomy): Eukaryota > Metazoa > Porifera > Demospongiae > Spongillida > Spongillidae > Spongilla > Spongilla lacustris. Next base: position 3,946,243 of record OX442415.1, read on the forward strand.
ATCCATACCTCTGTAGTGCCCCAAGTATTTAGACTCGCAAATCAAAACGTTCCACGGTGCTTGTATGGCACAACAGGAATGATACTGGTCCTGCCCCAAACACACCCAGAACATGAAGACCATCACACACAACATGGGTGCATGGTACTTGTGTGTTGTGTCCATACGCAAGGGGTGATGGAAGGCTTTGTACCTGTGAGGTCCCCAGTCCACTAAATACAAAGCACTCTCTATGGCCACTGTTGTCGTGACACCAAGACGGTGGACATGACACAGTGCTTTGGGGGCACAGAGTGACTGATTTGGAATGTGTTACTCCTCAGTTGACACTGTTGGTATCCATACCTCTGTAGTGCCCCAAGTGTTTAGACTCGCAAATCTAAACGTTCCACTGTGCTTGTATGGCACAACAGGAATGATACTGGTCCTGCCCCAAACACACCCAGAACATGAAGACCATCCCACACAACATGGGTGCATGGTACTTGTGTGTTGTGTCCACACGCAAGGGGAGATGGAAGGCGTTGCACCTGTGAGGTCCCCAGTCCACTAAATACAAAGCACTCTCTATGGCCACTGTTGTCGTAACACCAAGACGGTGGACATGACACAGTGCTTTGTGGGCACAGAGTGACTGATTTGGAATGTGTTACTCCTCAGTTGACACTGTTGGTATCCATACCTCTGTAGTGCCCCAAGTGTTTAGACTCGCAAATCTAAACGTTCCACTGTGCTTGTATGGCACAATAGGAATGATGCTGGTCCTGCCCCAAACACACCCAGAACATGAAGACCATCCCACACAACATGGGTGCATGGTACTTGTGTGTTGTGTCCACACGCAAGGGGAGATGGAAGGCGTTGTACCTGTGAGGTCCCCAGTCCACTAAATACAAAGCACTCTCTATGGCCACTGTTGTCGTGACACCAAGACGGTGGACATGACACAGTGCTTTGGGGGCACACAGTGACTGTTTTGGAATGTTTTACTCCTCAGTTGACACTGTTGGTATCCATACCTCTGTAGTGCCCCAAGTGTTTAGACTCACAAATCTAAATGTTCCACTGTGCTTGTATGGCACAACAGGAATGATACTGGTCCTGCCCCAAACACACCCAGAACATGACGACCATCCCACACAACATGGGTGCATGGTACTTGTGTGTTGTGTCCACACGCAAGGAGAGATGGAAGGCTTTGTACCTGTGAGGTCCCCAGTCCACTAAATACAAAGCACTCTCTATGGCCACTGTTGTCGTGACACCAAGACGGTGGACATGACACAGTGCTTTGGGGGCACAGAGTGACTGATTTGGAATGTGTTACTCCTCAGTTGACACTGTTGGTATCCATACCTCTGTAGTGCCCCAAGTGTTTAGACTCGCAAATCTAAACGTTCCACTGTGCTTGTATGACACAACAGGAATGATGCTGGTCCTGCCCCAAACACACCCAGAACATGAAGACCATTCCACACAACATGGGTGCATGGTACTTGTGTGTTGTGTCCACACGCAAGGAGAGATGGAAGGCTTTGTACCTGTGAGGTCCCCAGTCCACTAAAAACAAAGCACTCTCTATGGCCACTGTTGTCGTGACACCAAGACGGTGGACATGACACAGTGCTTTGGGGGCACACAGTGACTGTTTTGGAATGTTTTACTCCTCAGTTGACACTGTTGGTATCCATACCTCTGTAGTGCCCCAAGTGTTTAGACTCACAAATCTAAATGTTCCACTGTGCTTGTATGGCACAACAGGAATGATACTGGTCCTGCCCCAAACACACCCAGAACATGAAGACCATCCCACACAACATGGGTGCATGGTACTTGTGTGTTGTGTCCACACGCAAGGAGAGATGGAAGGCTTTGTACCTGTGAGGTCCCCAACCCACTAAATACAAAGCACTCTCTATGGCCACTGTTGTCGTGACACCAAGACGGTGGACATGACACAGTGCTTTGGGGGCACACAGTGACTGTTTTGGAATGTGTTACTCCTTAGTTGACACTGTTGGTATCCATACCTCTGTAGTGCCCCAAGTATTTAGACTCGCAAATCTAAACGTTTCACTGTGCTTGTATGGCACAACAGGAATGATGCTGGTCCTGCCCCAAACACACCCAGAACATGACGACCATCCCACACAACATGGGTGCATGGTACTTGTGTGTTGTGTCCACACGCAAGGGGAGATGGAAGGCTTTGTACCTGTGAGGTCCCCAGTCCATTGAATACAAAGCACTCTCTATGGCCACTGTTGTCGTGACACCAAGACGGTGGACATGACACAGTGCTTTGGGGGCACAGAGTGACTGATTTGGAATGAGTTACTCCTCAGTTGATCCTGTTGGTATCCATACCTCTGTAGTGCCCCAAGTGTTTAGACTCGCAAATCTAAACGTTCCACTGTGCTTGTATGGCACAACAGGAATGATGCTGGTCCTGCCCCAAACACACCCAGGACATGAAGCCCATCCCACACAATATGGGTGCATGGTACTTGTGTGTTGTGTCCACACGCAAGGAGAGATGGAAGGCTTTGTACCTGTGAGGTCCCCAGTCCACTAAAAACAAAGCACTCTCTATGGCCACTGTTGTCGTGACACCAAGACGGTGGACATGACACAGTGCTTTGGGGGCACACAGTGACTGTTTTGGAATGTTTTACTCCTCAGTTGACACTGTTGGTATCCATACCTCTGTAGTGCCCCAAGTGTTTAGACTCACAAATCTAAATGTTCCACTGTGCTTGTATGGCACAACAGGAATGATACTGGTCCTGCCCCAAACACACCCAGAACATGAAGACCATCCCACACAACATGGGTGCATGGTACTTGTGTGTTGTGTCCACACGCAAGGAGAGATGGAAGGCTTTGTACCTGTGAGGTCCCCAGTCCACTAAATACAAAGCACTCTCTATGGCCACTGTTGTCGTGACACCAAGACGGTGGACATGACACAGTGCTTTGGGGGCACACAGTGACTGTTTTGGAATGTGTTACTCCTTAGTTGACACTGTTGGTATCCATACCTCTGTAGTGCCCCAAGTATTTAGACTCGCAAATCTAAACGTTTCACTGTGCTTGTATGGCACAACAGGAATGATGCTGGTCCTGCCCCAAACACACCCAGAACATGACGACCATCCCACACAACATGGGTGCATGGTACTTGTGTGTTGTGTCCACACGCAAGGGGAGATGGAAGGCTTTGTACCTGTGAGGTCCCCAGTCCATTGAATACAAAGCACTCTCTATGGCCACTGTTGTCGTGACACCAAGACGGTGGACATGACACAGTGCTTTGGGGGCACAGAGTGACTGATTTGGAATGAGTTACTCCTCAGTTGATCCTGTTGGTATCCATACCTCTGTAGTGCCCCAAGTATTTAGACTCGCAAATCTAAACGTTCCACTGTGCTTGTATGGCACAACAGGAATGATGCTGGTCCTGCCCCAAACACACCCAGGACATGAAGCCCATCCCACACAACATGGGTGCATGGTACTTGTGTGTTGTGTCCACACGCAAGGGGAGATGGAAGGCGTTGTACCTGTGAGGTCCCCAGTCCACTAAATACAAAGCACTCTCTATGGCCACTGTTGTCGTGACACCAAGACGGTGGACATGACACAGTGCTTTGGGGGCACAGAGTGACTGATTTGGAATGTGTTACTCCTCAGTTGACACTGTTGGTATCCATACCTCTGTAGTGCCCCAAGTGTTTAGACTCGCAAATCAAAACGTTCCACTGTGCTTGTATGACACAACAGGAATGATGCTGGTCCTGCCCCAAACACACCCAGAACATGAAGACCATTCCACACAACATGGGTGCATGGTACTTGTGTGTTGTGTCCACACGCAAGGAGAGATGGAAGGCTTTGTACTTGTGAGGTCCCCAGTCCACTAAAAACAAAGCACTCTCTATGGCCACTGTTGTCGTGACACCAAGACGGTGGACATGACACAGTGCTTTGGGGGCACACAGTGACTGTTTTGGAATGTGTTACTCCTTAGTTGACACTGTTGGTATCCATACCTCTGTAGTGCCCCAAGTATTTAGACTCGCAAATCTAAACGTTTCACTGTGCTTGTATGGCACAACAGGAATGATACTGGTCCTGCCCCAAACACACCCAGAACATGAAGACCATCCCACACAACATGTTGCATGGTACTTGTGTGTTGTGTCCACACGCAAGGGGAGATGGAAGGCTTTGTACCTGTGAGGTCCCCAGTCCATTGAATACAAAGCACTCTCTATGGCCACTGTTGTCGTGACACCAAGACGGTGGACATGACACAGTGCTTTGGGGGCACAGAGTGACTGATTTGGAATGAGTTACTGGTATCCATACCTCTGTAGTGCCCCAAGTGTTTAGACTCGCAAATCTAAACGTTCCACTGTGCTTGTATGGCACAACAGGAATGATGCTGGTCCTGCCCCAAACACACCCAGGACATGAAGCCCATCCCACACAACATGGGTGCATGGTACTTGTGTGTTGTGTCCACACGCAAGGGGAGATGGAAGGCTTTGTACCTGTGAGGTCCCCAGTCCACTAAATACAAAGCACTCATATGGGACTTCTGAAAGCATTGATTAATAGTCACATATAAGGCCCCTCACATTTATCCAAATATGAAAAGCAAGAGCGCTGTCACGTTCGTGCCTGATGCAATTTTGAAGTGCTAGTAGCATAACTAGAAGGGGTGGAACTCAAGCATCAACAAGGGGGATTGACCGATCCGCCGATCTCCTGAGGCTGTGGATGTGTGTGTATGTACATGTGTATGTATGTGCAGGGATATATCGCTCCCACCCCCTATATTTTTATATATTCCGAAACCCACCCCCCCTGTTGATAATGTGGCGGTAAATCCTAGGTGTGTATGTTTGTGTGCATGTGTGTATGCTTTTTTTTGTGTTCCATTAAGAAATAAAACATAAAATATAAAAAGTTTGTGGCAGCAGTAGATGTTAATGAGTGTAAAAAAGTACATGAACAAAATTTACTTTCACTGTACTTCATCCATACATGCATAAGATCAGACCACAGGGCAAAAGCCATATTGAAATGTACAGCACATGTTCTGAAACCATACATGTACATGACTTGTATTATTGTCATGCGTAAATATTAATTCCTTTTTAAGTTGCTTCATTTCACAGATGGACGATGAACCATTCAATCCTGAGTACACGATGGTTGACAGGGTGTTGGACATTGCAACACAGGTGGAACCTGGAGGCGAGGTAGACACAGGAGTGGGCAATAATTAGAATGATGTATCTGTGTGTGTGTGTGAATGGGCAGTAGTGTGGCTGGCCTTAGTCACTAGCAATTGACCAATCAGATTGCACGATTTTTTTCAACCTGCAGTCTAAACGTGTCTGTGCAATTGTGTGTCATGTGTGTTGTGTGCATGTGTGTGTCTATGTGTGCATGGCAATACATAATGTGTGCATGTGTGTGTATGTGTGTGTGCATGTGTGTGTATGTTTGTATGTGTGTGTGCATGTGTGCACTGTATATGTGTGTATGTGTATGCAACGTGTGTATGGACCACACCCCAGTATTGATGGAACAAGGGAGAATACAAAAAGTCTCCAAACTCCTCTCATTAAGGCAGCACAACAGTGTTCAGCAGCATTCATCCAGCATATTTCATTGTCTTCTTGCTATCAGGACCTGCGTGTGGACTGTAATTGGTGCGCATGTTGAAAAGGCAACGTGTATACGCACTGCCCTAGTCTAGAAATCCACACCAATGCACGGGCCATGGCCATGCACCCTATGTTAGACATTTTTAACTGGTAAGTTGTGTGCGTGCATATACCTTTAAGATATAACTCTATCACTTAAAGTTCAGTAACTGTATCTATATCACCTCAAATATGAAGTCACAGTACAGCTGCCATCATATGCTGCCATATATCTCACAAACCATGCCCTCAACTGTCAGAAAGTAATTACAAATAAGGGGTGTAATGTGGTAAACCAGTGTTGTGACAACACACCTATAAAATCACCTAACAACCCACTGTTGGTGGGGTCCCATATACATGTATGTCAGCTTGTCTATTGCCATAATACCCCCTGACCCCACCCCACCGGCCTGTTTTTTTTTTAACAATGTGTGTATGTAGTAGGTGTGCAATGATGGGAAGTGGTGTTTTTATGTAGGAGGTTGTATGTGTGTGGAATATATGTGGGATGGAATGTGTGATTGTTGTAGATAATATGGATAAAATGTTTGTAAGGGGTGGTGTACTGGCTGAATTTAAGCATTATCTCTACCTGTAGGGGTTCTAGCTTGAATCCACTGCTATACATCCCAGGTGGCATTGGCTCAATGCTGTTGCCATCACTCAGCAAAAGTAAAGTCATCCAGGGCTGTTCACTACTCCAGCTTCATCCGCTTTGTCATGCTAATTCAATTCATTGTGTGTTTATGTTGTTTTAGCGCAAGCTTTCCTTGTCTACACTATCGACCCCGCCTATGACTTTTTAACCGTAATTTTCTAGAATTAATATAATGCAAATAAACCGCCATGGCGCCATCCCCGGCATTGTGGTGATTTCCAACAGCTGGAAAACTAGGTTGTAGTATATGTATCGAAGGTAAACTTTGGACGTACGCGGTGGTAATGGTAGGTTGTTAGACGCTAAATACCGTATGGAGTCGCATATTATATGGGCCTACAGCCGTTAAACATCAATATTACGTTACGCACTTACGGCCGGTAATCGGTTAAAAAAAATAACGATACCGCAATGTTGGGTCTGGAAACGAGAGTGATGTATAACAGTAGTATTCTAGCAGTGCACATTTGATAGTAGTATAACAGCAGAATACGCCAGCGTATGTTGCCGTTATACGCTCTAAGTGTATAACACTAGTATTCTAGAAAAATACAACTTAATATACTCTGCAGTATAACATTGTTTTAGCACAGTGTGCTTCTCATCTTGCTTTTCCATCGACACAACGGACACAGCCTGGACACAGGCTCAGCTTAGCTTAGGTTTTGGGGGCCTTGGTCTGCGCTCTTTATCCCACCACTCATGTGCAGCATTTATAGCTTCATTGTCAACATCTGGTTGTAGCAATGCTGATAATGTACATCTGCAACAGGCAATCATTCAGTTCAACAATCAGGTCTCTACATCAGATGCAATCACAGCAGAAGGAGTATCATCAACACCTGTTACTCAGCGTTCTCTGTCTAAGAAAAAGGAATGCCACCTTTTTAATTCTTTGTTAGGGGCTTCCTCTATGGCAGACAGAGCTCGCCTATTATCTGTTTCCGCTTCTCATGCTGCATCATGGTTGTCCGTAACTCCATCTCTGGCCTTGGGTTTGCACCTTGAACCTAATGAGCTTTATGCCTCTATATATAAGGTGGTGGTTAGGGTTGGACACCTCTGGTGGTTCTCTGTGTCCTGTCTGCTCTCAGAAAGGCCTGGACCCACTTGGCCACCACGCTACCACATGTTCTCATGGAGGTGATGTAGTGACCCGACATAAACTGTTACGGGATGTTGTGGCTAACCTTTTTCGTCAGGCTCACATGGGAGTCACAGTAGAGGCGGGCTATGGCCTTACACATGATAATAGCCGCTCACGCCCAGCAGATGTCCTGGTAACAAGATGGGAAAAGGGTTTGCCTGCAGCTTTGGACATAACAGTGACATCCCCACTTAATCCTGCCATCCTTGATGAGTCTTGTTCAGCAGCTGGAGTAGCTGCAGTAGCCGCAGAGTCCCGCAAACATGTTGCTAACGACCCTAAGTGCTTCGAGCTGGGGTGGACCTGTGTTCCATTGGCTGTAGAAACCTATGGGAATTGGGGGGTGGAGGCCCAAGTAACATTTTCCCGCTTAGCCTCCCTACTTGCTGCAAGCCACAGTGTGTCAAAATCAAAGGCAACAGCTGACATTTATGGTCGCTTAAACCTGACCCTGACCAGGTCTGTGGCCAGGGCTATCCTGGCCAGGGGTCTAAGGCCAAAATAGATGTTACATATACAGTGCTCATATTGAACTCTTGTGTGGTGTATACATTATTATTATTAGTATTATTATTACTCTCAATAATAATAAAAATGTCAGGGCCAATGCCACCGCGATCCTGTCCAGGTCCATACCTCCTCCTGAGCTTCAGTAGGCTAGCAACTTGTTTTGTGCATATCATGTGTCTGTGTCATGTTTGTACTATATCAATCCAATATGAATTAAAATTTACATGGATTGGAAACCCGCAAAAATTTTGTGTCGCTATCCTTGTTTGGCATGAATTATTCATGATTGCTATGGCTGCTTCAGAGCTAGATGAGACCAACGGTGAAGACAGAGGCACACGGGAGTGTACGCCACTAATGCCAGAGTTTTGTCTGAATTTCTTCATACACTTTCTCACTTTAGGCATTCGATCTATAGTTATTAAGTGTTATATAAAGTGCCCGCTTCGATATCATTTTTACACGCTTCATCGAAAACCACATGTCATGCATCAATGTATAGTACATGTGTATTAAACCGTATATTATTTTAAATATGAGCATTAAACATACACAACTGAAGCAATCAGTTTGAAGCTCTTAAATTATATCTTTGGTACATTTTACTATGATAATGGATTGAAAACCTATAGCTTTCTTCTGGAATACTTACTAGAATATAAGACATTGAACCATAGTATATATAGTAATTATTACTTGCCTTCTTATACATATACTTCTAGATATATATGTATGCAATCAATCAATCGACCGATCAATCAAGATGAATGATTGGAGTTATGTTAGTACACACATTCTCTGCTATCAGAAATTGTGCCAGCAAGTCAGTGTTTTTTTTTTTTTTCACTCTTTCATTAATTTTTCTATATATACCTACTTTTGGTAAATGTTTTAAGATTATTACGGTCAGTAGTATTAATATACTCAGATATTGAATAGATATAATTACGAGCAGACTCTTGCATAAACTGCAGGTGCTCCTATGGGTCAGTCCAAACTATAACCACCCGACGGTATCTAGTTTCGAGGAGTTCACCTGTGTTGATTGCGGTGGTGACACTGCACTATATGGCGCCGAAGGAGACTGGGGACAAGCCGGATCAACTCAATTTTTGGTATAATTTTCATCATGGAAGGATTATTTCGTTCAGCAGAATCGAAATCTAAAAGCTACATGTACATGTGTATAATGTACATATACAGTTCATGCTATAGACCTGGGTTTGAGTATAACATTAAAACTCCCAACTTCAGAGATTGAGATAAAAGCAGCAACCATGAGATAAAAGTGTCCCACCACGTAATGGTTTGCTACTACTTCCCATAAATGTCCAAAAAAAATTGGCATACCGCCATAAGTCTATTTGCAATGGAAATGAAAGAAGCGTTTTATTTGAAAATAGTGCATATAGGAATAGAGTATAAAAATGACAATTTATCATATCCCACAAGATATAATAACTAATCTATACATGGGTATAATGTACACATGCACTTAGGATGCAATCACTAAGCTCAATTACATATGTTCAATGAGTACTTCTAAATATGAAAGCTTATTCTGTGCTTCATTGTAAAAAAAATTACATCAAACTATATGCTTCTACTTTGTTTTGATACTCCACGATGTGCTTCCAAGCTTCTACAGCTTGCCCTAGAGTAATATCTTTGGGGAAATGAGCTACAAATCCAGGGATACCATCATCATCCCCATATATGTCATGAAATAGTTCCATTCCATCAATGATACTAGGAATTAAGTATGCATTGGATAAAAAATAACATTATTATATATTAGGAGATTGAAAATACCTTGTTTCTTTTTCTTGTTGTTTAGAACCTCGGATGTAAAGAGAAATCAATAGGTACAATTTGACAACTAGCTGGTCCAATTTAAGGTGTCTTAGTACACTGTCAAGCTTCTGAATTTGGACCACGGGTAGTTTTTCATGAAACACTATTCCCTCAAATGGTTCCTGTATAAGACAACAATTACTTAGTTAGTAATTTCTATTAACATACCTCTTTTCTTATCACATGCTGTCTGGCCATAGAAATAGATAAAGTCTCCCATAATGAAAGCACATGACACAACTTGCAGTGTTGTTGGATCTATAAATAGTATCACGTAGACAAAGCCTTTGTTAATACGCAAATATTTTATGCATACCTTTGAGCTGAATTCAATTTTAAAAGACTTTGCATAAGTAGATAAGTCCATTGCTGCATTCACGCCAGCTCCAGCTGCTAGGAATGCCATTACTGTTTCCAAGGTATCTAGAGTCTCCTTTAGGTGCGGAATGCCTACAAGCTCTCCTAAAATCTCTTGCTGGGATTGAGCAGGGAGCTTGACCTTTTCACAGCGATGAAATTCATGTACACATGTGTAAAGGACACCAGAGAATATGTATGGCATGTACCTGGGGATGAAGCTTTTCCTTTATTTGGGTGAAGTGCTCAATAGTGTGGATGTCCTTTCTGTACACAACATGAGGTAGGTCCAGGATAACAGCAGGCTTTCCATTGACAAACTGGTTGATCAGTTGTTTTTGTATACCGGAGAAATCGTACGTTACATCATGGTCTTTTCCAGTCATTAGGGAATACTCGCAGTGGGAACTGATAATGGAACACAGCTGTGCCTCATAATCCAAAGTGTGGAAGCGATGAAAGTGTTGGATTGGTACTCTCTGCAACTCCACTTTCACCATACTGGAATGGACGACATCACAACACATACAGGGATAAAAATATGTTGTGCAACTCCTTTATATAATTAACAGTGCAGTCATTATGAAAATTCAGATCAAACACTGACGAGAAAACAATTTTGTGTAAACATTTAAATGCACACCTGAAATTGTAGACCCCTATGGTGACAAAAATGAATGTAGCAAAGCCATATACTGTGTAAATCATTATACGTTCAAAAATTTCACCCTGCATGTTCTGACAATTTGCAAACAATATTTTATGTACGGTGCACCTATTTCATTCTCCATTATGACAATCTTCAGATCCTATTCTACATACCATGCCAAATATAATCACATATACACAATTGTATAATAGATCACACTTTCAATACGTCATATTTGATTTACATTTATTTGGCAACATACCCATTTTCTTTTTCAACTTTACTTTTACAGTCATCAAGGAAGCCATTGTGTGTGCGAACCAGGAAGTCTAGCAGTATTGTAGTGCATACACCAGCTCCGTTAGTGGTGGGAAGGATGTGGTCCAATGATACATCAGCAGTAAAGGATGAAATCAGATATTTGTCTTCAATAGGTATACGAGCTATTCAAACATCAATCAGTTCAAAACTGTATGAAATATACCTAATATGAGCTTACAATTAATTTTAAGCACACTTCTGCATAATCCCCAGGCCTTGTTTAGGCTCTCCAATGTCATTTTCACTTCTTCTAAGATGTGACCTGAAATAGTTGATGCAATGCATTAAAATTATATGGCATGAGAGAAATGCTGCACTACTTGGTAGCTGCTTGAGGAGATGAGCAATTGGTGTAGTGCAAGCTTCTTTGTGGTCAAGTTGATGGTTGTAACGAGTACACAAAAGACTCTGAAGTTTATAAATGTCTGCAATGTATTGAGTTGCCCTCAAAACATGCTCCTGCAGTGCAAAAAAGGGCAATGAATGCACAAGCAACAGGAATGCAGCACACTACGTCACACATTTTGCAAGAAGTTGTGCAAAATAGGATATTTGCTTTGCAAACTTTTGGACTCCAAAGTGATGCTCAAGTTCTCCAGTGAGAGGTTAGGGTGGTATGCCCATGCATGGGTGCTCAAATCAGCAGGCTCCACAGACACCTTCTCATTAACTATATACATTAGACGGCCATATTCTGAAGAAAGCACAGGTGGCATAAAGACACCAAATTGCATTTTGGTCATTCATAAACCTTTCTTATCATCTCTCATTATTGACTGCACAACAGATGATATTCTTTCTCCCATGTTCTGTTCAGAATTAAAACTTACTTCACATACAAATTTAATTCGTCATTCACCTTCAATACAGGAATAATGAAAAATTCACTAAAGTTCCTTTCCCATTGCGATCGCTGATCAGCAGTGTTCAATTGATTCAATGGTGCTGCAGGAGTTATAAAAGCTATGATCAACTGACAATATGGACCCAAGTACAATTTACTTCATGCTATTAATAACTAGTATTAATTTGCTTACTGCTTTCCGGACAATCAGATATAACATTTTGTAGTACAGCATGGACCATAACAGCACATTCCAATTCATTTTTCTTTATTGCCTTCTTCAAAGTTTCAAAATCTTTTTCTAAATGCCCTAGAAGTAGCTGAGATGCTGCATGTGTATCCCTCGCCTTCATCAATTTTTTTGTTCCATCAGATATGCTCTATAACATTTCACATTGAAGCATCATATATTTTGCATACACCATGCGTAATGTACCGGTGAGGCACAGCAGGTCCAGAGGAGAGCAGAATGCATGACAATCCTCACGAGGCAACATGCAACTGGAGACAGATGCCTCTCAGGTAAAGGATCTGAGCTTCTCTGTTCTGGATTAGGTAGGATATAACCGCGCTGGCTGGAATCACTTAACCTGCAATGCGCAAATTCAGCCATTTCAATTAATATTCATAGCTTTCAAATTTGTTTTGCATCTATTTGACACACTGCTTACGGGTTAGCAAAACGATTGTTTGAGACAGGGTTATGATTTTGACCTCCAATTGATGCACGGCACACTAGACAACTTGACTGTACCATCGGCTTTCCACACTGTTTATAATAAATTAAACTTTGCTTTTAAAAAGTACATGTCCATGTTCATCTGCTTACATTTCCCACAAAGTATTGATGTCCATTTGGACATTCTGTGTGCTAAACATAAATAGCTTATTAATATTAAATATAACGTACCATAAAATTTTCCTTCCACATCTTCATGGCTTTGTAATGCTGCTTTAATGTGAGGTAATACATCCTCAGGCATCGTTGGTAGGTATGCATTCTGTGTGATGCCACAATAGCCAGCATGCACATTGGTAATTGATTCATCGACTAACCACCAATACTGCAGGATCAGTTAGCATTTTTACAAATGGCCACAGCAATGGTACGCCCTGCCTGCTGGACATGACAGCAGCTGTATGAACCACAATAGCAGACAGGTGTCCATTTTGAGAGGAGATACACTGCCTAACAAGAAGACTATCTTGTGTGCTCATAAGCAGAGTTCTAGCCATGCAGCGCAGCTATTTAATGATTCCATGAAGGAAAACATTTACGCTGAAATGGGCATAAAACTATAAATGCAGATATCTTACCTCAGGAGTCAATACTCTGCAATTTTCAAATGCTGCAAGCACCTGACAGGAACAGATTATAATAATTATTATAGTTTTCTGATTACATGATCAGCTACCTCGGGACTAGGAATGTATCTTTCCTGGTCTACACAGCTGAGAGTCACAACTTCATACAGTGCCAAATTGATGTAAATGCGTTCATGACCCTCAAGCCCCTGCAAACATGTAGGATGTTAATTGCAACATCTAACACTAACTGTGCATGTATGTTACGTGATGCTATAGATAATAATTTAGTACTTTGGATATATCTTCAAGATGTTTTAGATTCCTGCCATACATCACATCAGCAACACAGTCACGGACTGTACAGTACATTGGTCCATATGAAATAAATGGATCTGGCTGTGGTTCTTTCTGAGTATACAAATAAACAGATAATCAATCCTTCACCATGTGTATGTGTACACAATGCAGACCTCATTACGCAGTAGTTGTGGCAAAAGCCAGTTGTGTTTCTTTGCTACCTTCTTCAGTGAACTCATACTGTATGTTCTACCCAACACTTTCAGCAAAAAAACATTGGGTCCAATTGCTTCATTTTCACTTATTCTGTTTATATGTTTGTTACTGCAAACATTTTTAACTGCTGCAAGGAAAGAGGGATTTGTTGGAACATCATTACATGTATCTTCATGTAACACTTCTCCAGCGATCAGTAGCCCATGACGAGTACGAGCAACTGCCTCAAGATACTCGAAGGTCACCATTCCAGTGTGATTAACGAGGTGTGGATAAGCTGAATCAAGCAAAGCAGAAGCACTAGACACTTTTTCTTTTAGTGACTTGTGCTCATGTGTTGCATTTATCACATCCTGAGGTAGAAATATAAGGCACATAAGGTATTAGAGTAACATGTACACATAGTGATGGCATTGAAGGGAGAGGGTGTGCAATTAATTTTAAAAAATACCTGGAAACACTTGATGCATAGAAGGTGTAGTTGGCAATTATCAACAGAGTGGTATTGCAGTACTTGCCTAGACTTTAGGAGGTACTCTTGCAGGTACTCTCGAACCAAGTCAAAACTAAGGGAAGCACATATTTAGTAAGAACGTGTGTCAGGAGACACTATAGTAGGGTTTACCTGTGCTTCAAAAGAAGCTGCAGTAGAGACGATCTGATCACTGGAACCTTGTCATATGTTTCTTTATACGAGAGCTGTGTAGTGAACAGCAAGCCCTCACTTGGTCTACTCTTGAACACAATATCGAAAAGCAGTCGAATGAGATCTTTTTGTGGAAATTCATGCCCAAAGCACAGTTGTGAAATGAGTTCTATGAAGAAGGTGTGACAACTTGTTTCCAAATCTCTACAATAAAGACAATAAATTCACATCTGCCAGATCAGCTTTAAAATCAAGCTGAATCACCTGTCACTTATCCTTGGATGGTCAATAATCTTCAGACTGCTCCTGATTTTATTTATTGTGTCTGCAGTTCCTATTTTCAAATAACCAGACCCTGATACATCCTAATCAGAATCACAATTTTTAATCCCTGTATTGATAATGCACGTAGAGCATACCATATATATTATTTGAGCAAACGGTTGCATTCCTTGATATCTTGAACCAATATGCTCCATGAACATTTGTATAGCTCTGATGCAGTGCCAATTATGTCTGAAACAGAACGTGATATCAACATATTATCTAAAGTAATGCCACTAAAGCCATCACCGTAGCTTGCTGATGTCAGCTGAGATACAAAAGGACAAAAGTGTCTCTACCGAAACCTGGCACTTCTGTACCAACAGAAGCCATTTCATCATGGAGGCCTCATCCTTTTCAAGTGGAGGTCTGAGGTGGCTAACAGCTTCTCCCACAGCATGTATAGTCTGCAATAAACATGTGGACACATTGGCTTATAGCTACAGGTAATTAACATGTGGTTCCTGTTGATTGTTACAGATGTCTTAAAAATAATGAATTGGCTTTAATAAAGGCCTAATCCTTGTACTATGATGTAATTGAAGCACGAAATAATCTCAACATCACAGAATATCTTTGCTTCATGTAAATAATGATTTGTATCCATGTATTGTTTATACAATTCTAATACTTTCATTATACTGTATCATTACACCTTCTTTAAATAAATGTTAGATAATGTATGTACAAACACAACATACTCACCAGCTGCTCAGGTGATGCCTTGCCCTTCATGACCTTTAGTATATCAGGAACACATGACACAAGGTTCCCAAACCACAGTAGTTGGGACTTGTTAGCCAGGTATGCTGCATGCAAAGCTGTCATTCTGTTCACCAGCAAACTGTCATTAGCAGGGACTAGCCCATTGAGTGCACTCGATACCAGCTTTTTTAAAATAAACCAATAAAATATGTTCACATGTATCAAAAGTGTGCTATTACCTTGTACTCTGTACTACGCTCTTGCTCACCCTTCTGCAAACTGGTGTACATGTATGTACTGACAACAAAGTCATGGAGGTATCGCTGGTAGAGGTGATCTCTATGAGGAGTTGGGACTGATTTGAGAATCCCTCCAATCAATAAGCTGTGTATTTTGTCATTGAGTACAGTTGCAGAAGTGTAGCCCATGACTGAAATGTACACTGTAAATTATGCAATACTTTCAAATGTGCAATAATACCTGCAATGTTTGCTTCTATTGTTTCTTTTATCATCCAGAAAAATGGCATTTCACAATCAAATTTATCATCGCTATGGGAACTTTTAGACTTTGCAATAGAACCATATTTGAACTGGACAACACTTAAATTTCTGAATATTGAAAGCCACAGTTGGCCAATAGGGTTTCCACGTTGCTTGCTGAACAATGCCAAATTGCTGTTTTGGTCGATAAATGAAATGATGTGTGCAAGAATTGGAACAATAACACCGTCAATCCTGCGGATGAGAGTGTTTAGAAGTGTCCCTCCAAGTCTAAGGCTTTTGTGGCTGAGAACTTCATTTAGTGCCCATGTTTTGCATTGTGGGATCATTTCCTCCATTTGTTCGAGAAGAGAGTGTACATGCTTTACCAGTGCTTCATAAAATGGTACTTGACCTGGAAAAATTATGTAGATATGTGCAATTATTATTATTACACAATAAACAGAGCTACCCTAGGTTAAAATTGTAGTACTAGGACTTTTATTTTTGTGTAATCTATTTGAATTAAGTTGCATATGTTGTGCAAATACGTATTTTTTTAAATACGTATTTAATACATGCATAACTTGCATAATTTACACATGTATTTAATAACACCAGTACGATGAAACGTAGCCACAAAACTCATGCACATACCAAGATCTTTGGGTGGATCTTTTGGAACCAAGTCTAGTAACAAAGTTACCAGCTTTTTTCCCCTGTCACTGGTTTGTAGTGAGTCCTGTAGAGTAGCAACAGCTGCTTGTATGCATCTATGCAGCCTCTTGTGATATTGCACACCAGCTGTGCTCTCAGCTTCAGAGGGACTATAAAACAATTTGCTGATCGGACACTCAAAAAGATCAGTAGATGTTATTTCATCATTGGTCAGCCTCAGCTCATCAATATGCACTGATGTCCAGGGATCTCCCTGGAAACCAACAAATGACAGTGATGGTGTCTGCCTCGGTAGGTAGATAATGAACAGCACATGGGTACACCCTATTGACCTGGAGGAGGTCTGGGCACCTGGAGACAGTGTGAGTGCCTTAGCCCTTTCGTCACTGGCACGATAGCGAGCACAAGCAATGAGATCGCCATATAGGTGCGCAGACTGACATTGGACTACAAGCAATACATTGTCCTTCTCCTTTCCTGGTTGCCTTTGAAACGATGATCTAATTAAAAAGATATTCAATTGTCAAAATGCACATAATTACAGCATATAACATGTAACAATTATATATACAATACTGTTATTCCAGTTTGAGATATCAACATACACACAATATAATAATATCCACATACACAACTTACTACCTACACTATACAACTAACAAATGTTAAACATGGGCAAAATGCTGGTACAGTCCTAGAGAGAATGGCTCTGGCTTTCAATTGAATTGAACAATTTCAAACACATGAAAGTATTTTGAAGTACAATAATGTTACCAAATCATGGCCTTCTTTATTTTGAATAAAACATTTATCATGGCTGCATCCAAACAGTGCCATATGAATCTAGAAATTATATGTAACTTGCTAAATACCAGATATAAAACTATAGTATAGTAACAATATATTTTGTTCATGGAATCATGAAGAGATTGAACACTTGGAAAATAATAAGTCAGATAATTGCATATGTACCTGACTTTGTTTGAAAAGTCTATTTCTGTGTCAAATTGATGTAGGAAAATCATTTCTGTGTGCATTCCTAGCGGTTTAGTAGCTTCCAGAAGTTCAGCATGGGATAGCACACGACTGTGTGTGGTTACCTGCAATGCAAAAATTACATGAGCAGATTTTAAATTCAGGGTTAAATGCACATATTAATGATGGGAGGGTGCAAAGGGGGTGTCCCTCTTCCATTCATGCCTCGCAAATAGATAAGGGGCTTAACCAAGACGCATTTAGTAGTATATCAAACACAAAATTAAACAATGTGAAATTAAATTTTCCATAATCCCCATCTAGATCTGCCACTGAACTCATAGTGTTTGAATTAATATACTGACCTGCATCATGTGATCCTTTTCATCATAACCATGCACACGATGTCTGAGGTAATGTAGTAGAGATGAACAATGCATGTGTTTGAAGTACTTTGACTGGATTTCTTTGCAGCCCTTTGAAAGTGATTCATTAAGCTTAAGGCGGACAATAGCATCAGGTGATGCAGTCTGTAACAATAGGTGTTGGCTCTCCAGTAACACCTATACAGAAAACATTTCACGTTGTTATAAAATGCAAAATACTTTTTATCATTCATATGAGCAGAGAGATTAAATACACAGATACACATGTTAATGAGGGGAGGGTGAAGAAGTGGGTGTCCCTTTCCCATTCATGCCTAGCAAACAGATAAGGGGATTAATCAAGAAGCATTTCATGCAGTATAGCGGACACAAAATTAAACAATGCTAAATTACTATTGATTCCATAATTTTTGTCCAGATCTGCCACTGAACTCACAGCATTTTTCCAATATTCACTTCCTTCTTTCTGGCACTTCAGGTCGTCAATGGAAATTGACCCCAGAACACTGGGCATGAGTATACCTTTACCAGATCCACATTCTTTGACTTGACGGCAATGTTTTGTGGCCTTAAATATGACAGCTGCTGGTGTGTCCTTCTGGTAACCAATAAATGCCTCCTCAACTTTGAACTTAGATGAACTAGAATGAAAATATATGAACAATCACTGCTCATAAATACACACATAAAATTATAATCATTGAAGCAAGAGTATTTTCTCCAAAAACTATTTGCAATAGAATCAAGCAATGTATCAGATGTAGACATAAATACCGCTTGAGAGTAGAAATAGCACAGTCTCATTATGATTCTTACTTGTCATAATCATCACATTTGGAAAATTTCTCAACCCATATGGTTAATCGCTTGAGGACATCATTCTGCCAGTCACTGAACACTGATGATGTCACCACAAAGTGCTTCTCAAGTCTGCTGATCAGTGGTATGGGAAACTTTTCATACACCGTTGTCCTCTCAGCTATCAGCACCAGCCTACAGTATGCATATGTACAATCATGTACTTGCAATAAACATACCACATACAAAAACTAACTTGAAGTTCTTATGGACCATACATTTGACTTTGTGTGTCTGAAGGCCCAGATCTACATACCGCTTTCCACCATATTTTATGTAGTACTGAAAAGATGTTAGTAGCCAGTGTTATTACTCTCTATTATTACCTAATGCTCACCTGGTTAAGGGCATCATAAAGACTCTCATATAGGTTCTCCAAGTTCAGCAGTATCACAGTTCTCCCTGTCTCCATGCACAGCTTTATGCGGTTGACATTCTGACATATCTTCATAAAAATACAACGATAACGATACAGTACTACAGCCAAGAAGTTATGTATGTGTATGTACATGTAGGATCTACATCTGCATGCAAAGCTGGTGGCCCCAATTCACATTTATCAATGCCTGTTTCCACTTCTGGTAATGAATGACATCGTTTTTTTTTTTTTTAATATGTACTGTGCATATGGGTAATGCATCATTTGATGAAGCTAAGGCAACTTAACTAAATAGCCTAAAATAACTCTGTGATAAAATTACATGTAGGAAGATCACATTTAATAAGAACCACTTTGTACAAGACATTAAAATTGCAGAACACAACAAAACTCCAGATTTGTTGTCATATATTGAGGCTGTGTATACAATAATAGTGACAAGCACACTACGAGTAAATATGCCCTAAGAATGGAACCGGTCTTGATAAACCTAGTGCACGATGGCATGTTACAAGGTCACCATAGTGCCCATTCATATACTGAACACTGCTCTTCATAGTACCTGAGTGTATTCTCTGTCTTTTGGAAAGCTGCTACCAAATATGATATAAGGTTCTACTGTATTTCCTGCTGTTACTATATCACTGAGGTGGTGAATGAGGATTTCAAGTGCTGCATAATTTTCTGTCAGGAACAGCAGGTATCTGTTTTCACTGCTCAAAAGGAATGAATTAATATAATAATGGTACAGACAGCTAGCACATTCATAAATATACGCACATGGTAGTAAAAGTATTTACCCATTTGAAATTGAATCATTTGTTTCTAGGCTGGATCTGATCATGCCCAGCAGACTAATGTCTGGGCCTACACCTAGAGTAGTCTAATATTTACAAAAAGAATTAATAGCAGGTGAAAAAACTACCATTATAGATTGCTAACCTTTTGTAATACACTTGTATTAATCCAATGGAAAAATTCTGTAGTGGGATCAAAGTCCTCTCGACCTCCAAAATTTCGAAGAATAGTATGTTTTAGTTCAAGCAATGTTGGCATTTGGTTGCTATGATGGCAGACACAGTACAGCATCTTGATCAGGCTGCAAGATGATTTTTTTTAAACGACAAGCATATAATACTATAGTACCTGTAGAAATCTCTAAGACCAAAGAATTCCTTTTGCACACCATCAACTTTGATTTGCTTTCTAGAAATAACTTGATATGCTTCTGCAAGGGGCTTAAATAATTGATCAAGTTTTTTAAAAGCCATTTCATCTTTGCTTTCAGAGCAGATGCCACGTGCACTCTCTACTAGTTCCTGAATGGTTGGCTCTCCTCTCGTCAACATCAAGCCTCTGTTCATCTTAGCAGGATCCAATGCCCAGTTGGATATTCCAATAAATGCCACTCGTTGGTTGGCATTTTGCTATAGATATTAATATTGTGTTAAGCATTTATATATAATTATAATTATAATTATAGATATATACAGACACATCCAATGTACAAGTGCATAAGGGCTTTGCATAATTTCCACTTTCATTGAACATTTATTTTCAGAATGTGAGTATTTTTGTAATTTATACAGTTAGCTTTTAAAACATAATCTGCATTCAAAATAAGGGATTTGGCTCTTATCCCAACCCAATATCTTACCATGTCATCTTCTGTTCCATCCTCCAAGAGGGGGTGGAGTGCCTTCAGTGGAAGGTGTGGTGAGTCCTCCGCCAGCCCCACCTCATCCAGTACCACCACAGAGACAAACTTAGTGGGATCCTGCTTTTCCTGAAACTTCTGGGCTTGTTTGAAAACATCTTTGATTGACTCAGGAGTTGAAAGCTGACTGCACTGATAGGAAACCATGTAGACCTGCGTGTACAAGTACGTTTATAGACTTTTGCATGGTGATGCAACTTCAATAATGATCAGTAAAATTTTATTATGTATATGATAATGTCTAATGTACTGGATGTCATATATCTGTCTATCGTGGTGTACTTTATTCACATTCTGCCAGTTTAGCATCCATTTTACATTTGACGATGCACACATGTAGGTGTACAGATCTTTTGGAGTTTGCCCCAAGATTGCCAACCACTAATTCTTTTTCTTGGTTCCAATTCAGCACATCAGTCAATTGTAATAAGAGTGGTTAGTAACCATGTGTATCACAAACAAATAGCTTCACTTTGACATGCTGATATGGGACCAAGATGAATAATTAGAGCTTGGCTATTTTGGGCCAAGCTCCAAAGACCTGTGCATTGTCAAATGTAAAAGGGATATGTTAAACTGGAAGAACATGAATAAATTTATTTTCTGTACACCACGGTAGACAAATGTATACCCGCATTTATGTAGCTATCATGCTTTTGCAGCTCATGAATGTTAATTGCTCCAGCAAATGTTCCAACCTCTTTGAAGCATTTCAGAAAACTCTTTGAAGACCCCGCACCCTTCATTGAAGAGGTCACAATGCTCTTTGCCAATGACTTGGAACTACCAGGCTTCCCAATGATGAAGAGGGGAATTTTCAGATCAATGCAAATAGCCATCATGAAAACATTTTCTCTCAGGGCTGCATTGTGTGCAATGTTGGGTCCCACCTCCATACTGGTAAGGAGAGCTTCTTGGCTCCTAGTGTGAGGTAATAAGTGGCACAGATGTACACATGTGTAAAATGTACCTCTTGACCACATCTCTGAATTGGGAAGCCCCCCCAGGAAGTGCAAGTGGAGACCTAAACTGCTTGCACACATTTTCCTCATAGTCATCTCTCTTCAGTAGTCTAGCATCATAGCATAGTGCCAGAGAAAGTACAAGGGAGTTGCTGAAAATCTATAACAACAAGTGAAATTTGAAACTTTAAAAAATGTATTGCAATTAAAGTACCTATACATAAGCTATCCTTAATATTAAATTCTGTATATCGCACCTCGCGTTCTGAATGATTTGTTTCACTGAAAAATGGGGAATGGTTGTTAAAGTAGTCAAATGCAATTACAGCCCTCTTCACATCACGTAGGCTGACATAGCTGCACTCATCCTATTGAGAGAGGGATTAATGCTTCTTTGAATAGATATAGTGCTGACTATTGTGTGCAGATACATGTACTTATGATATGTAGTTATGATATTTGTTCAAACCTTTTGATTCTTCATGTACTGCTGTGACCAACTTAATACATGAGCAATAGCATTAATTGCCTCTCGGCTGAATAGTTTGCTGAGCTGAATAAAGAAATAATTGTGTGTTGTTCTACTACTACATGTACATTTAAAATACAGTTCAAAAGACCTTTTTATAAAGACATTTGTCTTACTTGATTTTTGACAATTTGGACAACATAATCTGCCTCTGTGGTTGTGTCAAGCTGCCCAAAGTCATACACCAGTGACCTCATACTTGGGGGAAGTTCCAAAACCCGATACACCAGATGACGAAGTGGAGTTTTGCCTTAACAAGATTAAGTGTCTGAAGATGACTATGTATCGAACTGCATGAATGGCAATCTAACTGAAATAATATGGTACACCAGCCCTAAGCCTTCTTACACTTAAATTCGATAGGGTTTAACCAAACATAAACACAACCTGACCAATATTGCCTGATTTCTTTAGTACATAACTAATATGTACCTAATTGCTCTTGGGTTTCATTAATCTTGACATAAAACCCCAGTCCAGCAGATTCCAACTTTGCAATCATATCATCAGAATGCCTTTTAAATACAAGGGATTATTGGCTTCAGAGATATACATATTTTGTTTCAATACATGTACCTTCGATATGGATTGCAAGCTGCAATTATCTTAATCTCCTTAGGGATCGGCCTTCCATTCATCCTCCTGTCACACATGAGCTCCTTGATTAAACCTATGGCTTCTGTGGTGTTGGCTTCATCAAAGAAGATCACAGTGTCCAACTCAAGCTTAGCATTGTCCTTAGCCAACTCCTCTGCTCTGTTGACACATTTGATGATGTCCTCTTGAGTTGTACCACCGTGAACCTAAAAACACATGCACACATGTGGGTCAATGAATAAATACATTATGCACGCAATAAGATAACACACTTTCAAAATGATAATGTTCTTGACTCCAGCAAACTGGGCTGCGATGAGGTCACAAATGTATTGAATAAGGCGAGTCTTTCCACATCCTGATTCTCCAAGGAGTATAACTGGAATGTCACACCTGGTTGAGTACATGAAAGTATAACAGTGAACCTTTTTGTTTAAGGGTGCAAGGAATGCAATTAGTGTTGATTACATGTGATGTCAACATCTGGAGTACATTCTTCATACGTTTGGCTATAGTGTGTATTGGCTTAGTTGGCTTCAAACTCATTTGAGGTATCATTGCATCCACTTAACTACTATAATTGAGTGTTATACACTGTTTTTATCATTTCTGACTACAGCATGTACAGGGTGTTCCACAATCAAGGAAAATTAATTCATTACCAAAAATTCTAACAGCAAAATAAGATGTGTTAGTGAACTTATAATCATCTTTGACAGTTAGCGAGAGAATGATTAAAATCTCCACAAAAAAACCTGCCACCCTACATTACTATTACTAAGAAATGAGTGGACATTGTCTCTGAATTTGGTGGTTTCATATCATTTAACACAACATTAGGCATATTCCTGCCTGCTGAGCAGGGCAGATCAACGACAGAATGTATTAGTAAATTAGGCAAATTAAAATTATTCCAACTGAAACAAATATTGGTGCTTTTGAATACCTACAAAATTGTATGGTTTTAATTATGTGTGGTTGGGTATTATAAATAAATTTTAATCATATCTAATCATATATCATATGAATCTTTACTTTGTTTAGATCAGCATTTCAGCCCACAATATTAAACAATTAACTCCTTTTGGTTAATTTATAAACAATTGTCCTTCATTATGAAAACACTGCATATGTGTTGCTGCTTCTCACCTGAATCTCATTTGGATAGCTAGGATTTTGATCAGATTATCTGCTGTAAGAGCATTATGATGGGTCAGGATCTATACAGCCCTCTTCTTTCAGTCCCATCACACATGCCAACTTCCTTATCATCTGCTCTCTATTAAGAAAACAGTATAATGCCACATTGCATGTACAAAGCCCTCACTTTGTCCACGTGCTGTAGTCTTCATCAAAGTTCACATGATTGAGTTTTAATCCTCTGTACAGCTCTGGAGACATGACAGATCGCTCAATGATGTGATGCCTTGCTATGGAATTGCTACTAGCAGTTTGTTGGCCAACCAGACCCGGGCCCCTTGATGTCAACGATAATTGTCTAGCCTGACTACTATTTGAGGAGGTAAAGCATTGGCTATTACTGAGTGCTCCTACTGATTGAAATGTATTTTTCCCAAGCCAATAGTCAAACCTGGCCTGAGGGACAGGCATATGCTGGGAATTGAGGCTTTTTCGAACATATGTATTTTGTATGCCTGTGGTACATTGACTATCCTGTATTGGACGATCTTGTATTTGACGATCTTGGCGTCTTGGATCCACAAGATCACCTTGTGGCGTAACAATGAACCCCACAAAGGTAAAGGTCTCTCCATCTTTATTAAAGAACAGGTACGGATGTGAACTAGAATGTAAAGATTGTAAAGATAACTTGTGACAATATACAGCATCCAATCTCTAAGTACCTCATCTCCCACTTTTTATGTTCATCGATCTGATAATCAGCAATATCATCCTCAGCTTCTGTTCCATCTTCTCCCTCCTGCTGTGTGTTTCTCTCACGGGCAAGCTCTCCATGCAGTGATGGTTTTGAGAAGTCCTGTGCATTGCATTGAAATAAATTTTATCCCTTGAGATACATGTAACTAACCCTTGACATTCGGACCATGAATTTTACAACAAAGCTTTTCATTCCACTCAATGTATCTCCAACAGTGCTCTCATTACAGTAAAGAGACTGTTCACATGAATGGAGCTGCACAGCTAAGAACCTTATAAAGTGGTCAAGTTCTGACCATGATGGATCCCTCAGACCACAATGTCTGGGTGGACACATTATCAATGAGACAACGATAAGCATACATGAATTGAGACACCAGTACATCTATGAAAGTGCTCACTGAATAATAACTCCAAGCATAATCTTATCATCATTCACTGAGGCTGCGCCACGGTTACCACTGATGGCACACAGAGAGCGATAAACCATTTTGTGTTCTTGGTCTTTAAAAGTCACCTTGTCACAACCAACTAGAGTTAGATATGAAAAAAATTATACATAGAAATGTTCATCTCAGAATTGTAAACTAATGATAAACTATTGATAAACTGACCTAATCCTGGTATATCATTTGCCCTGCTTGATTCCATTGGGCTCAGGCACTTTACTGAAGGTAGCAGATTTAGGAATGAAACAGTACTACTGGATATTGATGTGTTCTAGATGAACAGATTGAAGGCATCCATTAAAGCATACACATTATGCTAAATCTCACCCCTTCCTCTGGTAGGGTCACCTCTACAACATATATGTCATTAATATTACACCGCCATATTCTGCCAAAACTGTTTGTTAAGCCTTTCAACACCAGAAGTGAAAACAGAACAGAATGCATTTGATGTAGAACCTACATGTCAGCATTTGAGCAATATGAGATACCACCCCAGTACCAATGAACTGTTCTAATCTTACATTAGGAGCCACATCAATGTGGAATATAGTGCAGTTTGTGTGTTCATCATCTTTCAAAAGCTTCATTATGGCATCAGAGGTCACATCAGGTCCATGCACTGGTATGCACGTAATGTTGCAGCCTCTTATGCCCTCAGCCATCCTTTGAACATAGAGGGACTTTCCCATTCCAGAGCGAGTTGAGCTCACTATTTGCACCGACGATCTGGAGCACATTGTACAAGTA
Organism: Spongilla lacustris; assembly: GCA_949361645.1. Taxonomy (NCBI): domain Eukaryota; kingdom Metazoa; phylum Porifera; class Demospongiae; order Spongillida; family Spongillidae; genus Spongilla; species Spongilla lacustris. The sequence goes on from OX442415.1 coordinate 3,972,463, forward strand.
AGCACTACACTAATAATAAAATACCTCTCACCGTTCAATAGCACAATTTCCAAGCACTGATCTTCCATGTGACTTTGTAGTATTTAATGCTACATTTAGCTTACTCCTGAGGTACTGAGTGCATTCAACATCATTATTGGGACTGAAAAATCGTTGGAACATCTGCAGTTTGGCTGCGAAGTGGGACATTTCTTCATCAGAGCAACATATGATCACCAATCGATAATCTGTTTATTAAAATGAGCAGTGTCACAATATGCAAAATTTAAGCACAACTAAATTTCGTACCTCAACACTGTAATAAGTAGGTAATATTAGAATGCATTCATTTACTGATAATATATAATGTACATGTAGATATACAGTAAATCTTGTCAAATTTACATTCCTGTATGCACATATAATTAATACCTTTCTTGGTACACCAACATGTATCCTAGTAAATCATATTCTTAGCATACACTAGCTTAGAAATTATAAGTCGTTAACCATTACAAATCAACACATTCAAACCTCTCTATTAGTGAACATCATTGATTTCATGCTACCATCTTCAATAGTGAGTAATAGCTATACTGTTATTAATCAATAAATATACTTCCCAATTACTCCATTATACAACACAGTTTCTTTACTATTTTAATAAAATTGCTTATTAGTTTCCAAAATCCATACAAAGTTAAGTAAAGTACAGATTTTATATTGTTATTAAGGTAGGTGTTTTGTGTGTCATTATAATCATTATGTGTGATGTATTTATTCATGTACCTGTATTTTGTTTATCAATCAAAGTAGTACTGACCACTCACAAAATTAAGGTAGGTGAATTTTACTAATATTTTCATGTTTATCATTGTGTCAGTTCCTTTAATACAGAATATTTTTAAAACTTTGCATTCCTGAACATGTACAATGAAGCAAATTTATTTCAAAAATTAACAATTTAATGTTTAATTGGTTATACCAATAACATGCTGATGTAAATATGTACGTAGTTAACTAAAATCAAAATAATTAAATATTTCCCAATAATAAATACACAATTTCACAGCTCCAATATGCTATATGAGTGCCAATAATTTCAACTTAACTAATCTGTTAATAAATCAGAAACCACTAAATCAACTGTGAATTAACCAAACTTATCATCCTACAGGTTATGCATGCTGTACATGTACATGTAGGCACCTGATCGTCCCTGGGTGATTTCATCCAGCTGCTTTAGGACATTGTCAGCTACCCTATATGACAATTTCTCAGCATGGACAAGGCAAAATATCCTCTTGTATCCAGGATCTCCAATAGCTCTTCTTAACAACAACTGTGCCTACAGCATAAGATAGAACGTGTACAGGTACATATCTAAAGAAATTATCAGATATTTTTTTATTTTTTAACTCAAAGCAATGGTGAATTTAATACACTGCTATATAAGTACATGCACCATTACTCAGGATGAACTATACCTGTTCTTCAGTGGTCTGTTCACTACACAGTAACACTTCTTCTTGGGTTGGGAGGGGAGAGGTGGGGTCTTTCATATAGATGGAGAGGACTGTCGTTAGCACTTGTGCTGCAAGAATGAGTTAAATCACATCATATTGATGTTTACAGTACAGTACATACATATGACACTACACAATTAAAATATGATTTTATCCTTACTAGGAGCAGCAGTAATGAGATTTGGCTTGCCAGGAGTAAGAATGTCAAGGAAGGGCCTTGAGTCAACAACAGCTCCTAGCAGGTAGATGTATAAATCAAGGTACATGTAAAAATGCTGTGAGCAGTAAACATGTACCTTGCAGTCTCTCACTTAGCACATCGAGTATGTCTCCAACTTGTTGCAGTGTAAGAAAACAAGTGCCCCTTGATTTGGTGGTTATATTGAGCCCAGTTCTGGAATCAAATATTAGAGGTTAATGGACTTGTAATACAATTGGCAATGTTACTTCATTGGTACTGGTTTTGGTGTACTTGATTCAATATTGAGGGCCTGCATTGTACTATCTTCCACAGCTTTATCACCATCTTCAGTGGCATGATGTACAGGTATGCAAAATCTGATAGCCTGTTTTACATCATATTCTGTGACCACCGGGGATATACTCCGCAGTAGCATAAGTAGTCTGTGAGAGAGTGTCTGCTCATGTACCAATTGCTCACGAAGAATGAGCAGCTGTGCATTGGTATAGTAATTCATCTGATAGTATGTTTCTCTTGCTTCCTTTAACTCATGCCTCCAACACTGCAGCTCTTTCTCCATACTTTTGGCCTGTTCATTTAACTCGTCTACTAAGCCCACTTTACAAGAGCATGTCAAGCTCCAGCCATCATAGGAGATGTTTCCTTCCCTTTTCAGATCCACCAGCACTTCTCCAATACGACATATTGAGTGCAAAGTCTACATGTATATTGATAAGAATGTAAGTGCTAACAAGTAATATCATAATATATGGACCTCACATGTATGAATTTGTCAACTTTGTTCCTATTCGTAGCATCACAACTAGTGACCAATATCAGCCGACTCTCAAGGTCCCTAAGTTCATCAAGACTGTAATGTTTTGTAACAACAGGCCTATCACCAGTGGATATGCATAATTGCACAACATCTTGGATGCACAACTGAGAACTGTGATATGGAAAGTCTGCTGCAACCCTAACTGAGTACTGTCCACACAACTGGATGTTCTCCAGCTGCCTGAATGAAGACTCCTCCACAGAACCTATGTTATTCCTTATGTGTTGGTACCAGTCAAAGTGCTCTGTGCAACCATCCTTTCAGGAGTAATATAAAAATTACATGTACAGGATTCCATTGAATACACAATTTTATGGCACAATTTACAACTTACTAGAATAATGGGTAAATCTGGTTTGGTCTCAAGGGCTTTCCAAACATAAGTGCAACAATTTGACAGTTCTTGAAATCCTGCAGTATTTTGGAGAGAGTAAAGAAGAGGCCCATAGCCACTTCCCGCTGTTCTGAGGTTTGATAGCTTGTCTTGAGTGAGAGCATCTTCCCCTCCAGTAGCAGTAGAGAGAGCAATGGTCACAAATGTGTTTAGGTCATAAACATCTGCAGCATGAATATCATGTAAAGCGCAAATAAATTTAGTCAGTAAATCATACCTTTAGTCACTTGTTTTAACCATTTTATAAGAGATAAACATCTCTGAAATGCTTCAAGGCACTGCTTTTTCGATTTATCTGTAGCAATTTCTTTTAAGAAATTCCCAGTGTTAATCAATGTACTGGTTATCATCTTCAAAGAGTCCTCCTTCATGGCATTCTCTATCTGTATACAGAAAAGCAGTTGGTTACATAACTACATCAGTGACATCGACAATCTAACCCCTGTAGAAAGAATATCCACATCTCTAAAGTCTCCCTCAAGTGGTATTGCTTTTTTTATCTCCAGAAGTTGAGTTGCAGCTTCTCTGCAAGTGCACAACATCCAGTAATCTCTCATGTGTGCACATGTACTTTGGATCCATTCAGTTGTGCCTTCATCCATGCCCATACATATGGCGCTCCCTTGTGAAAGGTTAGTAAGTTCTTGCTCTAATATTCCTTTACTTTCCAATGGTTTGAACCGATGATCCAGTGTGCTCAGTTTAATAGACTTGTCCTTGCATGAATTAACCCGGGAATAACACAATCTGAGTGATGGTGTCCAAACATTATTAGCAATGTTATTGAATCTAACATCAGAAGTGGTTGTAACCAATTTTTGGAGATAGGATTTCCATAATTTAACAAATGTTGAACTGGGATACTCAACTGTCATGGTATAGTACTTTGCCGCAATGTTATTCAAGGGTCCTGCAGCTGGAAATATAACATTAATTTTACCATCTCTGGTTGTACTTCAAAGTGTTCTAATGCTCAAACTCTGAATATCCTTTTCCAGCTCTGCATTCAGCTGAAGCAAACCTGAAATGTAAGTAAGCTTTATTAATGAAGATTTAAACTAATTTTTTTATACTATGTACCACATGTATGTGCAGGAAGTTTCGCATTGGAGAGAAGATGATTGAGATGATTACGGTGAGAATGATATGCCTCCAGTTCTTGTAATCTCTGATTTAGATCCTTTTCTACATTGGATGAAGTTACTACCAATGCCCGTGAGGCTGCCTCATACAGCATCACCAAATGCTGCTGCCTCTGCTTAGCTCTCGAAAGATCCTTCACCAAGATCTCTCCTGATGCTAGATGACCACATGCACACTCCAATCTCCTGACTGCAGCTTTGCAGGTCATAATGCATTGCTCGTTCAGTCCATCCTTGACCTTGGAGGTGCCGCCTACATGTATTTCAACATACATTGACATGTAGAATTGTGAAACAAGCACCAAATCAATAAACATTGTAGAGTCGCATATTGTATTCATATATGGTGCTGTAATATCATGTTTAAACTGGTATTTCAACTTACACTTTTCATTTACAGCATACATGAAACACCCAAACATATATTAAGCCACCATTACAATGCATGCATTTTTTTGTTGGGGGGGGGGGGGGGGGGGGGATCATTTGCTTCTATCATTTAAATGGTTGTGTACAAATATAATGTCACAAAGCATGTGTGTGCATCTGTGTGCGTGTGAGAGAGAGAGTAGCAGTGGCGGATTTTGGGGGGGGGGGGGGGGGGACGTGGAGGGCGCACGCCCCCCCTAATATACGGATGATAAAAATATATAATAAGACTATTAAGTTAACCTGTAACCCTTAACCTTTAATCTATTTTCATCCTTACTTCAGGATGGAAATCCTGAATGAAGGATGACTTTACACCGCTCGATCGTACATTGTATAGACATAAACATAAATTCGAACGGTATTGATGATTTTTTAAAAAAATATTTAGCTTCTGTATAGGCTTTCATCTAAACAGCGCTATCCATTTTAGTCATTCAAATCTTTATTTCTTTTAGAAAAAAACAATGTTTAGGCTTAGTTTACTTTTTCGTTCGCAAATAATGCCGCGGTTACCATCAAAGTCGGGTATAAGGTTGAGGAAAGAGCAGGAAGCTTACTTTCAAGATAGATTACTACGATCTGTAAGGAGAGCCACATAAGCAAATTAAACAATATGGGACACAGGAGGTACGAGCATCGAATTAGGCGGACTAAGAGAAGCGAGTCAGAGCGGGTGGTACGATGGTTAGCCTTAGCAAAATAAAAATAAAAAAGCATTTCTGTCGTTGAGAGCGATGCAGAAATGCCTGGCATTGGTAGAAATGCTGCCACCAGTACTGTTGGCACATAAAAAGAAGGGGTGGATGCTCGGACAGTGATGATAACTTTTCTATCATTTTGTGTACAAGTTTGATAAAAATACAACTTCTACCAAGAGTCTGAAGGTGCTACCACCAATAAGGAGTGAAAAAGAGTAAAATTGATATTTTCAATGCTCTTTGTAAGCATTGCAAACTATAAATTGCTAATCATTTAATTTATGTACGCGGGAGCAACGAACGTGCTTATGCATCCTTGAAGTTTGGGCTACTTTCTAGATGATAAAAATTATTCCATGCTATAGAATGTGTGCACCATTGTTGAAAGAAACAGCTTTTATGTTATAATGATTTTAATTTTCACTGCAATGGTTGTTATAAACGGCAGAACTCACCATCCTGAATTCAGGATTTTACCGATCCTGAATTCAGGATCGTTTCACGCAGATTAAAGGTTAACCTGAGCTGAAGCGTGCTAGAGAGAAAGTGATCGGTTGTGCGTCAGACGAACGTCAAACCCAAAGCTGCTGCAACACGTGCGCATGCGCAGTTTGCACAACTGTTTCGGTATGAAATTCCGTATTGTTCTGAAGCTTCATAACGCGGAGCTTGCAAAGCTTCCGGGGCTCCGCCCCAGGCCCCAATGGGGGAGCTTACAGCGCTTCCCCATACCCCCTAGCTGGAGCGGGAGGGGGCGACGCCCCCTCCCGCACCCACCCCCCTTTCCTACCCTCTGCCCTTAGCGCCCCCCCTAACTCTAAATCCTGCGTCCGCCCCTGAGTAGAGAGAGATAGAAGACACAAAATCCACAAAAATCCCCCTGTTTCTCCTTACATGTTATGTTGACAAAACATGGCCAAAAATCCCATTCCATAAGATCCTCAAAGGTCACTTCAAATGCACTGCTTGCTGCACCAGGATACCTTTTCAAAAGAATGCGACCAATCAGACTCCCTATTCTGAAAGAATTCAGCTGCACCAACTCATCGACCTGGTCCAGTACTTCCTTCCCACCCTGTAGTCAGATGTGTCATGGATGGGGCCCATGACCATGGATCATATCAGCTAGTACCTTATCACATATACTATCTATTGCTTCAGCACCATGTTCAAGCACAACATCAACCAGCAAAGAGTGCACACTAGCAATCTCTTCCACGTAGCACACAAGCTTTAACTTCATTCTGTCATTGACCTGTTGGCATGAGTTTTCAAACTTCATATATGTGCATTTTTTAAAACTATCATGCACCATATGTATTCATATACACATGTACCAGCAGAACTGCAGAAGTCTCACCTTTTGTATCCTCTGGCTAATTTGTTGACAGACTCTTCTGTGCCACATCATATGACTCTCTGAATAGTCAATATTCAAGACTTCCTGCCAAAGCTAACATAGCAATTTAACATGAAAGTATACTGATTTAGATATTTCTTATTTACTTTTAGTTCATCCTTTCCTCTCCAAGAACTGAATAATGTGTTACCTTTCCCACCAAATATGTCGCATCCCATCACATCCTTACTTGAGATCCAACAATCAAGTAGCAACATCAGCTGGTCAAATATTTCACCCTCTGACTTGCCACTGCTCTTAGAAGCTTCGCTACTATGAACAGTACATTTAGAATAGGCCATCAGAACTACAGAAACCAGTGCTTTTATCAGTTCCAGTGTGTGGGCCTTCTGAGTGTTCTTTATCCTCATATGTACTTCAGTAAGCAGAAGTGAACAGGCTTCTAACAAGGTTTGTTCTGGCACTCTACACAATTGTACATTGCAATTTACTGCAATTATAAATACATAAAAATGTATACATGTAATTATAATATGTGCATGCAATCTAATTTTAATTGCATGCAGACAATTAGATACCCACCAGTACATGTTTGACATGTAGGCAATTGTGCCTGGAATCAACTGATACAACATTACACAATTGGTTGTACCACAAAACCAGTAATACCATACTACTAGAAATACTAGTGACACCAAAGAAATTGGTAGATCCAAACAGTGAAGGGTTTTCTAATATGTACATGCAGTGTCTTTTACATATTCACTGCATGAGCTGGATGCATTAAGTGTGCAACATGGTGTAATGTTTTGTTGTTTTTTTTTGTTGTTTTACTATGTGTATGAGCCCAAAATGGTACAAAAGCGTAATTTTAGGAAACAATAATAGTAATGAATCAGTAACAGGGTATCAAGTTTACATAACAATTGTAAATGTTGATCATGCACTGAGCACTTGTGGCTGCTAAAAATGACAACCTGAGGCAATTATTTCAAATACAAACTGTACATGTGTGTACACAGCTGAGATACTTATATGTACCTTGTTGCAGAATGGGCTTCTATGGTTTGTCTGATAGCACCCAGAAGTGCAGCATACTCACTTACCTGTGGTGGTGTGGTTAAAGTGTTAGTACTACCATTGCAATTAAGCAGCTATTTTTACCTCAACCTTGGTCCACCCTTCTGACGACACCAGATATGATATGTATGCAATGGAGACCGAGGGAGGGATGTACATGAATACACCAGCCAGCTCCTTCTTAGGACAGACCCTGACAAATACAGGAAGTAGCAGTGGATCCATATAAAAAAGGTCCCGCAGATGGTGGTAGTGCTCTATGGAGTCCCTACACAAAATAATTCGAGTGCATAATAAATCATAAATGCAAGTAAGTGACCCTATATATATAGGCACTATGGTCATGTACATGTAGATCTGTATTAGATGGTAAAGTGCAAGATCCTAAATATTAATATTGATTGCACTGCTAACAATTATAACCACACTAAAACAGTTCAAATAGATGAGCACAAGTTCCTTACTGAATTTCGTATTTTACTGTCGGTTTGAGCCGAAATAATTTATCTGTCCATTGCAAGTCTTTAGGTCTGGGCACCTCCGCAAAAGGTTTACAGCAGCCACACAAGAGATGGACCAGGGGCAGGGCATGTAGCCATTCTGTTTGCCCTTTAATGCTCATCAGTTGTGAACACAATTCTAGCACTGCTTCACTCACTGCACTCCTGTATTGGTACTCAGTGTTACATCGAGGATCAAACGTTTATACAGTATGCAGGACACACCTCTTATCCTCTGGTATCAGTGAGTTGAGGTATTCCACTTCGGAGCAGGTTTTGTTTTGTTCATTAGGTCTTAGTCGTGCCATGTCCAGGGCAATAGCAGCAGCCTTTGGTAGCAGCGAAAGTTTCAGCACCCCATAGGTACAATAGATTACAAAAACAGATGAACATCGCTGTATTTCTGGTGTTGCAGATGTAAGATTTTCCAGCACTGACTCAAAAAACTGTATGATTTCCTACAGTTGTGTTACGGCGATGAATGACACTTATGCATGCACACAACACTATTACCTGTGAGATTTGTAGTATTTTAATTTCATTCCCCTTTCTATTAATGATATGCACATGACTCATCTGTGTGTACAAGTGCTGTATCTCCTTGGCCATATCAACAAGGCTAATGGTATAAATACCACCACAGAGAGCATCAGCATATGGCTTGAGATATGTGTACAGTGAGTAAATGTGCTCATCTTTGTGTGTTTGTGGACCTTCAGATGATCCTTTAGCATACGACCACACCCTCCCAGCAATTGCCTTTATTGCCGCTGCAGTTGGAAGTTGCAACCAAGCTCTGCCACTGGTAGCAGTACCCACTCCGCTTGCAGTCTTTGTGTTCACACTACTCATGATAGCTTCACTTGGGTAGGCTATTGTATCAAACTGAACATAGCTGCCTCCTACACACATAAACATTTAAATTATCAGTAAATTAATCATAAATATTCCAACCTACCAACTTTTAGTTCAGGTGCCTCAACCACTAAACAACGATTATTGTGGCCATTATTCTTAGAGTGCCCCTACAGATACTCATATGCATAACTGGCACGATTTTTTACAACCATTGGACTGAAGACCACATATTTGTAAGGTAGTGGGTCTTTGCGGACAACAGTTTCCATTGCCAGTGTGCAGGTCATTTCACACATGCTGTCACTGCTAAAAGGATTTTCCCTGTGTAATAATAGAGGAAGGTGAGTTCCAAGGTGTGCCAATGTCATGCAGTACCTCATGGTGAACTCCCCATGGCATGCCTTCCAGCCTCCTAGCTTCTCGTGGCCAAAGCAGAGGTGGACACAGGAGCTCTGGTCCCACCCCCACAGGTCCTGTGGCACAATGATGTGGAAGGTGACCATAACACAGCTGCCATCATCATTGTCAGTAAGAGGTGGATATAAGTGGAAAACAGAACCTCCAGTCCTAATACTGAGATCAAATAGTCCACAGGTGTACATTATGGGCACTTCAATCTTGTAAAGAGGGCAACTTTACTTGGAGTAGTTTCTGCAGGTGTCCTTGCAGTGACCTATCATCAAGGTCATCAGAGTTCTGCAAAATAATGTTTCTACTATGAATACAAAAGCAGTTGTTTTAATCCTTCGCCTAACCATACATACATCATGCAAAGACATTCAGTATTATGTAGGAAAAGTAATTTTAAAAATAAAACAGAAAACTAGATAAACCCATGTAGCAAGAGTTTGTAATTCTCAAACCTACATACATGTATTATAGTTATACCAATGGGCTAATATGGACATGAAGTGTTTGTTGGAACCATATAGGGTGGAATATGTCAAATGTACAAAACATACTGCATAGCATGCATGAATGGCTGTTGCAGTTGGTAGTGTAAATTAGCCAACCTTAAAACTATATTTGCTGAGCTGAGCTGCACTGCTAGCCATTGCCTTAGAGGATCCATCATCTGCCTTAGATAGTCCATTTTCAACCTTGTTCTGTCTAAATGGATGGCTTTTGAAGCAAAAATCTCGTACTATTCTGGCTGGTTCGAAATGACCTAAGCATCTGCAATGACCTGCTAAGTATTGTATGGAAGCAGGATAATTGTTCCAACATCTCTACACTCTTACACCTTACAAAAACTACATGAGGGTCACCTTGGGATCCAGCGATGTCGCTTGAGAACCACAGCTGCTGTTTGGTTGCCAGGCCTGAGTCATAAGATTCACAAAATGATCCAAGACTGCCATGTGTGTACAAAAAGGAACATTGCTCCAGTGGAACCAATGATACCCTCAGCTCTCCCCAAGTAACCTCAGCAGAAGATAGATTCAGGCATATTCATGTTGCATGGGCACACATACCTCTGTCATTTTATTTTTCTAGATTCCCAGAACTTCCAAGGACAAAATCGCAGATCTTGATTGAATCATTCAAGCTGGTATTTGCACATAATGGAATTTCAGAAGATCTTGTCACAGATAATTGGCCTCAGTACACTTCAAAGGAAATGAAGCACTTGCTGCTTCGTACGCATACCACCACACAGCAAATAAAAAGTGTGAAGGTCACCTATAATCACCTATATCTTTGGTGTGATATCACACCATCTAGTGAGCTCGTGTGAATTCACCCCATTATTCGGTGTGACCTTCACTCAGTTTTAGCTTGTATTAATAATTGATGACATTGTGGGATAAAGGGTAATTTAGTTTGATAGTTAGGTACAGAGCAGATTGTCACGGGTTTGAATCCTGGCCAATAAATATCTTTTTTTTTTTTCCCTTGCATGGGTGAAATCACCGGCGCTTGGGTGTGACACTCACTCTTGATTGGATGTGCCTATTGACATACTATGTTCACACCAAAGAATACAGGGCCTTCACACTTTTTTATTTGCTGTACTACCGTAAAGGCAATGTGCTAGCTGAACGGACAGTAAAAACAATCTAAGCACTCCTTCAGCAAGCTGATGATCCTCAACTGGCTCTGCTTAACTACAGGGCAACACCATTGCCATGGTGTGGTCTCAGTCCAGCTGAACTCTTGTTTGGTCGGTGCATACGCACAACCATACCACAAATAACAAGCTGGCTGATTCCTGAATGGTCACACCTCAATACACTTTACAAATCTGATGAAATGGCAAAAAGGACACAGAAAGACAACTATGAACTATGACAAGCGGCACGGTGCTCAAACACAATCAGAATTAAATAATGAAACAGAGGTCTAGGTTTTGAATGGGTGACAAACAGACAAGAGGAAGGATAGTTACAACAGATGACACCCCAAGATCTCCACTTCTGGAGGCATTGTTCGCAGAAATTGCCAACATCTTATAATGGTCCCAGGCACTCAGCAGGATGGACAATTAGAGGACAACACTGAGCAATGAAGCACTTCTCACAGGGGAAGAGAATAGCATCAATGATCAGTGGTGTTAACCCAAGCAACGAAGGGAATGAAGAGCCCGATAACGTGGATGACGAAGAGAACTATCAAACCATATCCAACCTGAGGGATCAAGCCCAATCGCCATGCGCAGGAGATATAGAACAGGCATAGCCATTAGGCCTCGAGATAGACCTGACATGAACCTGCAAACAAAGGGAGATGTAGTATTATTGTATTTGTGGTATACGCTGCGTGGGGATTATTATTCAATTCTCGTTTAGTGGCAAACATTACAAAATCTTTACTTGGTTTACAAACTTGTGCCATAAATGTCAATGCATGGTTATGAACATAAACATGTGTGCATGTATAAATCCGTCAAAAACAATACTTTACAAACTGCCTGCGTGCTATTTATATATGCAATTTGCAATGGAGCTCCCCAGAGGACGGTTGGAACAACTTCCATCAGACTTTCTGGTTCATCGCTTCAAACACAACCTCACAACATATCCAAATGAATGCGGGACAATGTCTAACTCTCAGCTTGCGAAATGGAACGAAGCAAATGGCAAGAAGGATGTGCACGTTAGTGCCAACAACACGATAACGCCGCGAAACGGTAAATCCTTCGCGGAAACAAAACAGGGTGTTTCGCTCTTTATGTTTAAGGAGGCGAGAAATGAGGATGCATTTACTTACGCTCACAAAAGAATTATTGGCGAAGGCAATGTCACAGAAACTATGCAATGCTATGTGTCGAATGGTCCTTGTGAGACTCCTCGTACTGGATATTACTACGATCATCCAATTAAAAAAGATAAAGACATCGTTGCATATCACATTTTACTGCAACCACTGCAACCAGATATACCTGTTGCGTATCTTGATGCCGTAGCAAAATGCGAGAAACCGGACAATTCCTGGTCACTGTGTAGGTACAGGGCCAGCGGTGAGGGGCAAGATGTTATAGATCTACCCGACTACAGCACAGGGAACCCAGAGGCAGCCATTGCTCTATTAGAACATGTTTTGAGTTCAAATGAAAAGAAATTTGACGAGAACATCCGTTTCAACGCTGCTTATATGCAATTCATGATTGCTCTCCATTCTGACGAATTCGTAGATGACGAGCAGAGTATCTTTAATTACGGTGGCTTGCTCCTGGCCGAATTGCTTCAATACGGCAGAGATTTGCTTTACAAGCTTCCCGTCCCCACTCCATACCCAACCATGTACGAGCTTCTTGAAGTGGCCAAAGCAACAGTTGAAGAAGCTGCAAAGAAATCCAACTTTGATGATCCTCCTTGTGACGGGAAACAAAATAATTCTTCCATGCATAGTACCTCAAATGCACCTGCAACATCCTGGCCCGGGAACACGAATCAACATGGCCAAGCCTCCTCCTATTCTTCTTCCCCCTCACCGTCCTGTTCGTCAATCCCCGTTTCCTTCTCCTCCACCTCCTCCATCTCCGTTCCATCTCCGTTCCATCTCCGTTCCATCTCCATTCCAGCCCACACTTCAGGTTGGCATTGTTTACTTTAGCTCATGCAGGTTTCACAAGCATATTTTTCTTTCTTTCCTTCCTATATACTCCCTTGGCCCCAACTACAATGCAGCTGTGCTTCCAAGCCCAACAGGAAAGGTACCATCAGCAGGGGCGGATCCAGGAATTTGGAAAGGGGGGGGGGGGGGGGCACGATAAGAGGCGCTGCCCCGGGGAGGGTGCGGGAGGGGGGCACCCCTCCTGCCCAGCTAGGGGGTATGGGGGAGCGCTGTGAGTGTCAGTGGTAATGAAATGGTGTTGTTTTGTTTAGATAATAGTTGAATAACTGGGGAACCATGCACCATGTTATACAAGTGATACATCTTTAGTCTACTGGTATACATTCATACAAATATGACCATGCACTTGCCAGTACATGTACATCTACACGACATATCACATGCTTTACCTTCCCATGCACTTGCTGACTCAGGATGTTTTCAGACCCTATCAATTCCTCGCTGAACCCATCACATCAGACCGCAAAACCTTCACATATATGGCTTCCCTCTTTGCCAACATGTCTAAAGGCCGCCGACCTGAAATATTAAAGTTGCTATCATTCTTAGAACTTCATGGACAACTAAAAGAACAAGCAAGTGTTATGCCCATGTAGATTTTAGTTAGCCTACCAGCTTAATAAATATGGTGTTTGCAATTTGCAGATGTACACAGGGATTGCTGGCTACAAGGTCATTGTCAATCAACTAGACTCAGCCATTACAGTAACCATCAAACTGCAACTTTTACACACCTTCATGATTTTTGCAATGAGGGCCACACCCACTGCCACTGATTGGGTGCTGAAATTTTTTCACTCTACCAGGGAGGGACTGAAGGAAACCAAATTTTTGCATCATGCTGAAGGTTGGTGTAGACAGAAGCCCAGAGCCTCTGGTTATGTGTGTGTCTTTGGATTCTGCTACAGGTTTTCCAATTCCTGCACGTAACTGCTTCTTAGATGGCATTGGGATTGTCAACAAGTATGCAGTGAACGCTACACATTGGTCAGTGTTGAAATGCATGGTGACAATTTAAAACTTAATTTCTGTAATTCATTAAGCTAAAAAAATGTGTTCACTACATTTGCACGCTATATCAAGGGAGTAGTAGGATTTGAAGTGTGGAGAAGACACAAGCACAGCTAACCATATATCTTATTAAAGCACAAACATGAGTTGGGCTAGGCTTGATATACATGTATTATGACCACTTGTATAACTATAGTTGGAGAAGAGATTTATTATCAGTTTTGTAATAATGTTATTTATCCGAGAACAATTTATTTCAACTATGTAAACATTTATAGCTCACTGCATACCTTTTCCCTGTTTGATATTCAGCTCAACTCAATCATGCATCACAGGACGTTTTAGGAAATTCTTCGTACGCAGATCAATTACTTTCAAATGCTCCACCACAGGCACCACTGACACTCCTCTACAACCAAGCCAACTGAAAGTTTCCTGTCTGAATTGTTACATTATGAGGCAGAAGACGAACAAGAGTATTAAAAAAGAAAGCAGATGGATTGGGAAGGGTTGCATCTCACAATACATGATGCTCACCAGAGACCTGTACATCAACACTCTGTTTGAGAATGCCAAGAATGGCCTGCCACATTCATCTTTGCTAAACCTTTTCAAGAATAGATCGTGGGCTGTATTTCTGGAACAGCTAATGCCTATTTTCATTGACCAGTTCATACACACTAACAAGCAGAGGTGGTACGCCAGGTCTTCTAGCTCTGAATGGAGCTCCCATGACACACCAGCACACATTGCATTCCTTAGAGCCTTCACACAATTTCTCCTCTATTTTTGCACCACTGTTCGCCAATTATCCTCTGACACCTTAGATAAATGCCATCAGGGTCTCAAAGGAAAGGAGATATGGTTCGTTCAGTCTTCTCAAGAGGACATGAAAATGCACGAGTTTTATGCCAATGAATTGGAAATTGCTCTAATGTCAACTTTGTTGTTTAAGGAGCCAAGAATCATATGTGAAGCCACAAAAGCTTTCTTTGAGAACACCACTAAATGAGCAGGAACTTAACTGGAACAGCATGGTGGTTCATTTGTTCTAGAAACAGAGTTGAATTGTGTTTTCAGTTCTTATCCATATGCTATCTATATAATGTATAGTGATCGCGAAAAATTTTGTGGTGCGCGTTCTAATTTTTCCACAGATTGTATTGGAAACTAAGGCGGCAATCAACACCAATAAATAGTGCCCTCTGTTCGAGCAGCACGATAACAATAACAAAAACTGGTAGCAATTAACACGATGCCGAATCTAGATCTCATGACATCAGTCAACAGGCCCGTAGGCTGGTCGGGAGACGGGGGGGGTTCGGGAAAGCAATAAGGTGGAACTGATTAAGAGCGGGGGTGGGAGCAGGAGGGGGCGTAGCCCCTTCTCGCCCAGCTAGGGGGTATGGGGGAGCGCTGTAAGCTCCCCCTTCGGGGTCTGGGGCGGAGCCCCAGCCGCTTTGCAACTTTTGCAATTATTCATCCACAAAACATAGCATAATTGCATAGAAACATGGATATAGCCCAGTTTGTGTTCCCGTTCAATAATGAAGTACATATAGGTCTGGCTTGCGAGTTGCGAGTCTATAAAGGCTGGCATACACAATTCCGGGCGATTTGTCGTATGCAACTCAAATGACTACATGTAACAGTATATGCTAGTTGGGCGTAGGCGCGTAGCCCGACCTTCGCGTATCCGCCAATACGCGAAGGTCGGGCTACGCCCAACTAACAGTATGCATGGGTAAAAGTTCCGCAATTCTTGATCGTATGCGGAACTTTTACCCATAGTTGCACGGAACCCGTAATTTAATTCACGGACCCTCCCCCTGTTCCGCCGCTGCTGTTTGTTGTGGGCGGGACGTGGGCGCCCCATTTTAGAATGGATGTCCCGCGGTTGCTAAGCCTGCATGTATTGTTATCTCGTTCTCGCGGGCTATAGCTATACATGTATAGAAGTTATGAATAAATTATTTTGATGGCAAGCGGAACTAGTTCTGACGAGCGGGGGGGGGGTCGACCGAACCCACCGACCCCCCCCCAGCCTACGGGCCTGGTCAAGCCGAAATTTTGGCCGGAACTATTTACAACTATTATAGAGTAATGTACTTGGATTGCTTACCTACGTAACCGTACGATTACGTAACAAATGCTATAAACATATATCACGTGGGGTGAAATCCCGCCTTCTTTCCTCCGATCGCTATTGATGAACTCGTCCCCAGCATTTTAACACATTTCGTGTAATTAGCTTGGCGGCTGGTTTGCCCCTATCGTCATTTTGGCGCCCCCTTTTTAAGGCCCGCTTTTGGGGGGGTGGGGGGGGGGAGGGCAATTGCCCCCCCTGCCCCCCCCCCCCCCCCCCCCCCGGCCACCTGATTATAATATTACTATCGTTAAAAAGAGCAAAGAAGTTGCAGTATTTCATGCGTCACCGTACCATTTTTAACACCCGATGCGTAATCGTGACGGTTGAGGAACAATAAAGCATAACCTTGCTATTCCGTAAGATATTAATTCCAAACATTGCATATAAGTGGTTCTGACTTAGGTAAGTCTTTTAAAAGGCTTACCACTAAAATTCATCACATTTATATTTTCAAATAGACTAAGTGAACAAAAAACTGACTAGCTTACACTTGAGCACAATATCATTTAGCATTAAAGAATATTATTTTTATTGGCCACAAATTAAGCACAAAATCACCAATTATATAGTCCACGAGCATGTCAATAACCATGCATCAATTCCTTATTCTTTCTCAGTTATGGTAACTTATGAATTATCTGCCTATTGTATAGTACATTGGTGAAATTTACATTCACCTTGCAAAGACGAGCTTAGCCTGAATTGAAGATACCTTAATGTTTTGACCCTGAAAATTCAATCTCAGATAGAAATTCCGACATTTTAAGTGATCCAAACTCAAAAGTTACGATCTAAGATGCTTAAAATGATGTTTTCTTATATCCAGGTGTATATAGTACCATTTGATGTATTGATCCAAAGGAGTTCAGTACCTGGCGCTTCGTAGAAGGTACCCTGCGCTTCGTGAAATCTTCGTAGAAAGATAGAAGGATGAATTATCTAGAGGGAAGAGTACTTACCTTGGATGGAACGCAGCGTTTTAGAGTCAAAAATCGTGGGCAGAAATTAAACTATTTTCGATTTGAACAACATTTGTAAATGCGGTAGGCGTTTTAAAACTTTAAAACTACATGTAGTCTGGTCTATTGCTCACGCATTCGGCAGTCGTTCTGAATGCATAGTAAACCACAATGAAGCACATTGAAGCTACCATATCGTTTTTACCAAATAGTAAAAATTGGAATCAGATAAATTTTCTTCTGACTTGAAGTGACTTCTAGGATTTTACGGTTGCGAACTTAGAAGAACCATTTCAGTATCATTAGTAGACTTCAGAAGCCTATCATTAAAACACAGGAAAGGTTCTAAACGCCCAGCCTGTATTTTTTTGGCTGGTTTTGTAACAAAAACTCATCCTAATAGCGTAAAAACCTTCCTGGGATTGAACTTTCAGGGTGGGAATAGCCATGTCAAGTTGCTCTACCCTGGGTTTGTCTAATGTTGCAGTATGAATATAATTATTACCTCAACATGGTTTTTTTTTCGATAGAACCAGGGTAGAACCATATCTATTCGGATGGTTTTTCCGCTATTCCCTCCCTGGGTGCTCAAACCCAGGACGCTTCGGACGTTGCAATTCTGGCACGGAGCAAATGCAAGACCCCAAAATGTATTTTACCGTAGAGAAATAGTGTGGTATGAAGTGTTGAAAATAGAAAGTTGATAGCCTAGCTTAATCGTTCGGAAGTTATTACGATTCAAATGCAAAGCGATTTTATATAATGTTATATCTATAAACGAAGGGCCATTTTCATGGAAACTGTCCCAATTATAATATGGGACAGTGTCCAGCAAAATCGGGCTTGTGGGGTTATAATTTTATCACTATTAAAATTGCACGTTGTACTAAACAACACATCTTCGCGACGGTACTACCTTTTCCTTTCAAATTTCGTACACTAGCTTGTTCCCACACCATTTCTCTGTGTGAAAGTCGATTTTTGTGATCTACACATTTTCCGTGCCGTGGATACAACAATCGTTAACTCCGCGGGTTAGAGATCAACATTTCTCCACGTGCGAGTGCTGAAAATGTGTCAAATTCGGAGTGTGCATAGAGGAGTCCTGTTCGTTAGTTTCTGGATCATCCGTTACGAAGATACAGTTGAGCAAACTACAGGCACATTTTCCCGCTTGATTCGCGCCAATGATATAATCACCGCCTTCCCATTCACTGAGCGGGACGCGATTTGCCAAAATCATTGGCGCGAATCAAGCGGGAAAACGTGCCAGTAGTTTGTTCAACTGTATCTCCGTAACGGATGATATAGAAATTAACGAACAGAACATATCAATAGCTACAGGACTCCTATAGTATGGGAGGTGAACCCCGCCATAATTATGCTCATTTGTATTTTACCAAATCATCCTTTTTTTTCGCTATCGATGTTTACGGTAAAAAAAAGGTTCGTGACACAAGTGAAATTTTTTTTTTCGTATTATATATATATATATATATATATATTTACACGTTTTACGGAGGGACACGGGAAGCGTTCTATAAATAGAACAAGTGGGGAGGCCGTCTTATCACTAGCAGTGCGTTGTAACAAAGTTGAGAGCAGCTGTAAGGTATATGCGTGTTGGAAGCTGCATGAAAACTTTGTTTTTATTATCTGTTTGTTTATTAGAAATGCATCCAAGTACGTGTGACACAGCGCGGCATCTTTGGCAAGACTCTGTCTAAAACAGATCCCCCCTCCAAAAAACACGCAAGGTTGACTCGTGAACAAGGATAACTGCATACCAGCGACGACAATAAGGGCTGGAGCTTTCATGGTTCGATCCAGAATCCCTAGCTACTACATGCGCAACACGTAAGGTTATTCTGCCTTCATTGCCAGCAGTACGAACATGTCCAGTCCCTGGGTGTCGTATGTACTGATGAATTGAGAGGGCTGTTGCCATTGGGTAGTGTGTTAGGCCAGACATCTCTCATGCAGCTGTAGTTGGACCAGGTGTACAGCCCTTTCCGATTTCAGTACCCTGTTTGATGCACAAATAAAACACAGTCATGTGATTATCATGGCAACATTATCGCACTAAGCTTACTGGCATTATAATACACAACTCAGTATGCAGAGGTTTGGATTTCAATGGCTAGCCATCCCTCCCCCCCCCCCCCCCCTCCTCCCTCCTCACAAAAATAAGAAAAAAAAATTTGGAAGCAAAATGCTGACCATTAGCCAGCTTTATTTTACTTGTACAGCGGTATCTACTTGTACTGTCCTCTGCTTGTATAACATACATGAAAAAAACGGAATTAGAGTAATTCTCTCAACTCTGTGTCAGAATTTAGTAATAACGCTGAACATACACACCAGTATGTTCATTGGAATAAATTGATTGCTTGCATTAAGCCTGTAAAAGACCACCTACATTCTATTATGACGTTTCATGCATTGAATATATTTCACTCATTCTACTAATAAACTTTTAAAGCAATGTTGTAGTATTAACTGAACAGTTTACACTCCTTGATGAAATTGAATTTGTTTTGCCTGCAAATGTCATCAGCTTTTAAAGAGTGATTACAATTCATGGTGACAGATTGGCAATATTCACCATCTTCAACTAGACTGGTACACAGAAGGGAATGCATGGCTCCTCCAAGTAAATGTGTACCAAATGTTGCAGCATGTAATTTCAATGCCAATATTCATGCTCAGTCTGCAAGCATTTTGCTTTTACTTTGTCATTTCTAATTGTATACTTATTCCAAACATGTTGTATACTTAATGTTTTCATTGTTGTTATCTTTGCTGTTCTGTGGTGCGCCCTGATTTTCAAGGAAGGTTCTACCAAGATGGTGGATGTAGTCGCAATGGAGCTCAGTGCAGGTGCATCCTCCCCTTCTATGTTGGCTAGGGGTATGAGGGAGCACTGTAAAGTTTCCCAATTGGTTGTGGTGTGCATGGCAAAGTCCCAGGAACCTTGGTATAGAGAAGAGTTTTCGATGTGACTTTCCATGTCCCTCAATCTCCTGATCTTCCACTGGTATCAAATTATGTATTGAACATATGTGTAGTGCATGGTTTGTGGTATTGTGTGTACATGTACATGTGATGGTGTATATGTTAGTGGTACACCAACACTCAATCTGCCCTTTCTCTAACAGCTCTTTCCCTCCCAACAGTATGAACTGGCCACACCCACAAGATCAAGTATCAACCTAATGATGATTGGTACACTTCCTGCTGTGCCTTTCAATTCTGTCACTAACCACATGAGCTGAACTTAGAGATGTAGCTTTTATCATTGTGCATTTCCCTCACTGGATTTGTTGTTGCATTTCCTTGTACAAACTGAAATGAGTGACTGGTCTTTCTTCCAATATCAATACTTTTTGTTTATTTATAGAGTTTCCTTGCCATGACATTACTAAAAAAAAATTGCTACATGCACCTACAGTTGACACAACAATTTACTGGAAAGGTGCAATGTGTGGATTTAGTTTAATTATGGATATCAATCTAATCATTATAGTTTCACTCTGAAACTTGTAAAACAGTTTCCGTCCCCCAAATTCTATTACAAGCAGAATACATGATAAGCTGAGCTCTGCACATTTCAACGATTTTAACAGTGAGACTCACTTCCTGAGCAGTTGCTGCAGCAGGTTTACTTCTATCTGGCCCAGTCTGGCATGATGTTGTTTAAGAACAGCCATTACCTGGAGTTGGATCAATTTTGAAACATATACACGAACACATTATAATAGCACTTCTCTAAGCATTTTGTGACAGGTAACTGCACCACCATGCCTACTGGCCAGTGGTACTTACTGAGGGTCGGGAGCTGCATCTCTAAATAACAGGCATATACTCTTGATCTTAGAAGTCTCTAGACCTTATCACCACTTGAATCTCATTTAGGGTCAAAATGCAAATCAAGAGCCATTGATGGTTTTACCCTTAAACAAGATCAAGCCAGCAATGAAAACTGACAGAAGATGAACTTTGTCAGCAGGAGAAACTGTATTCAAATGAAAAGTTAATTTTGTGTCTTCATTTCTGGCACCAAGATGGAATCAACAGAGATAAAATCAGTCAAGCTTGTTTTGAATTTCTCTATATAAAGCAGCCACAATTACCAATGTTACTAACTCCTGAAATGCATCACATGTGTTTGAACTTCACAATAGTATTATGCATTTGAACAAATTGCAATAACTGGACACAGGTTAAACATGAAGTTGCAGTCACAGCTTTTTATACGTAATGAAAAGGGCAGAGAGTTAGGTCAGGCCTGAATCCGTCTGGTGGTTGTGCCTTATATGGATGCTGAGGAACTGAAGGCCAGCATAGTCATGCAGGATGCTAGCCATCAGACTGAATCAGTGAAGTCATCATTACCGACCGGTCACAACTAAATTTGACCCTTGTAAGCCAGAGCCAGCTTCCTCACTAGCAAGACTAATTGTTGTTTTTGCGTATGTCGGTCTTATGTAAAATAAATAAAATGTAACTGTATAATGTTACTTGAATAAGTTCTGTATCCCATGCATGCACATTTGGATCGCATCCTTGGAGGAATGGGAAAATGTTGGTATGGGATGCCACCTGCCAAGATAGATTTGAACCTTCATACCTTGCCAGATCAACCAGTAGGTCTAGTCTAGATACTGCTTCAGCTGAAGACAAGAAAAAATCTAAATATTAGTACTTAGACCACAGCTATATGTTTTGCCCAGTTACTCCTTTAGTAAAGAATCTTTGGCAGCAATTGTCAATTGCCATACAGAAGGGCAATGCAACTTCATACATACCTGATATGGATTAGTATAATTTTTCTGTAAGATCTTGTATCATAATATAATATTGTATCTTACAATATCTAATGCATCATAAGGGTCAAATTTAGTCTAGCTATCATAAATGTAACCTTTAGTGTTGTACTTGCGCGAAATCAGTCTATTAGTATTACAGTTTAAGTTCTTTAATGAATTGAAATAATCAAATCATATTATATTTATTAAATATAACACAAGTGCACCAATACACAAAGTGGATGAAATATAATAATAGTTGAAATTAGAATACTGCCATGCCTATAGTTCACCAGGAACACAACCCTCTGAAACACTTTGGAACTATGCATGCCAGTGGGATCCATCACTGGGCATGGGCGACAGAATAATGATTTGTTTCCTTTAAGGCACACTACTGCAGACCTCAGGATAGCAAAGGAAAGTTTGCATCTTAACCAGCCCACGAGTGTGCTGTAAAGAACTTTTCTCTCATGGGCAAAAAAAGTCAGCCACACACATATTATGTAGTTGCTTCCCTATCCACTCCTCCAGAACAAGTGATGTGAAGACACCATTTCAACGTGATCATTAGAATATAGGTTTCTGAATCTAAATCATACATACAGTTATACTTATTGGCGGATACTACATTCATATGTGTACGAACATAAATAAAAGATAGGAAACATAATTTAATTTTTTCCATGAGAGAAAACTTCTTACAGCGCACTCGTGGGCTGGTTAAGATGCAAACTTTTCTTTGCTATCCTGAGGTCTGCAGTAGTGTGCCTTAAAGGAAACAGCTCCTCATTCTGTTGCCCATGCCCAGTGATGGATCCCACTGACATGCATAGTCCCAAACTGTTTTAGAGGGCTGTATTCCTGGTGAGAGCTATAGGCATAACAGTATTCACATTACAATTATTTTTATATTTTGTCCCCTTTATGTATTAGTGCACTTGTTTTAAAATAATATATGATTTCTATTTATTAGAGAACTTAACCTGTATTTAGACGAGTTAGCACAAGTACAACACTAAATGTTACATTTATGATACACTAACATAATGTGACCCTAATGATGCTTTAGATAAAGAGATTATATTATGATACAAGATCTTACAGAAAAATTATACTAATCCATATTGGGTATGTTTGAAGTAGCATAATTTCTGCATGGCAATTGACAATTGCTACTAAGGATTCTTTAAGAAAGGAGTAAACTGGGCAAAACATATAGCTGTGGTCTAAGTACTCATATTTAGATATTTTCTTGTCTTCAGCTGAAGCAGCAACTAGACTAGACCCATTGGTTGATCTGGCAAGGTATGAAGGTTCAAAGGTATCTTGGCAGGTGGCATCCCATACCAACATTTTCCCATTCCTCCAAGGATGCAATCCAACACGTTGATAGCTTTAACCGTTCAGAAGATATTGCGATTCAAACGAGAAGCATTTTTATAACATTTTATATATATATATATGCGAAGCGCAATTTTCTCGTGAACTGTCCCATATTATATATAATTATTATATATAATTACTAAGAGTCTATATCATGTCATGCATGTCGTGTGCTGTATATGATCTTTTTAATTACTACAAGTATATTCTCTATGAGAAAGTTCCATGGTGGTATATACGATTTTAAGGCAATATTGATGTAAAAACTGAGAAGGGAAACAAGGGTTGATAGATAAGGAAAATTGAAATAGTCCTGTACAAGCAAGCATGCACAATATAATGTTGCCGGCTAAATATAGGACTTGAAGGACAACAAACGAAAGATATTCCCAACAGCTCTAGACAACCATAATGGTGGCTGTGACATATTTCTATATTTTTTTCTATTATCTCCCGTTGCATGCTATATACATCACAAGAATTTGATGGTCATGAAATACTATGTCCATGCTTGAACTGACAGTGATTTTCAAACATTCCACCGTAATAATACGGCAGTAACTCTCATATAGGATGTGTGCCTTATCATGAATATCATTTTTTTTAAACGCGACCGGCGTATAACCATAGATATAACACATAGGGATTGGCAACACCAGGCTCTCAATGATAATAGGCTCATTTCGGATGTAACCCTGTAACGGCGGAATAGCAGTAAATGAATAAAATTGAGCATAGCGGTGTAGAGTGATATTCCAGACCAAGACTTAAAGTTTGTGTTTTAAGCCCTATACATAGCGTTATGGACAAATACAGTGTGCCACTCTGTTCTATCCGAGTTTCTGAAGGCATGCGAAGGGACTGGGAAGCAGGGTTATTTGTTACTTTTGTCACTAATTCATTCCAAGGATGCGTCCATAAGAGTATATCACAAGTCTGTGGAACAAACACCTAGGCACAGTTTAGTCACTTTATCGTATTTAGGACAATTCAGGTTTGGAGCAAGTGTGTAAACTACGTTCAAAACAGGTACAACAAACTACTGAGATATGTAATGGGTACGAGTACCCTATACCCATCAGTATCTTGTGTTAGGTACAAAGAGCTCCAGATCAGCTTGGATGAGGGCACGCAGGGACAAAATTAGAACGCAACGAGGGCTCATGCTTTCAATTCATATATGTACGGACACACGACTACCAAGGGTACAACTAGTTGGGTCGCACAATAATTGGGCCACTATAGGGATAAATGATTATACATTTAGACTAGTATAATATTGGTCAGGATTGCAATCACATTCATTATTGTTAAGGATTTATAAACATCTGCAACAATCAATAGGAACCACATATTACTTTTAGCTACATGCCAATATGTTTTTTTTTAATCTTTCTTAAATGCATCTAATAAAGGTACAAAATGAAAGAAACACAATGTTCAATGCATTTATAACTACACTACATCTAAATCTAAACCAGCACACCCCAGGACAGATGCTGCATTGTCTCTCTGCACCGCAACAGTTGTTTTACTATACATGCTGTGGGAGAAGCTGTTAGCCACCTCATGCAGACCTCCACTTGAAAAGAATGAGGCCTCCATGATGAAATGGCTTCTGTTGGTCCAGAAGTGCCAGGTTTCTGTAGAGACACTTTTGTCCATTTGTATCTCGGTTGATTTCAGCAAGCTATGGCGATGGCTTTAGTGGCATTACATTAGATAATGTGTTGATCTCACTTCCTGTTTCAGACATAATTGGCACTGCATCAGAGCTATACAAATGTTCATGGAGCATATTGGTTTAAAATATCAAGGAATACAGCCATTTGCTCAAATAATATTTATGGTATGTTCTATGTGCATTATCAATACAGCTAGGGATTAATAATTGTGATTCTAATTAGGATGTATCTGGTTAATTGCAAATCGGAACAGCACACACAATAAATAAATAAATCAGGAGCAGGCTGAAGATTATTGACCACATGATGCAAGCATGTGTAGCAGGTGATGCAGCTTGATTTTGAAGCTGATCTAGTTTGGTTTGAATTTATTGTCCGCCGGCATGTTGTAGAGATTTGGAAATGAGATGTCACACCTTCTTCATTCTTCATACAACTCATTTCTCAACTGTGCTTTCGGCATGAATTTCCACAAAATGACCTCATTCGATATTGTGTTCAAGAGTAGACCAAGTGAGGGCTTGCTGTTCACTAGACAGCTCTTAAATAAGGAAACAGATGACAAGGTTCCAGTGATCAGATCATCTCTACTTCAACTTCTTTTGCATCTCCTGAAACACGTTCATACTAAATATGTGCCTCCCTTAGTTTTGGCTTGGTTCGAGAGTACCTCCTAAGTATTGCAACACTGCTCCGTTGATAATTGCCAACTACATTTTCTTTGCATCAAGTGTTTCCAGGTATTTTTTAAAGTATACATGCACCTTCTCCCTTCCATACCATCACATGTACATCTAATTTGCGATGTCTACCTCAGGATGCAACGCACGAACACAAGTTCAAAAAAAAAATTACAAGAAAAAGTGTCTTGTGCTTCTGCGTTGCTTGATTCAGCTTATCCACATCTCGTTAATCACACTGGAATAGTGACCTTTGAGTATCTTGAGGCAGTTGCTCATACTCGTCATGGGCTACTGATTGCTGGAGAAGTGTTACATGAAATCCCTCTTTCCTTGCAGCAGTTAAAAATGTTTGCAGTAACAAACGTAATAAGCAGTGAAAAGAAAGCAATGGGATCAAAAATTTTTTGCTGAAAGTGTTGGGTAGAATATACAGTATTGAGTTCCCTGATGAAGGTAGCTAAATAAAAAAAAACACAACTGGCTTTTGCCACAACTACTTCGCAATGAGATCTGGATTGATTATCTGTTCATTTGTATACTGAGAAGCCAGATCCATTTATTTCATATGGACCAATGTACTGCATGTATAGAGTCCGTGATTGTGTTGCTGATGAGATGTATGGCAGGAATCATTATCCATAGCATCACGTAAATACATGCACAGTTAGTGTTAAATGTTGCATCCTACATGTATGCAGGGGCTTGAGGGTCATGAACGCATTTACATCAATTTGGCACTGTATGAAGTTGTGACACGCAGCTGTGTAGACAGCCAACACATTCCTGGTCTCGAGGTAACCTAATCATGTAATAGATTATCGATTAGAAAACTTTCTTTTTTTAATTACAATGTGCTTCCGTTAAGTGTTTGCAGCATTTGAAAAAGTGTTTACTCCTGAGGTAAGATATCTGTGTTTTCAAAAGTTTTATGACTTTTTTGATTCCAGCATGATTCCCTCCTACAGAATTTAGGCCGATTTGTGAACATAAGAAAACTATTTCAGTATCATTAGTATAGACTTCAGAAACCTATCAGTAAAAGCTTAGCAGCCCACCTGACCTAGAATACTCCTCTCCACCACATCCTCAATGTATTGCCTTCCTATTTCAAGTGGAATCACGTGATTCTCCGTTCGTTTTAATACGCTTAATGCAAACGCTTTTTATAATATATATATGTGCGTTCCGCATGCAATAATTGACATTTACATGTACTTTGCGTCTCCTCATTTACACTGCACTATCACCAGGTAGGCCATCGCGTTTTTATCTATCCGGCACTCTTGTTTTTGCCGCAATATATAATATTGCACGCCTTAAACGTTGGCATGTGGTATTTAGCACGGTATTCGAACGGTGTATGCCACGTACATACGTACTCTATATGCCTAACCATGCAGACGAAGTATCGGCTGAAAACTGCTGTACTGTAACTATGTGCCAGCCATCTGCCTACTTTGCACATGTGTACCCCATGCAAGCAGTGCTACTGCAGTTAGGGAGTGATCTATATAGCGACTCTTGTTATAGCGTCCTCAAAGCACTACTGAGCGGTTGGCCTTTCCCATATCGCTAACGACTCCCTCATCCCCATTCGTTGGCGTTTTAGGTATATTTTCTATAGTATAGCGAATAAGGGACTCTATCGAATTAACATTACCAATTAATTACCACTACAATCCACAAAGCCAAATATCAATGATCCATTTGCACTTAGGAGATGAACGGCGCCAGGTGCGCATGTATACCATATATATATATATATATACCATATATATATATATATATAATTATATATATATATATATACCATCATTATATATATATATTATATATTATATATATATATACCATCATTATACATGTATAATGATGGTACCCCGTGCATGTACAATTTCACGCA
This sequence comes from Spongilla lacustris, assembly GCA_949361645.1. NCBI lineage: Eukaryota > Metazoa > Porifera > Demospongiae > Spongillida > Spongillidae > Spongilla > Spongilla lacustris. The sequence continues at coordinate 4,000,112 of OX442415.1, forward strand.
TAAGATTTAATCCCCAAATAAACTGTCTATTGCGTTTGTGCTATATATAGTTTCTCAATGTCCAAAGTGCACACCGTATGACCTGTGGGATGCACCGCTAAACGTTTATGTAGTGTTGTAATGTTGCATGAAGTTGAAGAGTTGCACTACTTCCTTAATTTATAGAACATGTGTATAATAGTTGTACTATAAACAAATGCGTATCAGCCACGTGCGGTTTGCATGGTATTGCGCACTATCGTATGTTGGATTAGGACGTAAAACCGTATCTTCACATATCCCCCCATAGCATCTGCTTGGTTATAAAAAAAATTCTTCCTATACATATAAGTGACTGATGCAGCGCTAAATATAAAATGTTCAAACACCATTGCAGTCTTTGAGACAGCACGGGCCCCACGTACTAACTTATGACCTGTGAACATAATAACATTTGGCGCCAATTCAAATTATGGTCCTACTTGGCTCTACTCATGGACTTGTTATATTCCGACTAGGTTCTCGATCTAACCAAATGCTCACAAGAAAATAACTGTACGCGTGCTTACCAGTTTAAATCGAAACGCTATATACATGTATAATTATGCTGAAATATAATGAAATGAAAATAGAACCAAGGAGGTGCTTTTAAATCCTAGGGTGCCAGGTCCGTTATAATAATTATGCACATGGTACCTTGTGCATGTACATTGTACAGTATTGAATATTTTTGCGTGTCACTCAGCAAGTACTGTATAGATGCAATCATGCACTTTTACGTTATAGAGTTTCTCCCACATCAAATGTGTACACCAGTTTATGTAGTGCTGGAAGGGATTGGAGGGTTGTGCTGTATAATTAGTGTGCATGTAGTAGAGCTCTAGGTGTATCATAATTTATAATTGGGTGTGGAATTTATTGAATGTTTGCTTCTTTTTGCATGTGTAGAATGAGAAACTCACTTTGACGTAACCAATTATAAAAATGTACTTAGCAGTATATACTGGCAGTTTTGGAAGTGCATACATATATTCTATTATATATACATATATAAATGTAAACTGCATGCCTGCCGATCACATATAGAGATGATTATTTCTGTGTCAAGTGTTCCACATTATACATATATCCTAGCTAGCTGTTGCATATTGCTGCAACTTCCAAAAAAAACTTATGGAGGTGATCAGGGATGCCAGGGGTTGGGGTGGGGGTGGGAATGGGGGATGTTCTGGCCAGCAATTCACAACCTTTTTAGCATGATGTGCTTCATTGATGTGGGTTATAGATTCCTGTTCCAAGTGGTTAACGAGAAGATGCATTAGAGAAGTCATGCGAATAATGGAGCCCTTGCACAGGAATGAGAAACTCACCCTTTGTCGTAACCAATTAAAAATGTACTTATAAGGTTGCAAGTGCAGCTCTTGCATGGAGTTGTGATCAACACATGACTTTAAAGATCCAGATTATGAGTGGTGCTTGTATAGACTCTGCCGGTACACCTTGAAATGCGACCACACAACGGAAGTAGAGTGGGGTTTTTTTCCTTTGTGGGAGTGTGAATTCTAACCTGACGACCCACACTCGCAGTAGCGGATGGATTACATCACCGCTACGCATACAGCTAGCCTCGTCCCCAGGCCCTGTTTTATTAATAACACACACCCCTACTCTTATGCGACACATGTTTTATGTCATGTGTCAGTTTTCATAGAAAGACTTCCCTTTTTAGAGATGGGATGCATTGATCCTGCATGTTGTAAGTTCCCATGCAGGACCAACACGTGGTTAAATTAGGGCAGTATATTATATTACTAGGACACATATCCAATTCCCTTGTTTATCTTTTATATACGAGTCATATATAGGTGCATGCATGGTGTATATACTTAATACATCCATGTTGTTTTGTTTCCTTTTTGCAGACACAGGTTCTGTACATCTGGTCAGATTATCTAATCATCTGCAAAACTATAGCGATGCCAAATGACTCGAATAACAATACTGACGTAGTAGCAATCTTAAAGGGCATTATGATCCCCTTAGCATGTATTTCGCTTGTACTCTTCTTGGCTGTTATTCTCCTTCTACCAGCTTTTAAGCTACACAGACTTATGGTATACCGCCTAGCCCTTTATCAAGTAATCAGCGCAGAGTTATGCCTCGATACGTGGCTGGTTAATATTCTATCTTGATTTAAATACATTTCCGCTGTATTCCCTGGCAGTATCATCTTCGCTGACACTATCATCAATGTGTCTGGAGGCTGCCCTAACACTGTGGATAATTTTCCACCTCTACGCACTTTCAATATGTCACAAAAACTTCAAACGGTTAGAGCCACTGTACGTGGGGAGTTCCATCATAGCTGCAATCGTACTGCTCGTACTGTTGCTAACACTTCTAATAACAGCAGAAGACAACTTAGACAATGGCCTTACCGGGTCCTCAAATTCCTCTAATGATGATTCCACTGATTTCCTCGAAGTGTTATAGTAATTGGAGAACTAACTCCAATCTTTGTGGCCATTTTTCTTCTTCTACTCTCATTGCCTTTGGTAGTAATAATGGGAGTTACGCTGTGCCGGAGGATATATAAAACTAATCATGGGATTATTTCGGAACAACAGCAACAGCACAAAAAAGCTCTTCACGAGATCATGCCACTTCTGATGTATCCAATACTGTATCTGATTCTCTTCGTTCCACTGTGCATTTCAGGTCTGCAAGAACTACTCATTCTGAATGGCGATTATGACGTATCCTATAGTAATACACTCTCCATCGCTACACTTGTTAGCGTTCCACTCTGGAGCATTAGTTGTTCGTGCACTCTGATAATACATATAGGTATTGTCGTGTGCAAGAAGAAACGAAAAACACTGACCTCCCACTCTGCATGGAGAGCATGTAACGATTAAAGAGACGAATACACTTATCGAAAGTGAAACACGATACTCACTTCCTCTTGAAGACTGACTACATGCAGTGGACATTTACTGCATTTGTTTGTGTTATTTAGAATGATGATGAGCTAGCTTGCTCAGCTTAATTAAGAGTCTATATCATGTCATGCATGTCGTGTGCTGTATGATTTTTTAATACTACAAGTATATTTTCAATGAGAACGTTGCATGGTGGTATATAGGATTTTAGGCAATATTGAATATATATTGGTGCAAAAAGAAGGGGACCATTTGAAAAAACGAAATATATAGTCCTGCACAAGCATGCACAATATAATGTTCCACAATATGTGCCGGTGTCACAGGCATACGGGTCCGCCCCCCCCCCCCCCCCCCCCCCCCCCATTATGGGTCCGGGGGGATCGACCCAAATCCCAAATGCTAAGGAAACTGGGTCCCCCCCGGACCCAGTTGCCTAGGCATGTGGCTCCCCCCAGACCTAGATGCCAAGATGTAAAAATTTCATTATCCCGGATATATCCGCATGCAATAATTGACATTTACATGTACTTTGCGTCTCCTCATTTACGTTGCTCTATCACCAGGTAGGCCATCACGTTTTTATCTATCCGGCACTCTTGTTTTTGCCGTAATATATCATATTGCACGCATTAAACGTTTGCATGTGGTATATTTAGCATGGTATTCGAACGTCGCTCTCAGGCTCACGTTGTATGCCTAACCATGCAGACGAAGTACTGATCGGCTGAAAGCTGCTGTACTGTAGGTATGTGTCAGCCATACTGCCTAATTTGCACATGTACCCCATGCAAGCAGTGCTCCTGCAGTTAGGGAGTGGTCTATATAGCGACTCTTGTTATAGCGTCCTCAAAGCACTACTGAGCGATTGACCTTTCCCAAATAGCTAACGACTCCCTCATCCCCTATTCGTTGGCGTTTTAGGGAAACTTCCTAGCGAATAAGGGACCCTATCGAATTAACAGTACTAATTAATTACCACTACAATCCACATAGCCAAAAGTCAATGAACCATTTGCACTTAGGAGATGAACGGCGCCAGATGCGCATGTATAATGATACATGTATAATGGTACCCCATGCATGTATACAATGTCGCGCATATGATCTAATCCACAAACTGTCTATTGCGTTTGTGCTATAGTTTCTCAGTGTCCAAAGTGCACACCGTATGACCTGTGGGATGCACCGCTAAACGTTTATGTAGTGTTGTAGTGTTGCATGAAGTTGAAGAGTTGTACTACTTCCTTAATTTATAGAACATGTGTATAATAGTTGTACTATAAACAAATGCGTATCAGCCACGTGCGGTTTGCATGGTATTGCGCACTATCGTATGTTGGATTAGGACGTAAAACCGCGTATCTTTACATCCCCCTATAGTTGGAATAACATTTGGCGTCAATTCAAATGATGGTCCTACTTAGCTCTACTCATGGACTTGTTATACATGTTTTTTTTGGCTAAGTTCTCGATCTAACCAAATTGCGCACAAGAAAATAACGTTTTAGTGAGTATGCGTGCTTATTCGACTGAGTGCATGATATAATAAGTATTTGGGTTAGATGTACATCAGTTGACCCTTGTCTTGTGTGGACTGAGAGGTCACATGTATACAAATGTCATGTAGATCTATGCGTACACGTTAGCTGGTTATCATAAAAACCATTCGTGTGGTTATACAAGACTCTACAACTTATTATTATTATTTTATAAAGTACGTGTCCGAGGGCTATCCTATATGTAAACTATAGCAGAAGAGTTCAGAATTCATTGTGCACTTAGGAAAACTGTTAGTGACCTTGCCCTGTCATCAATAAAAAGATATGCCCAGGTCAATTAACAGTTTTAACATGAATTCTATTTGTTAAGTAGAGATGTACATGTAGGTGTTTTGTAGATACATATGTGATTTTATGAGTTCATTGCATGTGTTCATTTTCTGTATCTTTTAGCTTCTCCCTGTAGCAACTAAAGAAAGCATACTGAGAGAATATAAAGGTAGCCTCGAAAAGGCTATTGTAAGGAATAGCATACTTTTAAATGGGCTAAATGATTCCTTTTGCAAAACCCACCCATGGTTAGCGCAAAAGGTCAGCTGTTTGTGAAGTTAGTGCAGGTGCATTGCTTAACAAGGCAATGAGCATGCATAGACTACATGATATTCGATGCAATCAAAATCACAGAACCTTTCTTTTATGATGCCTCTTACAACCACATAAGGAAGTTTGGTACTCTAATGGTAGGTGCATGTAATGGCGGACGAGATACCTGCGTACCCTTAAGTATTTACTACCCCTACTCCTCCCCTTACCTACTACTACCCCTACTTGTCCCCTTACCTACTCCTACTCCTCCCCTTACCTACTCCTACTCCTCCCCTTACCTACTCCTACTCCTCCCCTTACCTACTCCTACTCCTCCCCTTACCTACTCCTACTCCTCCCCTTACCTACTCCTACTCCTCCCCTTACCTACTCCTACTCCTCCCCTTACCTACTCCTACTCCTCCCCTTACCTACTCCTACTCCTCCCCTTACCTACTCCTACTCCTCCCCTTACCTACTCCTACTCCTCCCCTTACCTACTCCTACTCCTCCCCTTACCTACTCCTACTCCTCCCCTTACCTACTCCTACTCCTCCTCTTACCTACTCCTACTCCTCCCCTTACCTACTCCTACTCCTCCCCTTACCTACTCCTACTCCTCCCCTTACCTACTCCTATGCCTCCCAATACCTACTACTCCTTCCTTTACCTACCACCAATCATCCCCTAACCTACTCCTACCCCCACTCCTACCCCTACCTACTACTACCCATAATCCTCCCCTTACCGACTCCCTACTCCCCTGGTGCATGGAGTGAGGTGACCTCAATGGTCACATATGTGATGATGACGAATTATTCTGCACCTACACTTTCCTCAAAACGAAACTGTAACAGCTTCTGATACACTGCTGCCAGAGTATGAAATATATCTACATGTCAGTGTATACTGTTTACAAGTTGAGTTGACACAGACCACTTTAATTCACAGAACACTGTATCATCCATGGCTCAGTGAGTTATTTCTGGTTATGAAATGTCGATATACATGATTACTATGTAAATGACAAATATACCCAGTTCAGATCATAGTTAAGTGATCAGTGTTACTCTATGGTACCATAATTGCAACGCCGGAGGCTTTTATTTAATGGTCCTTGTTGCATTTTTAAACGCAAAGTACTCTCTTTCCACTATTAGGGTATATAGGATTAATAGTGATGAAATGTCTGTTGCTAAGTGAATATATTTAGAGGTATCATGACTGTTGAAAGCATCCAGTTATGAATAGAAAAGCAATGAAACAATTTTAAGCAAATAAAAACATTTTTTATGAGAAAGTTAGTGGTACATGTATACAGAATTTGAAGGCAATAGTGGTGTAAAAAGGGGTTGAACAATAAGGAAAACCGGTCTATTGGTCTATTGGTCAATTGGTCTATTTTTAATGCGTTAAAATAATTGCTATTGTAAATTCACTGGCATTATCATCAATGTTTCTGAAGGCTACCCTAACACTGTGGATAAATTTCCACCTCTGTGCACTTTCATTGCGGTTAGAGCCATAATCTTATATGACTCATGTTTTTATCAATTTTCATAGAAAGACTGCCCTTTTTAGAGAGGGGATGCATTGACCATGCTATAAGTTCCCAGGTCATAGTGGACCAACACGTGGGTAGATTCTCTTGTTTTGTTATGTGAGGGTGTGTTTTCAATACCTATCCAGTGATTGTGCACAAAATGATTGTTGAGGCCGGCATACGAAAACCTAAATGAGGATCTCACTCACCATGATATCATGGAGGTTATTATAACAAGAGATACTTATCAGCAGGAAGAAGATAGTAAAGGAGGAAACTTTGTATTCTTAGGTCTTAATATTCTCAGAACAAAAATGAACAAGTAATATATGTTTGCAATAGAGTGCACAGCAGTAGGTGTAGCTTAGCCACATTATGGGCCCACTACTCCCAGACCATCACTACACTATATACATGTATTGTACTACACCTCATGATACTCAATACAAACTAACAAGTGGATCCTCATGTTGGAGAACCTTCTGTCCACCAGAAGGAAAGCATACATTATTTTATTTTTGGTAGCCTGAGGTTTCTAAGTTTACTCACTTTTTGTTTGCAAATCAACTTCAGAAAATTGGAAGTGCTGGCACTTTAGCATGCTTTCAAGCCCCAACTACCATGCCCCCCCCCCCCCCCCCCCCCCCTCCACATTCGGTACACAACAATATGTATGAATGGGGTTTGCATCTGGTGTAATCAATAAGGACCAATCATGCATGGTGGTTTGGTTAAGACGAAGATTTTAAAATTGCTGTAATTAACTGATCCAGTGTTGTGTGGCAATGTGTTTGACAATATCCAATTTATCACTCAAATGAATTACAAAATTTGATACAACAGTCCTATATACATAGAGTACCATCTACTGTCTTAGGATTTCTTTTTATGTAACACTTGATGAATATTCTTATAACTCAATGCTTATATGCACTTTAATCTTCACACAGTGGTTCCCTCAGACCATAGTTGACTGTCACAGTGGTGGTGCTGGTGGTGGGGTCATCCAGCACTGTAGGAACCATTAATACATATTTTCTTTCAAATAATCCAATTATCTTCTCTCTGGCTCTGTCATACATCTTGCAAGCCTTGAGGATGGCCACAATGAGATGGTACAAGACAGTCACCATCAACACCACTACATAGAGACCCACCAAAACACCAACAGATACTACAGCCATCTGTGTTTGGTCTGAACTCTTGTCTAGAATGTAAGACATTGACAGAGCTAGTACAGTATAGTTGAGAAGATAAAACAGATCAAGCCAATTGTTCAACTGATTGCAGAAGTTGGTACGTTTGTTGCGTTCATCTGTCTTTTGAAGTGACTTCCCAAATGGCTCTATTCTTGCCTGTACTAGCATGAACAAAATGACCATGGTAGCCTGGATAGACAGAAGAAGAGATGGTTTCTCAGAGCTATACACTGGATTTAAACTGTACATCACAACTACAACCCAAAGCCTTGCTCCCAGCCACCATCGCCACTCCCCCTTATAGGGGGCATAGTGGGCATCATTCATTGGTTTGATCTGATTGGTCTTCTTGTGTAGATAGTTGAACAGCCTGTTGTGTTCACTGTACCGTTCAATGATTGGAATGAAAGTGAGGGCAAGGGTGTAGGGGATGAGGAATAGGGTACATGTCACCATGGCAGCCACAAACAAAACAGCATGTTTTTCATGCAGGTACTCCACATTTCCATCATAGAACCAGATATATATATCACCAGTGGGCAGGTGGACTGTGGAATATGTGAAAACATCAATCACTGTTCTCAACAATTTGGAATATGACAAGTAGATGAGAGTAGATAGGACACCAACTGCTCTTTCTCCTATTATGATGGGAAATCTATAAAGACAGGACCTAGAGGAGGTGGTTGAAGATCTCTGGAGACAATAGTGGCAGAGCACAATGACTGTCATGGTGAGGATGAGGAGGTAGGCTGGATACACAAACTGAAGGCCAGCCTTGTCAGCATCATCCATACCATCATAGAAACACAGAGGGAGCCCAAGGTCAAGGTTCACAAAGGACACTATGACCTGCAATGGTCTCAAAATGGATTGGTTGAAGAATATTGAAGTATTGACTTGAATAATGTTGGCATAGAAGATGAGCCCATAGAGTGTGCCTTGTGTTACAGTGAGGTTGAGGAAGAACAGTGCTGCCACCAGTAAGATGCCCAGCACTGCAAACATCACAAGTGTGAACAGCCACATATCTGAGCACACTTGGCACTTGGAAGAACCAAAGATTACACTTTGGTTACCATGGCAATGACCACAAAGTATACCAGTACGCTCTCCATTGCACAAGTCCCCAGATCTGGATAGGGATAGTTTAATTATGCTACTATTGCAGTAGTCCAAAGGACAGGATGACGCCAGTGCTGGAAGAGTGTTATTGTACACACCAATCCAGTTAGTTTTATTTCTAGTCACAGTACCATCTGATGTATCACAGACCACTCCATGTGATGTGAAGAAAAGAGAACAGTCACACTTCATTGCACCAGTAGATGAAGAATGTGTCATCAGTGTGAACCCTGCCTCACATGGTAACAACCTCACCTCAAGAACTGTTGGGAAATTAGTTGGATAATTAGACAGAAGTAGTTTGAGTGAAGCATTTTCTGGTCCATAGATTTGGTATTCAATCATACCACATTCTGTTCCTATCCACTGAGCGCTTTGCCGTGGTCCAAGTGTTATTTGTGGAGTAGTATTACTATTGGTATGGATTAATGTATACACCACACTGGGTGATAGGTTGTTTCCATCATCTACTGAGGTAACGTTAAGTCTCACAGTCCTACCAGGATATGTGGTTACCTTTCCTTCATACTGACTTATGACATTGCACAAGTTAGGATCACTGCAGGCACAAAGGTGCATCTTTTTTGGGAAGGAAAGTACTTGGATGTCATTGAGGTCATCTGGCAATGGAGTAATGTTGAAATAGCTGGTCAGGGTTTGACAATTGTCAGGGATGTATATGGCAGTATGTATGTCCTGAATGCAATGGATGCATTCATGAATAGGTGTAGCATATACAGCATGACCACTTTGCTGTGCATGGTTATCAGTAAAGGTGATGGAGAAAATGCTGTTATCAAAAGTGTATCTTGGGAAGATGTTGTCGCCCGTAATTAATCGTATTGCACAGAAATTGAGATTTGACATAGCCTGTGAGCGCTTATCTCGGCCGTCATCTATGTAGATAGCACCACCAAATCCTGTTGCTATATTTCTAAAAAATTCGACTGCACACTCTTCAAAGAAGTAAAGAGGGACATTGTTATACAAACATATGGCTCCTCCATTCTCTCCTGTGTTATTTGAGAGTCTGATGTTACCATGGAGATTAAGAATACCAATCGCGCCTTGAATAGCACCTAGGGGAGTGTTAAATAAGAACTGACTTCCTGGGATGGTGTTTCCAAAGATGTCCACTTTCATTCCATTAAAGTAAATGGCCCCTCCCCTGTTCTCATTGAATTCATTACAAGAACAGTGGTTATCTTCAACAATCACATCTTGGAGAATTAGGTGGCCCAATGATTCGACATCCTGGATAAGGATCTGAGGGTATTTATTAAATATTGCAATAATATTATTGGTAGCAAAAAGTGCTGCTCCTCCAACTGCAAGGTTTTTAGTAAATGTTGACCCACTAATAAATATTGAACTGTTTGTAATGATTAAAATAGCTCCTCCAAAGAAAGCAATGTTGTTCTGGAATGTGCAGTTTGTGATGCTAATAATGCCTGCTGATATAGACGATAATACACCACCACCACCATAATCATTAGTAGCACTGTTCATCTGAAATGTGCAGTTTGTGATGCTCACATGGCTTCTTGATTTGCGCAATAATACAGCACCACCACCACCACCACCATCATAATAATTAGTGGCACTGTTGTTTTGAAATGTGCAGTTTGTGATGCTAACATTGCCTTTTGATTCATAGCATAATACAGCACCACCACCACCATCATTATTATTAGTTGCACTGTTATTCTGAAATATGCAGTATGTGATGATAACATAACCTTCTGTGAAATGTAGTAATACAGCACCACCACCACCACCATCACCACCATCAAAAACAACACGAGGTGAAGCTGAACTACTACCACCAGTCTCAATATCTTTACCAAACACACCATTATAATAATAAATATTAGCAGCAATGTTGTTCAGAAATGAGCAGTTTGTAATGGTAACATTGCCTGTTGATTTGTAAAATGATACGCCAGCTCCACCAACACCAGCACCATCATCTTCACCAGTAACATTAGTAGCACTGTTGTTTTGAAATTTGCAGTTTGTGATGCTAATGTTGTTTCTTGATCCATACAATAATATACCACCACCACCAAAGCTCTTAGTAACACTGTTGCTCTCAAATGCACAGTTTGTGATGTTTACATACCCTGTTGATTTGTACAATAATACACCACCACCACCACCATAATCAGCAATGTTGTTTTGAAATGTGCAGTTTATAATGCTAACCTCACCTGGTAATCTAAGCAATGATATACCACCACCACCACCAATAGCACAATTGTTACAAGTAGCAATGTTTGTCTGAAATGTGCAGTTATTGAAACTAACATCACCTGTTGATTCATACAATAATACACCACCACCACCACTAGCACTGCCATCGCTAACACACAAATCAAAAGCAGCACTGTTGTTTTGAAATGTGCAGTTTGTGATGATAACATCACCAGTTGAATGATACAACAGCACACCACCACCACCACCATCGCTAACACACAAATCAAAAGCAGCACTGTTGTTTTGAAATGTGCAGTTTGTGATGATAACATCACCAGTTGAATGATACAACAGCACACCACCACCACCACCATCGCTAACACACAAATCAAAAGCAGCACTGTTGTTTTGAAATGTGCAGTTTGTGATGATAACATCACCTGTTGAATAATACAACAGCACACCACCACCACCACCACCACTACTATCAAAATTATTAGTGGCACTGTTGTTTTGAAATGTGCAGTTAGTGATGATGATATCACCTGTTGAATTATATAACAACACACCACCACCACCACCACCACCATCAAAATCATTAGTAGCACTGTTGTTTTGAAATGTGCAGTTTGTGATGATAAAATTGCCTGTTGATCCATACAACATCACTGCACCACCACCACCACCACCCTCAAAAATGTTTTTATACAATGTGCAGTTTGTGATACTAACATTGCATGTTGATCCAACTTTGCCTACATGGCCTGATGATGATTCAAAGAATACATCCAACCCACCACCAACAATACCACGGGTACCGTAATCGTTAGTAGCACTGTTGTTTTCAAATGAGCAGTTTGTGATCCTAACATCACCTGTTGAGAAATACAATGATACACCACCACCACCACCAATACCACCGTATTCATTAGTAGCTCCGTTATTTTGAAATGTGCAGTTCGCAATGTATGTGTTGTTACTTGAGGCTGAAAATATCGCTCTATTTGAACTGTTCTTAAATGTGCACATTGTGATGAGAATATTTTCGATTGATACTAGATGTATTCCACAGTTAATGAATGTGATTCTTTCCATGATCAACAACTGTGTTTTAATCAATGAAATCACTGTACCTACACCTTCGCAGCGAACTGTGGTGTTCTCTGTTGATTGTCCCGTTATCGCAATGATGTCTGCATCAGAAATGCTGCACAGCGATGCTGAAGATAAGCGATACTCTCCATCGCCCAACACAACAGTAATATTGGACTCGTGCGGTCCGTTGCATAGGTAGTCCTGTAGAGCATAGCCAGGTGGAATGGTAGCCGTGATGTTGACCTGATTGGATATAGCCACGTAGGTCCCAAGAACAAACAACGTTTGAAAAACCAGTTTCATTGCACACATTGAAATGCTGGTCAAAATGACTTGTATTCAATGATTTATGTACGTATACGTAGATTTATATAGTCGGCTCTGTGAAGGTCTGGGGACTTCATGCTAAGTGCCTTTACATTAAACTGGACCACATCCGATTAGCAATGTGAGAGTACATGTACACATGTACAGTAAGCGTCAGTACGAGCCAAACATACCCATGCATGTGAGTTATAGCTGAGGCCATTTTAAAGTAAGGTTCCTACCAGGAGACAATCATAATTAAATATGATAAAATATTAATATATATATAATGCAAGAGGCCATCATACAATAGTCCTATACTCACTTCTCCCTCCCAACAGTTGGGGCACAGGAATGAAAACTGCCGCGATATATGGCGGTTAAATAGACTTCTATGGGCGGTTAGCGGTTAAAACCGCCCATAGAAAGTCTATGTAACCGCGGCAACCCTGATTGCTGCTCAACGTGCATGCAGTGTGCCAGATTACATCATCTCCAGCAACCCACAGACAACACCGTGGCAACCTTCTGGAGAATGATTTGGGAGAACCATATTCAAACAGTGGTCATGCTGACCAGGTATGTAGAAGAAGGAAAGGTATGTAGTGGGTGTGGCTATGGGTGTGGCTGTGTATGACAGATGTAGTGTACTAGACGTTAAGGGCTTTGTATTCCAAGACAAGGTGTTTCATGCAAATAAACCATGCAAGTTGCCAATGCAAGTGCATGACTGAGAAGACATTACACAAGACCCACTTTACATATCTGAGCATGAGGTATGGCTTTGGCCCCTCCCTCTTTGGGACCACGACAATGACCTTTAATGGCTTTGTATAAGAAATCACCATGCACTTGATCATGAGCTTGGGGTATCCTCCCACTTTAGGACCATGACTTATGTCCCTTAAGCCTTTAAACTCCAAGGGCATATTAACTCTACAACAAGTGAGGAATTTGTAGTGCACTTAATTAAAGTGGATTACAAATTGAATAATGGAAACTCTCTGTTGCACTTTATTAAAGTACATTACAAATCGAGTAATGGAAAGCGCCGCTGTTGCAACATATTTAAAGTGGAGTACAAATTGAATAATGGAATTTGGAGAGAGAAGCATTACTTCTTTACTATTCAAACATGCATATCTTTTCAAGTGCAACATCATACACATGACTCCAAGATCCAAATGATTATTCTGAACAGTTTTATTCACGCCTGCTCATCCATCACGGGTTCAATACAGCCATTGGCATCCGCACACGTTCGATAGGGTAGAGGTGAGGCAAAATGTTATATTGTGGATAAAAGCTTGAAAGTATAGGAGGCATTGAGAACAACATCACTGGGAATCTTGCCACGTATACAACCTCTGTGCTTCCAAACCCTAGATGGGCATATATATGCCCATCTAGGTATAGACCAGAGATAACCTGTGAAGACCTAGTCCCGTGCGAGGAGATACCTGACCAGGAGTTCAATGTCTTTGCTGACAACTTCATTTGTGGCGAGTTTACCACAATCCAGCCCACAACCACCACACCTACTTCCACCACACAGCTACCCCTACCTACACCCCTACACCCACCTACAATTGCAACCCCCACAACCACATCACATGATACACCACAAGGGCCTGCATGCACTGTGGATATGGTCGGCAAATCTGTGCTGGACTTCTTCAAGCTGTTGATAAATGATGAAATAATACTATCAAGTATTGCAGACCAAACCTACCTCACGATGCTGCAGAGGTGAAAACCTTAGTTGCCACAATCATTGTGATGGGCCTAGTACCATACCATGCGATTGATGACTACACATCATGGCCATTTCAAACGAAATGTGTTTCCAGGATTATGATGAGGAACAGGTTTTCATTGTTGATGACGTTTCTGCACCTGCATGAACAACAATGAACTGAACATTCCGAAGAGCCAACCAGGACATAACCCAATATTCAAATTGCGACCCTTCATAACCAGTTTTTTTTTCTAAATTGCCAGGATTCGTTTCAACTCGGCAAAGAATTGTCCATTGATGAGTCCATGGTTAGTTTTAAGGTTTGACTTATTTTTTAACAGTACGCCCCTATAAGAAGCCTACAAAGTGGGGGGTGAAGGCATTTGTCCTTGCAGACTCACAAACTGGCTATGTTTACAACTGGAGGTTGTAAGTACACAGTGTACTATATATGGTGCATATGTACATGTAACTATAACACTTCCACTTACAGGCAAGGATGATGCTTTGGACAGAGATGGCAAGGGCCTCGCACACGCAGTGGTATTGAAGCTATTGGAAGGGACCGAAGGCACAGAGCACCATGTGTACATGGACAATTGGTATAACAGCCCTGCCTTAGTTGAGGACTTGCATCGCCGAGACTATGACTACGGGAACAGTTCAAACAGACAGGCGTGGCATGCCACCTGCAATGAAGGCCACTATCAAGAAGAATGACATGATTGAAGCTCACTTTGGCTCGCTTATGGCGATTAAATGGATGGACAAGTGAGCAGTGTGCTTGCTAACCACCACTGAAGATAGCTCCACAGTTGTTAAGAGACGTAAAGCAAGCTGTGCAGGGAACATAGTGTAGCCAGCCTGTAAGCCGCAATTCCAGTTGCTAGGACATTTTTGGTATTTTTCCTTAATGCACAAGATATAAAAAACATTCTCTCTGAGAAAGTTGGTGGTATATAGGATTTGAAGGCAATGGTGGTGTAAAAAGGAACGTCAGCAGTCACCCAGTAAGAAGATGGACAACACCATTGGAGCTCTGGAGGAAAAATACTGCAAGGGTAAAGGTAAAGCCTCTGGTTCCCAGACCTCTAAGAAGAAAGCCAAGAAGAAGAGTAGTTAGACCAATGACCATTTCTGGAGTTGCTGTTTCATCTCCTTTGGTGTACTGCAGTACTAAAAACCATGTATATGTGGAGAAAGAAGACCACACCCACAGCAGCAGAAGGTCTAAATTTCCAGTTCTGTGTGCTCACCAGTTTACCACTCTTAATTGATTAATAGAAAACAGAAAGAAAAACTCATTAACACATACATATTGAGGGAACTTAAGTAATGGATGCATACATGCATTTACATGATCATGAAAAGGCTATCTTCCAAATGGAATGCATCTTACAGCCAAACCACTGGATGGCAGTGATGCTGCCTGACCTTTTCTCTCCTCCGCTCGTCCATCCTATGCATCATAGGAGCTCGATCTTCAAAGGGGCATGGGGCATGTAGTGTCCCTGTCCCAGTAGAGCTAGTGCATAGTGACTTCCTACTGGCCTAGAAAGCAACTAGTTTACAATAGTACTGCAGGGTGATCAACTGGCATTGTAACGCAAATGTATGTTGCAATGTAAATAGCAACATATATACATTAATATACTGTTGCCAGAAGGGGAAAAAATGGATACAATGTTGCAATTTTACTACTACAAGTAAATCAAAAACTTCTCTATCGAGAAAGTGATTGGTGGGATGTAGGATTGGTGGTGCAAAAAGCAAGGAATTGAAACAAGTAACAGTGTGTTAAAGTGAGGTTTGGTAGGATCCTACAATATACAACTCACAGTCCTGATTCAGGACAGTGAGTTTTAGCATCCTACCATGGGAGATCTCACATGGGATGTATATTCTTGCCAAATTTTATTTACCAACAGATAAGATGCAATTATAACAGAAACACCTGGTTCAGTCTCATTAAGGTACCATGCACTTATTGAATAGTAAGGTGATCCTCAGCAATCTTCAAGATCAGTCAAAGCAGCACAGAGTGGCCCAAGTGGATTGCCCTGTTGTACACCACTAGCAGAGTGAAGAGTACCCATAGGATGCCACAGTTTTGGATGTACTCCATAACACCTGTCTCGAGTCAAGTTCTGGGAAAAACTCAGCACAGTTTTCTAGCACAGCATTTCGAGACACCAAGTTAAATGCTGCGGCATTGTGCTGGTAGATTGACTTTGGCAACAGTAAAATCTTCACTGTTGATTAAACCAATGAGCATCAATACATGAGCGCAGTGCATGATGAGTGGATGAATTTTTTTCTACTCCACTTGGGCCGTATTGGTATGGTCAATAGCACAGTGACCCTTGAAAATGATAACTTTATTTTTTTACATTTACATTTTTAATTCACAGCATATTTGAACTTGAATCTAATAACAAATTACAATGTAGGTGCAAACTTAAGGTGAGGAACTTCCAACTCCTGGAGTGTCATATGAGCATTGGCTCACACAAGAGTTATGTTCAGGTGGCCATACAAGTTGGAGACCACCTTGGACTTGGGGGTGTTGGTCCTTGTGGCAAGGTGAGATGCAAGTCTTGAGAAAGCTTGAACAACTTCCCTGCTCCAAACTGCATATTACACCAGGGCGTGTGTGCTGGAGCTCATGTCCAAGTCCATTTTATTTTGTTCTGGTTAATTATGGTTATTATTTTGTTTCCTTTTGTTTGTTTTTTTATAATGATTTAATATTAATTACAAGTAATATAATTATACAGATTAAAAACACAAACACAATGTCAAACACACACTCTAGATAGAATGGCCCTGGAGTTGGCTTAATTTTATCAGGGTCAAGTTTATCTTGTTTTTTAATGTGAATATAAGTATTATTGTGTGTTATTGGAATGTTACATTACAATATCATACTACCAGGAAATAGCACACACCAAGATCAGGCTTAGCCTTCCATACATGTCCTGCCTTACCCCGGCTTCACTGGAGGCTGAGCCCACTGCCAACCTCCTGTTGGTACGGTTGTGTGCTATGTATTTTTTTAATGCACATACGTTATTGGTCTGGGTAAGAGGCTACGGGTCTGGGACCGAGACTTTGCCATGTACACAAAATGACGTATAGTGGTTGAACCCTGCACCTGCCACCTGCCGTGCACCTGTCTTGCATGTGGCTCCTCAAAGAATGGTTAAGCTTGATGCATGTCATTGCAAATGATATCTCTCCGTCCGATACTGCGCTTGGAAGTTTTTGAACATTTGCACGCATGAAGAGTTGTATGTCATCGAATTTGTCACAATACTATTCCTTTTTGCTGATATACTCGCCATGCACTCATTTTAAAAACAGCTCAGTGCATGCTCTGCCTCGAGAAATATGGCGCGGATATAATTCTTAACTCGTAAGTCATCTTCTGAATCTTACGTTTTATGGTCGGCTCGAAAGGGTTACTACAAAAGGAGGACCATATGTAGCAGAGGGAGACCATGGGTGGTGACCATGGATGGTCCGGGGGGGGGGGGGGGGGGGTGGACCGACTGTAGCACCATGGACGGTCCGGTCGAGCTCGGACCATTTACGGCGTGACAGAGCTCAAGCACACGACGCCTACGTGTACGTTTGCTCAGCTATGTGATGGGCGCTTTTGGCACTGTTACACGAGCCAAAGTCAACGGCTGTAAGTGCAAGTTAAAGAAAAATAAGCTTACTGTTCCTCCAGCTATAATGCTAATGCAGTTACCATTCTGTGCACAATGGTATGCACAAGCTGCATTTCCTCTTTGTTCACCTTGTTTGTTCAGTGCAAGTATGTGTGTGTCATAATTAACAGCTCTTACCATTAAGCAGCAGCTGAACCAGGACATTGGCTTTACTGAGTTGTGTGCACTCCTCCAGTGGTGTCATAGCAGCAGGAACAAAATGAACCTCTCAGGTGGATCCATTCAGCCAGACAGCGAGTGCACACAAGTCTGTGCATATGGCAACCTCAACACACTGAGGCAAATTGGACAGTTCAGCTGACTAATGGCAGAGAGTATAGCTGTGTATTGGCCTATGGTGGTTGAATGGAATTTTTTTATGGTGCTATGGTCACGATGTGCTCTACAACTTGGGCTGGAGTGTTGCCACATATCTCAGCTAGGGGCCATTGTGCCTTAGGAGGTATAACACTCGTACGTGGAGAAATGTGGATTTTTAACCTGCAGGGTTAACGATTGTTGTATCCACGGCACGGAAAAGGTGTAGATCACAAAAATTGATTTTCACACAGAGAAATGGTGTGGGAACAAGTGTATGCAATTTGAAAGGAAAAGGTAGTACCGTCACGTAGATGTGTTGTTTAGTACAACGTACCATTTTTATAGTGATTAAACTATAACCCCACATGTTCCTTGAGCAACCCCACCCCAGTTGCCATACGTTTCTACTGCCATGGGTGTGCAGGCCCACCCCAGCTCTTGACATTTGGGGCTATTGGCCTGCAACTTCCGGTTCTCTGCTACAAGTGCTGCAGCACCCCAAGATGACAGGAGTGAGTGGAGAGGTCACTGTGATGTCCATTGCTGCAGGTCTACCTCTGTCCCAACCTGTGACAAGCAAATCAGCATGCAGGACGTTGATGGTTGTGATCTCTTGTGAGACCATGACCCTTTTAGCACTGCAACGGACAGGTGGGCTCGACGGAAGAAATCTGCAAGCACATCGCGATCGCGCAGCATGTTATGACGTATGACAACATCTCCCCCATGTCGACATGTTATTGCATGGTGACCTTTTTATTATTATAATATAAATATGCGTTCCGCGTCCAATAATTGACATTTACATGTACTTTGCGTCTCCTCATTTACGCTGCTCTATCACCAGGTAGGCCATCACGTTTTTATCTATCCGGCACTCTTGTTTTTGCAGCAATATATAATATTGCACGCCTTAAACGTTTGCATGTGGTATATTTAGCACAGTATTCGAACGTACACTCTATATACCTAACCATGCGTACGAAGTATCGGCTGAAATCTGCTGCACTGTAACTATATGTCAGCCATACTGCCTACTTAATTTGCACATGTACCCCATGCAAACAATGCATGCTCCTGCAGTTAGGGAGCGGTCTATAGGGACTCTTGTTATAGCGTCCTCAAAGTACTACTGAGCGATTGACCCTTCGCTAACGACTCCCTCATCCCCATTCGTTGGCGTTTTAGGTACGAATTAACATTTATTTACCACTACTATAACCCACAAAGCCAAAGGTCTTAGAAATAGAACAGCGCCAGATGTGCATTAATAGTAAGTACGTGCAAGTACGTACAATGTCACACGTACAATGTCACACATATGATAATCCACATACTGTCTATTGCGTTTGTGCTATAGTTTCTCCAAAGTGCACACCTAGATTTGACCTGAGGGATGCACCGCTAAATGTTTATGTATTGTTGCAGGAATTTGAACAGTTGTACTATACTTCCTTAATTTATATATACATGCGTATAAACAAATGCGTAGATCAGTTGCAATATTGTCAGCCACGTGCGGTTTGTGCATGCATGGTATTGCGCACTATCGTATGCCGTTGGATTAGGACGTAAAACCGCATATTCACATCCCCCCATAGCATCTGCTTGGTTATAAAAAAATTCTTCCTATACATATAATTGACTGATGCAGCGCCAAATATAAAATGTTCAAACACCATTGAGACAGCACGGTCCCCACGTACTAACTTAATTCATTCGTGGCCTGAGAACATGGCGCCATGCAATTCAAATTATGGTCCTACTTAGCTCTACTCATGGACTTTTTATATACCGACTTTTTTTTTGGCTAAGTTCTCGATCTAACCAAATGCATGCGCACAAGAAAACAATATTTTTGTGAGTATGCGTGCCTACCAGTTTGAATCGGAACGCTACGCTGAAATGAAATGAAAATTAAACGAAGGAGGTGCTTTTAAATCCCTGGGTGCCAGATACGTATAATAATTATGTACATGCATGGTACGTAGATTGTACAGTATTGAATATGTTTGCGCGCGTGTCACTCATGCAAGTACCGTAGATGCAATCATGCACAGATTACAATACACTTACGTTAGTCTAAGAGTTTCTCCCACACCAAAAATGTGCACACCAGTTTATGTAGTGCTGGAAGGAATTTGAGGGTTGTTTTAGTGTGCATGTAGTAGAGCTCTAGGTGTGTCATAATTAGGTGTTGAATTTTTTGTATGTTTGCTTCCTATTGCAGACATAACTTCTGTATATATATATATCTGCAAAAGCTATAGCGATGCCAAATGACTCGAATTACAGTCTTGACCCATTATTCGACAAGGAAGATCAATGCACTATTATTACCTTAGCGTGCATTTCGCTTGTACTCTCCTTGGCCGCTATTCTGCTTCTACCAGCTTTTAAGCTACACAGACTTATGGTATATCGCCGGAGCCCTTTATCAAGGGATCAGCGCAGAGTTGTGCCTCATTGCATGGTTCGTTTATTTATTATTAGTTAGCGATGGCATTTCAGAATTACAATGGGCTGTTGCATATTCGCTGGCATTTTCGTCAATGTGTCTGGAGGCTGCCCTAACACTGTGGATAAATTTCCACCTCTACGCACTTTCAATATGTCACAAAAACTTCAAACGGTTAGAGCCACTGTACGTGGGGAGTTCCGTCATAGTTGCAATCGTTCTATTCGTACTGTCGTTAGCGTTTCAAACAGTGCTAAAAATTTCCTGGACCTTCAATTCCTCCAATAATTCCAATGATTCCAATGCGACTTCAGGACTAGTAGTGCTGATGATAGGAGGACCAGCTTCTTATTCTTCTTCTACTCTCATTGCCATTGGTAGTAATAATGGGAGTTACGCTGTGCCGGAGGATATATAAAACTAATCATGGGATTATTTCGGAACAACAGCAACAGCACAAAAAAGCTCTTCACGAGATCATGCCACTTCTGATGTATCCAATACTGTATCTGCTGATTCTTATAATTGCACCGTTTATTTCAGGCCGCGTGCCAGGGATAATTGTTTGCGTTGCACTATGGAGCATTAGCTGTTCTTGCACTCTGATAACACACATAGGTATTGTTGTATGTAAGAGGAAACGAAAAACACTGACCGCCCATAGCAACTCTGGAGAGCATGTAACAATTAAAGAGACTACTACACTTATCAAAAGTGAAACACGATACTCACTTCCTGTTGAAGACTGACTAGTGGACATTTACTGCATTTTTTTAGCCGGAATGATGACATGCTTGCTGGTTGGTAGCCCTAGCTAGCTACATGTATATCATGCATGTCATGTGCTCTATGATTTTCGTTACTATATTCTGTACTCGCGTGTATCTTATATACATGTATATTTGCCATTATACATTAAATTTTTTCTTTTTAACCGACATCTCAATTAACCATGCATAAACATGCATATGGCCCAAAAATATCAAGAATAATCTACCACATGCATGATGGTGCATGGCTGATACATATTGATTTGAATGATATGCGATACATCATATTTGGAGATCACCCATTATACATGTATGTTAAGATACTACATGCACGTTGCACAAATGACTGAAATGAGGCCTTTTTCTCTAAATTACGCATCATTTCAGTTTTGATTAATCAGTGGCCTACCTGAGCAGTACTTTTTGTGACAGCAAGTACCTTTTTTATTCCCCTTGAGCTTGTTTCAACAAAGTATACTGCATGGACTGTTACTGACGCATATGCATTATGGTGGGTGTGACGTCAATTATTGTAATCAGTCAAGTTATTTATTTCCCTCACAAGTCGTTGTTCCTGGTAAAGAAATCCTTGCTTTTCATTCCCGTAGCAACATGAGCAGATATAAAAATGACTAAACAGGATATACGCGCTCTATCGCCATAGTAGTCTGGGGACCAGACCATATATAGTGCCATACGGAAAATAAGGCACATTCATTGGGTAACAGGAAAACTGTTCGTGTACTTAGCGGTAAGCTGCACAGTCATATGTCTAGATCATGCATCTTTAAGGTGTGGTCTTTGTAGATGGTATGCTGCTGCACAGCTAGATGGCCACATGCTTCATTTGGACATGCCAATCCCAATTATACAGTAGATACAAGAGTAATTGAGAGTACTACTGTACAATGGTCAAGCAAGCTCAAAGTGACTTTCCATATGTGACCACGTGCATGTATAGTAAAGCAGTTGGTGAGGTCATGGGTCTCTGTAGTCAAGAATGCAGTGCATGCTATGGTGCACAGTGGATTTCTATATAAATAGTAGTGTCCATGTTGACCATAATTTGAAATTACAAAGTGTCCACCACCCAGTACATATTCGGTACATCATGTACATGACATGCAAGGACAAAGAAAGGCATAATGCAACAACACTTTTTTAGCGTTTGTCCTACACTGGAAGCCAGTGTCGTAGAAAATTCTGTCCCCCCCCCCCCCCCCCCCCCCCTTTCACTGTCCCCCCAGACATTTTTTCCTAGGCATGGCTGTCCCCCGGACAATTTTTCCTAGGTACCACTACGGTGGCCCGGTAGGTCGCGCACTAAGACAGTTGCGCCACGCACTACTTGAAGTTTGCACCGCGCACTAGTTACCGTTTGGAAGTTGGCACCACATTCCACAGCACCACATTCCAATTACATTTTAACGCAATTATGATGCGGCCGAACAAAAATCAAATTATGCGGCCAACCGTAATAGCATAAAGGTCGACAAATAGACTTTGACAGGAACAGCCACACGGACGGACCCACCTAGTGACCCGAGGTAGCTACCGGCCTGGATTATAATACGGACGAGGTCTGGCTGAAATCCTATCCACGTTTTGTATATCCATAGACCGTACCGTTCCCCTTCATGACCATGGGTATGTCACACATTCTAATTTTAATTAGCCGTCCGCGGCTACCGTGTTGCAGACAAACAAAGCGATGGATTGGTAAGACACCACTACAGGAGCGTCTCACTAGGTCTGTCTGACAGTGCTATGCATGTATTCTGTCCATAGATAGACCCTTTCCCTTGACGACCGTGGCTATGTCACACATTCTAAATATAGCCAGATCACTGGCTACCGTGTTGCAGACAAACAAAGCGATGGACTAGTAAGACATCACCACAGGAGCGTCTCACTAGGTCTGTCTGACAATGCTATGCATGTATTCTGTCCATAGACCCTTTCCCTTGACGACCGTGGCTATGTCACACATTCTAAATATAGCCAGGTCAGACAAAGTGATGGACTAGTTAAGATATCACCACAGGAGCGTCTCACTAGGTCTGTCTGACAGTGCTATGCATGTATTCTGTCCATAGACCCTTTCCCTTGACGACCGTGGCTATGTCACACATTCTAAATATAGCCAGGTCAGACAAAGCGATGGACTAGTTAAGACATCACCACAGGAACGTCTCACTAGGTCTGTCTGACAGTGCTATGCATGTATTCTGTCCATAGACCCTTTCCCTTGACGACCGTGGCTATGTCACACATTCTAAATATAGCCAGGTCAGACAAAGCGATGGACTAGTTAAGACATCACCACAGGAACGTCTCACTAGGTCTGTCTGACAATGCTATGCATGTATTCTGTCCATAGACCCTTTCCCTTGACGACCGTGGCTATGTCACACATTCTAAATATAGCCAGGTCACTGGCTACCGTGTTGCAGACAAACAAAGCGATGGACTAGTAAGACATCACCACAGGAGCGTCTCACTAGGTCTGTCTGACAATGCTATGCATGTATTCTGTCCATAGACCCTTTCCCTTGACGACCGTGGCTATGTCACACATTCTAAATATAGCCAGGTCAGACAAAGTGATGGACTAGTTAAGATATCACCACTAGGTCTGTCTGACAGTGCTATGCATGTATTCTGTCCATAGACCCTTTCCCTTGACGACCGTGGCTATGTCACACATTCTAAATATAGCCAGGTCAGACAAAGCGATGGACTAGTTAAGACATCACCACAGGAACGTCTCACTAGGTCTGTCTGACAGTGCTATGCATGTATTCTGTCCATAGACCCTTTCCCTTGACGACCGTGGCTATGTCACACATTCTAAATATAGCCAAGTCACTGGCTACCGTGTTGCAGACAAACAAAGTGATGGACTAGTTAAGACACCACCACAGGAGCATCTCACTAGGTCTGTCTGACAGTGCTATGCATGTATTCTGTCCATAGACCCTTTCCCTTGACGACCGTGGCTATGTCACACATTCTAAATATAGCCAGGTCACTGGCTACCGTGTTGCAGACGAAGTGATGGAATAGTTACGACACCACCACAGGAGCATCTCACTAGGTCTGTCTGACAGTGCTATGCATGTATTCTGTCCATAGACCATTTCCCTTGATGACCGTGGCTATGTCACACATTCTAAATATAGCCAGGTCACTGGATACTGTGTTGCAGACAAACAAAGCGATGGACTAGTAAGACATCACCACAGGAGCATCTCACGAGGTCTGTCTGACAGTGCTATGCATGTATTCTGTCCATAGACCCTTTCCATTGACGACCGTGGCTATGTCACACATTCTAAATATAGCCAGATTACTGGCAATTACTGGCTACCGTGTTGCAGACAAACAAAGTGATGTACTAGTTAAGACATCACCACAGGAGGGTCTCACTAGGTCTGTCTGACAGTGCTATGCATGTATTCTTTCCATAGACCCTTTCCCTTGATGACCGTGGCTATGTCACACATTCTAAATATCGCTAGGTCACTGGATACCGTGTTGCAGACAAACAAAGCGATGGACTAGTAAGACACCACCACACGAGCATCTCACTATGTCTGTCTGACAGTGCTATGCATGTATTCTGTCCATAGACCCTTTCCCTTGACGACCGTGGCTATGTCACACATTCTAAATATAGCCAGGTCACTGGCTACTGTGTTGAAGACAAAGTGATGGAATAGTTACGACACCACCACAGGAGCATCTCACTAGGTCTGTCTGACAGTGCTATGCATCTATTCTGTTCATAGACCCTTTCCCTTGACGACCATGGCTATGTCACACATTCTAAATATAGCCAGATCACTGGCTACCGTGTTGCAGACAAACAAAGTGATGGACTAGTTAAGACATCACCCCAGGAGGGTCTCACTAGGTCTGTCTGGCAGTGCTATGCATGTATTCTGTCCATAGACCCTTTCCCTTGACGACCGTGGCTATGTCACACATTCTAAATATAGCCAAGTCACTGGCTACCCTGTTGCAGACAAACAAAGCGATGGACTAGTAAGACATCACCACAGGAGCATCTCACTAGGTCTGTCTGACAGTGCTATGCATGTATTCTGTCCATAGACCCTTTCCCTTGACGACCGTGGCTATGTCACACATTCTAAATATAGCCAGATTACTGGCAATTACTGGCTACCGTGTTGCAGACAAACAAAGTGATGGACTAGTTAAGACATCACCACAGGAGGGTCTCACTAGGTCTGTCTGGCAGTGCTATGCGTGTGTTCTGTCCAGAGACCCTTTCCCTTGACGACCGTGGCTATGTCACACATTCTAAATATAGCCAGGTCACTGGATACTGTGTTGCAGACAAACAAAGCGATGGACTAGTAAGACATCACCACAGGAGCATCTCACTAGGTCTGTCTGACAGTGCTATGCAGTATTCTGTCCATAGACCCTTTCCCTTGACGACCGTGGCTATGTCACACATTCTAAATATAGCCAGATCACTGGCTACCGTGTTGCAGACAAACAAAGCGATGGACTAGTTAAGACATCACCCTAGGAGGGTCTCACTAGGTCTGTCTGGCAGTGCTATGCATGTATTCTGTCCATAGACCCTTTCCCTTGACGACCGTGGCTATGTCACACATTCTAAATATAGCCAAGTCACTGGCTACCCTGTTGCAGACAAACAAAGCGATGGACTAGTAAGACATCACCACAGGAGCATCTCACTAGGTCTGTCTGACAGTGCTATGCATGTATTCTGTCCATAGACCCTTTCCCTTGACGACCGTGGCTATGTCACACATTCTAAATATAGCCAGGTCACTGGCTACTGTGTTGAAGACAAAGTGATGGAATAGTTACGACACCACCACAGGAGCATCTCACTAGGTCTGTCTGACAGTGCTATGCATGTATTCTGTCCATAGACCCTTTCCCTTGACGACCGTGGCTATGTCACACATTCTAAATATAGCCAGGTAACTGGCTACCGTGTTGCAGACAAACAAAGTGATGGACTAGTTATGACATCACCACAGGAGCATCTCACGAGGTCTGTCTGACAGTGCTATGCATGTATTCTGTCCATAGACCCTTTCCCTTGACGACCGTGGCTATGTCACACATTCTAAATATAGCCAGATTACTGGCAATTACTGGCTACCGTGTTGCAGACAAACAAAAGTGATGGACTAGTTAAGACATCACCACAGGAGTGTCTCACTAGGTCTGTCTGAAGTGCTATGCATGTATTCTTTCCATAGACCCTTTCCCTTGATGACCCTGGCTATGTCACACATTCTAAATATAGCCAGGTCACTGGATACTGTGTTGCAGACAAACAAAGCGATGGACTAGTAAGACATCACCACAGGAGCATCTCACTAGGTCTGTCTGACAGTGCTATGCAGTATTCTGTCCATAGACCATTTCCCTTGATGACCGTGGCTATGTCACACATTCTGAATATAGCCAGGTCACTGGATACCGTGTTGCAGACAAACAAAGCGATGGACTATTAAGACATCACCCCAGGAGGGTCTCACTAGGTCTGTCTGGCAGTGCTATGCATGTATTCTGTCCAGAGACCCTTTCCCTTGACGACCGTGGCTATGTCACACATTCTAAATATAGCCAGGTCACCTCCTACCATTTTGGGAGAAATAAGCATCTAATGAAGTCTGTCTCAAAATGCTACTTATTTTCCATGTGCTTGGTCACCATTAAGGAATCCCACAAGCTTCTGTGACAAGTTGGACAGGGACTAGTTGGCAGCATGTGTACATGTACATTGTATGAAGATTTCCGTATTTTGTTTCAAAGTGTTTATGATTGCTTTTTGGTATGAACTAATTTAAGACTTATTGAATTTTAATTTCTATCCGACAATTATCAGATTCTGTTGTATAATATTACACAATGCAGAATACAGCTATAACACTAATGATAATATTACACTAAAAATAAACATAATCTAGGACCTAGGCAACATCGCCCTAGAGTTTGCCCTCATCAGGGAGATGTTTAGCTGTGCATAGAGTTCAAAGGTTGCCATGGACTTTGGCACACAGCCATGGACAGCAAGGCGAGATGCAAGTTTGGAAAAGGATTCCTGAGCCTCCTTGCCCCATGCCCCATAAGACTCCCACCACAAGAGGGATGGACACCCACCCCAACTCTGCACACTTTGTATCATTGGCAGTGTGCTTCCTAAGCTCAGCCGCCTCTGATGCTGCACCTCTTGATACTTGCGATTTTGAAGGATTACTAGGTGCAACATTACAAAATACACAAAATCATTGATGTGTAATAATACACATGCTTATGCCTGCACTCAGCACTATTAAACTACATTCAGGTACCTATTGATAGAGCGTAACCCAACCCCTAAGGTTCACTGTTTCAGAACTGTCATTGTTGGCAGTCACTACAGTCAAGGAGAGTGTCATAACACCTCCTGAATATGTAGGTCATTTTACATATTCAGCCATGTGATATACCCCTGAATGTAAGTTCAGTGCAAGGCTTGTCAACTTGTCATAGCTATAGCTATACATACAGCTTTGACATATGCACATGAAGTCATTGAGCCATACGTGCAGCTATATAAGAACCAATAACGTATGTTTTAAATAAATTGCTATATGATTGCATGGTAGGTTCTTTTATTTAGTATGCCGTATTATAAGTTGAGTACCATGTAATATCAGGCGAAGAAGAAATACAACATAGATATTGTGAGGCTCAGTGCTGTTATTAGAGAGAGAGGCCTTCCTCCACTTAACTCCTCAAGATGTGGCCCACATGGATACTGGTTCTTGGTTGCTGCTGCTTTATCCAACTGTACCAAACCTTCAGATAAATATGTTCTGGCTGTGTACAAAAATGTTGGCATAATGACAAAGGTGGTTTGCACAAATCTCTAGGTCAGGCATCATAACGAAGTCTCTTATACTAATTTGATATTATTATACTTTCATTCCTACTTTATAGGCGAGTTACATCATCAGAACAAAGAAACGTTAACAGACTCAAAAGGAAGTATAGACAACAGTGATGAGAAAGCTGATGTACATAGTGGAGATACTTTTGTGCAGGATGATTTAGTCCCACCATATACAGAAGAAGCCGACAGCTTGGAGCCAAGGTTGGAGTAATTATATTAAATAAGTGATGTGCATGGAAATCAATTATTGCATAAATTTACACTTGCATGACTTTTTGGAATGTGTAGAATATTGGATCAAGGGGACACTTTTGTGCAGTATGATTTAGTCCCACCATATACAGAAGAAGCCGATAGCTTGGAGCCAAGGTTGGAGTAATTATATTAAATAAGTGATGTGCATGGTAATCAATTATTGCATAAAATTTGACCTTGAATGGCTTTTGGAATATGTGTAGAATATTTGATCAAGGGGATAGTACCTTAGTTTGGCTGCAAGTGCATTACTTTTGTGCCAATACCAATGCATGGCCTCTTCTGTGTTACGTGTGCATAAGCTATACATTACCATGCATGATGACATGCTATATGATTCTTCAGTGGCATAACATTTTTACTTGTAAACAACTTCACGGCTACATTTTCTACACATCTATACATCACAAAAGCATAATTATTGATGATGCAATGATGAATGAACGAACACAGACCCTGGAAGCTTTGCTTAATCAAGACGCGAAATTGGCCTTATAATTATAATCCACAGAGCAATGGTTCACCAGCTCAATCAAATTCATATGATTGCGGTGCCTTTCTTTGTTTTGTAAGAAGAAATAGTATTCTATCTTTTGAAATACCTTTATCAGGCAGCTCGATTGCAGGCTGAAGGTTTGCCATGCCTGCATACACAGGTAATGTGTAATAGTTGATGCTCTTAAGGCGCTATGTTCACTGATATCATCCCCAAAGGAAATGATGAATACATTCAGACACCAGTTGGCCTATGAACTATCTGAAGGAATGCTATACCCATTGCAAGGCAGCACTTCCTCATCAGTGGTAAGGAGAGATACATGTAACTCCAAAGTAACTCCAAAGGTACACTTTATAGCCTAGCATAACATAACATCACAGAATGAAGTTATGCATGCACCTGCTAACCCCCATATATGTTTGCAGGTTGATGCTGATGTTGATGATAGTGATAGTGTTCTTGTGGTTGAAGAAGAGCTTCAGAGTGACGGTATGTGGCCTGGGCCGATGTTGATGCTGTATAGAAAGTGTTTGGGAGGAAACTTGAAGTAATGTATATAAATCTTACATGTCGGAACTAGATTGTGTGGATGCATCATATCATTCTGATGACAGCAGTGCAAGTGACGGAGAACACAAAGGATACTGCAATGAGTATCTCATTCCAAGCTATGTGAATGCTCCTGATCCTGATAACGTCAATGCTCTTCAATGGGGCAGAAACCATTACATTCGTTTTTATCCATCATTGAAGAGACTGCCATACACGTAAGACTGAGTTATGAAATAGTGAGCATTATTATCAAATAACAATCACCATCCTTTGAAGGGAAAGGTTCTGTCCATTTACACGGCAGTTCATAAGAAGTGTAGTATAAAGGACATGGAAGTAAGCATGTAACTTCTTCTTACTCTATTCAATGCCTTTACTATTCTAGCCCACTATAAGAAAGATTCAGAATGGAGAGCTACTAAGCTATTTTCATACGCATATTTCTAGTGTTCAAAAGGTTGTGAAAGATGATTGTTATTGGCCTCTGCATCACTGTCAAGATATGGTGAGCTGTATTTTATAATCGATGGAGACATTTATGCATAATTCTTGAAATGTGTATACATGTATCGGTTCATGAAATAATGTATTACCTTATGGAAGTGGAAAGTGACTGCAAAAAGACTGCCTCAATTTCCATGACACTCATGAACAAACTTATTGTGTGGCCAGAAGTACGAAAAACACCAGGCTGTGTATGCAAGATACTAATGAAGTGGCTGTTCACAGATCGTTACATCACTCATCATGAAACACTACAAAATCAGTCATAGGGAAGCAACTGTGCATTTCCTTGCACACACATTTCCACAATAAACATATATTCTGAATATTTTATTTTTTTTGTATTTCCAACTTCTAATATTATAGGGAATTTTATTGTATACCGTTATTTCATCCGTTAGAAATTTTTAGTTGACAAGTATTCCCATGCAGTGACAGCTCCCAGGGGCGGATTCAGGGGGGCAGAAAGGAAAGGGGGAAATGCGATCCTAAATATGAATATAATAATCCTAATAGCTAGGCCATAGGCGGGGGATCTTCGAGACTGAATGGCCCCCCCCCCCCCCCCACCCCAGGGCTCCCCTTGTAATAAAGTTAACATTTATATATGCGCACCCCCACTGGCCGAAAGAGAAAGCGGACAGCGTATTCTCGGCTGTCAAATGGCCCTTTGCTGGATTCGCCCATGGCTATATACGAACCCCGCTAGCGTAGCGGACAGCGTGTTCTCGGCTGTCAAATGGCGCCCTTTTGCCCACACCCCCCCCCCCCCCCCCCCCCCCCCCCAAACTTAAATTCCTGGATATGCCCCTGACTACGTACCCCTTTTCGATCTTGTATGCTGATGCGCGCGCCGCATAAACAAGCGCATTGCGCCCTTTCATTACTATTAATCTTATTAGATTGGAATGTGGTGCTGTGGAATGTGGTGCCAACTTCCAAACGGTGCACTAGTTGAGGTTTGCACCGTGCACAGCGCACTAGTTGCGATTTGCACCGCGCACTAGTTGAGATTTGCACCGCGCACTAGTCCGGGTTTGCACCGCGCACTAATTGAGGTTTGCACCCAGCACTAGTTGAGGTTTGCACAGCGCACTAGTTGAGATTTGCACTGCGCACTGACTATGGGATGGCGAGTTGTTTGGTTACGTCACTATCTATTAAAGCGGCTATTAACAAACAGTTCGAAGTTGTAATGTTCTTATGCTGCACCGAAACGATCCAGAGGTCTTTCTATGCCTACAATATACTAGTTGGGCGTAGCCTGACCTTCGCGTTTTGGCGGAAGGTCGGGTATCTAATCAAGCCTATACCAGGTACACATATCCGACCTTCCGCCAAAACGCGAAGGTCAGGCTACGCCCAACTAGTATATTGTAGGCATAGAAAGACCTCTGGATCGTTTCGGTGCAGCATAAGAACATTACAACTTCGAACTGTTTGTTAATAGCCGCTTTAATAGATAGTGACGTAACCAAACAACTCGCCATCCCATAGTCAGTGCGCAGTGCAAATCTCAACTAGTGCGCTGTGCAAACCTCAACTAGTGCTGGGTGCATATGGGATGTGATTTGTGCCAAAATTGATTCATTCCTTTGCGGGTGCGTAACACACCACAAACCGCACTGTGCGTGCTGCACGCGCAGTAATTAGCTGCGTGGGAGTACAAATTTCGATGGGCGTATCTCATTCCGTATATCTAAGGCTCGAAATTGAACGAATTAACAATCGCTCTACAAATAGAATACGCAACAGTTTTAGATCTTGCGTGTGCACTTTCAGATCATCGATACCAACATGCATGTCAAGGTGAGAGATTTTATAAATAGTTCTACTGTCCTCTGTTGAGGACCACCACCGTTTCCCCATGCCTATCAAGCTCTGTATTGCCATCTCCGTAGGCCTATATCTCCTTCTTATAGCTACTGCTACCATTGATATCGAACGTTCTCATCAGATAGGCTTATCACTTGTTCCTTTTCCACCCTTCGGAATGGAAACCAACTTTATTTAGACATACCTGAAATTGTTCATTCGATTTTCCATTTTCACTGTCTACATAACATGTATCGCTATAACAGTGCCAGTTAGTCGAGGGGGCTTACTTGATAGCACTTTGCTCTCCATACTGCCTGCTCTTTCCGTCTCCCTTCTAGCTGATGTTATTTAAAAAATTAAGCTAGCTGAAGTTATAAAAGAAGTGACCTTTGTTACATTACAAAATGCAATAAGCTGCATGCTTATCATTGGTCCTCTTTATGGCAACAAATTCAAATAGTGCATCTTTAAAAGACGATCAACAAGCTGGAGATTAGATTTTCAGCCGTCTTTCTAAAAAAAAAAATCTCAAAGCTTCTTGCCAATTTCCAAAAGGAAGGTACACTTGCATTATCACTTGCACCAATCACAGAACTCAGTTGTAACTTGTACGGCAAATAGAACACATGAACATGTTGGATGCTGCATGGGCCATGCTGATCACCATGCACTTTGACATGTATCATATATATACAAGAGGAAATTGACTACAAAGAACATGATTTAATAAAACATGCATTCGATCTTTAACCTTTTATCTCCCGTCGTTCTACTCGTATAGAAATAGCGTAGGACACAAGTCAAGATTAATTTTTAGCTAACTCATATATATGAACCAAAATCTCATTGCACTGTATAGTAATGGTTATTAATTCAGGAATTTTTTTACTTTCTTGCAATTCTTCAAAGATTGACAAATACAATCAATACTGCATCGCTACAAGATGTATTTGCGGTTAATTGCAAGCAACTTAAAGTAATGTTGGCAAGATCAGAGCAACATTTTAAAAGAAGGGTGTAGTAGGTCAGGTCTTTTGCACTAAGCAAATAAAAAATTACATTGTAGATTTGGAATTTGTTTGCTCCACAAGCTTATGAACGATAGGTATTTGTCATGCAGACGCATGTTGCGGGAATAGCCAAGTGAATGGACAAACGTACAGTGCGTTTTCGGTAAAAATGACAAAATCAATTAGAGTAAAAACACTACCGTAGAATGTATAAAGTAGCCCACACATCATGCTTCAAAAAAACATTTTTAAAAAGTGATACTTGCCGTACTTTTTTCTGCCGGTGACAATTAAATTCTTTACATAATAAGAACCGTGTAACCAAGGGTGTGATTTACAAAATAGACTGACAATTGGTGATAGACACATCAAACAACAGTAGAGAAATGGATGCCAAAAATCTGCATTTCTATTTATAATGAATTTTCAAATATTGGTCCTACGCGTAGGACTTGGACCTGAAGAATTAAGGTTAATCTGGATTCACCCGACCACTATACACAGATTATCATTACAACTAAGCAAATGCATGCACAGTATACTCTAACCACACTGCATGCATTCACTCTGGCAATGAACATTTGACTTCACGCAGGTATGTAGAAAAATATGCAGTTAATTGTACAAGTAAAGTGCACATGACCATTCACATACAATACATGTAAGTTTAAAAATTTGTGTGACACGATTCTATCTGCAGGTCAAGAATAAAGTTACGCACACCTATGTAAATAGAAATACCATAATCATCACAACACATAAGTGGATCAAAGTTTTGTCGCAGTATTGACATGTTGAAGTCAGAAATTGGGCAGCTTGTTTCAGCAACTTCGACAGTTGTTATGTTATACTCGTTGGCAGGAAGCTGTTCCCAGTCAATTCCAAAATTTAAAGCAGTTTCCTGCAGAGAAATGAACCATGCAGCACACAATGGACATTGATGAAAGAAAACTTAGATACCAGTTTTTACTATAAGGGTTAGAGTGCAGTGTGATATTGCAATTTATTTACATCACCTAGAGACAGGTGCTTAGCACGAAAGTAAATCATGATCATTTGTTTCACATTCTGCACAGAACAAGCTGAGTTAGAGTCTACATAAGGATTATGCTTTTAATGTTAGTAATTCATTGTAAACAAAAAAAAAGCAATCGCTACAGCAATTGTTTTAAATCATGTGGAATACATTTTTAAAACCTCTGCATGCACTGACTGAAAATGCTACAAGAAGCTTGTGTTCAAGACAAGACAAAACAGGGTCCGTTACACAAATTTAGGGTTTGATAATTGCTGTTACGAGGCAGGCTGAAGCTGTCTTTTAGAATCACCTTTACTTTTTCATTAGCATCATATAGAGATTATAAAACCTCAGGTGTCTCTCCACATACTTACGTATATATAAATATAACTAATTATAATTATATATATTTATATTAATAAGAATGAATTGATCATTGTATGATTAGTCTTGTGCTCAATTAAACAACATACGATGCCTGTACTACTCATATGTATGTAGTGTTGTGATGTGTTATTAAGGAATGGAATCTCTACATGTATTTCGATTTAGAGCATTTTGTTACAATATTGACTTACATCTGACAAGACTTCAAACATATCATTTTCTAATTCTTCAGCTACTATAGAACCAGAACCGACCATTTGAATTAAACCTGCAGTCCACAGCTGCAAAGGAGATAAGTTCTGCTCTGTGCTAATTGGATGTCTGTTCCAAGCATCAGTCCATTCAGCTATGTGTTTGTTAATCCTGTCTGAGTACACATAATGCAAGGCAAACAAATCAAGTTCATTACATGGATCCAAAACATTTATGCTTTCCAAGTAATAAAACAACTGCTTATACAACTGTACAACACCGACATACAGATCCTTCCACAATCTTTCGATACGTTGGTTGTGTGTGCTCTGCCCAGCAATGAAAGAACCTCTGTTTACCCCTCGTCTAGGGTGCTGGAGCATGAACAAAGCAACTGCTGTATTTTCACCACCCTTATCACTTCTGACACGGGATGGCAAGCCATATCTACTGATAGCATCCATGAAGTATTTCAAAACAGTGGAGGCTTGATTATTGGTAGAAATCTGGTTATAGACCACCAGCCTTGAATATCCATCTATTGCTGCATGGACCACAAATCGCCATCTGCGCAGAAAAAAGTGACTAAATAATACCAGATGCCACACATAATGTACCGAATTAGCTTGTGATGGCCATCCATGTGCCACAATGATAGTGGGCCCTGCACATGGTAAATTCTTCGACGTATAGTTTGTGTCCATCTTAGAACAGCTCCTGCTGGATCAACTCTTCTAAGGGCATCTCGAACACGAATTTGCTGAATAGTGTAACCTCGTGATCGAAGTATCCCTATTAATTAACATCCTGCATAATACAATACATAACTACACAATTCAGTTAGCCCTACCAATGACAATTTTAATTCCAGCGTTTGGGTAGTAACGCTTGATTTCGCCGATTTCTTCATCCAACTCGGCGTCAGCTATAGCTGAATAGCGATCGCGAACTGCAATTCCAAACTCGTCCATTCTGCGCCTAATGGTTCTTAAGGATACGCCCAGCAACGTTGCAATATGAGAACAAGTAAATCTGAGGTCCAATAGGTATTCTAACTGGTCTTGAAGAATATCAAAACGAGGACGTCCAACCCTTGTTTCACTCCGGTAAAATGTTGTTCGTTGTGCATTTTCGCTGTCATCTGAGTATTGATACATGCTGCGCATCGTGCCTAACAGTTGTCCAAGCACACTTAAAGAATCGTCGTCAACTTCAGGTAGAACAAGCAGATGCCTATAAAGCAGGTCCATATGACGATCAAGGGTCTCCAAAATAACTTGGTCCCTTCCTTCAAAGTACATATCTGCTTCGCGCCTGATCGTACGGCACAAGCTACTTAAGCTGCTATATACATCCACCATTTTTTTTATCAGCAGTTAATCCAGGTAAATAAACTATATATATATGGGACAGTTCACGCGAAAATTGCGCTTCGTATATATAAATAAAATGTTATAAAATTGCCTTGCGTTTGAATGACTTTAACTTACGAATGGTTAAGGCTATCGACTTCCTATTTTCAATACTTCATACTACACCATTTCTCTGTGGTAAAATACAGTTTGGAGTCTTGGACATTCTCTATGCCTGTATTGCAACGTCCGATACCCCTCCAGGTTCAAACCCACCATAACTTTTGTTAATAGTAATCAAATCGCTTCAAATTCGGTTTTTAGGTAGAGAGGTCCTATACCTATCGATTTGTTCTGTTCGATAATTTTTATACCATCCGTTACGGAGATACAGTTGAACAAACTACGTGCACGTTTTCCCGCTAGATTCGCGCCAATGTTATAATCTCCGCCTCCCCATACATCGAGCGGGACGCACTTTGCCCAAATCGTTGGTGCGAATCGAGCGCGAAAATTTACACGTAGTTTGTTCAACTGTATCTCCGTAACGGATGACACAAAAAATAACGAACAGAACAAATCAGTAGGTATAGGACCTCTCTACCTACAAACCGAATTTGAAGCGATTTGATTTCTATTATCAAAAGTTATGGCGGGTTTGAACCTGGAGGGGTATCGGACGTTGCAATACAGGCATGGAGAAGGTCCAAGACTTCAAACTGTATTTTAACATAGAGAAATGGTGTGGTATGAAGTGTTGAAAATAGGAAGTCGATAGCTTTAACCATTCGTGAGTTAAAGTTATTCAAACGCAAGGTAATTTTATAACATTCAGTTTTATTTATATATACGAAGCGCAATTTTCGCGTGAACTGTCCCATATATATATATATAATATATATATATAATATTATAATTATAATTATATATATAATTATGTCCCTACAGCTATTCACTGACATTTTTTACACTGGACACTACCATTGGGTTACAGTAGTGTGCACAGAAGGAAAGCTGTATTTATGTGACAGCCTGGGCAGTAAAAAACTGACACAGACCTTGGAAGAATCATATTTCAGAACACTTTATAGGATAAGAATACTGACATGCCCGTGCAACAGCAAAAGAAAAAGAATGTATGAATTGTGCATGGAATCTTAGCTATTGCTTTGGCCACTCCAATATTATAAGATTCCTTGTTTTCAATTTCCCGATCGCATCATTATTAGGTACCGCATGCTTTCGTTCATTATTGCATCACATCTTCATTTGTTGAATAATTGGCATAGCAAAATTATGGCTATCTTGAAAGTATCAGTTGTGATTGTGTGTAATCCTTCCGTGAAATATAGCATATTTGCCAGTGAATCAAAACGTTCCTTTCGCCATTTTTTCAAACAATCTATTCGACCAAGTACATCGATAGTGCCATTGATAATAGTTAAAGTGGAGGTGGGCACTAGCAAGGATAAACTGGACTTGGTCGACTTGAACTTGGTAATCGGACGAGTTGTTGAGTCATTTGGTAGGTTTGTTAAATACTCTGTACGAGAAAAAGAGCACGTAACAAGAAATGTCCTCATGGACTCTCAACGATCAGTACAAACAACAAATTGCCTGATCCTGTAGAAGAAAGGGAGAGGTTGTATAACTATACATTACACTTGCTACCGTTCAAAAGGCTGCTCTTTATATTAATAACAAATAACATGGGCGTCCCAAGCTTTTCTGAAAGAAGGGGGGGGGGGGGGAAGGGGGGGGGGGGGGGGGGGGGGGGGGGGGGGGTTTGCTGGCCGTTTTCGGCCTATTATAATGCACTTTGCGTATATGCCCCAGTCCCAGTACGCGCCCGTTAGTACGCGATACTGAATTAACTTGGGCCCATTTTGGCAAAACGAAGTACACTGCACTGTTAATACTTTCACTTTAATTAGAATGGGGGGGGGGGGGGGGGGGGGTTTCAGTACCGAAGGAGGGGGGGGCCATGCCCCCCCCCCCCCCCCCCCCCCCCCCCCCCCCCCCCCCCCCCCCCCCCCCCCCCCCCCCCCCTTCCTGGGGACGCCCATGAATAAGGAATAATGAAAATGAACCGCCCGCCCCCATAACTTGAGTGTCCTATTGAAATGGGAAGCAAGGAATTTTATTGGAGTGGCCTAAATATGCTTGTCATAATGCTAAAAAGGTGTCGATTTATGTATGCTAAGTCATTTCCACTAACTAGTGAGGTATATGCAGAGGAAAAGAATCTGTTGGTGAATTAAAACACTCATTCCTCGCGTTCAGTGTTCAGATGTGTACCTTTTTATGAAAATAAAAGTGGATTTTATAGCGACATTTTGAAACACCTGGTCATAAAAAGGTGTCTGATATGTGACTCCACGTCCACGACAAAGTCGCTAGCTATATTAAACGTAATTTTCCCCACTCTTTCTTCAACCTCAGATCCGATGCAATTTGAATGATACCCGGCATCGTCCTAGCAATATTACTATAGAGACCAGATACCGGTGTCGGAGGCAAGAATTGTCCCCCCGGACATTGGTGCCTGTCCTCCTCTAAATGATATGCATGTATTTTTCATCATTTATAATGTAACTATACTAAGCTGAAATTAAACAACATGCATGCATGCAAACTTACACATGCATATAGTTAGCAGGCGTTTGTTTCACACATGCATACACGACGCAGGCTCGATAGATGGAGAGAGCGGATTCGAAGCCGCTCACATGGTCCTAGCTCGAGGGCAGCCTTGAAGTAATGTTCCTCTTGCATAGTCCTAATCAGCGGAGAGGATTTTCTCTCCTTTCGTGGCCATAAGGTGCATGTACCTCTACTGCAGATGGTGGTTTAACTACATGCAACTCTCTTATCACAGCTATTGACTTGACATGCACACCTATAAATTTAATGGAATTATTTGCATGACATGACTTATACTTCTCTTAATATACAGACCGGTGATTAATGCAGACCACACAAATTACTTGCCAGGTTATATTTATATAATAATTTATATAATAATTATATCTATAAGCATGCATTATATAAGTTACAGAGTGGAATGTAATATGAGAAGACCATATATACCCAGTGCAGCCACTTCAAGCTCTTGTATATGAAGATATACATTCGCGATTCTGACCAGCATCTACAATCTGATCACCATGCATGCACTTTAATAGTAATCACTTTATTATCTTCTGTTGTCAGCCTCATTATACCCATGCAGTGTTGGACTTCATCTTTCAGATCTAGAGCCATGCAGAGGAACATAACTTTCTCCTTCAATTGGTAGTCGACATGCATGGTACAGTTTTACATTTATTATTACTATTTTGTCGCATCAGTTTAGCAAGAACAATTTTATTTAAAAAGTATTGCACTTTGATTGAATTTAGTTCCCTGTCTCCTAGGAAAAAATTCTGCATGGAAAATGCTTAGGCTTCTCGATGAATACTGAAGTTCTTGCAGTAAATTTTGCATCCATTGCTAGCTATAGGAATTAAGAAAAAGCTAATGTATAGGATCATCGTTTATAGGTGATATAGAGACGCAGCTAGCTGATCATGGTGATGCATGGGGTACCTAATGCATGCAGGTGATCTATGTCAGGAGATGGACACAATAATGTATCAGAGGTTGATGGTGATTATAAAGTGAAACATATAGGTTGTGTGGTGACTCTTTTTTTCATTGTTGGTATTCAAAATATCCCCTCAAGTAAAGACGACCAGGTCTTTGTTTTCATCTGCAGGCATTTCTCTAGTATATTCTGATGCATATATGTGCTTTCACATTTATAAATGCACGCGCTTTGCGTAGGACCGTTTGTGGCGGGGGCGGACCAAATATGCTGACATTTATAAATTAGACATATCCTGCTATAAATGGCTAACAGCTTTCTAATTGCGCATTCCATACAGAAAATACCAGGTAGTAGTCAAGTAAATTTCGGCTTCAGATGATGCATGCAGAGTTTTCTACAGGTGCCTTGTACCCAGTGAGGACATACATTAACAGGTATAACTTGTATAAGTATTACTGATTATATCGCATGCAGCTAGTATTATATATTTCGTACATTGTTTTTTTTTTTTTCATAAGAAGAACCGATAGCAAATTTGCTGAACGTGTGTAACACTTAATTGACTATAAAAAGTCTAATCAATTTTTCAGGTTAATGGCTGCTGCACAATAGGGGCACCAAAATACTAAGAGGGAAAAATTAACCTATACATGTGCAGCAAAGCTCCCCCTCCCCCCCCCCCAACCATGCACACACACTTTTAGCTTCGCCTAACTAAATAATACACTGTACAGCCCTATGCATTTTGATGAGGTGATGGCGCATGCATGGATTTTTGTGGACCTTATGTCCATGCAGTACGGGCGTGACGTAATAGTTAGAAGTTACGATTATAGGTCTGGGTGCAAGACTATAGGAAAAGCGAAAAAGGAAATCGATTTCCAACCGATTTCTGCATATGAATAGTGATTATTTCGATAAAGCGAAATTCTGAAAGCGGTTGATCTCAGTAGCGGATCTAGGCGGTTTAATTCCTCCTCCCCTCTCCCCACAGGCCCTTACATGTACCTTGTGCATATACCTTTATTTGTGTGAGACTGTGAGTGTGTGTGTGTGTGGGGGGGGGGGACCACGGGGCCCCACTGAAGTACTATACCAGAGATAACATATTTTCTCTGCACCCTCCAATCGGCGGACGGCATGCACACTTTTTGTATCGAGCCTCAGCGGACAGCAACAAATTCTTCCAATATAAAATCGTATATCCGCCCTAGTACTCAATGCATATATAGTCGAGCAAATAGATAACAGTTAAAACATAAAAAAACGTACATTCAACTTTGTCGTCAAATTTACTAGACAAATTACATGCATGAAATTATATCACGTGGGATTTATCTCTTCACGTGATCAGCAAAATTACACCTACGTATCACATGGTTCACCACGAGGTTGAATTATTGCGCGAACAAGATGGAAAAGAATGGTGCCGAAGCAGCTTTTTATCAAACCTTAAAAGACCTACTTCATTCTTATGAAGATTTCAAAAACAAGGTTTGTGCATGCATGAATTGCCATTCGGAAAATAACTGGTCAGATGAGTAAGAAAGGCCGGTATAGTGCATGCTTCACCCGCTGCATAGCACGCGCATGCATGCATGCATGCGCTTTTTAAATGCTATAGTAAATTATCAACTGACGTGCTTGTA
The DNA here is from genome assembly GCA_949361645.1 of Spongilla lacustris. NCBI lineage: Eukaryota > Metazoa > Porifera > Demospongiae > Spongillida > Spongillidae > Spongilla > Spongilla lacustris. The sequence goes on from OX442415.1 coordinate 4,041,361, forward strand.
TCTGCTTTTTTGCTAAACGGCATGCACGCGCGCGTGTGAACTGCTGATAAAAGTAAAAGGCGAGTGTTTTTTTTTTTAGCTGTATTATAGCGTGGTGACATACGCAGGAATCAGCAGGACTAGAGAAAACAATTTGTATAAGTGCATTGCAGGCAGTGGGCACATTTGGGACGACTTCCTGCCGAGTTGTCGCATGAACTCATGATCAATGAGTATGGTAAAAAGTTAAGTAACCCTTTACGATGATTTGCGAAACTTTTAGCCGGCCTCGAGACATTTTTGAAAGTTGCCACTATTTAATATCGCATCATGTAGCAGTCTTGATCTTTATCTCTACGCTTGGGGAGGGATATTCTCAGATATTATTCATACATGCGTGCAAGTTAATTTTATTACGCATGCGTGAAAGATGGGGGGTGGTCCACGGGGAGGTACTGTGGTAATCTAATATTTTCATACAAGCGAACTGTATGAGTAAACAAGTTATTTACGCGTACATGTAAGGGTCATAGTCTCGGCCCCAGACCCGTTCGCAGCAGTGGATGCATGGATTACATCACAGCTACGCGAAAACAGGTCTTCGAGCATGCGGGTTCACCTATTTTTCATGTGATATCTCACGTGAGTTGTACTTGAAAACAACAGTTTTTCAGGATCGAACAGGTGCATTTGCCAGTCTTCTCACCGGCAGCGGCAATTGATTGTGCTTTTGGGTTTTACTCGCTGTGAGAAATAGGTACGCATGCATACACGTCAGAGATAGACAGGAGGTTTTGTTGTGCTTAGAGCTTGATTAGCACCTGAGGCAGGATTTTTTCACCCTAAGCGGTTTTAGTGAGCGATTTGAGCATGCAAAACAGCTAGTTTTGACCTTTTGCGCTAAATTTCGCCTATAACGTTGTTAACCTTGCACTTTGTATTTCGCTAAAAGCTATACATTATTTGGCCTTATTTTTAGATTCTAGCGAGAATACATGCATGTAGAATCTACATCAGTTGGGTTAAACGCCTCGTATAGAAATAGGATTGAAACGTTGCCGTCGTTGGCAGAATGTGACAGGTAGAAATGATTAAGCTAAAATCATACGGCGCAAGCGAATTGCGCATTAATTTATATTCCTGGTCGCATTGTTGTGATGTAATCCATCCGCTGCTGCAAACTGGGATACCTCTACTTTTGTATGAACTTGCTAACACGTATTTATACTTGCTTGCATGCATGTATAAATAAAAGTTGCCAATATAGTTTTTTAGCCTATACTTTTACATGGTACAAAACATGCACTGCATGGTTCTTTATTTAATAGAGTCAGAATCAATTGGAATCACTGCCTCTGGAAAGAGCTGTGCAAGAGCCTTCCGGTTCTCAGGGATCACTAGATCCTTCCAGGCCTATGCAAAGTCCTTCTGGGCCCATGCAAGGTACTTCTGGGCCCATACAAGGTCCTTCTGGGTTCATGCAAGGTCCTTCTGGGCTCATGCAAGATTCGTCTGGGCCCAACCAAGGTTCTTCGGGGCTCATGCAAGGTTCATCTGGGCCCATGCAAAGTCCTTCTGGTATGCAAGGTTCCATGCAGGGTTCTTCTGGGTTCATGCAAGGTTCTTCTGGGCCCATGCAAGGTTGTTCTGGGCTCATGCAAGGTCCTTCTGGTATGCAAGGTTCATCTGGGCCCATGCAGGGTTCTTCTGGGTTCATGCAAGGTCCTTCTGGGCTCATGCAAGGTCCTTCTGGGCTCATGCAAGGTTCATCTGGCCCCATGCAAAGTTGTTCTGGGCTCATGCAAGGTCCTTCTGGTATGCAAGGTCCTTCTGGTATGCGAGGTCCTTCTGGTATGCAAGGTCCTTCTGGTATGCAAGGTCCTTCTGGTATGCAAGGTCCTTCTGGTATGCAAGGTCCTTCTGGTATGCAAGGTTCATCTGGGCCCATGCAGGGTTCTTCTGGGTTCATGCAAGGTCCTTCTGGGCTCATGCAAGGTCCTTCTGGGCTCATGCATGGTTCATCTGGCCCCATGCAAAGTTGTTCTGGTATGCTAGGTTCACCTGGGCCCATGCAGGGTTCTTCTGGGTTCATGCAAGGTCCTTCTGGGCTCATACAAGGTTCATCTGGCCCCATGCAAAGTTGTTCTGGGCTCATGCAAGGTCCTTCTGGTATGCAAGGTTCATCTGGGCCCATGCAGGGTTCTTCTGGGTTCATGCAAGGTTCTTCTGGGCTCATGCAAGGTCCTTCTGGTATGCTAGGTTCATCTGGGCCCATGCAAGGTTGCTCTGGGTTCATGCAAGGTTCATCTGGGCTCATGCAAGGTTCATCTGGGCTGATTCAAGGTCCTTCTGGGTTCATGCAAGGTCCTTCTGGGCTCATGCAAGGTTCATCTGGGTTGATTCAAGGTCCTTCTGGGTTCATGCAAGGTCCTTCTGGGTCTCAGGGGTCACTGCCCAGGAAAGATCCATCATGGTCGCAGAAAAGGTCAAATCTTAAGAGCCCTCACCAGGAGATTGGGAAAGTGTTCGGTTATAAAAGGCACCAATTGTCCACACTTGTACCAGCAAAAAAGACTGCAAAAGCATTGTATTGGAAAAAGTTAACCACTTTGCTTACATCAACGCAGCAAGATGTATGCCCTAACACTGCTGAGAAAATCAAATTAGCATCAAAAGGGATGGCAAACGTTGAGTTAACATTTGAGATTGACGGTGATGTTAACCATATACACGAAATCATCATGAATACTTTTCCTGCTCTGCAGGATTGTGGAGGTTATTCATTGTTGGCGGCCAGTGGTTGTAGCCTGATAATGATTAAGCCACCCGAAAGTGGCTATACAGTTAAATATTTAAGAGATATTATCCATCGTGGAGTACTCTACATTCGGCCCCTGCAGAAGAACATTTATGATGACTCTGCAGAACCAAGCTCTGAAATGGTAAGTTTATCCAGTTAACTGACTATGGCTACTGACTTTATTTTTAATTAAAGGCTATCTCTCCCCAACCAAAAGAGACTTGTTTCAAGTGCCACAAAGAAATGGAGATTGGAGATTTGCATGAACATCTCAAAGCATGCTCCAAATCACAGTAGGTTGATGCAAAGTTAATTAAAATGGTATAATCAGCAGCAGATAGGCACTTGGTAATGAAGAATAGTTAACCTTATTTTGTCAATTTCCCTTTAGAAGTTTATGTGATTTGGATGATGATGATTGTTTCCCAAATATTTTCAAACCAAAAGGGGTAAGATTTGTACATAGCTGAAATGTGAAATGAAATGTTAAGTGCATGGATATTTGTATAAATACATATTTTTTTAGGATCATATGAGGACACTGTTTCATTATGATATATTTTTACAGAATCAACAAGAAAAAATCAATACCTCACATTCTACAAGGACTCCGACTATCGTAAGGTGAGGACATTACTAAGTCTACTTACAGTGTTATGCCCCCCTCCCTCCCTCCCCCCCCCCCAGCAAACTGATATTGCTTTACCATAGAGTATGTACTAAGCCCCCACCTTGACCTGCACGAAAAAAATGGCTCATGTTTAAAGGAGTATTGTCGTAATTACTAAGACTCGAGTGTACATGTTGGGAAAGAAATGGTACTCTGGCAGCACGCATGTTGAATGCAACTCAATAAACTAGAGTTTTAGATTGTTTGGTATTTGCTTAACTAGGTTAAAAAATTAAGTGTTTAATTAACTTTAGTTATTTAAAAGTGTTGTGTTCATTTGTATACACCCGATATATGACACCCGTAACGACTGCCCAAGATGAGGAAAAGCTAGCACATTTCATAACAGCTGTTGACTCGATGATACTAGTTGAAAACAAGAAGCACCCAAAGTCAGTTACTTATCTCTGAGCTCGATGTGTACTTAAAATCAACAAATGAGGACAGGAAAATCTGTGCCTTTTGAATATGGTCACTACACCCAAATTAACCAAGCAGCTGGAATAAAGCTTTCACTGTTTTTATGTTTTTAAATTACATTTTCTACTCTTATGTCATGTTTATTAATATTGGTACCCAACCTTAGTAAATTCAGTTGGTTTATGGTAAAATTCATAATACCTCTAAATAAATTGCATTAGATTTCCAAAGATAATATGACGTTTGTTTCAGTCTTCATATTAAATTAACAGAAAGCATAGTTTGAATAATACATGGATAATTTTGAAATAGAAAAAAAAATTCATCAGCCGCATGTAGTTCTTTAACATTCAAATGTGTTGTTCAGTTTACATTGTCATGTATTAAATGTTCCATTTAATAGGCATGACAGGAAAGACAATTGGCCTCTTCATACCACAGAACCGCCCTGTATCACCATATCAGATGCAAGTTTAAGATGCATGTCATGTATAAGATTTAATTATAATTTCATCCTACCTGTAACATTATCATCATCCAAATTAGATGATAAATTAATATCATTAAATGCTTTTTCAGTCATTTATAAACAATGTGTTATCAAATTATTGACTTCACTGCATTTCTGTTCAATTTTCAGGATGAAGACAGTGAATTAAAATATGCGTTGATGATTAGCAGGCAGGAAGATTACAGTTCATGGTAAATATTATAGCATGTGTACATATATATTATTCCTAAACTTGCATTATAGTATGGCAGATATCATAAACAACCTCAAAAGTCTTATTAAAGATGGTGATTTCGAGATTAAAGTTAGAAGGAATCAATTACTGGAGGATGCTCTTAAGCAAAACGTAACTCCCACAAAAAATATGGTGGTATGTACTAATCACATTGTTCTCTGTTGTTGGAGCATTGATTTTAAATGGCAAAGTACATTGCCAGATTGTGCCACTGAAAAGGTTCGTTTTTATGTTTATAGGTTCAGTTTGATTCAGAGAAGGGAATCGATGCTGGAGGACTAACACGGGAATTTTTCACTATATTGAGGAAAGAATTCAGAGATGCTTTTTGGAATAATGGGACCTTACGGCACAATGTTATTGCATTGAAGGTATGTATTTACTACAAGATATATAAAACCGATGATTTAGGATTTCAGTTGAGTAAAAAGCAAGTAATTACAAAAATTGTATTCATAAAATATTACTTAACTTGGCTAAACTTGCTAAATGTAGGCCAGTAATATATAATTTCCGTAATTACTTGTCTTACTTTTTACTCAACTAAAATCCTACATCCATGACATGATGCATGTGTTTAAATAGTGAGGTGGGTAGGCTCTCTGAAGAGTGTTTCTATGTTTTCTGTCCACAATGACAACTGCTGTCAACTCCTAAGCCTGATAAAATCTGTTGTGTGCATTAATAATACAATTAAGCTAGAGACGTTTCTAACTTGTTGTTTTGTGTGCATAACCACTAACATGCTTCAAATGTGATGAAGGTACAATACAATAAACCTCTTATGCTAGTGAAATGTATCTTATCAGATCTGGAAGGTAATTGAGAAGAAAGTTTTTAAAATTGCATGTGGGCGTTTTTGCTATGGGAGTATCACAATGTCTGATTACCTAAGGGGTTCAAACCTGCCATAAATTTCCAGAGGAAAGGTAATACAACAATTAATATTCCCCAATCATATAATCACCACCTGTCCGATACATTGAGCAGGAAATGATTTGCCAGATTCATTGGTGCAAATCACGCATGACAATAATTAAAAACATCCAATAGTTGCAGGACCTCTCTACCCACAAACCGAATTTGAAGTCGTCAAGCTGAAAGTTATGGTAGTTTTTTTTTCCACATGAGGCATTGGATGTAGCAATATTGGCACAGAGCTTAAGGGAATTTTATGTATGTAATACAACACCTCCGAAACTGCCCCATGTTTTAAAATACTACTGTTACCTTTATGTAAGGTGTACTGTCATTTAATATAAATTCTTCACAGGATCGGGTTTATTTTCGAATGGGACAATATATGGCCATCTCTCTTGTATCAAGTGGCAATGGATTTAATCTAATGTCTGTTCCAATATACGAATACATTTGTGGTAGTGAGCTGGCAACAATTGTTTTCAAAACTGACGACCTACCTTCAGATGTGAAAACAATATATAGCGAGGTATGTGCCTTTGGGGGTAATATTTTTTTGGACGGGGGAGGGGGAGGATATATGCATATTATGTATTGTGTTGTGTACAAATATAGCTTATTGTTAAAAAAATTACTATACAAATTTTCATATTTGGTCATTTTATGTACATTTAGATAGCGAATCTGAACAGTTTGACAGATGCTGATAGGCTTGTAAATCTATTGAATAAATGTGGGATTTATGTCACTGAAATAAACATGGCAGAAAAGGAATCAATCATGCAAACATTTGCAATGCAGAATGTCATCTTAAATGTCAAAGCTGAATTGGATCAGCTTGTGGAGGGACTAAGAGCACTGAACGTGCACAACACCATTTGCAGTCACGCTACACTGTTTCAGGAGACATTCACATTAAACACGAAGGAACCCAGTGCAGGTATGTATATAAAAAAAGACATAATTGTTACATTGTCGATTATAATTTTGATGTAGCTATAAAATATCGCATTTCTCTGTAACATGCATATTGCAAGTCTAAAACCTTTAATTTAAGGTTGGACATAAAGATATGTTCTTTTGCTCTTTGTCCACAGTCATCTATAAAGTGGAGTAACCAAGACCTACTTCTCTTTAGTTCAATCAGCGATTTAAATTAAAAATTCCTGTTAAGGGATTGGATATAGAATACCCCCAATGAAGCAAAAAAAGTTGTGGATTTTTTTTATACAAAGCTATAATTTTTTAATAGCTTCCACAAAAAAAAATGTTATTTTTCTTGCTTGGATATGAAAATGAGAATGCTAAACCTCTGTACTCTCAAGGCTAGTTAATACCCCAGGACCAGTTAGCAGAAGCAAATAGATTACATTACTGCTATGCTTGCTTTAATAGCATAAATGCATTATAATCCATGCTGAAATAAGCATAGTGGTAATGTAATCCATCCTTGAGAATGCATGGGTCCTTAATATCTGTAGAAAATTCTCATTTTCACACCCAAGTGCAGGAAATAACATATGTTCTCCTATTTAAAAAAATCCACAACTTTTACACTTAATAGGGGTATTCTATATCTCAACCCTTGATGGGGTTGTTCCATTTAAATTGCTGACTGGAGAAATAGGCGTTAATTACCTGAATTTATAAATGACTACATGGACAAGCTAGGAGCAAATAAACATTCATGTGGATAATTACAAAATTTGTTATGTATATGTCCTCTGATGGTAGCTAATTCATAGTGTTAAAGGTTTTTGATTTGGAACACGTATTGCAGCTACACTAGTTTAGTCTTTATTTATAAACTGCATACAGTGTCAGTAAAACTGCTTACTGTAATTATCTACCTAATGACATGCATTAATGGATCAAATGGTTAACAAGGGCACCAAATATGAATGTATTTTAATCACTTACTATAATAACACTTACAAGTATAAGAGCTGCATGCTATATAAGATTAAAGTGACTTGCAGCATCTTTTTAATTTTATTTTTTTAGATCAGATTCAAAACTTATTTGAAGTTAAATTTTCGAGTAGAAAAAGTAGCAGACAAGTAGAAGAAATAACCTATTTATGGTTTCAACAATACATCAGCAAGAGTGAAGGTAAATCATGATTGTGTTTGTGTAATATTTATTCATACCATATTTATATATTCATAGGAGGCAAACTTAAGAACTTATTGCAATACTTCAGCGGTGAAGACCATTTACCTACACCTACTGTTAAACCAACACTCACGTTTTACGACACTGGGATATTTCCCACTGCTTCAACCTGTTCAATGGAACTTACACTGCCAACAGCCCACAAAACTTACACTGAATTTGAGTCAGCAATGGACAAAGCTTTAGAGTGGAATGGGGGTTTTGGATGTCCTTAATCCAGGAATCTAGTCTGGTCACAACTCAAGTTTTTCCTCAAGTTTTTTAGTTTTTATGTTTGCATGTATGCGTGTATGTTGTGGTGGTGGTGGTGTGTGCGTGTGTGTACATATATTCGATTAAAGTGTCTTTAATAAAACGAGAAAGGGCATTTTGTGATGCATACTTACCTCGCAGTAGTAGAAAATAGGTATTTTCATTAGCTTTCATGTGTCAACCCCCGAGCCATAATTACTGTCGCGCACGCATAAAGGTGCTTCGTGCTTCGGTGTAATGTTCCTCGAGACAAATCGTTTTTAAAAAGCGCCGGTACTTTGTGTATCGTAAGCGTAATTAGGAAATATAACCTGGGGACGGAGTATGTATGCATCTGTACAATGATATCGTATATACGTGATGATGCATGCATAGGGGGGCGGAAAAGATTATCCCGTATAGTTCCTTTGATACTTGCGCCACTTAAAATTTGCATCATATTCAGATGACCTACTTTAAGCATGCAGCTAGTGAACAGTATCATTCAGCGCGCGCTTGTCACTGGCTAGGATCGCTAGATAGTTATTGCATGTGACGTCACGCGCGTCTTACATCACTGTATGTTGCTATAAATATAGACCGCGTGGGTACGAGATAAACAATAGCCGGACGGGAGCGAACGACGGAGGAAAGAAGGCGGTGTCATACGCTCACGTGGTATTATCCGTATAAATAAATATAACATACATATGACGTAAGTTACGTAACTAAACAATACAAGACGCGCGTGACGTCAATGCAACTCCTCCATGTACCAGTTTTTTTTTGGCAACATAAGAGAACCCCTCTACAGCATGATAGGACGGTTTATGTGTTGGTTCTTTTGTCGCTGCCGCAACAACGTAGCCTCAACTGTGTGACTTTATAATTGCTCAATGAATAGTATACTTTTAAATATCCGGCGCGATTTACTCAAATCGCGATACGTAGGGATATGAATCTAATGCCTAGTCGCAAACAGCCATGTGTACATATACAAACATTAATAATGACGACATGAATTTATTGCAGCTTCCACTTTATGCAATAATTGCAACGGACTGTGTACAGTTTTGTTCCAGATAGTGGCAATAAATACATGTATATTACAACAATGCACTTATTCACGCACAAATAATAGTCTAGCTTTTCAGCAGTTTGCTCTAAAGGGATGTGATGATATGTATATGAGCTTGTACATTAATGAATGGTGGGAGCCAGTCATAGATGTTAAGGAGACTGAGTAACGTATGCTGCTCTTAAGTCCCACTTTGGTCAGATCCATGCACATGCACACACATGCATACATTTTAGAAAGTTGTAAGAGAACTAGAATACTACCTATGTGTCAACTATTAACAGGCAGAGCATGAACCAAATTGAGACTCCCAATCGTTTTATTTAAAAAAAAAAGTACAACATTGATATATTATTTGATATTTTACTAGCTTTATTGCATGAAGCAAGAACATTGTGACAGTTAACACGACATCAAATACAACATAAAGTGCCAGTGTCCATGGCCAATCATGATTAAATCCACATTTTCAAATCCTCAATGTTTTGAGCAATTTCTGCCTCATCAGGAACACAGCTAGCTTCTCTACATACTAGAGGCACCGTTGTACAAACTATATGTAAACCATGATTGCATAAAGATTCTGTGATACACACAGAGTCAGAGTAAGCCCCTCACCTGGCACTTATATAGCCTCATCTTATTCACAGAGCCACCTTCCGCAGGGAACAGGCATCAATGGCAGACAGATTTCTGTTCCATGATGCCAGAAGGGTTAAATTTTTTTAGCCCATTCGACGAATCCAGCCGTGTTCGTCACCAAAAGTCCACAACCCGGTAACAACCTTCTGCTAGCTGCGGGAAAAATAGGCCTATTAAGAATCAGGAGATGGCAGCGCAGAGCTGGTGGAAGGCGGGCGGCCTTTCCTTTCATAACACAAATAGAATTCTCTAGCGCACGAAAATACAGCAGCCCTAGCAGAAACCGAAGCTTAGTTCCCCAACCCCCCCCCCCCCCCCCCCCCCCAATACTTTAACTTTAATGTTTCGTGATTACCGAGCGCTACACAGATACAACATTTAAAAATTACAAAATAAGCCTACATTGTTCGACATTGAAGTGGGGGGCGCTTAAAATCTCTCGCCTAGACATGATGATCTCAAAGTGCACACGCAAGATCTCTGTTCCGTATTCTATTTGTAGAGCACTATAATAAACAATTGTTAATTCGTTCAATTTCGAGCCTTAGATATACGGAATGAGATACGCCCATCGAAATTTGTACTCCCACGCAGCTAATTACTGCGCGTGCAGCACGCACAGTGCGGTTTGTGGTGTGTTACGCACCCGCAAAGGAATGAATCAATTTTGGCACAAATCACATCCCATAGGTGCAAACCTCAATTAGTGCGCGGTGCAAAGCCGGACTAGTGCGCGGTGCAAATCTCAACTAGTGCGCGGTGCAAATCGCAACTAGTGCGCTGTGCACGGTGCAAACCTCAACTAGTGCGCGGTGCAAACTTCAAGTAGTGCGTGGCGCAACTGTCATAGTGCGCGACCAACCGGGCCACCGTATACCACTGTCCAAGGTCTGGCAAGCTTTACTGTACAACCCATCTTGGGCCAGGGAAATAGCTGATGTAACTTGTTGTTGTATTAACGATTAACTTCTTTGAAAGGTAAAATGAAATGCATGCAGCTACAAAAATGTGACAACAAACCTCGCAGCAAACCCAAGTATATGCATTAATAATCGTGCACATAGAGCATTATCAATTTTCAATGCACAAAAATTATGTTTTAAAGGAAATTATGAAAGAAATAGTTAACTTACTAGAAAAAAATTTGTTTTATTTGAGCAAAAAGCATGCAACATTTTTCTCCCCTATACAGGTCCTTGCCCGCTGAATGCAGATCACCCTATTAGTGACCTTAATACAACGTACAGCACGCCCTATCTAAATGCCACACCCTGGTCCCAGTCCTTCACCCACTCCTTGGCTCGCACCCTTATTGATCACTGCTTCGCCATGCATGCAATTGCGGACTGAAACTGAAGCAACTTGGATAGTGTACTGCTAAAATTTCATTCACATTAAATGTGTAGATGAAGGGGAAAATATTAATGTGCGACAACCGAGGGGGGGGGGCAAAAAACAAAGTGGAAGACACCATCCCCCAACTTTGAAGAGCTCAGTGAGAGCATCACGAAGGGGGGTCAAGGAAAAAGTGTTATGAGGTATGAAAGTTAGAGGGGGGGGGAGGGGGGTCTTGGCCAAAAAAAAATTTTTTTTTTTAATTCATCACTTTTCTTTAAAAAAAAAATTGCACTTTAGCTCGCACTACAGCAACATAATGATGGAATCATATTGTTTCTAGTGTTCGTGGGTGTCCAATAGGCGATTGTAAGCTATTTCGTCTTGGAAAGCATATTATCACGTGACTGAGACAAGATTCGTGGGCGTTGCTTTCATAAAAGCGATGACATCAATTCACTACCCAGTACTGTAGTGCAACAATCGAAGCGTCGCAAAGCAATGTAAAGATAAAGACTACAAGATATAAAAAAACATTCTCTCTGAGAAAGTTGGTGGTATATAGGATTTGAAGGCAATGGTGGTGTAAAAAGGAAGGGAACAAGGGATCAACGATGATGCGAATTTTTTTTAACAGTCCTATATTTATCACTTTTGTAGTACGTACATTTTACGTTGCTAAATATAGGACTGTTAAAAAAAATTCGCATCATCGTTGCTCCCTTGTTCCCTTCCTTTTTACACCACCATTGCCTTCAAATCCTATAGACCACCAACTTTCTCAGAGAGAATGTTTTTTTATATCTTGTTCCCTTCATTTTTTTTTTACATTGGGTTGCCTTAATATAACCAGGTACCAGTATGTCAGACATTGTGTACCTGCCCTCTAGTACAGGCAAGTGCATTCATCAGAACCTGTACTTGTATGTACATTTATGTAACTCAGAAATGTGATAGACACTTGTTTGGGTGAGGGGCCATTAGTAGTAGAGAGAAAAGGATCAGCCATTTATACCAGCTGTGCAGAAGTACCCACCAAAATGCTATGTCCAGCTGTAGCAACACTGAACATGTCACTGCCTAGCAACATCATGTTTTGTGGTTTGTTTCTGACTATATGGAAGCAAATACTTATAAACTCCTGGGGTTACCTTCTTTGTGATTTTATTCAATTGCCATTGAGGATAGGTCCCCCATATATGCCTCAGACATATATGTATTATCCACTCAAGGTGGAGGGTATCATGAGGCCCAATCTCACTCATTGTCGCCTATTTTAGGCAAATGAATCTGCTTGGACAATCAGTTGATAACACACCTACCATTGAGGTCTACTGCTATAGGTCCATGCTGTTTTGTGTGATTGTAAGAGGTATCATAGAAATAGGGTTCTGAGGCAGCACTATGATGCCTTACCCCAGCTAAAATATCATTTTCTGATAATTTTATTGCATTAATGGCACGAACATCTTTTAACAATCCCCCTGCTTTTGTTATTCGAATGTTCAGTGCCTTAGCATCTGCACTAACTTTGCTAACAGCAGCATGTGCAGATCTAGTGGTAACCTTTGTGCTAACCATGGATGGGTCTGGCAAAAGGCATCATTTAACTCATCTAGCAATGTCATTTAACTCATCTAGCAATGTCCTATTGCTTAGAATAGCCTTTTCAAGGCCACCCTTATACTCCATTAGAACACGGCTATCATTGGGTTCATACAGGCAGTAGCTAAAATGATTAAGGAGATGGAAGCATGCAGTCAATACTTAAATTAACTTACTTTGACACTGGTAATACATGTAGAAGCCACATAATAATGTAGACCCCATGTCATGCATTATTTGTGTGTACTATACTAGGGGTGACATTATTGAACTGTATTGCAAAGCATAACTATAAACATAACTGTAACAGAAATAGTGCATCTAATATGAATACTGTGTAGCAACACCCATTATGCAGCATGACAAAATCCAGCTGTACATATCATCACCTAGCAACACAATGTGTGAAGCACTTTTCCAGCTGCTCTAGACTAAAAGAAGCGCGCCAAACCATAATATTCCATGCAGAACTCACCTTTTGGCGGTAGTTGTATTTCCGTTGTAGCGTGCTGTCTCCGCCTCACGCTTACGCTTACGCTTCTGATATTGCGCCCTTTTCGCTGTACATGTACGCGCAGCAGAAGATTTTCTCCAATATTACATGTAGGTACTTTCACATTTTTTCACGTAACGTACTTCCGTATCTGTAGTAAAAATTGTGACTGGATTTTACGAAGGTTAATTAAGAGAGGTAGCTATTTTAGAAAATCTAGTTCTCGATAGTTTAAAGACGATAAAACTTCAAACTTGCCTTGATCACGGAGCTTTGAGCGCTCTTTCACGCAGTATTGTATATAAAATCGTACGCAATATCTAAGTTAAGGATGTACTGCTTTCTAATTAGAGTATAAAGTCAACGTTGTTTATTCTACCCTTCCAATGACGGGTCCTCCTCAAAAACATCAAAAAATGTTGCAGGCAAGCAATTTCTATCTACAATGAAACTTTTAGGACGATCAGCTATGCGCAATGGTTCATTTTCAGCTCGCCGTTGAATGTGTCACAGCTATGTCATTGCTAATCGTATTAACACAGAATTTGGTTTTCATAGAAAGGAATCAATACTCTGTTAGGAGATATAGTAATTGGATTTATAATACACTTCTTTGTAGAATTGTGTAATCCAATCAACCTTCGAGACACATAAATACGCCCTTTTTTGAGAGTATATACTCGGGTCCTGTGTATAAACACGTTGCATCGTTGTATTGATCTATGAGCGTTATTATATGCAACTTTCAGAATTTTTGGACTGTGCGCAATGATGTATTTTCGCCACAGACCAAGTTATAGGATTGCGTTAACCATATACATGTACATACAAAAACCGTTTGATCAGCCTGAAGTGCATGTGAATGCTTAATATGATTCAATCGCAGAAGAACTGTTTCAGCACACACTTTTAGAGTTACAATGTAATGTGCATCTACTGGATGGTAGATCAAATAGGATTAGAAGTACATTAAAAGTATATGACAATGACAACGGGATACAAAGTTGCACATTTGGCTGTTACATATGGACTAACCAAAATGCGATTTAAACAGGGCACAGGAGACCCAAGTGGCTTTGTGCTGTGAAAATACTAAGCCAGAGACTGTTATTTGATATGTAGGAAATCGATTCAATGTTTATTTTATTTGGCTGGAAGTTTTTTTTTTTAAAGTTCAATACCAAAAAACTACACAATAACAAGTCACGAAAATGATGCCGATCGAGCCAGGAGGGCTCGGGCATTTTGCCTCATCAGAACAGTGCCGAGGCGACAATATATTGCATTTAGCATTTCAGTATTGGATGAGTGGGAGTGGATGGCCAACCGCCTAGCAATTCTTGAGAATGTTTCTTTTGCAGTGATTCCCCAGCCGCCATATGCCTCCACTACGAGAGGGACACATATCCAACCTCTTTCCAGACAACCCAAAGCATTGTTTTCTAATTTCTCTTGTTCACCCACTGCAGCTGAGGCACCTGAGGTCTGACCAGCAAAGAGAGATTATTGTATTATCTGCGTTACTGCAACTCAAAATAGTTTGAAGTCTAGCTTAATTTCAGAATAAACCGATAATACTTTAGCCAAGAGTACTAGGATTGATTGGAAAATTCATCACTGGGCCTTGGATGAAGATCTTTTACATTAATAGTAAATGTAAGGCTAACCTTGAAATGGTTCCCATGATTAAGATGTGCACAATAACATTACGGGACCTGCAACTTTCTTTCTAACTGCAACATCCAATGTCTTTGGAGAGAAGCTAAGTGAAGAGGATGAGACTCTATTGTGTTTGCAAGCACAATTAACAAGTGATGAGGAATCTCAATTTCATGAAGTTATGAGCTTGCATCAGTGGCTGTAAGAAGCACTCTTGAAGTTCTTGAGCATCAACTGTGGAGCCATATTTGCATGGTTCTCTCAATAACCCATCAAAAGATATGCTAGTAAGAAGTCAAGCCGCTCAAGTGCATAATATGCTATCTGAAGAGACCCTTGGTCTTGTCGATTACTATGTTCAGCATGCACCTAATGTTAATATATAGGTTTCATAGATGGGAAGGTGGGCTTCAGGGCAAAGCTGCTGAAATTCAATAAAACTTATATTATTTAAACAGAGCAAGATTTACATGGCAACAAAGAAAAGCCAATGGATGAACTGAGAATACAAATTCAACATTATAGACTTCTAGAAGAGCGAAGTAAGCAAGGTAAAGTTTCTAGAGGCAAAACTGAAAAATATATATATAAAGTCTATACTTGCTAATGAATGCAAAATTGAAGACACATTTCCTCAAATCTCAACAGATACATTGGAATAGTTGTTACAACCCCTTCATGGTTATTAGGTAAATACATAGAGCAGGAGTGGAACATCTCACCTGGAATGAACAAAAACTTTAGTGGAAAAGTGCTGTTTATAAAGAACAGTAAACGAGGTACTAAATTAATTATTTCATATTGGACAGTGGAAGAAACTGAAGATGATGGAGAAGATGAATATATTACATTGGTGCAGTTTGTTACTGATGCAATTCACAACGATTTAGTTGTGCTTGTGTAAAGTGTGTACTATTTATGTGCTTTTATTTTTTTAATACATCTTACAGATTTAATGAATTCAAAACGTACCACAATGTCGTTCAGATCATTTATTACTTGGGGTAATTTTATCTTTAATTTATTTGAAACATTCAAACGGACGTCAAAAATTTAGTTTCATATATAATTCATCGTTAAATGCACGTTGAAATCCCACTACATAACTTATAAGGAAATTGTATTTGCACATTCTTTGTGTAGGCCTACAATAAGCCATTCTCCATATAAAATTTGGAATCGAAATGTTGAAAGACAAAAATCTTATGATCGTTTGGATATCGGCATTACGGGAATCACAGTTTTTATAATATCTCCGCATCAATCGCCATACATTGTCCGATCGGTAGAGGTCTACTTAAAGGCCCGTTTTTCCGGTTAGGATTAAGCTACAAGAAAGATAAAAACTGTTTTGAAAACCATTCAATATGGTCTTTAAACTGATGCATTTAGTTATGCGTGAATCTTTGTTTCAAACATTTTTGTAAAGTACCTACCAATATAGACTCCTTTGTGAAGCCCGATTGGTTTCTCGATTCGCCCGAATCTTTAGCCTCTTAGAAGCTCGAATCTTGTTCATGTTGCCGCCTCTTATAAGCTCGGTTCGACTCGACTCCAGATTTGCTCTGTACATGTCACGAGCAGACACCCGTCTTTATTCAGCATCAGCATCGTACCGAAATCAGGAGGACTCTACCTCATAGCCTCGATTTAGGACGTATTCCTCTTGTCGCTTTTTTTTTTTTCTACTCTTTCGTGACAACGCCACCATAAATGTCTAATTATACGTATGGGTATTGTCATGGGAACGCTTGTGTACTCGGACGTAATTCTTGCTTCATACCAAACATGTATATCTGACATCAAGGGGCAGTCGGTAGGATTTTTCTACATTTTTTGGTGTAACTGGCGCTCTTTAAAACCTTTCCTATCTCGAGTTATACTCACCCATAAAGACGACGACTATGGACAAATCAAGGTCTGGAAACGAGAACTACGACCTTTTTTGTTCTCTTAAAGTAAACGGTTTAGCGACTTGAACAAAGTATGAAAATGATCGTCTTTCTATTGTGGATCGATAGCAATAAAGAGCTACACTATCCGTTTCTCGGTTCGTGAGTTATACGCGGGTCGCGTATTTTTAATGATTTCATGATACGGCACAAATCCTATATGAGAGTTACTGCCGTAACTCTCGATACTAACGCTAGTAAGCCACGGATAAACCTGGTACTAAGTAACATGCATGAGCTCACGCCTCACGCGAGCAAGCCCCAACTGCTATTGTACTTTACCGAGTCATGAACGATAATGCGTGCCGTTCTTCAAAATCTTGTTGGAGTACCGCATGGGCAGGGATGTAATATTCGATAGGCCTACAGCCTGTACATTACGTCAGGGCACGAGAGTCTGAATACCGCGATATTCTAAGGTACAAGAGAAACAGCGTCTCCAGCTTCAAGCGACGAAGTGACAACATCTACAACAGCGATCTGCAACGAAGCCTGCTTGCAATTTGTAATATTATCTTCATTGTAGGTGTGGTCAATTGTCAATTACGTAATGATTTTAAGGGGCGTGCCCGAAAATGGGCGTGTTCGAAGGCGGAGGGGGGGGGGGGGTTGACCTGGCCCTAATTTTAAGAATTTTTGGTGTCTATAACTTTTTTTTTTGCCCCCCCCCTCGGCGACAACCTAACTTTTAATATCTTTGTTCGGCAATATACCGTAACAAAATAGGAAGGGCTATATAAACATTTCATAACACAAGTTTAAAAGATCTAAACTGATTTCTAACGTTAATCAATTATACCAGTTACTTTGCGTACGCGTATTTTTTTTTTTAAAGACTTCAAACGACGTACAGGAGAAGATATGCTGAATGTATTCTAATAATCACACTAAAATCCGAACACAATAGAAATACTGTAGCTCTGTAAAAACATTGAGAGGTTGGAAAGGCGATGGCAAGTTACCTTGCTGCTGGGCACCCTGCTCTGACTCTGAGGGCCAGGTTCCCTCTAATGGATAGATGTGCATTGCATATCCTTATGAGTATGGGTATGTGTGTGTATGTGTGGTGTGTATATGTGCATGTGTGTATGGTATGTGTGTGTGTGGTGTATGTGTATGTGTGTGTGTGGTATGTGTGTGTGTGTGTATAACCATAGATATTATTATTATTATTATAATTATATTATATTATATTCCGTATAATATCTATGGTATAACTACATGTGCATGTGTGTGTGCATGTGTGTTTGGGGGGTGTTTATGTATAACTACATGTGTCAGTGTGTGAATGTTGCCAGGATGCGTGTGCCTCATATCACATGTAGTTCTCGATCACTAGTACTGTGCACTCTACACATGTGTGTGATGATTATAACCAGCTCCTCTACTCTGAGTGCTCCTACACATACCCTTCAGGACAGCCTTGCTCCAAGCAAGTAGCTAGCTTCCTTGACCCTGTGGGGTGGTGGTCGTACCCCCCCGGTTCCGCCGCCGCTGCGAGATGCCGCTGCGAGATGACATTGGAAAATATAGAAACATGCAACCTACCGGCTTTACACAATTAAAATTTCAAGGTACTCTATGAGGGCAGAAACTTTACCAGGGCAACGTTTATCCTCCTAGGTCGAGAATCACCCCGTGGATTTGCAAGCTAATGCCACATCCAGGATTGAAAGATAGCGCCAGAGATGCACATCATTAATACCAGTAGACATTGTAGAAACTGTACATAGACAACGCCGGCACTGTATCGAAACGGTCTGTATAAAAAGGTCCATCCACAAGAACAGATGTGTTGCTAGGATCGTAATTAGATCCGTTGCTATGAAAAAAAATCGTATCAAGGGGCGTAGCCATTGTGTCCAAGGTTTCAATGCAATGAAACAGCCGTGCACACAGCCGTGGATATGTTTATTATGTTTGTTGTACTGACATGACAACTATACATATTATAATCAAAATTATAATATTTATTGAAAGCTGCTACTGCGCGCTAGCTGCATCAGTGGGGCACGTGAAACCACGAGGCTTCATAAAATATATCTTCAAAAAGCTTCCGCGCTTCGCGCCCTAGGGGACACATCCCCTCCCGCACCCTTCCCCTGGCTGGGACCTCCCCTTCCAGCACCCCCCCCCCCCCCCCCCCCCCTCACAGAAATCCTGGATACGCCACTGGTGTGCATGTGGATCAAAGCTGAAGCTATACTTCATGCAGTTCCGCTTACATCCGTGCACGCTGTTTTACATTAATTCTTCCCAGCAACAATTATAGCGTAAATTATCGTGACGTTTTTAATTCAATCGGGGAGGTCGCGTGTGACTTTTGCGATGCCCAGCTTTCTGGATGAAGTGGAGAAATTCTTTTCAAGCCGCAATCTTTATGAAGCGCTGGGTGTTGAGAAGGTGGCCGGGGAGGAGGAACTGAAAAAGGCTTATCGGAGGTTATCGCTCAGCGTTCACCCCGATAAAGTGGAGCAGAAAGACGTTGCGGAGGCAACACAGAAGTTTCAGGTACCTAAGAAGAGGACAGGGTGGGAAGTATTAATGTACTTGGATGTGCTAGCTACCTTTCATATTCAGTGAAACTTTGCCAATTCAACAACCTTCTTGCTCCCCCCCCCCCCCCCCCCCCCACCACCACCAATCCTCATCATTGTTGCCATCTCTTCTCCCGCCGTTGTGTAGGTACTCAGCAAGGTGTACAACATTCTCTCTGACAAGGACAAGAGAGCTGTGTACGATGAGCAAGGTGCTGTGGATGAAGAAGACATCACCATCACTGAGGTAATGTGACCCTCACTGAGGTCATGTGACCCTCACTGAGGTAATGTGACCATCTTGTCAACTTCAATTGAGGCAGTGTGTAAATTTCCAGTAGCAATGGTATATAGGAATGTTTCAAGCACCATGTTACTTTCACATGTAAATACCCATAGTTCAAATACAGCATGTAGATCATGTACAGGGCAATCCTGGACTACAATGTAGATCATGTACAGGGCAATCCAGCTTGTACAGTAGTCCAGGACATGTAAGCTTGTACAGTAGTGCATTATTCCTATATTCATTCTGGCTCCAGTACTATAATAGGTTGGTGGAGAAGATCAGAAACTTTGAGAAGACCTACAAGGGCTCAGAGAAGGAGCTAGATGACCTCAAGACTGCTTACCTCAAGTGGGAAGGAGACATGGACCATATCATGGAAGAGGTGGAGGGTGTAGTGGGATTAGGAAGGTGTAGTGGGATTAGGAAGGTGTAGTGGGATTAGGGAGAGTGTAGTGGGATTATGGGGTAGTGGATTGGATGTGAGAGCGAATGTGTAGATTGTTTTACATAGGTGTGGACCTATTTGCATTGATTGTTGAAGTGAGATAGCTGTTTATAGTTTGCGGTTTAAATTCAAGTTTCTCCTTTCGAGATATGCATGAGTTTGTGACTAATGTTATGTAGGAGTCTCTCCCCTCACAGTTCCTTGCTTGGCCTCTGCAGCCCCTCCCCTTTACATTAGTACCAGCAGCCCCTCCCCTTTACATTAGTACCAGCAGCCCCTCCCCTTTACATTGGTACCAGCAGCCCCTCCCCTGTACATTAGTACCAGCAGCCCCTCCCCTTTACATTAGTACCAGCAGCCCCTCCCCTTTACATCAGTACCTACAGCCCCTCCCCTTGAAATAACCATATTGGGCACTGAGGGGGTATGTTTATTGGTACAGGATCTCACAAAGTTTGTGCACACACACACACACACGCACACACACACAGGTGTTGTGCGCTTCCATTGATGATGAGCCGAGGTTCATCGAGCTTCTGACCACTTTGATCAAAGAGGGGACCCTGCCGTCTTACCACGCCTTTGTGAAGGAGAGCCGGCAGAAGAAGAAGAGGAGGAGGAAGTGGTACGAGCAGGAGGCTAAGGAGGCCGAGGAGATGAAGAAGAGGGAGTGGTACGAGCAGGAGGGTGAGGAGATGACGAAGAGGGAGTGGTATGAGCAGGAGGCTGAGGAGGCTGAGGAGATGTGGAACTTGGACGGTGGTAAGCACATTGCTCATTGCGGTGAGTTTACCAAGCTGTTGTGTGTTTCAGGTGAGAACAGCCATAAAGCCACGATAAGGGCATGTCAGCAGTTACCCAGTAAGAAGATGGACAACACCATTGGAGCTCTGGAGGAAAAATACTGCAAGGGTAAAGGTAAAGCCTCTGGTTCCCAGACCTCTATAAAGAAAGCCAAGAAGAAGAGAAGTTAGGCCAATGACCATTTCTGGAGTTGCTGTTTTGTTTGTTTCATCTCCTTTGGTGTACTGCAGTACTAAAAACCATGTATATGTGGAGAAAGAAGACCACACCCACAGCAGCAGAAGGTCTAAATTTCCAGTTCTGTGTGCTCACCAGTTTACCACTCTTAATTGATTAATAGAAAACAGAAAGAAAAACTCATTAACACATACATATTGAGGGAACTTAAGTAATGGATGCATACATGCATTTACATGATCATGAAAAGGCTATCTTCCAAATGGAATGCATCTTACAGCCAAACCACTGGATGGCAGCGATGCTGCCTGACCTTTTCTCTACTCCGCTCGTCCATCCTATCCATCATAGGAGCTTGGTCTTCAAAGGGGCATATATTGTTCCTCTCCCTGTAGAGCTAGTGCACAGTGACTTCACTCTGGCCTAGAAAGCAACTAGTTTACAATAGTACTGCAGGGTGATCAGCTGGCATTGTAACGCAAATGTATGTTGTTATGTAAATAGCAACATATACATTACTTTACTGTTGTCAGAAGGGAAAAAAGGGATACAATGTTGCAATTTTACTACTACAAGTAAATCAAAAACTTCTCTATCGAGAAAGTGATTGGTGGGATGTAGGATTGGTGGTGCAAAAAGCAAGAAATTTGCTACTGACATACATGTATATCGGCTTACACCCACACCAAGCTATAAGCGCCTGGCCTCTCTGCTCTCTGCTAAATGGAACCAGGCCTATAGCTTAACCATCATGTGGTTGAGATGCCGCCTTGCCTACTCGTTACTGCGAAGTTCAGTGATGTACATTCGAGGGGCATGCTCTCACATCGGCCATTATATGTCTGCTACACAACATCCTCTTGACCTGGTGTCAAGAAAAGTCCTTCTACTTGCACAATAGAACAATAAATGTTTCCTTTTGTTTTATTTCTTTTTTAATGATTTAATGTTAATTACAAGTAATAGATACAGATTATATACAGTTTAAATATACGTCACAATGTCAAACACACACTCTAGATAGAATGGCCCTGGAGTTGGCTTTTATCAGGGTCAAGTTTTTCTTGTTTTTTGAATGTGAATATAAGTATTATTGTGTGTTATTGGAATGATACATTACAATATCATGCTAACATGAAATAGCACACAAGGGTTCTTCACCAAGGTCATGACGGCTTAGTCTCCCATACATGTCCTGCCTCACCCCTGCTTCACTGGAGGCTGAGCCCACTTCCAACCTCCTGCTGGTACGGTATGTATTTTTAAATGCACATACGTTAGGGTCTGGGTAAGAGGCTACGGGTCTGGGACCGAGACTTTGCCATGTACACAAAATGACGTAACGTGGTTGAACCCTGCACCTGCCACCTGCCGTGCACCTGTCTTGCATGTGGCTCCTCAAAGAATGGCGGACGACTGGAGCCCTAAGGATGACTTTTGGTTCAAGGTGACGTTCGTGTACCGCGGACACGACGCTCAGCAAGTGAGCCTCTGCGGAGACTTCAACGGGTGGAATCCGGAGGCGCACGAGATGCAGCGGAGCCCCGAAGGATTTTCCGTCACCCTACTGCTGTCCGAGGGTTTCTATCAGTACAAGTACGTGGTCGACGGGAGGTGGGTGAAGGATGATCACAACCCTCACACGTCGTACGAGCACGACAACTCGGTCATGTTCGTCCACATGGATCCGAAGGTGTACGGTCCCCGTCCCCAGTCGCCGCCTTATCGCGAGTACCAGCGACTCCATTCGGACGGCAGCCAGTTTCAAGTCCTGTGCCCGAAAGTGACCCCGGAGGTGGCATCATTTGGAATCGTACAGCGGCAGGTCTACGTGTACCTTCCGCCATCCTACCGCTCCGACTCCTCCCGCCGCTACCCTGTCGTGTACGCCCACGACGGCCAAAACCTTTTTTCCACCCCGGCGGACAAGGGCGGGCCCCCGAGCGGGGGCTGGTACCTGGACTCGAAGCTTGACGACTGGTGGCTGCGCGGGGACCTCCCCGAGTTCATCCTCGTGGGCGTACCCAACTCCGACTCCGTGTGCATAGGGAACAGGTGGAGGGAATATTGCACCGCAGAGTACCACGATACTACGGGGGACCCCTTCATCAGGTACCTCATAGACGATGTCAAAGAAGCGGTCGACAGCCAGTTCAGAACCCTCCCTGACCCCGCCACTACCTTCACCCTGGGGGCCTCTGCTGGGGGGCTACTCTCATATGTGCTGGCCATGAACCATTCGGACACCTTCTCCTGTGGCCTGTGCGTGTCCCCTTACTTCTCCTATGTGGACAGGTCTGACCACACCTCCTTCGACCTGGCCAAGGCCTCTCGCTGGCCCCACTGCCGGCTGTACGTCGACAGTGGGGATGGGGAGGAGGACGCCCGCTACGATGTGCAGATGATGAGCGATGTGCTGGTGGAGTGTGGGTGGGTGGAGGGGGAGGACTGCGTGTGCAGGCTGGACGAGTGCAGGGGGAGGGTGGAGAAGGGGGTCACCCACACTGAGAGCGTGTGGAGGGAGAGGGTGTACCACGCACTGCGGTTTGCTTTGTGTGGACCATAGGATGGAAAAGAGGCTGGTGTGAGCATCTCTCTCAGCCTAAGTCCAGGTATTTCAGAGGTGTGTGTGTGTGTCATTGCTTCAATTAAAATTAAAATTTTAATAATACATTAATAATAGTGTGGACCAATAACCCGTTCAAAATGGGGGGTGCGTCCAGCCAAGAACCACGAGCTGTGACGGTGGAAGAGGTGGAGGATGACGATGGGCAGACCAGAATTAACGTACGAGTTGTCCTAGCTTGATACAGGTGTCTTTCGGACGTCAACACGCTTCTCTTATAACACACGGTGTGTAGGTTACAGAAGACTTCTTAAAGTACATACGTAACGCGCAAAGCGGAAACCGTGACCAAGGCGAGGACAGGCCAAGTGGCGCGAAGCAGCAGAAGGTAGAGGAGGAGGAGGAGGAGGACGTACCATATCCTAGCGCCCAGGAACTGGTGAGTTTTTGGAAGAGGAGACAGCCGCAAGATATTACGTGGGGTGGGTTTGCCTCGCAGCTAGGAGGGTCTCCCGACTTCGGCACGTCTCCCTGGAGCGAGGAGGCGGATGAGGTGGCCAACATGTGGAGGGAAAAGTATGAAAGCGAGCTTAGAAAGGTAGCCCGTGGTTACTGAGCAGCGCTGTGGCGTGTTTGTGAAAGTCTTACACACTCGTGTGTGCAGAATGAAGAGCTGAAGCATATTCGTGCTGAAGAATTTGAAAAGGCAGTCACTAATGTTAAGCAGAAGTTTGTGTAAGAACAATTACATGTACTTATGTTTTGGTGTGTAATTACTTCCTTTTGCTCCCTTGGGCCTCTCTCCATTCCACCTCCCCCTGCCCTCCATTCCACCTCCCCCCCCTCACTCTCTCTCTCTCTCTCTCTCTCTCTCCCCTTCACATGTAGAGGTACAGGCGTTACCCTTGTCGATCATGGCTGTGAGAATGACAGAAACTCTGTACTGGACTGTTACCGGGCCCACCCCGGTAAACCACTGGAATGTTCAGAAGAAGTGAAGGCATACTTCCAGTGTGTGGAGAAGCTGAGGAAAGAGGTGAGAAGGGAGGGGTTCGGAACACCCCCCCAATAGATGGACTGGTTATGGGCCACACTAAATGTGTGTGTTGGAATGTTAGTGTGGGAAGTTGTAAGGGTGTTGATGGAGGTGATGGTTGCCCACCCCCTCCCTCCCCCCAAGTGTTTAGATGCTTACTGCCTGGAGGTGGTCTTAAATACTGGTGATGGTCTGGGGACTGTACATTCACTGTCCCCAGTCCAAAACCAATATCCAAGCAACTGAAGGCTGTTACATGCCATACATTAATACATATGGGGCTGGATTTGGGGCAGAGTTCATGACATTACCATAATAATGTGCATTCTCCTTTGATTGTATTTGCAGTCAGTTAAAGAAAAAAACAATGAATTCTCTACATACACGTGTGTGACAGACAAGGGGGAAGGGAGGGGGACCAATTGTTGCTTCCAGTTATATTGAAAGGCCCACTTGTTGTGCACACAGAATTGCATATCAAGTTATCAAGTAGCAAAGGAAAGGATTTCCGATTAGCAAAGGAAAGGATTTCCGATTAGCATACATGTACATGCACTGGTACATATTTTACAATTTAATTGTCAGAACACCTTCCAGTGCTGTAGCACCTCGTGTAGTGCTGCTGTAGCACCGATGCAGTGCTGCTGTAGCACCGATGCAGTGCTGCTGTAGCACCGATGCAGTGCTGCTGTAGAACCGATGCAGTGCTGCTGTAGCACCGATGCAGTGCTGCTGTAGCACCGATGCAGTGCTGCTGTAGCACCTATGCAGTGCTGCTGTAGTACCTATGCAGTGCTGCTGTAGCACCGATGCAGTATTGCTGTAGCATCTCGTGCAGTGCTACTATAGCACCTCATGCAGTGCTGCTGTAGCACCTCTTGGTGCATACATGTGAAGATTTAGCGTGGTGAACAACATCATGTGTCATTATTGTTAGTACAAATCAACCTTGATTGTTTATTGTACACATTTTAACACCATATTTTAGTGATAGGATATGTGTGGAAAATCAAATTTCCAAGATGGCGGGGGAAAAGCCTCAGCACATATTACTTACTTGAAGAGAGATTGTGACATTTTGCACTATTCTCTCTTATTAAGTATTTTACCTATCCTAATCAAAATGGTGTTTATGAAACTAGTTTTGGATCTTGAATGTGTGGGTGTTCTTTTTCAAATTATAAGGTTACCAGAGCTCTCTAATACATTGGTTAGGTAACCTTGTTTCGATTAGATAACCTTAGCTGTTTCGATACTTATATATATATTTGTAGATGACCGTTTACCGCGCTAGCGTACCGACGCACAGAATCACCGGCTGTGTATGATCACACTATAGAGTATGCACCGCACTACAGCAGTACAACTAGTACAACGACGACTGCAACTCATACACGACTAGTACAACTCAACTCAACTCATACAACTCGAACACTCAAGGGGGGTTTTATAGGGGATCTATGGTAAACCAGTTCTAAACTGGTCTAGATCTGGTCCCGCGCCGCGATCACATGTTGTGCTTATGCATGCAGGCACCTCTCGTTATCACCCTGACGTAACTCGTCAACATGTGGCTCTTCAGATGACCTTTGGGTTCCAGCTGTAACTGGCTTCCCTGACAATATTGCTACATGTATGTTCAAATATTCCTAAAAAAAGCAAATCTATTTTTCTCATCTTTGTGTATATTTGCCAATGCACTGGGGCTGTTATAAAGACACAGCACCTTATTGAGGAATTGGGCATGCAAGTTCAAGGCCTTTTGTTTCTTGTGCTAATTACACATAAATTAAGGGAGGAGCTGGTCTGTGTGCTGCTCCCCCTCACTACCTGGCCCCACCATTGATGTTACATTGGTAGTTTGATGTGATGTACTTCTGACACTTTACTGGCCCAATTGAGCACAGGGTAATAAATCACTCTAAAGTTGCATTTGAGACACTAAAATCCTCCTCATCGCAAATAATAAATTAAAATTTACTTATAACTGTAGTGGCCCAAAAAGACATTTGTCCCCAAGGTGATGTGGTAAACCTCTTAACTGTATGGAGATGTCATGTTGTTGATAATTAAAATGTTTGATGTACAGTGTAGAAACTGAAAGTGTGATGTTATCTCTTCCGACAGCCGAAACCCACAGCAGCAAAGAGCGATCACGAATGAAAACCTGCCAGCAACACAAGTGGTGCATGCGCGAGCGTACACAATTAGTACATGTATGTGAGTTTGTATTGGTGTACCATCACATCTGCACTGTCCCAAACCCCAACACCACATGGGCCCAATATATGACACCCCCCCCCCCTTTTCTGGAATGATGAGGGCATCATTATGTAGTCAGGCCTTTTGGGTGTGGTCTGATGCCCTGGGGGTGTGCCTTGAGGGTGTGGTCTGATGCCCTGCCGCAGTGGGCACACCAGCATGGCAACATGGCCAAGGTGCACACCATCCTGTCCAACAGAGCGTCGTGGGCAGAGAAGGCAGGGTCGTATCGCTGTGCGGTGAGTGGAGGAGCATTAATTAGGGTGCATGGTGGAAGGGTGTGATGGGTTAGGAGTTACATGATATTGGTAAGCTAGGGGATGGGTGTGTACATGTACCTCCTTTGGAAAGTACTTGTTCTTAGAGAATTTTGGACTCTTTGATCTTGATGTAAGAAATTTCCCTTCACCCCTATAGTGTGTTGCTTCGATGTCCTTGTATGCTGGAGCGGGAAAATGCTATTTGCATGAGAGGGGAGGGGCAGGTGTGCACCTTACGGTGGGTGTGGTCTCCTGATAGCGCTTGTAGTTTCAGATGGAGGCTTAATGGATCAGGGGTACATAGGCGTCTTAGCTGCATATCTGGTACTTTGTCATCCAGCTGGTATGTGTGTGTGTGTCGGGTGTGCATGCGCATATTTCACATGGACCATAGTCAACACATTCACACTTCTCTCACTGCTCTGAAGTCGTGTGGCTTTGGATTTTTGAATGGAAACTGGAGGAACGCCCTGTTCACTTTGGCGATGTCGGGCAGACTGTCCCTCGGCTTCTTTCCTCTGAAAGAGCGCGCGAACCTCGTACGCACACCGTGCTCGTCACGTTCGCATGCGTCACCCGGCGCAATTTCACTTGATATTATAACAGGAGGGCGGGTCGGAGCCTCTACCTTGAAGTCCATCTTTGGGCTTCGCAGTGTGTTCCGGTGGTTCTTGGGGGTGAAGTCCTGTGGCCTGCCGCCGGTTTTTGGCGGCAGTGCGGCGGGCATCACGTGCGAGCACCTTCCCCTGCTTCGCAAGTACGATTGGTGAGCTGCGAAAGTCGCCTTATCTCGATATGATACCAGCATGATCTCGTATTTGGCACCTCGAGTCCAGGAACGTGTAAGTATTAACGTCATGTGTTAAATAAGAGATTTTTAACAGTTTGAAAATAAAGGGCATTTGAATCATTGTGTCATCTTCATGTGTCTGGCGGCCTAGGCAGTCTCTTGTTCTCCCAGTTGTCTAAATTCAAGTCTTTGCATATCTTTTGGTATTCTTCGTCAACGTCAACCCGCTGCACTTTCTTCTGAAACCTTAGCGTCTCCTCCGCAGACAACATACGGTTCTTCTCGTCTCTCTTCTGGACTCGAATGGAGGTGAATTCGGCGAGACCGAAAGAACCAAGAACTACGAGCGCCAGTAGTGGCAGGCCGTGCCTGACAAACTTACTTCGAGAGAACCCCATTTTTTTTTTTAATGTCGCGACAAAGGGGTTAACAGGTGTATGCAGCGACTGGAGGTGGGGCTACTCCATGGCAACCGAGTAACAACGTGTGCTGAAAAAAGATGAGTGATTCGGTACGAGACGAACATGAGGTGGTCCTAAACATCGACATTGTGGTGGGAGTGAATCCAGGTAACTTCCGTCACCCAACTAACGTTGCCACAAGCCTACAACCTTGCGCAATACCTTTCTCCTTAGCTCAGACGCTATTAAACTGTTACGAGACTATCCGGGATGGCCAACGCAAGAGGATATACGAGGCAATTCCCCCGGACCACACCTTCCACTTGGAATACAACCTCCTGCCTAACGGTATCCCGCAGCGGGAGAGCGCTCCGTTTAAAACGGACGTCGTCACTTTTGGCGTGGTATGCAAAGTTCACACGGACAAGGACTCGCGCGTGATAAAGGCGTGGGAGGAGAATGGGCTGCTGTACTATGCCTGGAGACACAGGTATACAGGGGTATCCTAGCAGTATACGGTATAGAGGAAGTAAAAAATTAATGTGCCTCATTATTCGCGTGGGTATGTTCATTGAACATAAAATTCAACAAGTTGAATAGTTATGACACGACACTATTTCATAATTAGCTTTTGGGCCGGCATTAAATGAATCCATTATGAAAGCTAAGGAACACACATGATGTACACATGTACCTACATCTAATAACGCTAAGCACAGTCCAAATTTGTATCAAAAATGCTAGAATCTACTCGTATATTTAAAATATGGGCATGTGCATATAGGTTCGAACATATGTGCACATATTTGGTACATTAAATTATATAAGAAGCATTTTTGAGATAAATTTGGACACCGTT
Organism: Spongilla lacustris; assembly: GCA_949361645.1. Lineage (NCBI taxonomy): Eukaryota > Metazoa > Porifera > Demospongiae > Spongillida > Spongillidae > Spongilla > Spongilla lacustris. The sequence continues at coordinate 4,070,490 of OX442415.1, forward strand.
GGGTGTATATGGGTTAAACAATTCACAGTTGGGTCATTCCATCGGAATTTTTACCACCCTGAATACATCACTCTTTCATATTTTCATATAATGTTCTCCCCTAAGATATGAGGGAAACTGCTATACATTTGCATACCCTATGATGTCTCGTTTAAATAATATGACGTCCTGAATAATTACTTTTTCAAATGAGTATACTTTGAACCTTGACTTGTATAGGTTTCGGCTGTTTGCACATAACAAAGGCTATTATGTAGTTGCACTCATAAAGAGTAAAAACAGGGGTTAATGGAGTAATGGATTTTAATGAGATTTTAAGGCTGCAAAAAATAACAACCTCCATTTCACACCAATTTTTGTTTAACTGGTAGCTGCAACTATCCATAAGGCTCTATGCTTGACAGCTTGATGGAGAAACGACCCACTAGACTGCAATACCCAGTTGAAAAACCAGTATCCATTTCTACTTCTCCTTGTCTTGGGCTGTTTGTTTACACAGTAACAACAAGGTGTTAATATGGATATCATAGCAGAGACACCACAGACCATCTAAGCAAAAGAAAAGAGAAGTTACACACATAGGTATACTTCCAGAGCAGCAGTGACATCTTCTACTTCTTTCTTGCTTAAAGTGTATGTCCTACCAGTGGCTGTTGCTATTGATGGCTGGACACGAGTTAAGGTGTCAGAAGGATCAATGTCCAAACATCCTTTCTCTTAGGGTAGAAAAATGATGCTTATGATGGCTCCTGTTGGCTTGGCTGTGTGCTCAATGTCAATGAGCAAGAACATGCCATCACAGTCACCTTCCTCCACCCTAGTATCCCATCTGCATCATTTTTCTACCCTAAGAGAAAGGATGTTTTGGACATTGATCCTTCTGACACCTTAACTCGTGTTCAGCCATCAATAGCAACAGCCACTGGTAGGACATACACTTTAAGCAAGAAGAAGTAGAAGATGTCACTGCTGCTCTGGAAGTATACCTATGTGTGTAACTTCTCTTTTCTTTTGCTTAGATGGTCTGTGGTGTCTCTGCTATGATATCCATATTAACACCTTGTTGTTACTGTGTAAACAAGCAGCCCAAGACAAGGAGAAGTAGAAATGGATACTGGTTTTTCAACTGGGTATTGCAGTCTAGTGGGTCGTTGTCGTTCCTCCATCAAGCTGTCAAGCATAGAGCCTTATGGATAGTTGCAGCTTAAAATCTCATTAAAAAATTCATTACCCCATTAACCCCTGTATGCTAATTAGATGAATTTTACTCTTTATGAGTGCAACTACATAATAGCCTTTGTTATGTGCAAACAGCCGAAACCTATACAAGTCAAGGTTCAAACTATACTCATTTGAAATGATAATAATTAATTATTCAGGATGTCATATTATTTAATCATAGGGTATGCAAATGTATAGCAGTTTCACTCATACCTTAGGGGAGAACATTATATGAAAATATGAGAGCGTGATGTATTCAGGGTGGTAAAAATTCCCATGGAATGACCCAGTTAGTTCAATGAGCTGTTTTTGTTAACACACGGTAAAGAGGTGTCCAAAGGTGGCACCAGTAATGAGGCAAAAATGATTTATTTAACTAAGCAACAGCAGTTGTAAAAAAAGATTTTTTGGATTTAAAGGTTCATTACACATAGAGCTGAAATATGTTTTTTTTTTGGGTGCAGTAATAATCACTGCCAAATTGGAAACAAAATTATAAAGCATGCTTGAAAAACTTTGACAAGGTGTTTGAGCGGCAGAAGTTGTACTATGTTCACCACATGACTTGAAGCCCTTGAAGTTGTCATGGACTTTAGTACTAGAAGCTGTCATGGACTTTAGCACTATAGGGAGTGTTTAAGACCTAATTTGGGGTTTGTGTATTCTTAACAGGATGATGATGTCGTGGTGGTGTGCAAACACTACTACATATTCATGCACATGTTGCATGTGGTGTAATAATTTAGGCACGCATGCATGTGGGTAAACTGTCAGTTGCTAGGCAAAATTGCCAGGTCATAAGTTACCTCATCTAAGCATGCTCTTGTTCAACCCCCTCACCCCATCGTATCCTCAATCTCTTTAATACCTTTCCCCCTCCCTCCCTCCCTCCCTCCCTCCCTCCCTCCCTCCCTCCCTCCCTCCCTCCTCTCCCCCCCTCCCTCCCTCCTCTCCCCCCTCTCTCCCTCCCTCCCTCCCTCCCCTATAAAACAGGCACAAACTCAAAGTTGACCACGCCCTTCTCCACGCCCTCTTTGACCACACCATAGAGGTCAGGGTTTGGAACACTAAGGCCAAGCTGGCCCCTCGTGCCAAATTTGACAGGCCAAAAGCCTTCCGGCTCCCAGCTGCAGACACTCAAGGCGAGATCCAAAACATGGCCGCAAGACCTGAGAAATTTCCGGTGGTATCTCACGACCAGGCGAGGCAGTCAAGGGCCATGAAGACGGGGAGCTCTGGAATGGGACCTGGCCTTGCTGCCACTTCAGCCTCCGGATCCAGTACTGTGGTGCCCGGAATGGAGTCCAGCCTTGTGCCCATAGTGGTAGAGGAGGAGGGAGGGGGCATGTCTGAGGCTGTCGTACCACACTGTAGTGAGGAGAAGACCACCATCACTGGGTTCACGGCAGTTTCCCCCTATGCTATGCAAGGTAAGGGGCATCATGGTTATGAGCTCACCTGGCCACATCCCTTCCTGTGGGATCCTTACACACACTCATGCATGCTGTAATGTATCATGTAACACACACACATGCATAACTACTCACTATAAACATATTCACATTCATACACAATGCATGTAAACACAATAATACCTGAACGTACAGTGTACATGTAGCTGTATGTGCACTCACACACTTCACACGCCCGTCTCAATTACCCTCTCACCCTCATACTTCACACATATACATGTACATGTACCCTCACACACTATCACTCCCTCACACACCCCTCACATGCACATGTATACCCTCACATACTATACACACCCACATACTTCACACACCCCTCACATATACCCTCACACTTCACAACCTCACATACTTTACACACACCCTCACACATTTCACACACCCTCACACACTTCACGTACCCACATACTTCACACACCCCTCACACTTCACACACACACATCACATACCCCTCACACATACCCTCACACTTCACACACCCCTCAAATGTACCCTCACACCCCTCACACACCCCTCACACACCCCTCAGCCCTACCTAAGCAGCCCACCACCAGGACCTCAGCAGAGCAGGCTGAGGAGGTGAGGGTGGAGAGGGAAGGCATAGCAGTGCTGCCCCTCCCCCTGGCCACCCTCTATGGCCTCTCCCACACCATCACCTCCACACTGGGGGAGGGGGCCAGGAACCTGAAGGCCATGACGGTCACCCTGGGGGTGGAGGAGGCACTCATGTCTAGGGCACAGAGAAGGGCACTCAACCCCCTGTGCATCACCGTGTGCCAGGCCAGGGGGATCCCCCCACCTCCGGGGGCATCCTCCTTCCATGCTCCAGAGGCTAGTGACGACAGGTAACAATGTGCCACGCCCCTCTCCTACCATGCTCCCGTGTGCCACGCCCCCTCTCCTACTATGCCCCACCCCCTGTACCACGCCCCCTCCTACCATGTCTCCATGTGCATTTGGGTATTTGTACATATGTACACTTACACATACCAAACACATACATTACATGCATACATACATGTACAATACACACACATACATCACATGCACACACATATTGCATCCACACAAACAATACACACACATACTTTTGTCCATCAGTTGGGAGCCCGTGTATGTTCAGTACCAGCTGATGGGCACCACTTATAGGACCTCGGGGAGACAGAGGGAACCAACGGTTACCTGGAACGAGACCAAGGTGACCCTCCTGGGGACCAGGGACTTTGCCCATGTCGTGGAGTACCTTAGAGGCCCTCCCACAATCATTGAGGTCCACGACAGGGACAGGAGGGCAACGCCCCCTCCTAGCCGCTCTGTGTTTGGCAACGAGAGGGATGATTTGGTGATAGGGACCCAGACCTACTGCAAAGGTATGGGGAGGAGGGAGGAAGGGGACCCAGACCTACTGCAAAGGTATGGGGAGGAGGAAGGGGAGTGGTTACTAGGACCCAGTTCCACTGCAAAGATAATGGGAGGAGGGAGGGAGGGGAGTGGTTGCTAGGACCCAGTTCTACTGCAAGGGTTTCTGCAGTGTACAAACACTGCAAATCACATGCAGATCACATGATGATGTCATACCCCATCTCCAAGGACAAATCATTTTTTAGAAATGCAGTCGGTTGCTGTGAACTGCTGAATTAGGCTGGTTTGCAGCTGAGGTTGTTGCCATAGTGTATGCAAGTGAACAGGAAAACTAGACATAACCACACATCAGAGGGAAGTGGTGTGCTTGCATGTATACATCTTCCCACCATTGTAGGCTGTTTTGTTTATTGAGGATCACAGGATATGTACATTAGAAGGGCTTGTTAAACATGTGTATCTCGTATTCAGAGGGGAAGAGGGGATGGTATGTGTGATGAAGGGTGGAGTATTTCCAGCACTTTGTCCTGTTGTACATCAGGTATTGCACAGTACAATGTCCTGTATGGCCATAATACAACATGTACACACATGCACACACATACACACATACACACACATACACACATGCACACACATACACACATGTACACACTACACACATACACACATACACACACGTACACACATACACACATGCACACACATACACATACATGTACTTCTATGTTAACTACACATTGAAACATACACATGTACATGTACATATCATACACAAATACATGTACATGTACATGTAGCACATGCTCCACATTCACTTTGCATGGCTAGAATACTCAACTCACAGAACACTCTAAAAGACTTATGTGACCAACATTAAGCACTCACATGACCAACATTAAGCACTCACATGACCAACATTAAGCACTCTGTGCACATGACCAACATTAAGCACTCACATGACCAACATTAAGCACTCACATGACCAACATTAAGCACTCACATGACCAACATTAAGCACTGACTCTCACTCGTCCCTCCACCATTCAGACAAAGGCTTAGCAGCCAGGACTGGTAGTCCCTATGGCGTGGCAAGACTTGATCTCTCAGAGCTCTTGTTGGGACAAAGACTGATCGAAATACGGCTTCCCGTTCTCAACTGTCCCAACGCTGGGCACGAGGGAGACGACACAGGTACGTAACACACCCACTTTTTTTTGGGTGTGGGCGACTAGCCCCGCCTCCTCCACATCAGTGCCACGTGGGGACTACCTCAGGTCCCACACGGACCTCAAGATTAGGGTGGAGCTGGCCCAGCCCATTGTATCTCCACGTACATGTATTGCACTGCAGCTGGGATCGCCACGCTCGGCCGTCTTATGCCCGTTTGGCCGGCTTGTCTACGTCGTCTCTCGCGAGGGTCAGAGATTTGTGCAGGATGTCCTGGCCAGGGTTAACGGGATCAATGCGCGCGCCCTGGGACTATTAGGTGCAGGTGGCCTGTCGGGCGACCTGATCAATGCGGCACTGTCTACGTGCAAGCTAACAAGGTAATAAAGCAGGGTGTGGCAGTGTACGGTGGTAATTTACATATGTATGTTGTTGCTGCTCATAAATCTGTTATTTGTTTTCGCAAGCGACCAAATCGGCCGTTCCGATTGTGACATCATCACTGGCTTCCAGGCATGCGACGGGCAGGTCCACGTGGTGGTGCTGGAGGGGCTAGCTGACAGCGGTCTTAAGGATTTGTGGGAGGGATCGGGCCGCCACACCAGCCAAGGTTAACACTGTTAGTTAGCTCTGCCCCTGCGTAGTAATTACATTGTCCCGAATGCGGGCCCTCCGCTGAAAATTTGATAGTGCCGGAGATCGTACAAGTGCTCTACAATTCCGAGTACACCTTCTCCTCCCGCCTGTATGGCACGCTGGACGTGGACATCACCGCCATCTTGATACCGCAACCGCTTGGCGACCTGCTGGGGCGGGCCGCCTTCTATACGAGGGGGAGTGTCCCCGAGCCCTGCTTCAGGGCCCTCCTGCGCCTCAACGACCTGAAGGGCGCCAGGGAGATGGCCGACGTCGTCCGAAACGACATGTTGCCCACCGCGGACCAGGTCATATCTCTCAGCATGCACTACTCGACCCCATTCCCATTCCAATTGCAAGTACAACCGCAGGAGAAAGAGGAGGGTGAGTATGTTGTTGTTGTTGATCAGATCAGGTTTTTGGTTTCCATGGCAACCAACATGATGATGATGATGTCATCGCCTCTCAATGCATTGTGTGCAGAGCCTATGGAGGAGGTCACATCTAGTCGACCTGTGACCCCGCGGCCTGGGGACCGGTCACAGCAGAAGCTTCGTAGGGAACCTCTAGAGCTGACCAACCCTCACTACAAGGTGCTCCTGATGGACAGGAGGAGGGCCAAGGCAGTGGATTTTGTCGAACGTAATATTGTAAGGAGAAACCTTTCATCTCTGGTTGTTTGTTTTGGCAGCTGTCCTGTTTTCGCTAATGTGTGTGTGTTTTTTAATGGGTTTTTTTAATGGGTATCCTTTTCCAGACACACTGCCAGATGTTGTCCCTGCTGGAGGGGAAACATGATAGGCAGCGGAGGAAACATGCGAGGTCCCTAAGCGAGGGGACTAGTGAGCAGGTTTGTGATGTTTCTGATTTTTATTTTTATTTATTTTTTTGCACATACCAACTTTGTGACTGTGGCTAAGCTATCTGCACGTAGTCCCACCTCCCCCTCACCCCTCACCCCCTATCATGATATCACACCTGACCATGCACCAGACAGCAACATCATGATGAATACACACAACATGATGTACATGTGCATGTGCACAAGTAGTGTGCATCAGTATGTACATGTACATGTGTTATTTATTAATAATACCCTCTACTGGGAAAACTCTATCGAAAGAATGTAGAACCATACCTTTACTGTTAATATCAGAAATAAGAAAATGAAAATGTAAACATGGCTAGACATTGCACATGTTTTATTAATAAGAACAGGTACATGCATGTTTACCTATGTGCACATGGGTAGAGGTCAAAGGTCTTCCTATCACCAAGCTTCAAAATGGTGGCTGACGTTGCAGGAAGTAGGGTGTTAGGTCCACCAAGCAAGGGGTGTGTCGACACACAGGTTTGCCTGAGCATGACGCTATATATCTGGTCATTGGTATTGAATATGGAATACTTAACTGTGTTTATTATTAATGTATTACTGTAAAACATGTTTCTAACCTATTATCATGATATTGGATGAGAATGCACATTTACCTGCTCCTGAGTTCTTAGAACTTGCAAACCAGAATAATAATGCATGTACATGTACCATGCATACATTGCAGTGCACTAAGTGGTACACATACACTGTAGAAACAAAGACACGGTGTCTACTCACCTTGTGAATATTAATAGTGTTCATGAATTTCATACCTTTATAAGCACAGTGTCTACATCATACCTTTGATATGTTGTCATCTCTACTAATTCCTCCTCCCCAGGCCTACAACTACAGCATCCAGACGCTCAACTCCACCGAGATGAGCATGGCTCGCATGAGGGCGGGGTTGTCACGTGACCTGAAGCACCGCTACACCTACTGCCATGACTACCTCGGTGCCACGGTAGCACCGTTTGACCCCAAGGAGGTGCAGAAGGCAGAGAGGTAACGCCCGCCCACACATTTTGGTGGGAGCAATTCTCAGAATGAAACCACAATACTCATTAGATTGATGTCAGAAAGCCAGTGGCTAACACCCTCTGGTTTTGTGTACCCTGGGCATACCACATCCTTGACATCCAATATGCACCCCAAGACACCTGACATAGCGAGGGTGGAGGAGTTGATGGAGGTTAGTGGTTAGTGGGCAGGAGAAGGGGATTGTGTGAGGTGTTTGTGTGTGTGTGTGTGTGTGTGTGCGTGTGTGTGTGTGTGTGTGTGTGTGTGTGTTTGTGTGTGCATGCATGCGTGGATTTATGCAGGTGTGTGTGCTGGAGTGTGAACACAGTTCACACCCTACAATAAACTAGCCCTGAGGTATAAACACCTGTTTGCTTGCTTGTCTTCCCTCCTGCCGCGCGCATGCGCATGCGCAACCAGGCCTATCAAGACAGCTGGCTCCGCGCATCACCACAAACCCCTACGGCGGGCAGGTAAGCCAAACCGCATGCTTACGCACTCCCTGAGGCTGTTAGCTTAAGCGCGTACGTCTTTGGACAAAACATTATTTGTTGAGGTTTACATTATTGGCTTTAAAATCGTATTTGAGGTGATTGGTTCATGCATGTTTGTGGGTCATGCCCCACCTGGGAAGCCATTTGTGCTTACGTAGTTACCAATTGTATTGTGTTATCATGATCCCTGTGGCTTCCTCCCCCCTTGCCCATTATCCGCTTTGGTGATCAAAAGGCACGGCGACTTTGATCTGTACACACGTGCACCTGTGCACGTGGGGCCCGCTCCGCCCGTGACCATACATCTGGCTGGGGACGAGAGAAAGAGGGAGGTGCGGGAGATTGCGAGGAGGGAGGAGGAGGCGTGGCAGTCCAAGGTGGTGGTGGACGATGTGAGGTTCAGGGTGCACCGCAAGCCTGGTGCCATGGAGCTGAGAGATCGTGGGTCTGGGGCCTCGACCCAGCTGGACAAGCTGTGTGGCCTGTTGAAGGATCTTCCCTTGAAACGCTCCCTCCGCGGGGTGTGTCCTGATGATGGCCTGGTGTGCGTCACCCTGCCACCTTGGTCGGAGGCGGATGAAGGGTCCCCGGGGGGTTATCACCCCGGCCCTGAGGGGAGGAGCCTGAAGTTGGACAAGAATGTCATTCCAGTTCGCGTCAGCAGATTCCCGGAGCCACGCCCCCACCACCAGGGTGATCTGAAGTGAGTGAAAATGTTTTATTGTGTTGTGAATGATGGTTTGTTACCCCCCACCCCACCCCCCTGCTTCTTTGTATTGCAGGGCAAACTCTACCAGGGAGCAGCCAGTACACACCTAGAGGGTGTTGACTGATGATTGTGGGTGTGGCCACGTGTGTATGTATACATGTGTGTTGACTGTGTGTGTGTACCACCTGCTACATGTATGTACATGTAGATTGTCCAGAATGACAAAAATATTGCAAATAAATATAATTGGTTTTCAATACAATGATCACTTGATTCAATCACAGATTACAAACAGAAAGATGAGGATATAAATCAAAAAACAATGTGAAAAAAAACCAGCAGCACATTTAAGGGCCACACCTAGAAAAATAAACATCTCCAGGCAATGCCCTCCCAGCTCCAATATACCAGTATGGCCGGGCAAACACCAGTTTGGCGTGGGGTAGGGTTGCAACAACAATGGCTTCCATTCTCACACGGACTCCTCGTTGGATGACCTGTCCTTCCTCTGCTTCTTCTGCACAACGTACATGTACGCCACGTGAGTCTTTGGTACGTAGCCGTAACGTTTGTAGCCCGTGTGGTAGACCCACATCCAGCCGTTGGGGTAGTGTTCCTGTGGTTGGTGATGGAGGACGTCCCCCTTCCTGATGACCAGGGTGTTCTTGGTGGAGGGAGGGGGGTTGCAGTCCCTCAAGGCTATCAGGATTGGGGTCTGCTTCACCTTGCGTTGCTCCGATATGCAGCTGATGGTGTCGTACTCTGGTTCAAAGTCCACGCCATTGGCCGCCCTTTGACCCTCGAAGCGCCTCTCCAACGTGCTGCACGGGGTCTCGGGTTGGTGCACGGACTGGGGAGGAGGGGTCTGGTAGCTGGCCTGGGGAGGAGGTGCCCTGCCGTTGCTCAGCAGCTCGGAGCTCCTGAACCACTCTGGACCATCCATGTAGCCACTGCTGGTGTCGTTGGGTGTGTAGCACGCAGACTGCTGCGACGCGAAGGAAGAGGTGGCCTGGGCACCCACAACCACAGAGTACCTCATGGACATGGAGTTGTGGTGGCTCTTGGACGTGAGTGTGGGGGCGGGGCCAGCACCGGACTCCCTCACCACAGCACTGCTCACCATCAGCTCAGTCTGGGTACCCGTGGACACCTTGCCCGTCCCCGCGTCGCTGCTCCGGATCGTCGTCATGGGGTCGCCGAGGTAACGGGAGAGGATGGACTTTGGCACCGCCCCTTCTTGGTTGGATGCCGACATCACCCACGCCCACTCCCCCTGACCGTAATCTGTCACGACCACCATCTCACCCCTGTGGAGGGACACCTCCCCCTGGAGGCGTGCCCTGTGCTCCACCTCCGATATGAATATACCCTGTGGTTTCCTCTCCTCAAAATGGAACACGTCCCTCGGAGAGAAGACGTCCACCGTGTAGGGCGTGGCTGCACTCTTGTTACTCTCCAAGGTCTCGTAGTTGTGCTCCAGGGTGCCCTGGTGGGAGGAGCATCCATCCCCCTCCTCCCCATGCTGGTGGCGATGAGGGAGGTGGAGGTAGGTGGGACGTATTCCCGCCGTGAGCCCGTACAGCTTCTGGTCGGCCGTTATGACCGCTTCCTGGTAGGAGGTGGCTCGATGGAGAGCCCTGCGGGCTGGGGGCGTGGCCTGGGCAACAGGGGCGGTGCCATCGTGGGGCGCTCTGACCAGATTGGCACCCTTTGAGGACGAGGCTTCGCCTCCATCAAGGGGCTCCACCTTTGTCCCTCCGAATCTAAACAAGGTGGGACAGCACTGGGTAGAAGCTGTGCTGTTGGCAGTGGTGGTGGTTGTGTTACTCTCCAGAGTACCACTGTCAACATTGCTGGCCGTGTCTGTGGGCCTGTTTGCACCACCACCACCACCAACACTTCGCTGCATACTCTTGCTTCCCGTGAGATGCTTGTGGCCTGCATCATGTGTCTGCACAGCTGCGGTTGTCGTCGTTGTTGCCTGACCGGCCAGGGACGATTGCGGGGACTGGAGGTTGAGCGTGCGGGGTCTCTGCCTTGGTTTGGGTCTGGGGATGAGCGTCCCCGCCGTCCGCACGCTCTGGATCTGCTCCAGGTGCTCAACAGGGAGGCAGAAGTCCCGGGGCACGTAGCCACACTGCCCATCCACGTCCTTCACGTAGATCCACTCGTTGTTGGTGTACAGCACCTCTACCACCTGCCCCCTCGTCACCGGGAGATCGTCGGGTGCCTGTGGGTCCTGGGACTGACGTACGACCACGAAGCCGCTGACATTGTCATGGGCCGCATATGTGGTGGGCGTGGTCTTATTCTTGTTCTTATTCTTATTTTTATTCTTCTTGGGTCTGCTGGCACAAAACCATGGCATCTTTGTAGTGTAGTAGCACTGTGGAAATTATAAATAAATAAATATATAGAGGGAAATATTGTTACTAGTGAAGAGGGGGGAAAATAAGATAAAGAATACAATAATAACGTGATATGATTATGATTTCGGGCGCCCTTACGCTGACAAATGACATCAGAGGAGCGGCGTAACTAGGCAATGTACGGTGGTTTTGACGCGTACCCACGAAGCGCACACCTCTTGATATCACAGATTATCACTTTAAATAAGTAATCGAATTAGCGTTTCCCCCTTTGTCTTTTATCTTTTAGAAAAAACAAAACGTCCGCAGACAATCATGGCTGAAATCAGGGAGTACGCATCGCAATGAATACGCTTCTCCAGCTGTGTTAACCGCAAAATATACAAACCACCTTGTATATGATTGCAGTCGTGTTGTTCGAGCTCTGTTAATGACATGTACATACAGGAAGATTCGATGCAGTGTCATCATGCCCCATTGTGATAAGGGGTATGTTTTCGAACAATACAGGCGAGACTACACCAAGGTACCGTCGTGCGGAAAAACAAACAGAACAAAGAGAAACGTTTTTCTCTCCCTATGTGCCCAAGAAAACAATGGCGCTGTTTACCTAGCGAAGTGTTTACACAGCAAAATGAGGCTGTCTGAAGCGGGATGTAGGTGCACGCGTGCTTACGTTGCGAAGGGTCGAAGTTCGTGCATGCTCAAACAGCTGCATGAGCCACTCTCTGTGCGGGAAACGTGCGAGCGCGGGGAGGGGGGGGGGGGGGGGGGGAGCCCATGCACGCGTGCACACGAGAGCTGCGAGGCGGTTGAGCCGATGCAAAGCTTTTGATTGGAGGCAAGGCGAGCGATTGTTGAGACCGTGCGTGCAACACATGTACATGCACACCCAAACGCGCAAACGCACACATATCCTACATCCACACGCCACACGCATACATCCACATGCACAAACGCAAACGCAAGCACACACAAACACATACACACACACATACACACACACACACACACACACACACACACACACACACACACACGGAGCAATTAACATGCAGGACGTAATGTACATAGACACGAAGTACTGTCAAACAGAATGATATGCACTTTTAACATCCATCTAGGTTACTTACCAATTGCGACTGACGAACTGAAAACTACTTCAACTTTCCTCGATGTGTTCTTTCACTGGAAATACATCATATTATATTTTAATTATCGATTTATATGTAAGGCTGCGTGCGACGCACATGCGCACTGGTTACCGCAGCAACCGCGATTTGTTGTCATGTATACCCAGGTATGGTAATTATCTAAATACAAATATTCCTTTTTCTTTTTTCTTTTTTTGTGTGGCCGTGGGGTGTAGTAATATAGACACTAACCTCCCGGACAGATTGTGTATCAACCGCATCAGATATAGTAAAGTTTTGACTTGTCTTTGGGGACCCAACTTCGAATGTCGAAAGCCAAGCGCTCAGACTCGCTACAGAAGAAGCACTGGAGCATAAAGGCTCACGAAAGCCTCATATCGCGAAATGCCGAGGGCCACTTCTGCCTCAACGTGGAAGGTGGGGCGGAGGCCGGCTTTATGCCTTTCATCGGGGACCTGCGTCAAGATAGGATCAGCTATCAGAGCGGGAAGACCCACTCGGGGGAGATTATCCTAGAGGTGAACAACAAGCGGGTGCCCGGTATGATCAAGAAGGACGTCATCTCCCTCATTAAAAAGTCGGCCGACCCAGTGTCTCTCGTTACTACGAAGCAGAGTAAGTACGGGCGAGGTGGGTGGGGGGGGGGGGGGGGGGGGGGCGGGGGGGGGGAAGGGGAGGGGAGGCTTAAATGTACCATCGTTTCGTGTGTGCAAAGCGGCTGTGGTATGTAAGTGTAGGTGGGTGGGATACCTATGTGCGGGGGTGGGTGTGGCATTTTGATAGAAATTCGTTTGTGTGAGAGAGAGAGAGTGTGTGTGTGTGTGTGTATGAGTGTGTGTGTGTGTGTATTAGTATGTGTGTTTTGTGTTCCATCACCAGGTTACGGTATAACTATTGCCTATTGACCCTTAGCTCTGGTCATAACATCCTGATGCACACATACCCACTCAATTTAGATTATTTTATTTTGTATGTGCAAAACTGTTCCCTTTATGAGGTGTATGTGTGTGTGGGGGGGGGGGGGATGTACCATAGGAGGGCAAGGTGGGAGGTATTGTGTTAGGTCCAGGAGTGTTGTAGTTGTGTGGGGTATATTATCTATCCCCTTCTCCTCCCCCTCCCCCTCCTCCTGCTTCCAATCCCCCTCTCCCCTTCTCCCTCACTCTCCCCCTTCTGCTTCCATTCCTCCCTCCCTTCCCTCACTCCCCCTTCCCTTAATCTCCCTCCCTTCCCTCACTCCCCCCCTTCTCTTTCTCACCCTCTCAGATGCCACCATCACCAAAGATCTCAGGCAGTACCTGGGTACAAGGTTCACAAAGAACTCGGTGGACACTGAACTTCAGCATCAGATTAGAGAAAACCTCCACATGAGGGTGGTGCCCTGTAAGTGTGGGGTGTGAGGGTGTAGCTGGTAAAGACAAGCAGGCTGTGAGGTTTATTACTCCAAAGTGCAGAGCAGTCCATTCGCCAGCCAGCTGTTCATGTTCCATGTAGTCCTTTCCCAGCCATTGTACAACATCACACCTTGTGTTGGGAGAAAGGGGGTCCATCCCTTCCATTCATATCTGTCACCTGGTGCCCATTGTGTGGTGCAAGCCCTTCTGAGCCCTTATATGGAATGTGCCGGGCGCTTTGCCTCTGTCCCATTTAGCACTTATTTCCTTCCAATTGACCAGTGCTTATTGAGAAGGGGAGGAGAAGGGGAGAGAGCCTTGAAGGAGAGAGGGACATTGGAACAAGGGATTACTAAATACACCTATTTGCCCTCCTTCCCATCCCTTCATTCTTTCCCACTCCTCCTCCCCATCCACCACTCCTCCCCATCCCTTCATCATTTCCCTGCTCCTCCTCCTCCCCATCCCTCCATTACAGGCACTACACGCCCCGCCCAGAACAATGAGCAGCAAGGTGTGGACTATAACTTCATCTCACCAGAGGAGTTCAAACGCATGGAGAAGAATGGTGACTTCCTGGAGAGTGGCGTCTTTGAGGGGCACTTCTATGGCACCCCTAAGCCTCCCGCTGACCCGCCCTCCAACTCCACCTTCCCCACTTATGCCCGGTCCCCAGCCAACGCTGGCTACCTGCCTAGGGACCCTGTTGCTGCCCCCGCAGAGGTCCTGCCCTCCGTCCCACGCTACCGCACAGGTCCAGCGGCACAGGCCCCACAGGTCCCCAGGAACCTGGGACCCCTCCCACCCAACTGGGAGATTGCCTACACGGAAAACAACGAGAAGTACTTTATCGAGTAAGGACTGGGGACCATGTGAGGGACTGGGGACCATGTGATGCAGTGGGAGGGACTGGGGACCATGTGATGCAGTGCGATACACTGGGGACCATGTGATGCAGGGGGAGGGACTGGGAACCAGACATCATGGGATGCAGTGGGAGGGACTGGGGACTAGACATCATGGGATGCAATGAGGGACTGGGGACCATAGCAAGTGATTTGGCCCCTCCCTTCCAACAGCCATAGTACGGGCACCACCCACTGGATGGACCCACGTCTTTCCCACATGATGAAACATACACTGCTGGAGTGTGAAGACAATGGTAGGCCTGGGCACCCCACACCCATGGATGGGATTGTATGTGTAGTCTTGTCCCCAGACCCAATGTCACTATAGCCGCCGGTTGGATTCACATGTACGTGGTAGAAGTGTGTAATCCATCGGCAGCTAGGTGGAATTGGCCTGGGGACAAGGATATATGGGTATATTGTATAACTGAGTTCCATGACAAAGACATGTGCACCCATTGCAAGCATTCCACACATTCCTACCAGCCATATTGTGTACACAGTGCTACATGCAAATGTCCAAACAATCTGTGTATGTACATGTGTGCTTATCTGCCCTTCAGAGCTACCTTATGGCTGGGAGAAGGTCTCTGACCCTGTGTATGGAACCTACTACATTGAGTAAGGCTTCTCCCCATGTCACCCACCTACCCCCTATGCTATGAGGCTGCCATTGCTTTTCACCTTTCGACTTCCTTCCCTCCATCTTCCCTCCACCTTCCCTCCACCTTCCCACCACCTTCCTCCACCTTCCCTCCACCTTCCCTCCACCTTCCCTCCACCTTCCCACCACCTTCCTCCATCTTCCCTCCACCTTCCCTCCACCTTCCCACCACCTCCTCAAATAGTCACATCAATCGTGTCACTCAGTACGAGAACCCAGTCATAGAGGCCAAGAGGCGCTATGCTGGCTCCCAACTCCCTCAGCGGTCTACCGATGACCACCGTGCCCCTCCCCCTCTGCGAGCCCCGCCCACTATGCAGTCGGCAGCCGCTCTGGAGAAGCAGCGAGAGGCGGAGGCAGCAGCCCAATGGCCGGAGGCGGGGCTAGCCACAGACTATAACGATGGGGGCTACCCCTCCCAGTACCCACCAGAGGGGATGGAGGGAGGGGAGGTGGACCTGGAGGCTGACCTCCAGGGGGAGGTAGTCAAGACCTCCCTCCTCAAGACGGCAGCCGGCTTTGGGTTTACCATCATCGGAGGCGATCGTCCCGGGGAGCTACTCCAAATAAAGACCATCCAGAAGGGGAGTGCCGCTGACAAGGATGGTCGGCTGCAGGTCGGGGATGTGATTGTGTACATCAATGGGATATCGGTGCTCACCTACAACCATCACAAAGTGGTGGACCTCTTCAAGAGCATCCCCATGGGGTCCTCCGTGACCCTCGAGGTACGGAGGGGTTACTCCTTGCCGGAGTACCAGGACGACAAGCTGCCTCCATACACGGCCTCATCCAATCAGAACTTCCGGCAGTCTCCAGTGCCGCCAATGGGCGTAAGGTCGGAGTCTGGGAACATGTTCTCCCAGGTGGAGAGGTTGAGCATCAACATTGTGAAGGGACCCCTCGGGTTTGGCTTCTCCCTAGGTCAGTATGTCCACCTCACCCCCCATAAGTATCTGCCCCCTATGCTCACATGATCTGCCCCCTATGCTCACATGATCTGCCCCCTATGCTCACATGATCTGCCCCCTATGCTCACATGATCTGCCCCCTATGCTCACATGATCTGCCCCCTATGCTCACATGATCTGCCCCCTATGGTCACATGATCTGCCCCCAGCCCCCACCCCCCCTTACCTGATTCTTACTTGTCAACACCCCTGACTTACAGTACTACTTGTAATGGCTTTGACCTATTTACACCAGAGAATTGACAGCACCTTGAATGCATACCTGTGGTCACTTGGTCCATTTGTGATTTGCCATTTATCCTTTGTTTCTCTATCTCTTTCCTTTCTGTTTCCTCTCTGTTTCCTCTCTCTCCCCTCTCCTCCCCTCTCCTCCCCTCTCCCTCTCCTCCCCTCTCCTCCCCTCCCCTCTCCTCCCCTCCCCTCCCCCTCTCCTCCCCTCCCCCTCTCCTCCCCTCTCCTCCCTCTCCCTCTCCTCCCCTCTCCCTCCTCAGGGGAATCCCCCAGAGGTCCAGTGGTTAAGCAGATCATGGACCACCCTCGCTGTGCTCAGCTACGTGAGGGAGACGTCATCATGGAGGTGAATGGAGAGCCTGTCCACACCTACCCCCACAGTGAGCTGGTGACCGTCCTGAAGAGGTGCCCTAAGGGGAACCAAGCCAACTTTGTAGTGACAAGACCAGCAGCTGAGGTGAGACATAGCTGTGCTACAACCTGATGACGTGATCACTGTATTGCACATAGCTGTACCACATGACTATCACATGGCTATCACATGATGTACCACATGACTATCACATGGCTATCACATGATGTACCACATGACTATCACATGGCTATCACATGATGTACCACATGACTATCACATGGCTATCATATGATGTACCTCATGGCTATCACATGGCTATCACATGGCTATCACATGGTGTACCACATGACTATCACATGATTGTACCACATATCAATCACATGATGTACCACATGACTATCACATGATTGTACCACAGGAACTGCCCAACTATGACCAAGGAGAGTACATTCCTGGGGACCAGAGCATGGAACCCTTCACAGTACTGGAGGTCAACTTGATCAGACAGGTGTCCGGGTTTGGCTTCAGGATCATTGGCGGGAGAGAGGAGGGATCGCAGGTATGGACTGGGCCAGAGGATGTGATATTGCATCATTGTACATGTATGTGTGAACATGACATGTTCTCTAGCACTACGTGTAAACAAAAAAGGTTTTTTAAAAAAAGAACTATATAAGATTTGTTTAGATATTACATGAACATGTACAGGTGCTTGCCAGGTCCCCCTACCTTATATGGTCACATTAGGCCACACCTGGTTCAATGTTTGTTACTGACCATAGTGATACATGTATGACAGCAGAGGTGTGGTGTGCATTGGCATTTGTTTGTTGTAAGCTATGTGTGTACTCACGTGAGACACCTTCAATCCCCATGACGACCACAGGCCACTGTTGGGTTGATTGTCCCAGGAGGGGCAGCTGATCTGGATGGACGGTTGCAGATTGGGGACGAGATCACCCACATAAACGGGATGAGTGTGATGGACTCCAAACACCAAGATGTCATCAACCTGATGGGGAGGGCTTCAGCCCAGGGGGAGGTGGCCCTCAGGATCAGAAGGAAGGTCCCACCATTGGGTAAGGAAAGAGAGGAAGAGAGGGAAAATGCTGCTATCTCCTCTAGTCCTCATTTACTGCATGTTTATAGTCACCTGTCACTAGTGTAATGTGTAAGCTAATGTGCTGTTATGGTAACCTAATATGTCATTTTCATTGTTGTGGTTATCTAACATTACCTTAATGGTCACTACATACATGTATGTGATGTCATCACTCCTCATCCTATTTCCCCCCTCTATTTAGAGCTCAACCCTCATGCCTCGTATCTGCCACCAGAGGACAATGAATCTCTGATCCCCCAGGGCCTCAGGAGAGTGGTCATCTCAAGACCTAACACCCAGACCTCCTTTGGGTTTGTGCTGCAGTCAAATACCCTCAGACCTGGCTGTATTGTCTGTAAGTACCTCCCCCTCCACTCCCCTCCACTCCCCTCCCTTCCCCTCCCCTCCCCTCCCCTCCCCTCCCCTCCCCTCCCCTCCCCTCCCCTCCCCTCCCCTCCCCTCCCCTCCCCTCCCCTCCCCTCCCCTCCCCTCCCCTCCCCTCCCCTCCCCTCCCCTCCCCTCCCCTCCCCTCCCCTCCCCTCCCCTCCCCTCCCCTCCCCTCCCCTCCCCTCCCCTCCCCTCCCCTCCCCTCCCCTCCCCTCCCCTCCCCTCCCCTCCCCTCCCCTCCATCCCATTCCTACTTTCACTATCCAATACTACTCCAAGGTCGGCTAGTACAAGGTAGCCCGGCCGACCAATCAGGTCAGCTGTACCAGTATGACGAGCTGGTGACAGTGAATGGACAGGATGTGTCCCGTATGGACCACAGCGATGTGGTGACCCTCATCAAACAGTCAGGAGTGAACATTACTTTGGAAGTACAGCAACCACAAGGTGTGTGTGTGTGTGTGTGTGTGTGTGTGTGTGTGTGTGTGTGTGTGTGTGTGTGTGTGTGTGTATGTGTGTGTGTGTACATGTATGTGTGGTGTGTGTGTATGTGTGTGTGTGTGTGTACATGTATGTGTGGTGTGTGTGTGGTGGATGTATGTGTGTTGTATGTGTTGTGTGTACATGTGTGAGATGTGTGTGTACATGTGCGTGTTTGTACAGTATACATGTGTGTGTGTGGTGTGTGTAATGTGTACATGTATGTGATAGTGTGTTTATGTTTTTACTCACACATGTACATGTACATGTATGTGTGTGTTTCAACTTTGATGTGTGTACATGTACAACGTGGAGTACACACCATGTTCAGTGCTTGTACATGTATTTGTGTGTGTGTGTGTGTGTGTGTGTGTGTGTACTATTTAGCGGCTGTACACATGTGTAAGTGTGTATTGGAAAGGTTTCTGTTGCTGGGTAACAGATCTAAATAGCATTCCTGTAATTAGTGTGGGAGTGAGGCTCTCAAATGTACCTTCTCTTCCCCAGACCTAGACCTGTTCAAGCAACAACAGCTGGTACGTCCATATATGTGGGATGTTGTGTATGCTTGCCTGTAGGTAGGTGTGGCTATGCAGGCCACACCCCCATCAACTACATGTGACCTCTTTCATAACCCTCACTTTTATCTTTACACTGTTCCCTCCTCCTCATCCATTATGCCCCTCCTCCTCCTCATCCATTATGCCCCTCTGACCCACAATTCTATGCATGCAGCCCCTCCCACTTCCTTCTCCCCATGAAATCCATTTTATTGCTCACTACTTCTTATCACCATGGATTTGTAGTTTGCACCCCTCCTCCCCAGTGCTTACAAAGGGGAGGGGCATAGCCTTATAAGGGCACCAAAGCTTACATGGAGCGTTGGTAACGTGCAGTGGCTCTTAGGGGAAGGGGGAGTGGCAGTGGGAGGGGCATTATCTTATGGATTCATTGCAGGAATTGTGCCCAATGTCTGAGGCTTGAGAAGAGATATCCCATGTGTACATGTATGGCAGGTGGACATGTGCAGACTTGTACTTGACATTGACACTTCGAACAGCATATCTAAAAGACACACACCTCCTCCCCCTCCCTATGCATCACTATAGACCAGAGGAGAACATATGAAGGGCTTAGACATTTCCACATAAATATGGAAATTGGTTGTGTCCAGGAGATGTAGTTTTTGTTAACTATAACTAAATCAATTCACAGCGCTGTGACGACCAATATGTGAAAGCTTTTGGCTAAAAATAATATTTTTGATTGATGTGCGTACACTACATAAACATGGAAATTGTTGTGTCCAGGAAATATAGTTTATGTAACTAAATCAATTCACAAGGTGAAAGTTAAGGTCCATGTTGAAACTGTGAGTAACATGTGAAAATCACAAATGTCTAGGTACCTTGGTATCCTCTATCTCATATAGTGATGTATAGGTAGGGGGAGGAGGAGAAGTGTGTATTAAAATATGCTGTCCAAGTGCTGCTTGGAAGTGTCAACTTGTACAGGTACAAGCTACCACATCTCACTCCTCATAGAATATGTCCTGTTATTAGGTGATATACAGTCCCTCCCCCATATGGGTGTTAGATGGAGTCAATTGTGTATGAATATGGTTTATGTGGATTAGATTGTTGTTCTTCCCTCCCTCCCTCCCTCTCCCCCTCCCTCCCTCCCTCCCACTCTCCTCCCACTCTCCCTCCTTCCCTCCCTCCCTCTCTCCCTCCCTCCCTCCCTCCCTCCCTCCCCTCCACTTCAGATGGAACAGCAGCCCCCACCTCAACAGGCAGTTGCCGTGGCAATGGACAGTCGTGGTCGCTCGTACTCTGGCAATGCCGGCACCTTCCCGGTCAATGTCCCTTCTGGCGGGACCTACCCGGGAAATGCTGCACCTGGTGGTGGGACCTTCACCTCCCAGTACTCTGGACCCACCCAGTACCCAGCAGGAGGGACTTTCCCCAGGAACAGTGGACAATACCCTGTCAGCAGTGGTGGGGGTGGGGATGGCTACAATGGAGGCCAGGTCCATGAGGATGAGGCTGGACCTCAGATATCTGCTAACCTTGATGGCTTTGGCAGGTATGTGCCGGTGTGGAGGTGTGTGTGTGTGTGTGTGTGTGTGTGTGTGTGTGTGTGTGTGGAGGTGTGTGTCTACATGTGATGTGTGCACATGTGAATTTCCACCCACATGTACATGTATAGATCTTATTCCCATTACATCATTTATCTTATTAAGTACAGTACTTGTGTATTGAAGGAATAGCCAGTTTTAGTATAGGAGGAATACAAAGAATCCCATGGTTTAATGTCAGTATAACAAGTCCACTTACAATGTACACACTTACTCACACACATCGTTTTGTGAATGCATGTATCTGTCTACTTCACTCCTCCTCCCCACCCTTCCCTCTCTGCTATTTACTTACATACCTCTCTCCCTCCCCTCCCTCCCCCCCTCCCCCTCTAGTGACGATGAGGACATTTTGCACATTGACATTCAGAGGGACCACAATGGGTTTGGCTTCAGCATCAGGGGCGGGTCTGAGTACAACGCCCCCCTGTGTGTGCTGAGGATGGCCCCCGGGGGGGCTGCCGAGAGAGATGGCCGGCTTAGGGTAAGGACATAATGCCACACCTCTTCTTGTTATGACGTGGCCCCTCCCCTTGTGGGCGTGGCCTTGGTGCAGGTGGGGGATGAGCTGTTGGAGATCAATGGGAACAGCACAGAGGGATTGGGCCATGCCGATGCCATCACCATCATCAAACATGGGGGAGAGGCAGTGAAGCTGACTGTGAGAAGACTACCTGAGAGCCTGTCTGCACGTGAGTGTGTGTGTGTATGTGTGTGAGTATGTGTGCATAAGTGTATGTGTATGTGTATAATTATGTCATGTGTGAGTAAGTGTGTAGGTGTGTGTTACTGTGTGTGTGAGAGAGTGTATGAGTGTTTGTATGTGCATCTTTGTGTTGATGTCTGTATGTGTAAGAGCACTTACTTTGGCAAGGGGTTGGTGTGGGTATTCATGTATTGCAATTTGTGGAATTGTTTTTAAATGTGCACATCCCAATAAATACCTCTGAACGCAAGGATAATATTACCATTGAAAAATGATACACTTTAGCAGTGTGCACTTATTGGAATATGTTATTAGCTGGTGATGTGATACTCTTGAGTATGGACCATGAACACTATTACCTTGCCATCTGTTCTGTGTCAATCAGTTACACAATGAAATAGGACCACAAAACAAATTACTGTGATTACTTTAACCACTACATGAACATGTTTGTTGACAGGAACCACAGTCCAAACCACTTGTTACATAACCTTGTAAACATTTTCTAATGGTATTCATATTGATTCAACTACATGTACACCAATTGTGTGTGTGGTGTGTGTTTTGTACATGTATATGTATTCTGTATCTACAGTATATAAGAATGGTCTGGTGGGTATATTGATATGTCTAGTTCTGTGATCACGTGATCATGTTCCATTGTGCCCCTCCCTCCAGCTGGTAGTCCCAACAAGGAGGGCACACCTGGTCCCCATGACTACATGAACTCTTTAACAAGGAACAAGTGAACTCCATTTTTTTACCCTAACCGAAAGGTAGTCCATTTTGGTGTCATGGCAACCAATATGTTTCACCTCCTTTCCCTCCTACCCTCTCCTTTCCCTTGGCAGCTAATAATCTATTTCGTGGCGCGTTAGAATGGGAATGGGACATGAACAAAGCATCACCTACCTTCTCTATATGATTAATAACAGTTTGTACTGTTGGCCTGCCAGCACAGTGTGGACATGTGCACATAGTGTGTAGTCATTTTGCCTCATTAAGCTGCATTGGTGAAAATGATTGTATTATACCTTTTGGAAACAAGGTGCATGAATAGGGGGAAGGGGCAGGGGAGGAGGAGAGTGAAGGGGCAGGGGAAGAGGAGAGGGAAGGGGCTGGGGAAGAGGAGAGGGAAGGGGTATGGGAAGAGGGGAGGAGAGGGAAGGGGAAATGATTAATTATGGGCCCCCGCTCCATATCTTTCCTATCAGACTGATCACAAAGTATCATCTCCGCCCCCCCCCCCCCCCCCCCCCCCCTGGATCCGCCTCTGTCTGGTGACAAATGCGCTCTGGCATACCACCTCTTGCAAAATAAACGTTTATGTCGTTTGAACGTAGTGAATTAGACAGAAACTATGCTTTCTCCGATAGCGATTGGATACACATGACATAGGTGTGAGGCATGTGAGCATGGCCACATGGTGGAGGGTATATTAGCCTTGGGAGCGGGAAGATTGGTCAGTCTAGGTCGCAGTGCATGGTTACCTGTTACGAATTTTGAAGTGTATTGGAACCAGATATCTTCCTTGACAAACAGGATTTCACAGATGAAAACTCCAAGACTCCAACATTATGCCATTTGTGTTCTGTTTGTTGTTTTGTCCAGAGCATGCGCAGTTTGTGGAGGTTTTTTCCTCACTTTGTGAGGTTTTTTCCCTTGAGGTGGTGTGGGCCCACCACCTCTTAAATAAGCTAAATTAGCTATAGGTAGCTGGCCCTTGCTCTGTGTGCATGTGTGTGTAAAGTTCGTTTATACATGTTGGAGGAGGTTGTATGTATGTGAAGGTATAATTATGTTAGGTGTCGTGCACAGCCGGCGCTACACCAATGTGTTGTCATATGGGCTGGGGAGGGTATAAGGTATGTGTAGGAGGCAATAGGAGATAGAGTTTTCTGTTGCCATTCAGAGGGGGAATATTAATGCTGCTGGGAACTTTGCCTCCAACCCTCTCCCCTCCTTTGAATGATGCCGTTTAGGGGTAGTATGTTTTGTACATGATTTAAATTAAATTACATTTTAAAATAATAATATAAATATATAAGATACCTAACACCTATATATATTATTGTTATAATTATGATTAAATGTTCTCCTAGAAACCTCCAGAAGCCGGCATCGGGGATCTCAGCATTATGGCTCTGGCATTTGACCTGATAAGGATGATAC
The DNA here is from genome assembly GCA_949361645.1 of Spongilla lacustris. Lineage (NCBI taxonomy): Eukaryota > Metazoa > Porifera > Demospongiae > Spongillida > Spongillidae > Spongilla > Spongilla lacustris. Next base: position 4,094,478 of record OX442415.1, read on the forward strand.
TCAGTTTGCCATATAAGTTGGAAAGGATCATTGACTTTGATTTGTTGGTCATGATGACAACCCGGGAAGCAATAAAAGAGAAGGTGTTGCATGCTTCAGCTCCCCATGCTCCGTAGGTTTCCACAGCTAAGGGAGTGCACCACCACCCTAGTTCAGAGCACTTGACATCGTACTTGGAGTGTTTACGTACCTCTTAAGCTTTGGCTGCTGATCCTGCTGAAACTCCCACTTCCAAAATGATTGAGGGATTAAGCGATGATTTATAATTATACTATATCAATCATAACCATAATTTTATTTACATATTATGGTAGCAATGATTTAAAATTGTACTTTAGAGTCCAAATGGGTTAAGGAATTAACTACTTCCTTCATAAATGGACGCTTGAATGGATCCTCAAGTAAACAAGGTCTTATTATTTCTATCATTGGCTTCCAACTCAACGCATCCAGTTGTTCAGCTCTTGTATTAATATGTGGTAACTGTCTAGTGCATAGCTCTAGCAGCAGTACACCATAACTAAACACATCCATCTTTGGAGAATGAAGTGCAGTGACACGTGATTCTGGAGCTGCATAAGTACTACTACCTGGACATGGCTCATCTGACTGACTGAGATAGCAGGCAACACCAAAGCCTGCTAGCTTCACATTCCATCTTATTGGTGGAGTGGATGGGGTTAAAAGCACATTGGAACTGCTCACATTATGGTGGATGATAGGATCAGGCTTTATGAGGTGGAGGTGGTTCAGGGCCAAGGCCACATCAGTGCTGATTGATAGCACATCTTCGTTGTCAAGTTGCTGAATAATTTCCCGACATGTAGTAGCCATTAACTCCATCACAATCATGGGAGCCCCATCTTGATCCATCACTCCTCCAATAAACCTGATGATGTTTGGATGTTTTAGACATGCTAGAATGCGCATCTCTCGGACAAATAACTTCATATTATGTGGGGATAGTTGAAATGCATACAGTTGCTTGACAGCCACCATGGCCGGAGTCATGGTACACAGCTTCATTTACACATCCCAATCCCCCACTTTCACGACAGTCACCTGTTATTATCTGTATCTCTTCTCTTAGTATGGCCCATGTAGGGATGGTATCATAACCTGCACATCTCTCTTCTTTCTCTAGTTTTAGCAGTTCAATGTCTTTTTTTAGGGACAATATCATAGTTTCATTTTTGCTAATTATGGCCTTCAAATCCTTGATTTCTAACATAGATTTGTCTTCACTTTCACTTTCTACACTCCTAGTGTATTCAGCTGTGAGCTTCAGTCCAGAGATGTGATCACAAAGCTCCACTGCTGTAGGTCTGTCCTCCTCCTGGTAGCTCAAGCAGGCCTTTGATATCCCCAACAGTGGGTGGGTAGGAGGGATGAGGTCGATGTGAGACTTGTGACGCTCTGTGTCCAAGACAGGAAGTTCAACTGGTACAGGGTAATTTGGATCTCTGACCTTTCTCCTGGGTCTGGAAACCTGCAGGTGAGGATTTGGATGGTCAGCACTCCAAACGAGAATGTGTCCAGCTTCTTGGAGTAGACAGGAGGGGTTTCCAAGGCCTCTGGAGACTTGTAGGCGGGACAACCAGGACACTGAGTTAACGACATCACGTTTGTACCGGAATTGATGAACTTCGACATCCCAAAAATCCGTGACTTTGAATCTTTTTCCACCAAGAGATAATACGTTGTTGCTGGAGAGGTCGCGATGAATGATGTCGTTCTGGTGAAGATACCGAAGCGCGAGTGCTATTTCGTGACAGATGTTCGTAGCGGCAACGGAGCCCGGCCATCCTTCTCCGCCCTCTCTACAAAGGACGTGAGGCTTTCACCCATAAGCTCCATGATGAGAACTTGTTGGCGCGTCTCAGGGTCTTGGTGGGTACCGAGGTACTGTATGACGTTGGGGTGTTTGATAGCACTCAACACCTGACATTCCTGGTCGAAGTTCTGGGAGTTCCTCGGGCTGGCAATGGTGGGATGGAGTAGCTTCGCGGCACACAGCAAGCCATCACACACTGCTTTGCATACCATTCCGTAGAATCCGATCCCAAGCTGTTCATTTTTTAGGAGCTTTATGCTTTGAAAGCGTGCTTTTACTGAATTGGACATTTTAGTGAGTAGACCCAGCCCCACCCTCGCGCGCGTCTGCGAAGTGATGTCACGTGCAGTTCTAGAAGTCATACGCATGTAGTATAGTTGGAGCGAAAAATTGTTTCAGTGCATGCTTTGTAATGAAATTAGTGAGGAATGATATCCGCTGCATTTCTTACTACACATATGCAGTTCCGTATCTGAATATACACAAAGTTACCCATCATTCGTTTCTACACGCATAAACATACTTTGCACTGACAATACCAGTGGTTTTGACATACATGTATAAACACAACACAGTTGGGTAACACTGAGACAGCCCAATAGTCAAGGTTAAGCCTCATAGGATAACATGTGCTGGTCATGCATATATAGCATGAACTAATCCCCAGCAAAAAGGGTGTTACTGCATAAATATATTAATGTCTACCTACACATTTGAGCAGGACTTTATGTGCATGTGCAAAGCTTACATGCAGAGCTATGCATTTGATGGAAGGCCATAAAACCCACCTTTACATGTATATCCAATGGGAACACTTCTCTAAGATTAAAAAAAAAGATCCTTGATGGAAATTATGCAATGTTCCTTACATTAAGTTGTTTTTACACTTAGGAAATTTGACTGTGGACTGCATATCATTTCTTCATTACACACAGTATATTGTTCTTGTCCTGAAAAACGATTGCATTAGCAGTATACATGCATAATGCTTTCCACGGCAAGTATAAAAAAATGTGTGTGCTTGTAAACTCCTTGATGAAGACACTGATTTCAATGCACAAGTATATTGCATACTCTGACAGGGTTTTCTGATTGGGAGAAGAAAGTGCACTAGAGAAATTAAATTTTACAGTTTATAGAAAAAGGTAAGTTTTAGTTCCAGACCTCCGCAGTTGCAAAGGTAAAATGTTTACATAAAGTTTGTGAGATTCTTTCCTAGTTCATATTTCAATCATCAGATATCGAAGTGTTAAATGTATCTGTCCTATCAATATGAAATTAGTAACGGTAAGTTACATACTTTTAAAATGCATGAAACGAGGAGCATGCATGAATAGGGGGAAGGGGCAGGGGAGGGGCTGGGGAGGAGGAGAGGGAATGGGCAGGATACTTCAGATTTAAGACTTCAGTAGTCCATGATCATGCATTTGGTGAAATGAAGCCATAAATCATCAGTCTACAGAGCTATGTTGAAACTTGAAGCTTGATGGTTATTGTGTTTTGTGTATAGTACATTCATTGTACATTGCAAGTGCTGACTGATTGAGTACCTTTAAAAGGGTAAACTTCACATGACTTTCAGTTTCAATAAAAGTTTGACAGAATCATATCAGAGCTATCCATAAGAGTCCTTTGGGTAATGCCTTTATTAGTACTATTTCATGGGAGTTGTATTACCTTCATAATGACATGTCTGTTCAAGGGCTTCCTTGGGCCTCTGGCCTATAGTGATGTACCTTTAAAAGGCTTGTCTAGTAGCAGAGGTTTACATTGCTGCCATGTGCAGTGGGAGATTATGGGGCGGCTGTACATAGAAGTGCTGAGTTTGTGAGCCCAACTGCCTTGCAATAATTAAATTTTCAAAGGGAACAATAAGTGCTATAACCTTAACCATAGAGTTACATCTCTTAACCCTCTAGCAGGTCCAATGCTGTGGCATATTGGAACGAAAGCATGAGCATTGGATCAAACTATATATATATATTTTTTAAATAGCCTGAAATAAACCCTTAATCTGTTACCACACCTGAATTAAAGTTCTTGTTGGATGCAAGTTTGTTTTAACAATCTCAGCATCTAGTAGATGCACAGAATTAACCCCAAACATTCTGTAAAACAGTGACAATTGCTATCGTCAAAAAATGACAATGGTGACTTTATTAACTCCAGCTCTGATAAAAGTTTTTTTTCACTAGCTTGTAGTTGAGAGCTAATGGTTCCACTGGTAGTGCTTGGTGGGGGACATGTGTGGCAGATGGTGAATCTTTGTTCTACTGCACTAAGCTGTTTTGCTCGGCGTACCTGTGCACATTGCGTCACTGCACTACGCACATTGCGTCACAGCACTATTAATATTTTGCTCGTCGTAAGCACATTGCGTCATTGCACATTGCGTCATTGCACTTGACCACGTCGTCAATTTGCAGTGTCTATTGTTTGAATGCACTAAGAACACTGTTCGTGGGCGCGACCTCCAGGGCCACCGTCTGTTTGCTCTGCATCTCCACAAGATAGTATCATTATTCATGTATATGCCTCACAAACAAGTGGGCTGAACTGGCAACTCCATTGGAGTACGAGTTATGGGTTGATATCGTTGAGCAGGGCTAAGTGAATACTATCTTGTGGAGATGCAGGGGAAACAGGATGCTATTACTTGAGTAATCTTCATGAGCAAGCAGATGCCCCTTTAAAAGAGTTTATCTCAGAGTAACACAGCTATTCAGTCTCAGTTGTAAAGTGGACATGCATGCATGCATGTATATATATATATGTATTATTTTATTGGTAAAGGGATGGTCTATACTAGATCACTGTGACTCAGATCACACCTGCATTACTTCAATTGCCTTTGGCAGCATTTACATCTATGTTTGGAATTGGGTTACTGAATCTTTGGACTCTTACATGTTTTATTAATGCAAGTAAGTGTTATACAAAAGTGTATACACTTCAAATAAGAAAAATACACCTATTAATTCATATAGATACAGTCATCCTACTTGTTCTACCACCTGTACCCTATAACGTATATACAGAGTGAACCATTTGGATTAAAAGGCCTTCCGGGGTACTTCACAGAAATTGAGCGGTTCGCAGTGGCAGGAAACCACATGTTTTCCGAATTGAAAGACCAGGCGTTTTGGTGATATAGGTGCATTAGAAAGTACTTGGTGTAGCGGATTGCACCTTCGGTAGTTTCCAATACAACTTCAACTTCTTCGTCGCGGTCGTTGTTGGTACCCGCTTGTCCTGCTACATAGAACAAGACTTCCCTTGCATTCGATGGAACGAGCCCATCGTAAGAAAAGCTTTGAGGGGCAGGCCCTGCGCTGGTGTTCACTCGACCAATCAACTTCTTATCGACAGAATTCCATGCCTATTGATGACGCATTCATCTGCTATAATTTATTTAATATCTGCAGCAAATTAAAGTCAATGATGTTGGCCTTACCATTCTGAGGTACTGGTTCCTAGACAAATGTATGCGCTTAAATACTATCCGTATTCTTATTATGGACAATCGGACTGCGCCTTTTATATTTGGGGGAGTTTACGAGTCTAACCATTATGGGCGCAATAATAGTTAAAAGTTACGATAAACTGTTAATGAATTTCATTATACTTGATTGTTTGATTTACAGTACACTGCATGAGGTAAATAATGGCATGTACAGGCACTTATATATAAATATAATAATTATAATTATAATTATATATATATATATTTGTTTAGGCAACAGATCTAATAACATTCCTGTAATTAGTGTGGGCTCAAATTTACCTTCTCTTCCCCAGACCTAGACCTTTTCAAGCAATAACGCTGGTACGTCCATATACATGATGTGTGTATGCTTGTAGGTAGGTGTGGCTATGCAGGCCACACCCTCATCCCCGTGACCTCTTTCGTAGCACCTTTATCTGCTCCATTCACAACATACACTGTTTCCTTCTCCAGTTCTCCCTCTCTATCTCCTCCCCATCCATTGTGCCCCTCTGACCCACGATTCTATGCATGAAGCCCCTCCCACTTCTTCCTCCAACAATGAAATCCATTTTGTTCTTATCACCATGGATTTGTAGTTTGCCCCCCTCCTCCCCAGTGCTTACAAAGGGGAGGGGCATAGCCTTATAAGGGCACCAAAGCTTACATAAAGGTGGAGCGTTGGTAACGTGTAGTGGTCCTTAAGGGGGGAGGGGGAGTGGCAGTGGGAGGGGCATTATCTTATGGGTTCATTGCAGGTCTTTTCGATTAAGGCCCAGGAAATGTTTGCGCGTCTAAGTGACGTCATAATTAGAAGTGACGTTACATCCGGAGTACATCCGCCGAATGCTTGTTATTAGCTTGTCACGAATACACTATGGCAATATTTGTTTCATGTGTAGAAGAAGAGTACTATTGCTTCCTGGAATCTACCATCGTATCCATTTGCCTGCGTAGGTGTGACAGTGCGCACTACTTTTAGAATGCCATGGAATGGTTCATTTAGTGATGCTCCGGGTATATCGTCTTGTGTTAGTTCAGCCGAAGTACTGGGTTTTTCGCTAATGCATTCACTAGACGCCATCCTTCAGAAACTTTGAACGAGAATGCGAAACTTGATCACAGCATGCATTCATCATTCTTACCTCAAATCTCAAAGAGTTTGAAGCCATGCAACTAAGCCTATACACGCGAGAATATATGCACACTATAGCCATAGATTATTTAGACAAACGTGCGAAGAATGTACTCCGGATGTTGACGTCACGTTTAATCAATACTAATTGCATTCCTTGCGCCTTAAACACTCCATTGTGCCCAATATCTGAGGCTTGAGAAGAGATATCCCATGTGTACATGTATGGCAGGTGGACATGTGCAGACTTGTACTTCACATAAATATGGAAATTGTTGTGCATGTCCAGGAGATGTAATTTTTGTTAACTATAACAAAATCAATTCACAGCACCGTGATGACCAATATGGGAAAGATTTTGCTAAATATAAAATTCGATTTATGTACATACGTGGAAATTGTTATGTCCAGGAAATATTGTTTATGTAACTAAATCAATTCACAAGGTGAAAGTTAAGGTCCATATTGAAACTGTGAGTAACATGTGAAAATCACAAATTCTAGGTACCTTGGTATGCACATTTTCCTCATATAGTGATGTATAGGGTAGCATGAGCACAGCGGTGCACATTGACGAACACTGCACACTAGCCTTCATAAGCACAGCGAGATTACACGCATGAATACGGTAATTGCTGCGCATGTTGAAAAGGCAAAGCACTGCCCTAGTCTAGAAATCCACACCAATGCACGGGCCATGGCCATGCACCCTATGTTAGACATTTTTAACTGGTATGTTGTGTGCGTGCATACACCTTTAAGCTATAACTCTGTCACTTAAAGTCCAGTAACTGTATCTACTGTACATCACCTCAAATATGAAGTCACAGCTGCCATCGTTCATATGCTTCCATACTATATCTCGCAAACCACGCCTTCTACCGTCAGAAAGTAATTACACACAAGGCTGAACATTGGGGTGTAAATGAGGTAAACCAGTGTTGTGACAACACACCTCTAAATCACCCAACACCCCACTGTTGGTGGGGTATGCTGCTAACACCCCAGCATAGCCTGCTAACACCCATAGATGTCAGCTGAACACCCTAGTGTGTTGCCATAACACTCCTCGGGCTGTAACACCCCTCAAACCTAACACCCCTCGGGCCAGCTTTTTTAACAGTGTTCTTACGCTGCTTCATCTGTTTTTCAATCATAGACAACAATGACTTTAGGAATTTTAGATTTCATTACAAATGTTTCCATTATAGAGTACGTGTGTAGCAAACATGAGGTCCCAAGAAAGTAATATCTTCCCATATTGTTTAATTTGCTTATATGGCTCTCCTTACAGATCGTAGTAACAGTTTCTATCTTGAAAGTAAGCTTCCTGCTCTTTCCTCAACCTTATACCCGACTTTGATGGTAACCGCGGCATTATTTGCAAACGAAAAAGTAAACTAAGCCTAAACATTGTTTTTTCTAAAAGATTTGAATGACTAAAATGGATAGCGCTGTTTAGATGAAAGCCTACAGAAGCTAAATATAATTTTAAAAATCATCAATACCGTTCGAATTTATGTCGATACGAGCGGCGTAAAGTCATCCTGAATTCAGGATTTCCATCCTGAAGTAAGGATGAAAATAGATTAAAGGTTTAAGGGTTACAGGTTAACTTAATAGTCTTATTGTATATTTTTATCATCCGTATATTAGGGGGGGCGTGCGCCCTCCACGCCCCCCCCCCCCCCCCTAAATCCGCCACTGTAACGTGGGTTTTGGCACGATCGACACATGCGACTAGTCTGGAGACCCAACTTGCATCAGTCGGGTTCCCAGACTAAGCAATTTTGGGTATAGTGTGCGTCGTAGACCCCCATATACGAGAAACAAAGCGGAACGTCTTATTAAAAACAAAAGCGGAGAAATTTTGAAATGACATGCGACTAGTCTGGGGACCCAACTTATATCAGTCGGATCCCCAGACTAAGCAATTTTGGGTATGGTGTGCGTCGTAGACCCTATGTGGTATAGTTTTGGCACGAATTACATCCCATATTTAAGAAAGTTGAACATCCGCGAGTTTTGGCACGATCGACACATGTGACAGTCTGGGGACCCGACTTCCATCAGTCGGGTCCCCAGACTAAACAAATTTTGGGTATGGTGTGCGTGTAGAACCGTGTGTGGTGTAGTTTTGGCACGAATCACATCCCATAGACTAGTGCGCGGTGCAAATCTCAACTAGTGTGCGGTGCAAACTTCAAGTAGTGCGTGGCGCAACTGTCTTAGTGCGCGACCTACCGGGCCACCGTATAGTCGAGTATAGATGATTTCGGTGAGAACCCGCGCGTCACGTGAGAGTCATGTGAAAATTTTATGGAGGGCAAAACATTATTGAGACGTATGGTAAATCGTGATGGATCGGCAGATTTCAAGCGAAAGGAGCGTTACAAACAAAAACTGGAGTCGGTGGGGCTGACACCAAGCGATGACCTTTCATGAGGGGTGATGGTCGTCGTTTCGGCGATGCTATGTCGTTGTGGCAGCGTATAGAGTATGGCAATATTTTTGGCTATTTTATCGATCGCCCGGGAACTTGAAGCCTACAACTAGTTTCAATCGGGCTCTGTGAGGACTGTGTTTGTGGTGTGTTTCGGCCAAGGCAACCAAAAGTGCAGACCATGCAGGCCCACGAAGCGTGGATTATAGTCTCGTACCCAGACCCTGATTCCCACAGCTGCGGATGGATTACATCACCGCTACGTGGAAAGAGGGTCTGGTGAACTGCCGGTCCACGGTCACCAGAATGTTGGGGAACCAATCAGATTCGAGGTATGGAGTAATTGCATACCTAGTTATTGGTAATTGCGATGGTGTTGGAGGATGTACGGCGAACGATCAAGTGAGCGGGTGAACGTAAGGGTTGTTTTACACATACGACAAACACTTCCCAATCATCGTAGACGTACTACTGGATCGGGATGTCGTCGTATGTCTTGCAACTGGCATGGGAGTCACTTTGTTAAGCCGTTTCTGCCTTGGGCATTTGATGCGCGGTGGGAGGAAGGACAACGAGCGAAGCGTTGTTCGGAAACGTTTTGTCCTTTCTCCTCTGTCAGTTGCGTTAATTAATTATTCAATTAACTAATTGCATTCGTGTTGACGCTAAACATTTCATAATACGTCACTGCATTCCTCCCGACGTTAGATTAATAATATTATGTAATCGCGGGACAAAATTGAGTACGGCAGTTCACCAGACCCTCTTTCCACGTAGCGGTGATGTAATCCATCCGCAGCTATGGGAATCAGGGTCTGGGTACGAGACTACGTGGATTAGGGCCTATTGCACGGTCATCTGGCTTGATCGTTGCCCACTGCACTAGCTTGCTAAGTTAAGCTTATTTAAAGGAATGCACGGTGTACGACCTATCTGTAGTCAATAAGCTAGGTCCATACATATAGCAAGTAGGCTTATAGCAATCGATCGGCAACAGACATCTTTGTCCTCCGTCATGTAGGCCGCCTATAGCTTTTGTAGGCTGTAGCCAAAGGCAAAGCAGGGCAGCATGACAGCACACGTGCTCATCATCGTTGCTAAGACATAAGCAGATCCAGCTATTGGTGCAGATGGGGTGGCTACTCCAGACATGGGGGCTGCATCCCTATACCTCCCATACTGATGATTTCTGTCTCTGTTGCGAGTCCTGCGTGAACTAGCAACCAACCCTCTACAGCTGAAGCAGAGATAATATAAAGCACACCTCTCCTTTTCTTCTTTGCCCCGCTTTCGCCTGCCGCGCTTTCACTGCCATCATTTTGATCAAATACTTCCTCTTGCATACCATCCTTGAAAGAGAATCGTGAAGAGACATAGCCACATCACTGGGTTCGTCAACAGGCTTGCCTACAATAAAAACAAATGACTCCCTCACTCAATTGTGACTTCCACACTTCTAACTAACATGACACAAAATGGTCGCCACATATTCGCGAGTGCTTCGAAGGCTGCCAATCCTCTCTACGGACTGCTTGAATCCACCTTCGTAGTCTGCCTTCATTTTTGAATGGAAACCGATAGAAACCTATGTCCAAACGCTGACCACCACGATTTCTACAGCCAAAAGCACAACACCTCCATACCATTTCACGTATACCTTGCCCTCCACTTCAATTATTCATCGTTTTAGGTCACGCGTTTCCAAGGAAACGACTTCTCACCGAAATCATCTATAAAGACGCTGATGTTAGAGCTCAAATTTTTACATTCTAAAACAAACTGAATTTCCATACTTTGGACTATTTTGAGTTAAATTATGTAAAATAAAACATTAAGGTCATATATATCCTAGCCCGATGTCTGCATCTTTTAAACCACTGTGCCCTTGTTATCTTGTCTGCCCCAGAGATGCAGATGAGCGCTCCCCACACCCTAGTCTCGTTCCCAGACCAACATTACGGCAGTAGCGGATGGTGTTATCAGGCTGGGGCGAGACTACCCACACTTGTGGTTGGCAGCAAAGACTGATCTGTTGTCAATAAACATTTACATGTTTCCAACAACAAAAAAAAACAAACTACTACACTTAATGATTGTTTAGGTCGAAGCAGGAGCTGGGGTGATCCCCGAAGTCCTGGTTTGCCTCTTGTGTTGCTTGTTTAGGAATAGTAGAGTTCCCGCTGTCATTTAGAAAAATTTGCCGCAGCCACATTGTGAGGTCTGCGTGCATGCACGTTTTGCTAGATGGGAGGCCTGAACCGAAGAAAATCCGGTGCGTCTCTCCTTTCTTAAGTCCAACTACATGGATGTTGTGGTGTCTGAGCTCTTCTGCACCCACATAGCTAATAAAAACTTAGAGAAGTAACCCCCATAGCATTGGGCAAATACTATATATATTTTCCGTTTTCTATCAATAAAGGGTTTCAGCAATTTCTTAAGTCCAGTGAAAACACACATGTAATTGTCCCATAAACGTGGCGCCGTACACAACGTCATTTTTTTCTCTATTGGAAGGTAATCAACCAACGCTCCGTGCAGGCTTGGATCAAATTTGTTGTCCGGAAGCACTTTGAGTCCATGACCAGAGAAAGCCAGGACGAATGGGATGGCAACATCGTCTTTTTCGTGCTTTGTAACAAAATCGCGCAAGTCGTCATTAAATTCGGCGATGTTCAAGCCGCGATATATACCTAGATTTTCTGCAATCACTGGAGCGAAGTGTTCATATAAGAAGGTGTCGATGCGATTTCTCAATTCCACAGAATTAGGCGCAGGGCTCACTTGATAGTAAATAGGCCTAATAGACATCACACTGTGTAGTAGAGCAAAAAGATTGAGAAGTGCCACGTGTAACAGTAATACCAATATAACCATGGGTCACGTGTGTAGTAACGTGGGACAATGTGGCGGCCCCATTGTGTGTCTGGGCCGCGCCAGCCGGGGCGCAAGCCAACCACAGCCGGCCATAGTATGGCGGGTGATAAGTGCCGACATACGAAAATTGTGCGCTGCACAGCACACGTAGGCGGCTTTACTAAGAATTACGGAAAATCGCACCATATTAGAACATTCTGGATGTGATGTGATGCACATGTACACAGCCAGAAGCAGAAGTTACCAATCTGATTCAAACCTGGTGGGACTCTTCAGTCTGTACCAGGGGTGGGTCACAATCTGAATCAGAGTATCAGTTAACAACAATCTGATTGTGGTCTGCAGCCTCAATCTGATCTAGCTAGATTGTATAGCAACGTGAGTTACATGACCCACGATTTAATAACAGCTTGACCCATGATTGGTAAACAGTTTGACCCAGGATTGTGCTCCCTCACGGCTGTTTCATTCCCATTGAACCTGTGACAAAAGGCTACGCCCCACTATACGAAATTTTTTCGTAGCACCTAATTATGACCTTAGCAACCAACATGGGCTTAAAGATGCTCCTTTTTTACCACGAGGACTGTTTTGAACTCTTCTTTTGATTTTGGATCCTACTTCTATTTTGTCTGACGCTCTGAACAATGTGAGTTAATACCGCTTATATTCTGTCGATACTATGTTATACGCTCGCGAATTCTGTGTGTATTATTTGAGGTCAGGTGATACAGATTGCTCTGTAGCACCAGTATGAGCACAAGTATGAACTCACACGTAGACAGACAGACATGCAATTACAAAACAGACTGACTGACACAAAACATTCAGAGATAATATATAAAGGGATTGGAAATGAGCCCACTTATCACATATTAACGCGTGCCATCCGTACCAAATCCTTATAGGTATATCAAACCCACAAGCGCTGTGGACGTTTTTTTCAATGCACATGTACGTGTATACTACAATTTGCTTCCTCAGTCAGTTCTGTGTTTTTTTTTTGTCCTTATACTTCCCAACTGATGACCAAGTCCAGTAAGGTGTTCTTGGAGCTCTCATTCCAGCCTAAACTGAGCATTGACCAATACAACAAACACATTATTTGCTCTTGATTGCTGGTGTTACTACTGATAACAGGTTTACAGGCTGACAAGCATGCAGATGGTTACATGTACGTATTTCAAGTTCAATAGCAACAAAAATCTCAAAGGACACACACTCAATCTATTGAACATCAACAAAACAGATTAGAACAAGCTGATCAGCCACTGTCCAGTTTGAACAACACCTTCTGATATGACTGGCACAGAGACAGTGCAAGTCGACGGCGATGGATCAACTCTAGCCTCAAGTTGATATCTTGTAATAGCTAGAGAGGAAACGTGAACACTGACATTATTGCGTTCAATGGACACTATCAACGAATGCTTCGCGCGTTCCTTGGTTCTCCCCAGTTTAAATTTTCTTTTACCCATCACCTTTGAAGAAGCGCATGCCGTGTAGCATTTATGAGTTATACGTAAAAGTATTTGGACGCAAAAATATGACGCAACAGCTACAAGACAATACAGGTTTTAGGTACCCAACGTGCTCGATGAAGGGTGAACTGCCCCACAAAATTACCCTACCCGACATTGCACTGGCTCAGTTCCGAGCACAGTCGCTACAAACAAACTACACCACGCAAAAGTTCAATCACCTAGCATGTAACATAGTGATTTTCAGAATGAAGAGACTCAGGATTCCTAAGATTTTGTCCCACAAAAAAAGGCGCTACGGACAATCGCCATTTTGGCCAAATAACGCTTTTAAAAAGCGCGATAGAACACCTTTAGCCGTTTTCAAATAGAGCAGCACGAGGTGCCTGTAGTAGCCTACCTTCCCACAGCAGTGAAAAGTCCCTCTTCTTCTTGGTTGGAACAAACAATCGATTTTTAGACCCCGTTTCACACTTTACAACACGTGCAATTCACACATGGTCGGATGGTACGCACGGTCTAGCATAGACTCTATGGGCGCACGTGATGCGTTTCCAATCCCTTTATATATTATCTCTGATTCAATGCACCAATATATGTATATTGTTCGAGCACGTGACACCTGCACTTTGTACTTCCGTTACATCATTCCCTCCATAAGTTTCTTGTGTCCTCACAAGAAGTCAATAATCAAAATAATCTCTGTATCGTTTAGGAGGTCGATGATTGCGACATGGATATCTCCTGTTACTTTGAGCTTCAACAGTAACTTCAGGTGCTGTATCATGTCCTAGATCTGGAGGCATAGGTACATCTGCCTCCAACAACTGTTCCACAGGACCCTGTGCTGCATCTTCCTGCTCTTGATTGGCAGGTTCATTTTCCACTATATGCCCTTCATTCTCCTCTCCTCCATGATTCACATCATCCTCATACTCAACCCATGTGTAGCCTGCACGGTCTTGCATGCAATTCTTTTCCGGAGACTTTGTGGGTTCTTTTTTCAGTCACATCGATCTCAACTTTTTCTGGGCAACCATAGTAGGGCTTCAAACGATTACTATGGACAATTAGGCATTTGGTACTACCAATCAGTTGCAGCCTGTAGTTAACCACACTGATTCTGTCAATGACTGTATAAGGGCCTCGCCAGAAAGATGAAAACTTGCGACTCAAACCGCTCTTGACAGCAGGAGTGTACAACCATACTATATCACCAACCTGGAATTGTGTTTCTTCATTTTTTGATTTACTGTGAGCATCTGCAAATTGTTTCTGATGTTGATGAGCTGAAATGAGCTTCTGACGGACCTCAGCAAATGCTGCTTTTACAGATTGTTGTAGTTTCCACACATATTGAGGGAGCTGTGTGCACTGTTCTTGCTGTGTACGACCTAACATCACATCCACAGGTAAGGTAGGTGAGCGACCAAACATTACAGAAAAAGGAGTAAACCCAGTAGAGTCATGAACTGCTGTTCGGTATGCAAACAATACAGTCTGGAGATGTTCATCCCAGTCCTTCTGGTTGTCTGCAACAACCTTTGAGAGCATCGCTTCTAAGGTTCGGTTGAAACGCTCAACTTGTCCGTTTCCTTGTGGATGGTAAGGGGTAGTCTGTGTCCGCTTTATCCCTAGCTTTGAACAGAGGGACTGTATAACTGTACTCACAAAGTTAGCACCTTGATCACTATGCAGATAATGTGGCACACCATAGCGACAAACAATTTTATCGACCAGTACCCTCGCTAGTGTGAGACTATCTGTGGACTTCAATGGAAATGCCTCAACCCACTTGCTGAACAGGTCTGTCACTACCAGGATATACCTGCATCCACTTGCTGCAGCTGGCAATGGGCCCATGATGTCCCATGAGAGCTTCTCAAATGGATGGTTGCTCTCGATAGTGCCAATGGGAGCATGCTGAGTTGGAACAGGGTTAGTTCGTTTTTGACACCGCTCACATTGTTGGACCATATTTCGAATATCTTGTTCATATCCTTGCCAGTAGAAACGTTCTTTAACCTTCTCCAAGGTCTTATGAGTTCCAAGATGTCCTGATTTATTGTGGAGTTCTTCCAGAACCATTTGTCTCAGGGCAGCAGGAACCACTAGCTGTGCATGTGAATCATCACAACCTCCCCGTTGTCTCATTAGAAGTCCTTTCTTCAGCTGGTATTCTCCATGTTTATGGTCACTCCCATCTGTCTGAAGCTTCTGCATAATTTCTGAAATGTACGCATCCTTTGCTTGTTCTTGCCGCAGCATTTTTGTGTCGCTGAGACAGGTTATTTCATTAACTACCGCAACCTAGTCAGCACTGTCATCCGGTCTCCGTGACATTGTATCTGCATTCCCATTGAACCTCCCTGGTCTGTACAACACCTTTATGTCAAATTGCTGAAGGTCGAGAAGCCACCGAGTCAATCGTCCTCCTGTATCTTTGAGCCCTTGCAGTGATGTCAGTGGGTTGTGATCAGTGAGCAATGTGAATGGCCGGCCATAAAGGTAGGGATAGAATTCCTTAACTGCTGCTACCACTGCCAATGCTTCTCTTTCGATTGTTGAATACCTTCTCTCCGTTTTGTTCATTTGCCGGCTCCAGTATGCTATCACTTGCTCTTTACCATCAGTTGTCTGGCTTAGGATTCCTCCTAAAGCAATCCCTGAAGCATGCATCAGTTGCCAGTACAAATGGATGAGAGAAATTTGGATACGCCAAGATTGATGGAGTTATCAGTCTTTGTTTCAAAACCCTGAATGCACTGGCACATTGTTCTGTCCATTGATAACTAGATCCAGACTTCCGCGTAAGCTTGTGTAGGGGTTCTGTAATATCTAAGTAGTGTTCAATGAATCTACGGTAATAGTTACTCAATCCAAGAAACTGCCTAAGCTCCTTGATATCAGATGGGACAGGATATGATGTTATGGCCTTTATCTTTTCTGGGTCAGCTTGGACTCCCTTACAGGATACAATGTGGCCCAGATAATGAATCTCCTTCTGTGCAAAGTGACACTTTTCAGGTTTAAGTGTAAGACCGGCCTTACGTAGATGCTGGAAAACAGTTGCTAATCGTTCAAGATGATGAGGGAATGTCATGCTAAATATCACAATGTCGTCCAGGTAAACTAAGCACTGTTCATAAGTAAGACCTGCCAGGACACACTCCATGAGCCTCTCAAAGGTGGCTGGTGCATTGGTTAAGCCAAAAGGCATGACATTAAATTCATAGTGACCATCTTGTGTAGAAAAGGCAGTCTTTTCCTTGTCTCCTTCTTCTACCTCGACCTGCCAATATCCTGATGCTAGATCCAACGTGGTGAAAAACTGAGATCCAGAGAGTGATTCCAGGGTCTCGTCGATCCTTGGTAACGGGTAAGCATCCTTGTGGGTAATGGCATTGAGCTTCCTGTAGTCGACACACAATCTCCATGTGCCATCTTTCTTCTTTATCATTAATACTGGAGAGGACCATGGACTGGAACTCTCTCTAATCATTCCTTCTTTCAGCATTTTCTGGACTTCTGTTCGCACAGTATCTTGAAGGGCATAAGGAATGCGTCTTAATGGTTGCCGAACCGGAGGGCCTTCCACTCTGATGGAATGCTTGATAGCAGATGTCCGGCCCAAGGATTGCCCAGGTGACACAAATATATCTCGAAACTCTGAAATCAAAGCCTCCAACTCCCGTCTTTGGGAATTGTTGAGCTCTGAGATCAATGTTGGGCATAGTAGCACTCACTATATCTTCATCTTTCTTGCTGATGGGATGGACAGCTATGTTTGGACTGAAATTAGCTATTGTGGTTCCAGAATACAGTGTTATGGGAACTTGACCAATATTAACTACCTCCACCATCAGTTGGTTGTTATGGCTCACAGTATTCAGGCTTCAGGCTCCGTGCAACCAGTAGTTTACCCTGACCTTTGTAGGTAGGCTCCAATAAACCCTCCTGGCCAACCAACATTTTTTTAAAAGGGGGGGGGGGGGTACTTTGTGCTTATCGAGAGTTACGTTAGTAACTCTCATATAGGATTCGACCCCGATTATGAATATCATTTTAAAAACGGGACTCGCTTCTAACTGGACTTCTATGAATCGGATCGCTTAGCTTGTTGTCGGTATCGAACAAGAAGTCGAAAGAGAGCCGTTTGATGTTTGTTTGATGTTTCAAAACCTTGTGACTCAAGAGAACAAACGGGATCCTGTTTTTCCTCGTCCCCAGATGGAACAGCGCCATTTTTTCCCTTCTTCCTTTATTTGTAAAGAACTCGAGATAAAAACCGTTTCAAAGGACGCGAATGGTGCCAATATGTATAGAATTTCAAGAGGTAGATTCTTTGCGGATTGGATACACGTGGATCGCATTGGGCCTTTAACTGATAACAGAAATACATATGTTGATAACTTTACTGGGAAAAACTCAACACGGGAGCTGTTTGAAAGAATGCCAATGGTATCAGCAGGTTCAGAATTTCAAGTTATGTCCGTACAAAGGAGTATGTTCATGGGGATCGCTTGTTACAGTAGCTCTGGCTAGAAATGATGTGTTTCCATACATACATACATGCACGGCCATGTAGTCTCGTTCCCAGACCGATATGATGCAATGTTTGGTACTTAATAGTTGACCTTTACTTTTGGTGTTCGAGTTCCAATTCGTAGTTTATATCATTCGCTTTTGTTAGTGAAGTTGTTTTGTCAAAATGCCTTCACGTCAGTATAAAGCAAGAGCTAAACGTCGAGTGGAATACCTCAAAAAGTGAGAGGAAATTAATATTGAAAGAGTGATCGTCAGAAGAGACTCTGAGAGCAAAGAAAAGGCTCGAGGAAGATATCATCGGACCCCGAGCCAAAACTAACCGCTGAGGAAGAACGATATCACCAGAACTCCGATTGAAAGCAAGCCGCTGAGTGAGATAAATATCACAAGAACGCCGAGCCAATACTAGGCCTATCTTTAAAGCGGCAACGGTACAATTAAAGCGGCCATGAACAGTGCAGAACATCGGGACGATTCCATCGCTTCTCCTGTGAAAAGATCTTTATGCGATTGCAAGAAATACCGACAGATCAACATGCTGCACGAGGCAAATGCGACCGCAAGGATAATGGGCTTAGAAAGATATCTACCAATAAACCCCAAAGGTACGTACGTTCGAATTCGACTGAGTGATACAACTACAACATGTACATGCATGCGTGTATTATAAAATAATGTTTATAAACCTTTGCGTTGCTAAGTCACCAACTCACCATGGACATAGTGCCCATATTACCAGGGCAACCTCATCCCTCCATCCTGCACATTCTTTCAGAAAGTTCTATTCAGCTACTGTGGGGGGAAGGTGTCATCCTACTGACAGCTCAGATGTGTGTGGTTCTATCATTGTGGTCATACAATATAATATCAGGACCTACGTTAGTAGGTCCTATGTAGGAGTTGAAGTGTGATGAATACGATTAGCAAAATACCCGATTCCACTATTGCCGATGTGCCGTAGAATCAGTAGGACTTTAGCGAGCGTATTTGGATACAGCAGTCGAGTACCTACAACTTAGTAAAACTGCCGATGCTTAGAAAGCTCAGACAACAGAGATACGGCTCACTCGTTCCCACACTCGAACCCAGAAAAACGTTTCTCCATCTTTTTCCGGATCTGATAAGATAAGATTCGTTCGGATAAGAGGTTTATTGCACTGTATCTTCGTCACGATTGAAGTGTAATGTTAGCCATTTTGAAAAGGAACTGTAGGAGACAAGATTAGTTTCCGAATTTGAGTTATACTGAACACAATTTCGATCTTTAGCAAACATAGTTATGTTAACACATAGCCCACAACAGATTTTATCAGCTTCTTATGGCCAGAAGCCACTGAAGCGCTATTTTAAAGCTAGAAGGGTGCCCTGGCCCTATTAGCTGCACCGGAAACACGTGTACAAGACATAAATTTGTATCACAACCAAATCGCTACTAACTGTAACAGATCTGGTTGGCATATCATTCTGTAACAGATGCGTTGTACATTCGTCCTACATATTATTTTCCTGTTACAATTTGATATAACATAATGCTACATTATGTTGAGTATTGTTACAGAATGTAAAGAAAATGTGTTACAACTACTTCAAACAATCAGTTACAGATTATTCCGAATATATGTTACAGTTTGATGCCATATCTGTTACGGCAAATTACGATATTTCACTTCAATTATACGCGTTTATCTTTTGTACGATGCACGTGATATGGCTAAGTTTACTCAGTTGCAAGGTGGCATGGAAATCCTGGTTGCTCTCACGCTCTTTGCATGCCCCCTAGTTTGGATCCTTTGCTACACGGCTGAGAAGCAGGAACACACCACTGGCTGACAAGGCTGTACACTACGCACCGCCGAGAAGGCTGAATACTACAAACCGCGCTGAGAAGGCACGCTACACACCTGTGAACCGAAATCTGAACGCGCACAACTAAACGCTACACACCTGCGAGAAGGCTGAACACGAACACCGCTACACAGACACAGTAACACACATGTGAGTAAGCTGAACGTGTCTCGTACCCAGACCCTGATTTCTCACAGCTGATGTTGGGTTATCTTTTACGATGCACGTGATATGGCTACGTTTACTCAGTTGCAAGGTGGCATGGAGATCCTGGTTGCTCTCACACTCTTTGCACATCAAAAAGGCTGACGAGTGAGAAGGCTGAACGCTGCACACGAGTGAGAAGGCTGAACGCTGCACACGAGTGAGAAGGCTGAACGTTGCACACGAGTGAGAAGGCTGAACTCTACACACGAGTGAGAAGGCTGAACGCTGCACACGAGTGAGAAGGCTGAACGCTGCACACGAGTGAGAAGGCTGAACGTTGCACACGAGTGAGAAGGCTGAACGCTGCACACGAGTGAGAAGGCTGAACGCTGCACACGAGTGAGAAGGCTGAACGCTGCACACGAGTGAGAAGGCTGAACGCTGCACACGAGTGAGAAGGCTGAACGTTGCACACGAGTGAGAAGGCTGAACGCTGCACACGAGTGAGAAGGCTGAACGTTGCACACGAGTGAGAAGGCTGAACGCTGCACACGAGTGAGAAGGCTGAACGCTGCACACGAGTGAGAAGGCTGAACGCTGCACACGAGTGAGAAGGCTGAACGTTGCACACGAGTGAGAAGGCTGAACGCTGCACACGAGTGAGAAGGCTGAACGCTGCACACGAGTGAGAAGGCTGAACGCTGCACACGAGTGAGAAGGCTGAACGCTGCACACGAGTGAGAAGGCTGAACGTTGCACACGAGTGAGAAGGCTGAACGCTGCACACGAGTGAGAAGGCTGAACGTTGCACACGAGTGAGAAGGCTGAACGCTGCACACGAGTGAGAAGGCTGAACGCTGCACACGAGTGAGAAGGCTGAACGCTGCACACGAGTGAGAAGGCTGAACGTTGCACACGAGTGAGAAGGCTGAACGCTGCACACGAGTGAGAAGGCTGAACGCTGCACACGAGTGCGAAGGCTGAACGCTACACAACAGTGTGAAGCCTGAACGCTACACACGAGTGAGAAGGCTGAACGCTACACACGAGTGAGAAGGCACCATTGGGCATTGATGTGTTGGCGTTTTGACCTAGGTACTGCAGTGGCTCAATATCCTGTGCAGTAGATGTACGTAAGTTGTTTCATTTTGTGCATGTCTAATCTACCGATTTTACTTAACACTTTCTTAGTGGGATGTTTCATGGAAAAATATTTTTAAGACTGTCTCATTTACACGGTGACCTTGTGAAGGGAATGGTCGTGATGTTTTGTCACAAGATATGTGAAGTATGTAAATGATACGCATGAGATACTTCACCTTCATTGATAGGGCAACTCACAAGATGTGCAGGACTAAATGTACTTGCCAAACAATGGTGACTAATGAATGGTATGGTGCATCTAATTGTTTGATAATGGTAATAACTATTTTTTAAAATAGATGTTCTGCTGACTGCCGTTAACTTCAAGTTCTATCCTTTGATGTTGAAAGATACGCCATCTACCAGCAAGGCATACACAAAGGTAATTTTATTAAAGGGAGGGACCAAATATTAATGTTTCTTTTGTATCATTTTTTTGTCTAGTTTACCCCTTCGTGCTACATTATGGAATACCAACAAAGGATGAAAATGGAGGCAATAGTCTGATGACTCATCCACGGAAGACATGCATGGTATGAGAACGAGTCGCACAAGTGCAACAAATGATATTTAATTGTATCTCTTGATGCTTTGCTAGTGAATGTTGGGGGTCTATCATATTGAGTGGACTTAAGTTCAGCTTATGATCAGGTGAGCTCAAACACATGTAAGTGTATATATGTTATTTTGGTTTTCAAATGTTCAGTGAGTTGGTGGCAGTATTCACTCCCTCCTCGTACATGTACACCACCCTTACCCCATGCATATTGACAACTTTGGTGCAGCGTCGCCTGTGCACGACTACCAACTAGAATCGAGTGTGAGAATCGCATCTCCAACACCACTCAACAGCTATGCACATGGTAGAGTTATGCATACACGCCTTCAACACCAATCAACAGCATATAGATTGCATACCTCGTGCCCCCCAACCAACACATTGGCTCGATACACTTAGCTAAATTCATATAGGAGCATATTTTCTGTCTAATTCGTTCCTCAAACGACAGAAAAGTGTATCTCCTATATCATGCACGCTACTCTCCCCAATGACTCTTCACCATTATTTGGGTGCGTCATCTGCTGTGCACGCCACTGTCATCAGCTCCACACACTAGAGTTCACAAAGAAGGATTGGTGCACAGCAGTATGCTCAC
Source organism: Spongilla lacustris (assembly GCA_949361645.1). NCBI lineage: Eukaryota > Metazoa > Porifera > Demospongiae > Spongillida > Spongillidae > Spongilla > Spongilla lacustris. The sequence continues at coordinate 4,116,569 of OX442415.1, forward strand.
TTGCGAGGACATGACCTATTTACTCATTAGAAACTTCGTTAGTAGCAGGAAGCCAGGAACACAATCACCAGGACCTAAGACGTACGCCAACACGCGGCCATCTAACAGGCCAACACGCGGCCATCTAACAGGCCAACACGCGGCCATCTAACAGGCCAACACACGGCCATCTAACAGGCCAACACACGGCCATCTAACAGGCCAACACGCGGCCATCTAACAGGCCAACACGCGGCCATCTAACAGGCCAACACGCGGCCATCTAACAGACCAACACGCGGCCATCTAACAGGCTAAAACACGGCCAACTAACGGGCCAACTATAAACAGGCCAACACGCGGCCATCTATTAAACAGACCAACACGCGGCCATCCATTAAACAGACCAACACGCAGCCATCCATTAAACAGACCAACACGCGGCCATCCATCTTTTTAAACCGACCAACACGCGGCCATCTAACAGGCTAAAACACGGCCAACTAACAGGCCAACTATAAACAAGCCAACACGCGGCCATCCAATAGCCAACTAACAGGCCAACATACGGCCCTTTAACCATGCCGCCAACGCACGGCCAACTACCCACCCGACCAGTAAAAGCTAGTATGCAGGCTAATGCGCAGCTACCTAACAGCATGCAGGCCAACACACGGCCGACCCCTAAATAACGGGCACGCGATCGAATTTTGTCCCTTTTTTTTTTTTTTTTTTTTGACATTGTATTTTAAAATTTATATTCAAACATACCATCATTTCGCTTACACAACCGATGCCGAGCTCATCGATGCAGCTGGCTTCGAGCAATATCGCCTCAAATGGCCGAACTCCCCGCAGACGAAACAAGGGCCTATCTTCACTGGCACTGGAACAGCTGCGCCGAACCTGCGCACCGGTGGGACAGCATCCCCTGCAGCAGCGGGCAACAGTGGAGCCGCGATGGCTGCTGGCAGCTTAGGTTTCTTTCTTGCTGCCTTCTTCTCTGCCTCCTTTTCAGCCCTCGCAAGCTTCTTCTCATCGTCCGAGTCCAGAGCGAGTTCATCGTTTTCGTATTCTGCGATCATATTCCATCCATGGTCCGATCTGTCTGCAATTTTAATGATCCTCATCCGGCGAGTAAGGAGAGCTTCCGCCTCCTTCAGTTCCTTAGCTGCCGCTTCTGCCTTCGGTCCGTCCACCTTCTCCAGCTGCCAGGATGCCTCCCTGACATGCTCTACAACTTCCTCCACGAAACTGTATTGCGCGGCATTGCCAGTACGTCGAAAGGTGTAGGGTCGATCTTGCCTGAACCTTTTCGCAGTCAACCGCACGAGCTCGTCTTGCTGAACAGCAACTTCTTCTTTAAATTCTCTTAACCCTGTCATAAACTCGGACATCTGGGTGAGGATAGCTTTCGCCTGGGCCTGACTGGTTTCTTCCGACGACATCTCGAATTCTTCTTGTTCGGACTCGGTGCAGCGTCGCCTGTGCACGACTGCCAACTTCATGTAAACAACAACATACAACATACACCATCAAACACCACCAAACACATACTGACAACACCAACTACGCATATCCACAAACACAATCACCACACAAACCACACTCAGAGCAGGGACCAACAAGCAACAGCTACATTTGAATTTTTAGCCTACTTTATTTAGAGGTGGTGGGCCCACACCACCTCAAGGGAAAAAACCTCACTGTGTGAGGAAAAAACCTTCTTACACACTGCTCTGGACACCACAACATCACAACATAGCACAAGTTCATCAGAGGGTCTTCAGCTTTCATCTGTGTGGAAATGATTATTAAGGAAGAATCTGACTCCATCAACATGGGGAAAATATGCGCCTTGCAACTCCAGCCACCCGGCTGACACACAATAACCACATGCACTCCAGCCACCCGGCTGACACACTATAACCACATGTACTCCAGCCACCCGGCTGAACCCACTCATACAGCAGCCATCCAGCTGCACACCATATACAGACTATGTAAAGTTAACAGAAAACGTGCACTGGCAACGTAGAATGACTTCCTTCCCGCTCACATAACCTTATATACCTCTACCGCCACGTGGTCACATCACGTGCTGTACAACCAATCACATATGGAGGGAGCATAGTTTCTGTCTAATTCACTACGTTCAACCGACAGAAACGTGTATCTCCCTCCTCGTACATGTACACCACCCTTACCCCATGCGTATTGACAACTTTGGTGCAGCGTCGCCTGTGCACGACTGCCAACTAGATGTCCAAAGAAAGCTGATTAGATGCCCAAGTTCTTAGAAACTTCCAAGCGGCTCTCAACAGAGTCCTTTACGTACCCATCTTTTGCTGTCTCTGACTTCCACCTCCCATGGCGCTTGAATAGCCTATCAGGCACCCCCGCGTTAGCAGCTGCTGTGGCACCACCAGCCCGCAGGCTGTGCATCCCAAATAACTTAGGGTCCATACCAAGGCTACTGATCTTCTCCAACAACAATTCCCTCAGCCTAGAATAGCTAAGGCTACCCCCCTTGCGCAAGCATTCACCAGACTTGGTGTGCATTATTCCCCTGAACAGATAGTCTTGTGAATCATGCACTAGGTGACCCATGGAAAAATATCTTTGCATCATGCTTACTGGACATGTGGCTGTGCCCGTATGAGCGATCACTAATGATGCACCCTCCCTGTATTGGTCTGTCTTACTGGACGTAATGTTTATTACCATGCCCTCGGTGTTAAAGGCCACGTCAGCACATCTTAGCTTCAGTAACTCCTCACATCTTAGGAAACCCGCAAATGCTACAAGGCAGATGGCCAGTAAGCGGACCTCTGTAAGGGAAGGGGATGGCCCAGCTGCTTCTACCATGGCCAGTAACATCTCTGCTGTAACAGGTTCCTTACGCTTTTTGGGCTTAGCTAGTTCCCGCCTAAGGCCACCCAAAGTAGCTTGCACTATGGGGGACCCTGCAATGGATGGCAAACCTGCCATCTGGTGCAACCATGAAACAGCATGCACTGCCTCCTCTACAGCTGATTTTGACTGAACGGACTCACTTAGGTGCTGCAAGTACAGCACCAAATGGATCTCCTGTACAGGGAAGCTTGGGACCCCCCGTCTGGCCTCTGCCCATGTCTTCCACCTCTGAAAGGCTCCTAGATATTTCTTAGTGGTAGAGTCAGCCTTACATCTCAGGACTGTAGCTGGCAATGCTTTGGCCAGCCGCCTAAGCTCTGGGTCCTCCAGGTTTGACAGCAGAGGCCAGACTCCAGAGGAGAATACATCTGGTTTGAATAGCAAACAAGAAGAATTCTAGTTGGCAGTCGTGCACAGGCGACGCTGCACCAAAGTTGTCAATATGCATGGGGTAAGGGTGGTGTACATGTACGAGGGGGGGGGGGGGAGCCCATGCACGCGTGCACATGAGAGCTGCGAGGCGGTTGAGCCGATGCAAAGCTTTTGATTGGAGGCAAGGCGAGCGATTGTTGAGACCGTGCGTGCAATACATGTACATGCACACCCAAACGCGCAAACGCACACATATCCTACATCCACACGCCACACGCATACATCCACATGCACACACGCAAACGCAAGCACACACAAACACATACACACACACACATACACACACACACACACACACACACACACACACACACACACACACACACACGGAGCAATTAACATGCAGGACGTAATGTACATAGACACGAAGTACCGTCAAACAGAATGATATGCACTTTTAACATCCATCTAGGTTACTTACCAATTGCAACTGACGAACTGAAAACTACTTCAACTTTCCTCGATGTGTTCTTTCACTGGAAATACATCATATTATATTTTAATTATCGATTTATATGTAAGGCTGCGTGCGACGCACATGCGCACTGGTTACCGCAGCAACCGCGATTTGTTGTCATGTATACCCAGGTATGGTAATTATCTAAATACAAATATTCCTTTTTCTTTTTTCTTTTTTTGTGTGGCCGTGGGGTGTAGTAATATAGACACTAACCTCCCGGACAGATTGTGTATCAACCGCATCAGATATAGTAAAGTTTTGACTTGTCTTTGGGGACCCAACTTCGAATGTCGAAAGCCAAGCGCTCAGACTCGCTACAGAAGAAGCACTGGAGCATAAAGGCTCACGAAAGCCTCATATCGCGAAATGCCGAGGGCCACTTCTGCCTCAACGTGGAAGGTGGGGCGGAGGCCGGCTTTATGCCTTTCATCGGGGACCTGCGTCAAGATAGGATCAGCTATCAGAGCGGGAAGACCCACTCGGGGGAGATTATCCTAGAGGTGAACAACAAGCGGGTGCCCGGTATGATCAAGAAGGACGTCATCTCCCTCATTAAAAAAGTCGGCCGACCCAGTGTCTCTCGTTACTACGAAGCAGAGTAAGTACGGGCGAGGTGGGTGGGGGGGGGGGGGGAAGGGGAGGGGAGGCTTAAATGTATCATCGTTTCGTGTGTGCAAAGCGGCTATGGTATGTAAGTTTAGGTGGGTGGGATACCTATGTGCGGGGGTGGGTGTGGCATTTTGATAGAAATTCGTTTGTGTGTGTGAGAGAGAGAGAGTGTGTGTATGAGTGTGTGTGTTTTGTGTTCCATCACCAGGTTACGGTATAACTATTGCCTATTGGCCCTTAGCTCTGGTCATAACATCCTGATGCACACATACCCACTCAATTTAGATTATTTTATTTTGTATGTGCAAAACTGTTCCCTTTATGAGGTGTATGTGTGTGTGGGGGGGGGATGTACCATAGGAGGGCAAGGTGGGAGGTATTGTGTTAGGTCCAGGAGTGTTGTAGTTGTGTGGGGTATATTATCTATCCCCTTCTCCTCCCCCTCCCCCTCCTCCTGCTTCCAATCCCCCTCTCCCCTTCTCCCTCACTCTCCCCCTTCTGCTTCCATTTCTCCCTCCCTTTCCTCACTCCCCCCCTTCTCTTTCTCACCCTCTCAGATGCCACCATCACCAAAGATCTCAGGCAGTACCTGGGTACAAGGTTCACAAAGAACTCTGTGGACACTGAACTTCAGCATCAGATTAGAGAAAACCTCCACATGAGGGTGGTGCCCTGTAAGTGTGGGGTGTGGGGTGTGAGGGTGTAGCTGGTAAAGACAAGCAGGCTGTGAGGTTTATTACTCTAAAGTGCAGAGCAGTCCATTCGCCAGCCAGCTGTTCATGTTCCATGTAGTCCTTTCCCAGCCATTGTACAACATCACACCTTGTGTTGGGAGAAAGGGGGTCCATCCCTTCCATTCATATCTGTCACCTGGTGCCCATTGTGTGGTGCAAGCCCTTCTGAGCCCTTATATGGAATGTGCCGGGCGCTTTGCCTCTGTCCCATTTAGCACTTATTTCCTTCCAATTGACCAGTGCTTATTGAGAAGGGGAGGAGAAGGGGAGAGAGCCTTGAAGGAGAGAGGGACATTGGAACAAGGGATTACTAAATACACCTATTTGCCCTCCTTCCCATCCCTTCATTCTTTCCCACTCCTCCTCCCCATCCACCACTCCTCCCCATCCCTTCATCATTTCCCTGCTCCTCCTCCTCCCCATCCCTCCATTACAGGCACTACACGCCCCGCCCAGAACAATGAGCAGCAAGGTGTGGACTATAACTTCATCTCACCAGAGGAGTTCAAACGCATGGAGAAGAATGGTGACTTCCTGGAGAGTGGCGTCTTTGAGGGGCACTTCTATGGCACCCCTAAGCCTCCCGCTGACCCGCCCTCCAACTCCACCTTCCCCACTTATGCCCGGTCCCCAGCCAACGCTGGCTACCTGCCTAGGGACCCTGTTGCTGCCCCCGCAGAGGTCCTGCCCTCCGTCCCACGCTACCGCACAGGTCCAGCGGCACAGGCCCCACAGGTCCCCAGGAACCTGGGACCCCTCCCACCCAACTGGGAGATTGCCTACACGGAAAACAACGAGAAGTACTTTATCGAGTAAGGACTGGGGACCATGCGAGGGACTGGGGACCATGTGATGCAGTGGGAGGGACTGGGGACCATGTGATGCAGTGCGATACACTGGGGACCATGTGATGCAGGGGGAGGGACTGGGAACCAGACATCATGGGATGCAGTGGGAGGGACTGGGGACTAGACATCATGGGATGTAATGAGGGACTGGGGACCATAGCAAGTGATTTGGCCCCTCCCTTCCAACAGCCATAGTACGGGCACCACCCACTGGATGGACCCACGTCTTTCCCACATGATGAAACATACACTGCTGGAGTGTGAAGACAATGGTAGGCCTGGGCACCCCACACCCATGGATGGGATGTGGAAAAAGATTTGAGCAGTGTATGTGTAGTCTTGTCCCCAGACCCAATGTCACTATAGCCGCCGGTTGGATTCACATGTACGTGGTAGAAGTGTGTAATCCATCGGCAGCTAGGTGGAATTGGCCTGGGGACAAGGATATATGGGTATATTGTATAACTGAGTTCCATGACAAAGACATGTGCACCCATTGCAAGCATTCCACACATTCCTACCAGCCATATTGTGTACACAGTGCTACATGCAAATGTCCAAACAATCTGTGTATGTACATGTGTGCTTATCTGCCCTTCAGAGCTACCTTATGGCTGGGAGAAGGTCTCTGACCCTGTGTATGGAACCTACTACATTGAGTAAGGCTTCTCCCCATGTCACCCACCTACCCCCTATGCTATGAGGCTGCCATTGCTTTTCACCTTTCGACTTCCTTCCTTTCATTTCCCACCTCCTTCCTCCATCTTCCCTCCACCTTCCCTCCACCTTCCCTCCACCTTCCCTCCACCTTCCCACCATCTCCTCAAATAGTCACATCAATCGTGTCACTCAGTACGAGAACCCAGTCATAGAGGCCAAGAGGCGCTACGCTGGCTCCCAACTCCCTCAGCGGTCTACCGATGACCACCGTGCCCCTCCCCCTCTGCGAGCCCCGCCCACTATGCAGTCGGCAGCCGCTCTGGAGAAGCAGCGAGAGGCGGAGGCAGCAGCCCAATGGCCTGAGGCAGGGCTAGCCACGGACTATAACGATGGGGGCTACCCCTCCCAGTACCCGCCAGAGGGGATGGAGGGAGGGGAGGTGGATCTGGAGGCTGACCTCCAGGGGGAGGTAGTCAAGACCTCCCTCCTCAAGACGGCAGCCGGCTTTGGGTTTACCATCATCGGAGGCGATCGTCCCGGGGAGCTACTCCAAATAAAGACCATCCAGAAGGGGAGTGCCGCTGACAAGGATGGTCGGCTGCAGGTCGGGGATGTGATTGTGTACATCAATGGGATATCGGTGCTCACCTACAACCATCACAAAGTGGTGGACCTCTTCAAGAGCATCCCCCATGGGGTCCTCCGTGACCCTTGAGGTACGGAGGGGTTACTCCTTGCCGGAGTACCAGGACGACAAGCTGCCTCCATACATGGCCTCGTCCAATCAGAACTTCCGGCAGTCTCCAGTCCCGCCAATGGGCATAAGGTCGGAGTCTGGGAACATGTTCTCCCAGGTGGAGAGGTTGAGCATCAACATTGTGAAGGGACCCCTCGGGTTTGGCTTCTCCCTAGGTCAGTATGTCCACCTCACCTCCCATTAGTATCTGCCCCCTATGCTCACATGATCTGCCCCCTATGGTCACATGATCTGCCTCCTATGGTCACATGATCTGCCCCCTATGGTCACATGATCTGCCCCCCCCCCCCCCCTTACCTGATTCTTACTTGTCAACACCCCTGACTTACAGTACTACTTGTAATGGTTTTGACCTATTTACACCAGAGAATTGACAGCACCTTGAATGCATACCTGTGGTCACTTGGTCCATTTGTGATTTGCCATTTATCCTTTGTTTCTCTATCTCTTTCCTTTCTGTTTCCTCTCTGTTTCCTCTCTCTCTCCTCTCCTCCCCTCTCCCTCTCCTCCCCTCTCCCTCTCCTCCCTCTCCTCCCCTCTCCTCCCCTCCCCCTCTCCTCCCCTCTCCTCCCTCTCCCTCTCCTCCCCTCTCCCTCCACAGGGGAATCCCCCAGAGGTCCAGTGGTTAAGCAGATCATGGACCACCCTCGCTGTGCTCAGCTACGTGAGGGAGACGTCATCATGGAGGTGAATGGAGAGCCTGTCCACACCTACCCCCACAGTGAGCTGGTGACCGTCCTGAAGAGATGTCCTAAGGGGAACCAAGCCAACTTTGTAGTGACAAGACCAGCAGCTGAGGTGAGACATAGCTGTGCTACAACCTGATGACATGATCACTGTATTGCACATAGCTGTACCACATGACTATCACATGGCTATCATATGATGTACCTCATGGCTATCACATGGCTATCACATGATGTACCACATGACTATCACATGATTGTACCACAGGAACTGCCCAACTATGACCAAGGAGAGTACATTCCTGGGGACCAGAGCATGGAACCCTTCACAGTGCTGGAGGTCAACTTGATCAGACAGGTGTCCGGGTTTGGCTTCAGGATCATTGGCGGGAGAGAGGAGGGATCGCAGGTATGGACTGGGCCAGAGGATGTGCATATTGCATCATAGTACATGTATGTGTGAACATGACATGTTCTCTAGCACTACGTGTAAACAAAAAAGAACTATACATGTACATGTATATAAGATTTGTTTAGATATCACATGTACATGTACAGGTGCTTGCCAGGTCCCCCTACCTTATATGGTCACATTTGGACACACCTGGTTCAATGTTTGTTACTGACCATGGTGATACATGTATGACAGCAGAGGTGTGTTGTGCATTGGCAATTGTTTGTTGTAAGCTATGTGTGTGTGTGTACTCACGTGAGACGCCTTCAATCCCCATGACGACCACAGGCCACTGTCGGGTTGATTGTCCCAGGAGGGGCAGCTGATCTGGATGGACGGTTGCAGATTGGGGACGAGATCACCCACATTAACGGGATGAGTGTGATGGACTCCAAACACCAAGATGTCATCAACCTCATGGGGAGGGCTTCAGCCCAGGGGGAGGTGGCCCTCAGGATCAGAAGGAAGGTCCCACCATTGGGTAAGGAAAGAGAGGAAGAGAGGGAAAATGCTGCCATCTCCTCTAGTACTGCATGTTTATAGTCACCTGTCACTAACCTTTGTGTAATTAATGTGTAAGCTAATGTGCTGTTATGGTAACCTAATATGTCATTTTCATTGTTGTGGTTATCTAACATTACCTTAATGGTCACTACATACATGTATGTGATGTCATCTCTCCTCATCCTATTTCCCCCCTCTATTTAGAGCTCAACCCTCATGCCTCATATCTGCCACCAGAGGACAATGAACCTCTGATCCCCCAGGGCCTCAGGAGAGTGGTCATCTCAAGACCTAACACCCAGACCTCCTTTGGGTTTGTGCTGCAGTCAAATACCCTCAGACCTGGCTGTATTGTCTGTAAGTACCTCCCCCTCCACTCCCCTCCCCTCTCTCTCCTCCCTTCCCCTCCATTCCCTTCCCCTCCATCCCATTCCTACTTTCACTATCCAATACTACTACTCCAAGGTCGGCTGGTACAAGGTAGCCCGGCCGACCAATCAGGTCAGCTGTACCAGTATGACGAACTGGTGACAGTGAATGGACAGGATGTGTCCCGTATGGACCACAGCGATGTGGTGACCCTCATCAAACAGTCAGGAGTTAACATTACTTTGGAAGTACAGCAACCACAAGGTGTGTGTGTGTGTGTGTGTGTGTGTGTGTGTGTGTGTGTGTGTGTGTGTGTGTGTGTGTGTGTGTGTGTGTGTGTGTGTGTACATGTATGTGTGTACATGTATGTGTGGTGTGTGTGTGTATGTGTGTGTGTACATGTATGTGTGGTGTGTGTATGTGTGTGTGTACATGTATGTGTAGTGTGTGTGTATGTGTGTGTGTATGTGTGTGTGTATGTGTGTGTGTATGTGTGTGTGCGTGTGTGTACATGTATGTGTGGTGTGTGTGTATGTGTGTGTGTGTACATGTATGTGTGGTGTGTGTGTGTGGTGTGTGTGTGGTGTGTGTATGTGTGGTGGATGTATGTGTGTTGTATGTGTTGTGTGTACATGTGTGTGATGTGTATGTATGTGTGTGAGATGTGTGTGTACATGTGCGTGTTTGTACAGTATACATGTGTGTATGTGTGGTGTGTGTAATGTGTATGTGATAGTGTGTTTATGTTTTTACTCACACATGTACATGTATGTGTGTGTGTGTACTATTTAGCGGCTGTACACATGTGTAAGTGTGTATTGGAAAGGTTTCTGTTGCTAGGCAACAGATCTAAATAGCATTCCTGTAATTAGTGTGGGAGTGAGGCTCTCAAATGTACATTCTCTTCCCCAGACCTAGACCTGTTCAAGCAACAACAGCTGGTACGTCCATATATATGTGGGATGTTGTGTATGCTTGCCTGTAGGTAGGTGTGGCTATGCAGGCCACACCCCCATCAACTACATGTACATGTGACCTATTTCATAGTGCTCACTTTTATCTTTACACTGTTCCCTCCTCCTCCTCATCCATTATGCCCCTCTGACCCACGATTCTATGCATGCAGCCCCTCCCACTTCCTTCTCCCCATGAAATCCATTTTATTGCTCACTACTTCTTATGACCATGGATTTGTAGTTTGCACCCCTCCTCCCCAGTGCTTAAAAAGGGGAGGGCATAGCCTTATAAGGGCACCAAAGCTTACATGTGTGTTCATAAAGGTGGAGTGTTGGTAACGTGTAGTGGCCCTTAGGGGAAAGGGGTAGTGAGAAGGGCATTATCTTATGGGTTCATTGCAGGAATTGTGCCCCAATGTCTGAGGCTTGAGAAGAGATATATCATATCCCATGTGTACATGTATGGCAGGTGGACATGTGCAGACTTGTACTTGACATTGACACTTTGAACAGCATATCTAAAAGACACACACCTCCTCCCCCTCCCTATGTATCACTATAGGCCAGAGGAGGGCATATGAAGGGCTTAGACATTTTTACATAAATATGGAAATTGTTGTGTCCAGGAGATGTAGTTTTTGTTAACTATAACTAAATCAATTCACAGCGCTGTGATGACCATTATGTGAAAGCTTTTGGCTTAAAATAATAATTTTTGATTGATGTGCGTACACTACATAAACATGGAAATTGTTGTGTCCAGGAAATATTGTTTATGTAACTAAATCAATTCACAAGGCGAAAGTTAAGGTCCATGTTGAAACTGTGAGTAACATGTGAAAATCACAAATGTCTAGGTACCTTGGTATCCTCTATCTCATATAGTGATGTATAGGTAGGGGGAGTAGGAGAAGTGTGTATTAAAATATGCTGTCCAAGTGCTGCTTGGAAGTGTCAACATGTACAGGTACAAGCTACCACATCTCACTCCTCATAGAATATGTCCTGTTATTAGGTGATATACAGGCCTCCCTCCCCCATATGGGTGTTTGATGGAGTCAATTGTGTATGAATATGGTTTATGTGGATTAGATTGTTGTTCTTCCCTCCCTCTCTCCCTCTCTCCCTCTCTCCCTCCCTCCCACTCTCCTCCCACTCTCCCTCCTTCCCTCCCTCCTTCCCTCCCTTCCTCCTCCCTCCCTCTCTCCTCCCTCCCTCCTCCCTCCCTCCTCCCTCTCTCCTCCCTCCCTCCTCCCTCCCTCCTCCCTCTCTCCCTCCCTCCCTCCCTCCCTCCCTCCCTCCTTCCCTCCCCCCTCTCTCCTCCCTCTCTCCTCCCTCCCTCCCTCAGATGGAACAGCAACCCCCACCTCAACAGGCAGTTGCCGTGGCAATGGATAGTCGTGGTCATTCGTACTCTGGCAATGCCGGCACCTTCCTGGGCAATGTCACCACTGGCGGGACCTACCCGGGAAATGCTGCACCTGGTGGTGGTGGGACCTTCACCTCCCAGTACTCGGGTTGCGCCCAGTACCCAGCAGGAGGGACTTTCCCCAGGAACAGTGGACCATACCCTGTCAGCAGTGGTGGGGGTGGGGATGGCTACAATGGAGGGCAGGTCCATGAGGATGAGGCTGGACCTCAGATATCTGCTAACCTGGATGGCTTTGGCAGGTGTGTGCCGGTGTGGAGGTGTGTGTGTGTGTGTGTGTGTGTGTGTGTGTGGAGGTGTGTGTACATGTGATGTGTGCACATGTGAATTTCCACCCACATGTACATGTATAGATCTTATTCCCATTACATCATTTTAAGTATAGTACTTGTGTATTGAAGGAATAGTATAGGAGGAATACAAAGAATCCCATGGTTTGGTTTAATGTCAGTATAACGAGTCCACTTACACACTTACTCACACACACATCGTTTTGTGAAAGCAACTTCACTCCTCCCCACCCTTCCCTCTCTGCTATTTACTTACATACCTCTCTCCCTCCCCTCCCTCCCCCCTCCCCCTCTAGTGACGATGAGGACATTTTGCACATTGACATCCAGAGGGACCCCAATGGGTTTGGCTTCAGCATCAGGGGCGGGTCTGAGTACAACGCCCCCCTGTGTGTGCTGAGGATGGCCCCCGGGGGGGCTGCCGAGAGAGATGGCAGGCTTAGGGTAAGGACACAATGCCACACCTCCTCTTGTTATGATGTGGCCCCTCCCTATGTGGGCGTGGCCTTGGTGCAGGTGGGGGATGAGCTGTTGGAGATCAATGGGAACAGCACAGAGGGATTGGGCCATGCCGATGCCATCACCATCATCAAGCATGGGGGAGAGGCAGTGAAGCTGACTGTGAGAAGACTACCTGAAAGCCTGTCTACACGTGAGTGTGTGTGTGAGTGTGAGTGTGTAAGTGTATGTGTATAAGTGCATGTATGTCATGTGTGTGAGAGAGAGTATTAGTGTTTGTATGTGCACCTCTAGATGTTGTGTGTTGGGTGTACATACTGTACTTATGTTTGTGTGTGTAGGAGTACTTTCTTTGCTGTGTATATTCTGGAATTGCTTAAATGTGCTCATGTCCCAATAAATACCTCTGAACGCAACGATAATATTACCATTGAAAAATGATAAACTTTAGCAGTGTGCACTTATTGGAATATGTTATTAGCTGGTGATGTGATACTCTTGAGTATGGACCATGAACTCTATTACCTTGCCATTTGTTCTGTGTCAATCAGTTACACAATGAAAATAGGACCACAAAACAACTCACTCTGATTACTTTAACCACATACATGTTTGTTGACAGGAACCACAGTCCAAACCACTTGTTACATAACCTTGTAAACATTTTCTAATGATATTCATATTGACTCAACTACATTTACATGTAAGCCTGTTTTGTAAATGTATATCTGTATGGTCTGGTGGGTATATTGATATGTCTAGTTCTGTGATCATGTGATCATGTTCCATTGTGCCCCTCCCTCCAGCGGGTAGTCCCAACAAGGAGGGCACACCTGGTCCCCATGACTACATGAACTCTTTAACAAGGAACAAGTGAACTCCATTTTTTTACCCTAACTCAAAGGTACTCCATTTTGGTGTCATGGCAACCAATATGTTTCACCTCCTTTCCCTCCTACCCTCTCCTTTCCCTTGGCAGCTAATAATCTATTTCGTGGCGCGTTAGAATGGGAATGGGACATGAACAAAGCATCACCTACCTTCTCTATATGATTAATAACAGTTTGTACTGTTGGCCTGCCGGCACAGTGTGGACATGTGCACATAGTGTGTAGTGTTTGGTGTCATTTTGCCTCATTAAGCTGCATTGGTGAAAATGATTGTATTATACCTTTTGGAAACTAGGAGAAGGGGCTGAGGAAGAGGAGAGGGAAGGGGTATGGGAAGAGGGGAGGAGAGGGAAGGGGAAATGATTAATTATGGGCCCCCGCTCCATATCTTACCTATCAGACTGATCACAAAGTATCATCCCCCCCCCCCCCCCCCCTGGATCCGCCTCTGTCTGGTGACAAATGAGACAATCCATAGTAGAGCACCACAACTTTTGCCACGACCCTCTCAAATCCTTTTCATTTTTCAGCAATCTGATAGGGCTCATTGAGATTAGTTATTATGCACAGTTTCACTTTCGGATACACTTCGGTTAATTGACAATATTTTGTCAACTTCGTAAGCGCCACGAAATTTTGTGATCACTATGACTGTTTTGCAAAGCTACAGTAATGTGTCCATAAGGTTTTGATTGAAACTGTTACTAATACTAGAATGCACTCACCTCATGGGTGTACACATATGTATGTGTTGTGTGAAAACCTTAATAAACTTAATATTTTGACTAGTTGTTTTACACTTCTCAAATTATCTCAAAACACCCCTATTCATTTCTCTATTTCAATTTAACCCCATGACAAGATAGGTTATGACGTAGTTAATGCATTAAAATTAATTTAGGGTATCCGTTCCGCTAGTAAGTTATAAATTGATTTGTGTCAATAACATTGTTTCTTTGAGCTGCCGCTTGACCACAAAGTTTACACAGACGTAACGATGCTACGAAAGAAGGGCGTAGCCCAAGTTGCAAAAGAACGGGAAGGTCACGTTGCACGCTGCGCTACGCTTGCTACACTTTTAGCACGCATGACACTTCGATCCCGATACAACAATAGTAGCACTCTATAAAGCATAGCAAAACTGTACGTGCTATATTTATCTACGCATATACATGTCCTCCCTCCCCTCCCCTCCCCTCCCCTCCCCTCCCCTCCCCTCCCCTCCCCTCCCCTCCCCTCCCCTCCCCTCCCCTCCCCTCCCCTCCCCTCCCCTCCCCTCCCCTCCCCTCCCCTCCCCTCCCCTCCCCTCCCCTCCCCTCCCCTCCCCTCCCCTCCCCTCCCCTCCCCTCCCCTCCCCTCCCCTCCCCTCCCCTCCCCTCCCCTCCCCTCCCCTCCCCTCCCCTCCCCTCCCCTCCCCTCCCCTCCCCTCCTCCCCTCCCCTCCCCTCCCCTCCCCTCCCCTCCCCTCCCCTCCCCTCCCCTCCCCTCCCCTCCCCTCCCCTCCCCTCCCCTCCCCTCCCCTCCCCTCCCCTCCATCCCATTCCTACTTTCACTATCCAATACTACTCCAAGGTCGGCTAGTACAAGGTAGTCCGGCCGACCAATCAGGTCAGCTGTACCAGTATGACGAGCTGGTGACAGTGAATGGACAGGATGTGTCCCGTATGGACCACAGCGATGTGGTGACCCTCATCAAACAGTCAGGAGTTAACATTACTTTGGAAGTACAGCAACCACAAGGTGTGTGTGTGTGTGTGTGTGTGTGTGTGTGTGTACATGTATGTGTGTGTGTGTGTGTGTGTGTACATGTATGTGTGTGTGTGTGTGTACATGTATGTGTGTGTAATGTGTATGTGATAGTGTGTTTATGTTTTTACTCACACATGATGTGTGTGTTGGATGTGTGTACATGTACAACGTGGAGTACACACCATGTTCAGTGCTTGTATTTGTGTGTGTCCTATTTAGCGGCTGTACACATGTGTAAGTGTGTATTGGAAAGGTTTCTGTTGCTAGGCAACAAATCTAAATAGCATTCCTGTATTTAGTGTGGGAGTGAGGCTCTCAAATGTACCTTCTCTTCCCCAGACCTAGACCTGTTCAAGCAACAACAGCTGGTAGGTCCAGGTAAGTGTGGCTATGCAGGCCACACCCCCATCAACTACATGTGACCTCTTTCATAACACTTTTATCTGCTCCATTCTCTACACTGTTCCCTCCTCCTTCCATCATTATGCCCCTCTGACCCACGATTCTATTCATGAAGCCCCTCCCACTTCCTTCTCCCCCATGAAATCCATTTTATTGCTCACTACTTCTTATCACCATGGATTTGTAGTTTGCACCCCTCCTCCCCAGTGCTTACAAAGGGGAGGGGCATAGCCTTATAAGGGCACCAAAGCTTATATGTGTGTTCATAAAGGTGGAGTGTTGGTAACGTGCAATGGCCCTTAGGGGGAAGGGGTAGTGGGGCATTATGTGCCCAATGTCTGAGGCTTGAGAAGAGATATATCATATCCCATGTGTACATGTATGGCAGGTGGACATGTGCAGACTTGTACTTGACATTGACACTTTGAACAGCATATCTAAAAGACACACACCTCCTCCCCCTCCCTATGCATCACTATAGGCCAGAGGAGGGCATATGAAGGGCTTAGACATTTTCACATAAATATGGAAATTGTTGTGTCCAGGAGATGTAGTTTTTGTTACTATAACTAAATCAATTCACAGCGCTGTGACGACCAATATGTGAAAGCTTTTGGCTTAAAATAATAATTTTTGATTGATGTGCGTACACTACATAAACATGGAAATTGTTGTGTCCAGGAAATATTGTTTATGTAACTAAATCAATTCACAAGGCGAAAGTTAAGGTCCATGTTGAAACTGTGAGTAACATGTGAAAATCACAAATGTCTAGGTACCTTGGTATCCTCTATCTCATATAGTGATGTATAGGTAGGGGGAGGAGGAGAAGTGTGTATTAAAATATGCTGTCCAAGTGCTGCTTGGAAGTGTCAACATGTACAGGTACAAGCTACCACATCTCACTCCTCATAGAATATGTCCTGTTATTAGGTGATATACACTCCCTCCCCCATATGGGTGTTTGATGGAGTCAATTGTGTATGAATATGGTTTATGTGGATTAGATTGTTGTTCTTCCCTCCCTCTCTCCCTCTCTCCCTCCCTCCCACTCCTCCCACTCTCCCTCCCTCCCTCCCTCCCTCCCTCCCTCCCTCCCTCCCTCCCTCCCTCCCTCCCTCCCTCCCTCCCTCCCTCCCTCCCTCCCTCCCTCCCTCCCTCCCTCCCTCCCTCCCTCCCTCCCTCCCTCCCTCCCTCCCTCCCTCCCTCCCTCCCTCCCTCCCTCCCTCCCTCCCTCCCTCCCTCCCTCCCTCCCTCCCTCCCTCCCTCCCTCCCTCCCTCCCTCCCTCCCTCCCTCCCTCCCTCCCTCCCTCCCTCCCTCCCTCCCTCCCTCCCTCCCTCCCTCCCTCCCTCCCTCCCTCCCTCCCTCCCTCCCTCCCTCCCTCCCTCCCTCCCTCCCTCCCTCCCTCCCTCCCTCCCTCCCTCCCTCCCTCCCTCCCTCCCTCCCTCCCTCCCTCCCTCCCTCCCTCCCTCCCTCCCTCCCTCCCTCCCTCCCTCCCTCCCTCCCTCCCTCCCTCCCTCCCTCCCTCCCTCCCTCCCTCCCTCCCTCCCTCCCTCCCTCCCTCCCTCCCTCCCTCCCTCCCTCCCTCCCTCCCTCCCTCCCTCCCTCCCTCCCTCCCTCCCTCCCTCCCTCCCTCCCTCCCTCCCTCCCTCCCTCCCTCCCTCCCTCCCTCCCTCCCTCCCTCCCTCCCTCCCTCCCTCCCTCCCTCCCTCCCTCCCTCCCTCCCTCCCTCCCTCCCTCCCTCCCTCCCTCCCTCCCTCTCTCCTCCCTCTCTCCTCCCTCTCTCCTCCCTCCCTCCCTCAGATGGAACAGCAGCCCCCACCTCAACAGGCAGTCGCCGTGGCAATGGATAGCCGTGGTCGTTCGTACTCTGGCAATGCCGGCACCTCCCCGGGCAATGTCACCACTGGCGGGACCTACCCGGGAAATGCTGCACCTGGTGGTGGTGGGACCTTCACCTCCCAGTACTCAGGACCCGCCCTATGTGTACATGTGATGTGTGCACATGTGAATTTCCACCCACATGTACATGTATAGATCTTATTCCCATTACATCATTTTAAGTATAGTACTTGTGTATTGAAGGAATAGTATAGGAGGAATACAAAGAATCCCATGGTTTGGTTTAATGTCAGTATAACGAGTCCACTTACACACTTACTCACACACACATCGTTTTGTGAAAGCAACTTCACTCCTCCTCCCCACCCTTCCCTCTCTGCTATTTACTTACATACCTCTCTCCCTCCCCTCCCTCCCCCCTCCCCCTCTAGTGACGATGAGGACATTTTGCACATTGACATCCAGAGGGACCCCAATGGGTTTGGCTTCAGCATCAGGGGCGGGTCTGAGTACAACGCCCCCCTGTGTGTGCTGAGGATGGCCCCCGGGGGGGCTGCCGAGAGAGATGGCCGGCTTAGGGTAAGGACATAATGCCACACCTCCTCTTTTTATGATGTGGCCCCTCCCCTTCGTGGGCGTGGCCTTGGTGCAGGTGGGGGATGAGCTGTTGGAGATCAATGGGAACAGCACAGAGGGATTGGGCCATGCCGATGCCATCACCATCATCAAGCATGGGGGAGAGGCAGTGAAGCTGACTGTGAGAAGACTACCTGAAAGCCTGTCTACACGTGAGTGTGTGTGTGAGTGTGTGTGTGTCACTGTGGGTGGGTGTACACCTATATACTAGTAGTCACTTATTAAAAAAAAAAGAATGAAACAAGATATAAAAAACATTCTCTCTGAGAAAGTTAGTGTTATATAGGATTTGAAGGCAATGGTGGTGTAAAAAGAAAGGGAACAAGGGATTCAGTGGAGATACAATGATTATTATTCCTATATTTAGCACTGTACATCATTACAATTATGTTGCTAAATATATAGGAATAATCATTGTATCTCCACTGAATCTCTTGTTCCCTTTCTTTTTACACCACCATTGCCTTCAAATCCTATATAACTAACTTTCTCAGAGAGAATGTTTTTTATATCTTGTATATATATGGCACAGTGTCCAGCAAAATCGGGCTTGTGAGTTTATAATTTATCACTATAAAAATTGCATGTTACACTAAGCAACACATCTTTGCAACGGTACAACCTTTACCTTTAAAAATTCGTACACTTGTTCTCACATCATCTCTCTATGTGAAAACCGATTTTTGTGCTCTAATTATTTTCCATGCCGCGAGTACATAGATCACTAACCCAACGGGTTAGAACTCAACATTTCTCCACGTACGAGTGTGGAAAACGCATCAAATTTGGGTTGTACATAGAGGAGTCCTGTAGCTATTGATTTGTTCTGTTCGTTAGATTCTGAATCATCCGTTACGGAGATATAGTTGAGCAAACTACAGGCACATTTTCCCGCTTGATTCGCGCCAATGATATAATCACCGCCTTCCCATTCACTGAGCGGGCGCGAATCAAGCGGGAAAACGTGCCCATAGTTTGTTCAACTGTATCTCCGTAACAGATGATATAGAAATTAACGAACAGAACAAATCAATAGCTACAGGACTCCTCAATGCACACTCCGAATTTGACGTGTTTTCAACACTCGTACGTGGAGAAATGTGGATTTCTAACCCGTTGGGTTAGTGATCTTTGTACTCGCGGCATGGAAAATAATTAGAGCACAAAAATCGGTTTTCACATAGAGAGATGATGTGAGAACAAGTGTACGAATTTTTAAAGGTAAAGGTTGTACCGTTGCAAAGATGTGTTGTTTAGTGTAACATGCAATATTTATAGTGATGAATTATAAACTCACAAGCCCGATTTTGCTGGACATTTTGTCCAGCAAAATCGAGCTTGTGGGGTTATAATTTTATCACTATAAAAATTGCACGTTGTACTAATCAATACAACTTTGTGACGGTGCTACGTTTTCATTTCAAATTTCGTACACTTGTTCCCACACCATTTCTCTGTGTGAAAATCGATTTTTGTTATCTACACATTTTCCGTGCCGTGGATACAACAATCTTTAACCCCGCCGTTTAGAAATCCACATTTCTCCACGTACGAGTGTTGAAAACACGTCAAATTCGGAGTGTGCATAGAGGAGTCTAGTAGCTATTGATTTGTTCTGTTCGTTTATTTCTATATCATCTGTTACGGAGATACAGTTGAACAAACTATGGGTACGTTTTCCCGCTTGATTCGCGCCAATGATTTTGGCAAATCGCGTCCCGCTCAGTGAATGGGAAGGCGGTGATTATATCATTGGCGCGAATCAAGCGGGAAAATGTGCCTGTAGTTTGCTCAACTATATCTCCGTAACGGATGATTCAGAAACTAACGAACAGAACAAATCAATAGCTACAGGACTCCTCTATGCACACACCGAATTTGACGCGTTTTCAATACTCGTACGTGGAGAAATGTGGATTTCTAACCCGCGGGGTTAACGATTGTTGTATCCACGGCACGGAAAAGGTTTAGATCACAAAAATCGATTTTCACACATAGAAATGGTGTAGGAACAAGTGTACGAAATCTGAAAGGAAAAGGTTGTACCGTTGCGAAGATGCGTTGTTTAGTACAACGTGCAATTTTTATAGTGATAAAATTATAACCCCACAAGCCCGATTTTGCTGGACACTGCCCCATATATATGGGACAGTTTCCAAGAAAATTGCGCTTCGTATTATATACATAAAATGTTATAAAAATGCTTCTCGTTTGAATCGCTATATCTTCCGAACGGTTAACGCTATCAACTTCCTATTTTCAGCCACTTCATACTACACCATTTCCCTATGACAAAATACATTTTGGAGTCTTACACTTGCTCCATGCCAGTATTGCAACGTTCAATACCCCGCCGGGTTCAAACCCGCCATAACTTTCTGTACGAGTAATCAAATCGCTTCAGATTCGGTTTGTAGGTAGAAAGGTCATATACCTATCGATTTGTTCTGTTCGTTAATTTTTATGCCATCCGTTACGGAGATCTGTACAGCGGTGCAAAGTTGGTACACTTTTCCCGCTCGAATCGCGCCGTTGTACGTACGCGAACCGCTTCCATTCACCGAAGTACATGAATATTCAACTCATCCTGTGGGCTGGGACATTTATAACGACCACCCCACCCACTACCATAGTCTGGGGACCTACATGTAGCTGAATTGTTTCCTGCAGAAGACTTCAAGTTTTTAGACGTTGACTTGAGCGTATGATTTCGAACGGTGCGAAGACGACAAGATATAAGATCAATCCGACGATGAAGTTTGAGAGCGGTAGCGATTGAAGGCAGATGATAACAGATATAGCTGTGGAGCAGGCAGACGAGTATTGGATCCCAGAGTGGACAGCTGTGGAGTATGGCAGATAGCTGCGGAGCAAACAGTGGAGTAACTGCATGTGACCAGTACGTGGAGTGGACTTTACGGCAGACAGCAAACAACTTCCCATTTCACTGTAGAATTTCCCATTACATTTTTTTTTGAACAAAATCTACAATCAAACGCATTTTATTCAAAACATATACCCTTTCCCATTCAATCGTAGAATTTCCCATTTCCCATTGTACAACATTGCATGGCACATTACAAATGTAATGGGTGTAGTTTGATTTTGAAGCCCATATTCAAAACTACAGTCCTTGTTTTGCACATGCTCTTCATTTCTTCTTTGTCATCTTCCCACTCTTCACTCATTTCTTCCTCTTTCTCTTCATTTTCATTTATTGCAGGATCTTCACTCAATGCCTCTTCCAAAAAATGTTGAATGATGGTATTTCTTTTCATTATCAGAGCCTGTAATGGTGAATCTGAAGTTTGAAAGTTTTACTTCAAGTTCATGAAGTAGAGTGCATACAATGTTTCCAGCGTGTCTATATATATATATAATTATATATATATATAATTATATATCTGTGTGTATTTGAAATTTCAAAGCAGGTAAGCAGGTGCATAAAAGGTTTCCAGCACATGGTACATAAATAAAACATTTGAAATTTCAAAGCAGATCAGCAACATTAATTACTATTTGTATTAATTGCTGTGCTCAGATTTATGATCATGCAAACAATTTCATTTGAAATTTCAAAGCAAACGTTCAAAATACCATTTACAATTATTTTTAATACATGTAATCTTGAAATTTCAAAACATTCATTTCACATAATACTCAGATTGCAAGCAGCCGTCTTGAAATTTCAAAGACCCATTTAGAAATTTCAAAGCAGCATCTCAAATATTATTTCAATTGGGTGCTTTGAAATTTGATTAATGACTATCCATTCATTATCTTTCAATGCAACAAAGGACAGCCTACAGCCATCCTTTTAATTACCCACATGCTCAACATACCAACTGTGTCCTGTGTGCTCAGAATGAAGTCATTTTCTAAGCTTAGGTGTGCTACTAAGTTGCTGTTCAGCTCTGAAAGTGTTCCACTGAACAAGTTGCAAGCATTTTCTGGAAATGACACTAATTGTGCCCTAAAAGATTTATCTCCAGCCACTGCAAAAATGAATGGTTCAAGTGCTGACCTAAGAATTGGACCTGTGGGTAATTGTCACCAACTAAAAACTCATTAAAAAAAAATATTTCACCACACATTAACTTCTGAAGAGATCCATTTTTTATAGTAAGAAACCTGGACCAATAGTTGTAGTTCTTCTAATTCCAAACAAACTCAGCAAGTTTCTCAATTGGAGCAAAGCACACTATGGCAAATGCGCAACAATTGCATGCTGTATTTATTGTTTGAATCACTCTGCCAGTAATGATAAAAAAAAGGTGATTCTGGTTTGGTGCGAAACTTTACGTAAGAAATAAATAACATCTTAGTATACGCAATATTTTTGAGGACGAACCATGGCCAGCGATGGTCATTAGCTATCAGGTCACAGCTGTATTTATATGACGATTAGAGATTGTCTGAAACCCTATTTTATGAGCGGCTTTTGTAACAGAATCTAAATGCAACTTTCTAGGGCACACAAGTCTAGCTTCTATAAAGACCCTTACCACAACGTAGTCTTTGCCGTTCTTCTGGTAACCTTTTACGTCAACTACAGGTCCAACAGGGAGCAACTTGACGTCAACATCAGCCATCATCTGATGTCCATCATTCATCAAAGTCACCTCGTTCGATTCTTTGCAATATTCCAAGTACCACATTTTTGCTTCCGTATATACAGCTGCAATGAATGAAACCTTTTGGCGCGTTTACATGCACAAGCAGCTGACAATTCATTTTGCCGGTCACGTGAACTAGTCTTCAAATGGCGTACTTGTGCGAAGGAGATAGCGAGTCCGTTAGATTCAGTGACCTTGACACTTCAGATTTAGATTCAATCGTCAGATTTGGAGGTCAGATTCAGCGACCTAGAGTCTTCAGACGTGGATGATATTTCTGATGCCCGGACTCCTTCAGCTCAGTACACCACTGATTTGATATCAAGTTCACAGCTTAATAGTCAGAGTGATCAATCGTTGTTCTCACAATCAGGTATGTGGGGCCTTATTTGTTCATTTCTGCGTATATGTTCCGTACCGATGATCAATTTGTCCCGTTGATCAACGGGACGCTGGTTGATCAACCGGGCACCCGGTTGATCAACCGAGTACCCAGTTATTCAACCGGGTACCCGGTTGCGTTATAACTATCCGGTTGTCTAACGGGACAATATATAGGTTACCCGGTTGTTCAACGGGACTTACCCGGTTGTTCAATGGGGTATCCGGTTGTCTAACGGGACAGTATAGTTTACCCGGCTGTTCAACGCGGGACTTACCCGCTTGTTGAACGCGACTTATACCAGGCTGTTCAACAGGACTTATACCCGGTTGCAATGGGTGAATATTTGTGTATAAATTGCATATTGAGGCGACCATATATGGAAACAAAAACTACACCCCCTCACCTCCCTGCCCATGAGTTATAATTCATGAGTCACTGAAGACCTGAAACAATTACAACACTATAAGAATGCTATCATGGTATATCCTAACAATTACCAGCACATGACTGACAGTTCCAGACAAAAGTTATGAATGAATTTCGAGGGAACAGACACACAGGACTTATGAAACCATTCTTTACAGGAGAAACATTGTATCATGGTGCCTTCAGCGATAAGACGGCAAATACAATAAATAGAAATGGTTTCTGTGGTGTGTTGCTGTGGGTTTCGGTGACCATGAGTTGGGAACAATGACATGTGTCCAATTTCAAAGCAGTTGATAACGTACTGCCTCATTTTTTCTTGGTCAAAATATATTATGGCAGGATCTTGACCAAAATTTAGTGCAGTTGCAAATGCTATTGAGAACAAGCCGCAATCATGCACTTGTATTAGCTTGTTTTTGGACAACACAGCTAGAGAAAATAAAAATCGGTGTGTTCTATCTTTTTTGGCATACTTAGTCCAGATTCAAATCTTTGATGAGGTAGGTACTGTTTCAGATGCAATCGATTTGTATATAAATACAATATGTATTGTGCATCATAGATTGAACTTGGCTTCCTTATGGTGGGCCATACACATGAGGATATCGATGCTCTTTTTGGGAACATTGGAAAATGGCTTAAAAGACACAATGCTATCACTGTACCTGGTAAATATTAATAAATGTTTGTGTTGTAGCCATGCATGATTATAGTATTTGTTTTCAGAGCCTCTTTATGGCTGTAAAGAGTCAAACAAAGAAGCAGTTCCACTGAGAATGTTGATGGATATTAAATCATGGCTTCTTCCTCATACAGAAGAACTCCATAATCATTCCAACCCCCATATTTTCTTACTCTATCGTAACAGGGATGGCCATGCTGAAATGAAACATAAACGATGGACTAATGATAACTGGGAACCTCGATCTGAAAACCCTGGATTAAAATTGATAAAGGTACGAAACATTTGTATTGATTCAGTAACAATATTGTTCAAATCAATGTATATGATTATAATAGTCAAATTTGGATGGTGTTCCTAACCAATTAAGTGCTGCTAAGCAAGATCAGGATGCTCTTGAAATATCTTTAGACATTGTCAAATTCTTGTGCTTTGATGAAATCCATAGAGATTTGTGGAAGACATTCTTAGTAGAACTTCATGATGGGTTCAATGCACCTAATATTTCTGGAGAAAGGACATCATGGATTCTTACAGATTTGCAGAGTGTGGTACTACAATCAGACAGCACATCAAATAACACCACAAGTCTACCTATTAAACTGATAGAACGCCATTCTAACTCAGTGAAAGAAATACCTGAGGTAAACTGCATACTACAGCCTCTTAAGTTAAATTTTCATACCACCGATAGGTTTACATTGGTAAAAGGCATACAAAAGGTGCAATATAACAGATGAACAGAATGAGCCACATGAAGAAAAGAATGAGGTTAGTATTAACAATGCATGAACATAAGAAAACTAAGCCATATTTGCAGGTTACTGGCACAGATGAAAAGATAGACTACCTCAAGGTAAATGTATGTGATAAAAAGGGTATTAGAATTGCAAATTCTCTTCATGGGCGCTTTGAAATTTCAAGTTGTGTTATTGGAATTTTAAGGATTTTATGAAAAACAGGAGAATTAAATTTGTTCATTCTTTCAAATACATGTTTTATAGCACCCTTTGAAATTTCAAAGCACCATTATAAGATAATATTGAAATTTCAAAGCCCCATTTCAAACAGTCTTGAAATGTCAAGCATCTTTTTATCATGTCAAATGATCTTGTTTCAAACCACCCATTTCACATGATCTTGAAATTTCAAAGCATCATTTTATCACCTTGATATTTCAAAGCACCCATTTAAAATGATCTTGAAAGACTTGTGATGTTTAAGCAACTAGTTCATTCTTCTTGTAGGCCCCCATATCAAATGATCTTGAAATTTCAATGAAATTTCAAAGCATAAATTTGAAGGCACCCATATGAAATGATATTGAAATTTCAAGGCACCTTTCAAAGCACCCATTTCAAATGATCGTGATTATTAAGCAATTTTAAATAACCATGAAACTTCTAAGCATCGATTTCTAAACGATCTTGAAATTTCAAGGCACCAATTCAAAGTGATTTTGAAATTAGAAATCATGAATTTCAATTGATCTTGAAATTTCAAGGCACACATATCAAATGATCTTGAAATCTAAAAGCATCTTTTTATCATCTTGGTATTTCAAAGCACCCATTTCATATAATCTTGAAAGACTTATGTTTTTTAAGCAGCTAGTTCAAATAATCTTGAAATTTTAAGGCACCCATTTCAAATGATGCTGAAATTTCAAAGCATCAGTTTCAAATGATCTTGAAATTTCAAGGCACCCATTTCACATAATCGTGAAATTTCAAAGCATCAAATGATCTTGAAATTTCAAGTTACCCATTTCCAATCATCTTAATATTTCAAGGCACCCATTTCAAACGATCTTGAAATTTCAAAGGATCTTTATATTGTCTTGGTATTTCAAAGCACCCATTTCAAATGATTTTGAAAGACTAGTGATTTGTAAGCACCTAGTTCAAATCATATTGAAATTTCAAGGCAGAAATTTTAAAGCACCCATTTCAGTTTTTTTTGTAATTTGAATTCATGTCATATTATCTTGAAATTCCAAATGACCAGTTTCAAATTATCTTTTAAGCACCCATTTCAAACAATCATGGCATAAAATCTTGAAATTTCAAAGCACCTGTTTCAAATTTCAAAGAACCGGTGTCAAATTATCTTGAAACGGTTTCAAATTATCTTGAAATTTCAAAGCAACGGTTTCAAATTATCTTGAAATTTCAAAGCACTGGTTTCAAATTATCTTGAAATTTCAAAGCACTGGTTTCAAATTATCTTGAAATTTCAAAGCACCGGTTTCAAATTATCTTGAAATTTCAAAGCATCGGTTTCAAATTATCTTGAAATTTCAAAGCACTGGTTTCAAATTATCTTGAAATTTCAAAGCACTGGTTTCAAATTATCTTGAAATTTCAAAGCACCGGTTTCAAATTATCTTGAAATTTCAAAGCACCTGTTTTAAATTATCTTGAAATTTCAAAGCACCGGTTTCAAATTATCTTGAAATTTCAAAGCACCGGTTTCAAATTATCTTGAAATTTCAAAGCACCTGTTTTAAATTATCTTGAAATTTCAAAGCACCGGTTTCAAATAATCTTGAAATTTCAAAGCACCGGTTTCAAATTATCTTGAAATTTCAAAGCACTGGTTTCAAATTATCTAAAAATTTCAAAGCACTGGATTCAATTATCAGAGAACCGGTGTCAAATTATCTTGAAATTTCAAAGCACCGGTTTCAAATCATCTTGAAATTTCGAAGCACCGGTTTCAAATCATCTTGAAATTTCAAAGCACCGGTTTCAAATCATCTTGAAATTTCAAGCATCGGTTTCAAATCATCTTGAAATTTCAAAGCACCGGTTTCAAATCATCTTGAAATTTCAAAGCATCGGTTTCAAATTATCTTGAAATTCCAAAGCACTGGTTTCAAATTATCTTGAAATTTCAATGCACCGGTTTCAAATTATCTTGAAATTTCAAAGCACCGGTTTCAAATTACCTTGAAATTTCAAAGCACCAGTTTCAAATTATCTTAAAATTTCAAAGCACTGGTTTCAAATATCAAAGAGCTGGTGTCAAATTATCTTGAAATTTCAAAGCGCCGGTTTCAAATTATCTTGAAATTTCAAAGCACCGGTTTCAAATTATCTTAAAATTTCAAAGCACTGGTTTCAAATATCAGAGAACCGGTGTCAAATTATCTTGAAATTTCAAAGCACCGGTTTCAAATCATCTTGAAATTTCAAAGCACCGGTTTCAAATCATCTTGAAGTTTCAAGCATCGGTTTCAAATTATCTTGAAATTTCAAAGCACCGGTTTCAAATCACCTTGAAATTTCAAAGCAGTGGTTTCAAATCATCTTGAAATTTCAAAGCACCGGTTTCAAATTTCAAAGCACTGGTTTCAAATATCAGAGAACCGGTGTCAAATTATCTTGAAATTTCAAAGCACCGGTTTCAAATCATCTTGAAATTTCAAAGCACCGGTTTCAAATCATCTTGAAATTTCAAAGCACCGGTTTTAAATCATCTTGAAATTTCAAAGCACCAGTTTCAAATTATCTTAAAATTTCAAAGCACCGGTTTCAAATTGCCTTGAAATTTCAAAGCACCTATTTCAAATTATCTTGAAATTTCAAAGCATCCATTTCTAATGATCTTGAAATTTCAAGCCACCCATTTGAATAATCATTTTGAAACTTCAAAGCACCCATTTGAACATTCATTTATAAATTTCAAAGCACCATTTGAATAATCATTTTGAAATTTCAAAGCATCCATTTCAGGTAATTTTGAAATTTCAAAAGTGATTATTTTTAATCATTTTGAAATTTCAAAAGCATCCATTTCAAACAGAGTTAGATCTAGGATTATTTACAATGCTTTGAAATTTCAAAATGATTGCTAGTAATTCTAGATCATTGCTGTTGAAATTTCATATATGTTAGAATTTTTTTTCAAACACACGCTATATTTATGCCTTTGAAATTTCAAATTCATGCCTGGAGATTTAAATATTCAATACGAATTTCACTTCCTTATTGATGCCTAACATTTCTCTCATAGGGAAAAGAAGTGGCTAAAGTTGAAAAAGGGCAATTTGTGGCCTTAGGTCTTGATGAATTAAAAGATGAATTGCCACAAATTGCTAGAATTCTGATGATTGAAGATGTTGTGAAAATAGAGTGATGGGTAGGAACATACAGTGGTACATGGAATCCATGGACATCAAGTCAGTGGAGCAGACTGCAATAGTACACAGAATTTGTATAGTTCTAGTGAATTTAACATTATCTAAGTCTAATAGTCTAGCCAAACATATTGTAGAACAATTGAAGACTATGAAAATTTTGAGTTTATGTAGGCTACATTGGATGTATTTATGTTTTATTGTGTGAACTTTAATTATTTTACTTAGCTCTATAACACATTTTGAACAAACAGGATGTATCAGATATCAATTGTTGTAAATTTTAGAAGGTGTGTTAATACATATAGTATAATTTTCAAGTGGTTGTTAGGCCTCTGTAGAAAAATGGCTTGGGTTTCAATATTACAAACAAGCACTCAAGACATATTGTGAAGAAATTAGATAATCTTTGTTATGTGAAATACTAGTATTTGGATAGTATCATGGAATAATGAAAGAAAATTCAAGATTTATGTTATTTCTTGAATGAAATTGACCATTAAGGATTAAATATACGAAATGGGAAATTCCACAGTAACTTGGGAAGTGGTTAGCTGCAGTGGAATGAGCACTACAGCAGACGAAACCTAAGGCAGGCAGGCAGGCAGGCAGGCAGCTATGTAATGGACCCCAAAGGGAAAAGTTCATAACTATACTATCAACAAAGCCAGGCACAGCTGTGGAATGGATTCCACAGTGGAATCCAGAGTGCAGTAACCAGCTGCAGAGATGGCAGGCAGATATAGGTGTGTCCAGAAGACAGTGGAACAACTACCAACAAGTGTGGAGTGGGCCATATAGTAGACAATACATGTAGGTAGTGGACCCTACGGCAGACATCAACACTGTACTGTATGGTAAGGATTCTACTGCAGACATCTATACTGTATTGAATGGACCCTACTGAGTAGACCCTGCGGCAGACATCGGAGTGGATCATATGGCAGGCAGACAACTGTAGATCGGACCATATGGTAGAACCTCACAGCAGTGGACACTGACAGCTAAGAAGCAGGCAGACAAGTATGTAACTTTGCAAGCAGTTGTGGAGTGCACTCTATAGCTATTCTTTACAGTGATCAGTGTCAGCCATGATGTGGTTTTGAATGGTCGCTACCCCTGTGCTAAGCCCTACAACTATTCCTTGCAGTGAACCTAGTCAGCCATGAAGTGGACCCTCTTATTACTCAACTCCACCCTACCCTGTACTATTCAGTGGACTCCACCCTACGCCCGCTCCCCCCCAACTATTCCTTACAGCAAACACAGTGTCAGCCATGGAGTGGACCTTCATTTTAGTGGGACTCCATTGAATCCCTTGTGCTGCGCCCTACAGCTATTCCTTACAGCAAACAGTGTCAACCATGGTGTAGGCTCTCTCATTACTGCACTCCAACCTACTCTGTACGATTGAGTGGACTCCACCCTTGTAAGAAGAAACGTTGGAGTGGAAAACTTTCGTCTCCAACCTACTCTGTACGATTGAGTGGACTCCACCCTACCCCCTGTGCTACGCCACTATTCCTTACAGCGAACAGTGTCAACCATGGTGTTGGCTCTCTCATTAATGCACTCCAACCTACTCTGTACGATTGAGTGGACTCCACCCTACCCTCTGTGCTACACCCTACAACTATTTCTTACAGTGAACAGTGTCAACCATGGTGTGGGCTCTCTCATTAATGCACTCCAACCTACTCTGTACGATTGAGTGGACTCCACCCTACCCTCTGTGCTACACCCTACAACTATTTCTTACAGTGAACCGTGTCAACCATGGTGTGGGCTCTCTCATTAATGCACTCCAAACTACTCTGTACGATTGATTGGACTCCACCCTACCCTCTGTGCTACGCCCTACAACTATTCCATTCAGCGAACAGTGTCAACCATGGAGTGGGCCCTCTTATTAATGCACTCCACCCTACTCTGTACGATTGAGTGGACTCCACCCTACCCTCTGCATGTGCTACACCCTACAACTATTTCTTATAGCGAACGGAGTGGGCTCTCTTATTAATGCACTCTACCCTACTCTATACGATTGAGTGGACTCCACCAAACCCCCTGTGCTACACCCTACAACTATTCCATACGGAGATCACCTTTTGAATCAGGGGCGGATACAGGATTTTGTGTTAGGGGGGGCATATAGGCAGGGTTGCCGAAGGCCAGCCCGGCCTGACAGGTCGGCCTGCCAGGCCAGACTGTCCGCTTGGCCTGGCAGGCCGGACTCTCACCTGACAGGCACTGGCGGAGCCAGGATTTTATTGTAGGGGGGGCCAAGTTAAGGCCGATTCAACCAGTGGGGGGCGGGGGTGTGCTGTCCGCTGTCGCCCGATTCTGCGGGGGGGGGGGGGAGGGGGGCTGTCGGCCAATTCTACGAGCGGGGGGGGGGGGGGGGGGCTGTCCGCTGTCGGCCGATTCTACGAGCGGGGGGGAGAGGGGGTTGCTGTCCGCTGTCGGCCGATTCAACTAGTGTGCGCGGTCCGCTTTAACAAGTGGGAGGTGCGGATGAAGGCCAGGGGGGGCCAACTGCAGACGTCACTGTACAAGCTTAAATCACAGGGGGGGCCAACAGCAGACTTCACTGTACAAACTTAAATCACAGGGGGGGCCAAGCCCCCTCCAGCCCCCCCCTAGCTCCGCCACTGCTGACAGGCCGGGATCCGCCCACAAAGTGGGAGTAGATTGTCACACCAATGCATGCGCCAGCAATTACATGCATTGTGTTATCAGAGATCATATATAGATGCACAGCTTTGACTGATTTCAGGGTGCTCTGTCTCAGTTAGGAAGGATTACTGACTCTGCATGTGCATGTGGCATTGGCAGTATTGGAAGTGCAAATAATACATACATGTACATAAATGTAAACTGCATGCCTGATCACATATGGAGATAAAGGCCCAAACATATTTCTGTGTCGAGTGTTCCACATTACATATACTACCAACCATTTTTATGGAGGTGAAAGTGGGGTGGGGGTGGGGATGGGGGTGGGGGATGTACTGGACAGCTTCATTGATGTGGGTTATAGATTCCTGTTCCAAGTGATTAACATGTACATGATGCATTAGAGAAGTCATGCGAATAATGGAGTTCTTTAGCATGGTCAGTTGTGCACGAGAATGAGAAACTCACGTTGTCATTACCAAAAATGTACATGTACTTATGTACAAGGTTGCAAGTGCAACTCATGCATGGAGTTGTGATCAACAGATGACATAAAATATGAGTGGTGCATGACACAGATAATGGGGGAACCTTCATTGTAAAATACTGTTCAAGTGGGGGCTTTTTAGCTTTTAGCAGCTAGAGTTCTTTCATATGAGAGATATATAGACTCTGTACACCTTGAAATGCGACCAAACAATGGAAGTAGAGTTAGCGTTTTGTTTTCTACTTAGTGGGAATTCCAACCTGACGAATACTTTAGAGTACCGCGATATATCCTCCTCCCCATCCACCCCACAGAAAAAAATGCATGGCCCGTGTTTAACAAACGTATATCGACGTAATCATTAAAACTTCCGCGTACCCGTTTAAACATTTCAGGAAAGAACTGGCACTCCAGCAGGAGTTTAAAGTATGGCACGCAGCTCACGCAGCTGCGTTCATGATTACGTCGATGCGCTCGTTTAAACACGGGACCTTTTTTTTTTTGGAGGGGGGGGCGGGGGGGCGGGCCAATACTCTACGGTAATTACGAATTCGTCTGGATTATGTATGCAAAGATCGGGGTTGGAGAAAGCACAGCTGATAAAAGTGGAGTACCTGAAGTGGATTCGTGCGCAGCACAAATGAGTCTGAACAACCATTCATACAATCTAAGCGATCAAATTATCAATTAGCTATGAATATATTAGTAATACCGACCTGGCAGGCCGACCTGACAGGCCGGGGCTGTCAGACCGGCTGGTCACAGGCCGGACCCCGGCCTGACTTTCGGCAACCCTGCATATAGGGAGGAATGGGGGCGTGCCCCTCCGAACTTGCCAGGGTGTCTGGGAAAGCGCAGTAAGCACCATCATCTCCGCCCCAAAACCCTAGCCACTGGTGTTTTTAGGGTTAGGCACTCAAGAGTGGGCTCTGCTTTCTTCACTACAAAATATAGTAAAGTCTCACTCGTATGATTAATGATTCATTGGCACATACATTGTACACTTTTTGCACGCCGCAAACACTTCAGCAATGGTCAGCTGACGCTTAGCCATGGGATCCGGATGACGGCGGACTCCGCAGATCTACCACTTTCCTGACGGCAATTGAAATTAAAATTCGCAAATTATGTACGTACTGAACGCTGAACGAATGTACGAACTGAACGCTGAACGAATGTACGAACTGAACGCTGAACGAATGTACGAACTGAACGCTGAACGAATGTACGAACTGAACGCTGAACGAATGTACGAACTGAGCGCTGAACGAATGTACGAACTGAACGCTCAAAAGTACAATAGAAAAAGTGCCACGTGTCAGGGGTGATACTTAGCACGTACGACAGGTCTAGCGCCTGCAAGAGCTAAGACAGTGCGGCGCTGATGACATATAATTAAATTCATTACAATGGACAGGAGGCGTATCCTTATTAGTTAGGGGGGGGCATAGGCCGGGTTTGCCCCCCCCTGTATCCGCCACTGTACTGCACGGTATTGGTCCTCTGCCATTCCTGTCGAGCAGAATGGCATCGCTGATTGCGTCTCCCGCGTACACTGCTAAAACACTCCTCCTCGTTAATGACTCTATCTGGTCCATTCATTAATGCGTGTAAGGGACTCACGACGATGACCATTAACCCATCCGTCCTTCCCGCTCGTCTGTCAAGCAACGTAGGCTGGATCCTGTAGCATAAGGACTTCCATTTCCAGTTGGATGACAAAAACTAACACATCAGAACCGCTCATAAAGGCTTCAAGAGCCGCTCGCTGGTCAGAAGAGGCGCGTTCAAAGCCAAACTCAATTGCTGCGGATGTAATCTCGTCGAATGCCATTTAGAACATGATTGCACTAATTGCGCATGCCTGCAATCTGATTGTACCGTTCAGATTCCAACGGCAGTGGCCAAGCTCCAGACCCCACTTTCCACGTAGTGGTGCTGTAATCGATATCCATCCGCTGCTGTGGCGTGAGTCTGGGTACGTGTCTAAAATTACATAACACTTTATGGCCAAAAGTGTCCTGGGCAGTAAAAGGGGAGAAGCTTATGGGCACGAGAACCTTCAATTTATGAATAATTTGGCAAACACAAAATGCACTACATTTTGCTCAAACATGTTTAAGACTTTAGGGTTAATTCATGCATGTCCTTATTGCACTTAATTCATATAGGATATTCAAAGTGATAATCGACACACCACAACGCGCAACGCTGCATGAATGTACCGTATATATGCATGTATGCAACGCTGCATGTATGTACCGTATATATGACTTTAAAATGTTTTACATTAGTTAAGCTACAGCATGACGTAATGACAGTGCGCACAAGTACTAAGTTCTGGCACTTTTTATTTCAATGGCAATGCCATAATATCAATCATTATATGATCTCCTGATTGCTCTCTACACTGTAAAAAACGCGGTGGTTATAGCCCACTAAAGCCTTATCCCACCAGCGTTTTTACTGTCCCACCGATGATAAGCGGTGGACTAGGCACACCTTGAGCATGATGGAACGGGAATATTGTCGTATAATTGGAGAAGATGATCAACGAACCACGTTCATGTAAATGTAAAAGAGAAAAAATGTCATGGATGTGAATCGAACCCGCGATCATTCATCTCCAAGCCAGTTGTATAGCGCTTCAGCCAACTTAGACATAGTTAATCATTTTGTTATTCGCTGGATTTATACCTTCCATGAATTATGAACAAATGCGTTGCGTCTTTGTGTCACTACTTGGGACTAAGCTAAACATTTATCAACCCCCCCCCCCCCCCCTACCCATCCTGTAAATGTGTCAACAAGGCATGCAGTGGAAGCACATCTGCAGTCATCCTATGCATTCTGTGACACTTGACATTGTCCCAGAAATTGCATCAACACACTATGGGTGTTCCCCACACATGTCTCTCTAGTGGGGACTCAGCTAAACATTTTTTGAAAACACTCACCCCTTCCTCCTATACATGTGTCAACATGCATGCAGTGGAATTGCATTCGCTCCATTCTGATGCATTCTGTGACACTTGATAGTGTCCGATAAATTATAGCAACACACCAGGGATGTTCCCTACACATGTGTCACTGCTGGGGACTGAGCCATACATTTTTCAAACCACCCCTACCATTCCTGTACATGTGTCAACAAGGCATGCAGTGGAAGCGATGGTATGATAGCAATGACTCCCATACTGTTGTAAATGTATGTATAACAAGTGTAGAACTAGAACAAGACAAAATGACAGTGTATTCACCGTCCAATTTGTCAGTGAAACAAAGTTAATAATATGTTCAACAATGTGTTACTATATTTAATACTGTTCAACTATGTGATGCATATTTAGGAGGAGGATATTTAGTTGAAACCTACAGTTTAGCACGCTCTGGCATTGCAGCAAACTAAGGTGAGGCTAAATCTGGTAGATGCTTGGTTGACTTACTACACTGCAATTGCAAAGCCAGATGAGCAACAAGCCAAGAAATACAACCCTGAGCTTTTATACCTTAACCCACCAAAGGGCATGTGGATCGAACCTAATTCTCTGAACTTGGGATCATTTGCCTTGCGCTTGCATTACATTGGCTTAATCCAGCTGCTGACCCACTTTTTAAAAATGGACATTATACTTAGCAGCTGTGTATATTGTTGGTGGTATACGCAAGTATTATTTTTAAATTCTATGAGTATACTATTTAAAGGTACAAGGTAAAGGCATGGAGATGGGGATAGCCAGCCTTTAGCTAGATACCAACTGAGCAAACCACTTCACAGCCTCAATATAGGTCTCAACAACCAATGGGGTACAAACCCATCATTACTATTATTATAGATAGACAAGTATCTTATAACATAAAAACAGCAATACACATACCCACATAAACTTAGACAAAAATAGTTCAGTGAAATGAACACTCATAAAACCACATCAAGTAAAATGAGGGATCGAGGCCTGCTCCATCATCCATGCCATGGATCCACGCAAGCAAAGGTTTGTTGCACGTACAGCCATTCTGGCACGAACCCCATCCAATTCTCCAACTTCGTTGTAGTTAATTTTAAAACAATAATATCGTACTACAATATACATGATTAATATTAAATTATAAATACGTACACATATATTAAATAAACACACATAGCAATAGCGATGACCAATGAAGGTCCAACTCTTGACAGCTAGGCTATTGCACAGGTCTTCACCAAAGCGAGGATAATAATGATTTTTTTGCGGATAGGGCTGGGCCTCGTAGGAACGTAAGACCATTTTTACATACAGTTACGAATAGCTGATAACACTCACCAATATGTTTCAAAACGGATGCGCGCGCTGCTGGTATTCCCGCTAAACTGCTCACACAGTGCACAAGTGAACATGAAGAGAATTCTTCCGCCTTCATACCCTTCTCTCATGTTCTAAATAAAGACCTTGCGCATGCGCGGTATATTTGCACATGTTTTTATTTTATTTTATTTTTTTGCTGTCGTGCGTGAACTTAAGCTAATACTGTAGCAGGTGAGCAATAAGGTTGTGCTTGTGTCTTGCATCGAAAGAGACAAGAAGTTCTCCATTCCCACCACAAAGGAGCAATCGGACTTGGAATTTCTCCAACAAAAAGTTTTTCACTACCTTTCGAATTCGTCGAACGCAAGACCACACAGTTACGTGTCTGAGCTTTGATGAAGGATTTGGTGGCGATTTCGTTGACACCTAGGATGATGCAGTTTTTGGCTGTGGTTTTCGTTCCACTGGCACAAGCAACACATTTCAGTGGCTACGAAACAAAGGTGA
This sequence comes from Spongilla lacustris, assembly GCA_949361645.1. Taxonomy (NCBI): domain Eukaryota; kingdom Metazoa; phylum Porifera; class Demospongiae; order Spongillida; family Spongillidae; genus Spongilla; species Spongilla lacustris. The sequence goes on from OX442415.1 coordinate 4,152,842, forward strand.
GTAATTTTTTTTTTATTGCTCGCAGAGTTTAGCATTTTGACCCTTCACAGAACTGGAGGCTACGGAGACTAGGACATTGAATCATCGCGCAGTATCATATCGCCGTCAAGCCTTATACGCATGGACTCCCAACGTCAGTGGTATTCAAACGTGTGAGAATTCACCTAGTGTATACGACATTAACGCGCGCTACTTACTTACCCAGCGCCAGTGACTTTTAAAATCCATGGCTGCTAGAATTCACTGAGCGTCTTGTGACATCGAGGCAAGCGTGACTTTACCCAACGCTCGCTAGTCACATACCAGTCTGCAGAAGGGTAAGTCCTCAAACTTCATTTTGTTAACTTTATTGTAACAAAATTTGTAAACGCTTGTGTATTGAACAGTGAAAAGTTTAACCTCTTACTGGTGTTCAGACCAGGCAAGCTCTTAAATTAAATTTGGGATGTCGTTAATTAATGTACACTTCTTTATTAGACATGGATGCTCACGCTGGTAATATTTTTCTCAATGGAGTGAAAGAAGCAGCTGGAATGAATGCAGATCAATGTAGGTAATGGAAACAAATCCAGTATGTTCTTGACAGCAATTTCCACTCCCAGTTTATGCCCTTGTCCTGCTGCTTTATATTCTTCAGGATCCTGGAGTACATGTTACATTTACAGTGCAAGCAGACCAGGCAACCTTCGGTGGCTCTTTTCATGGATCTTGGACTTTGCAGAGCACTGGGACTCTTTGAATGTACTCTGTATAAATTTTGTGCACTTTTGATTTTGATTTAAAACTGGTTGAGGTTATTAAAGTTAATTTTGGTATGCAGTACTAGTGTGGGGTTATATATAGCACAAACCTGACCAAATCTAGTGGGGTTATCACACAAAAACTCGTGGATACAGGCTTCTTCAACTAGTGGGTCATACCACTCAAAAAGAGAGGTGGGACTGACACACCTCAGATGGTGTGCCAGTTGGGACAACGCTAGCACACCAAATTTGGTGTGATGAAGCCACCAAGTTTTTTACAGTGTATTCATTGCCGCAATCGGAACATATTCTTTACTTATAATGCAAATTAACGTGTCCTCTCGAAGTACAGTGTATTGGCAGTATGATGGAATTAGTAGGATGCATGCAGTGGAGGAGAGAGTAGGAGGAGTTGGGGGAGGGGAACAATTCCATTCGGTCCATTGCGTTACGCTCATTTATGGCATGACAATCATCGCACGGGGTTGTTTTCAGATCACATGCTTTACTACGTACACGATACAGCGCATGCGCTAATTTAAGAAGTCTTACATGCATGACGGATCAACTCATGCTGACAAAGGGGGACACGAAATTAAGCGTGAAGAGTTACAGTATAAATTCGTCCACATGCACCTCAGAATGCGCATGGAAGTGATGGGGCACTCGCTGGTGTGCGTTTTGACGTTCCTCAGCGCATCAATGATGCTGATTGAAGCTCAAGACCGACCAACGCCTTGGTACAATAGCCAAGAAAGTACGCGATACTGCAGTGCTATTTGCTGAATAAGTTAACTTTTTTTTTTATTTCATGCATTAATTAATACAGTCAGGAGCAGAGTTATTTCAAAAGCAGTTGCTGAGTCGCAGAAGGCTTTCAAACAGCAAATTGACGCGACCGCTTACGATACAGCCAAGATATCTTCAAAGCTGCCTTCTAACGCAGAACAAATGCTATTCAAGTTCTTCAAGATTCCGTCCGAAAAGGCAAAGAAACACGGCGAAGCTCGCATGCGCTACGAAGATTTGGTGCGTCGCGTCGAACGGAAACTATTCGACCTCATGAGGGCGTCAACCAGTTCTAGCGAGGGCGTGGAGGATAAGGCAGAAACACTGGCCAAGGAGCTGTTTCGTCAACCGGGCAGCCTGCTGAGCGCCCAGGAGATGGCGGATCTGTACGCCCTGAGCGGCTGCCAAGACGTCGTCGCTGCTCCGAACTGCACGTCGGCCACTTTGAACCAGTACCGCACCGTTGACGGCACGTGCAACAACCTCCAGCGGACGCTCTGGGGCGCGGCCAGCACCCCCTTCCGTCGAATACTCTCTCCTTACTACGAAGACGGGATCAGCAACATTCGCGGAGACATTCAAAATTACGGAAACGTTCTTCCCGTGGGACCTTTTCTTCCGCCCAACCCTAGCCCGCGGTTGGTCAGTTCGACTATCGTTCGCGATCGGCCGCTGGACGATGCCTCCGTCACGCATATGCTGATGCAGTGGGGCCAGTTTTTGGATCACGACATAACGTTTTCACCCGGGCAGAGCCCCAGCTGCGGAAACTGCCAGAGAACGGACGTGTGCATTCCTATTCTCGTTCCGCAAAGCGACGAAGCGTTCGGCGCGGGAACCCTGCGAAATGGACAGTGCATTCCTTTCACGAGGTCGGTTCCAGCTTGCACCGATCCGCCTCAGGGCTACCTTGATCCGCGACAGCAAATAGACGACATTACCTCGTTCATCGATGGCTCCATGATTTACGGATCGACCCTAAGCGTGGCTAATTCCCTTCGAAAGTTTCAAGGTGGACTGCTGCGAGTGAGCGGCCCTTTTGCAGCAAACGGCAGCAATAATAATGGCAGCGTCAAGCCCAACCTTCCCTTTGACGCCAATGGGTTCGTGGCGGGCGACACCCGCGTTAACGAGCACACCGCTCTTACCGTCATGCACACCGTTTGGCTTCGAGAGCACAACAGGATCGCCGACTCGCTGGCGCAGCTCAACCCGATTTGGGACGACGAGAAGATTTACCAGGAGGCGAGAAAAATCGTCGGGGCGGAAATCCAAAAGATCACCTATTACGAATTTCTTCCTGCCGTGCTGGGTAAGAATTGGTTCAACTCTCTGATACAGCCATATTCGAAATACGATCCGTCTGTAAATCCGAGCATCCCCAGTGAGTTTGCGGCTGCTGCCTTCCGATTCGGGCACAGCTTGGTGCGGCCCACGTTCCCGCGGTTAGATAGATTTTATCAATCCATGGGCGACCTAAACCTTCTCGACTCTTTCGGCAATCCCTCCGCTTTCCAAAGCAGTCTCGGGACGGATCCAATACTGCGCGGCCTTCTTACGACCAACGCTCGCAACAGGGACGAGTTTGTGACCAACGTCCTCACGGACCACCTGTTCGAGGCGGCTCCATCAAGTACCGGCTGGGATTCGATTCCCGGGGCTCCAGGTCTAGACCTCGCAGCGATGAACATACAAAGAGGGCGTGACCACGGCTTGCCCCCCTACCCGATCGTCAAAGAATATTGCAAAAATGTCTACGGCATCAGTTCTCCCTTCCAAAACGACCTCACGACCGTAAGGTTTTTGGAAACGTATGGTTCAATGGACACGGCGGACCTATGGGTCGGAGGCCTGTCGGAGCAGAACCTATACGGCTCTATCATCGGAGCCACGTTTGCCTGCATCATAGCCAACGCTTTCCGCAACTTAAGGGATGGGGATAGATTCTATTTTGAGAACCCCGGCACTTTCACGTCCCAGCAGCTTGGCGAGATAATGAACAAAACGACCTTATCGAAGGTGATATGCGATAATTCGGATGGAATAACGCAGATTCAACAAGCAGCCTTTCTCTCCGGACAACGAATAATCTCTTGCAGTAGTTTGCCCTCCATTAACCTGAATTATTGGAAGGATGGCTCATGCTACGCCAAAATCAAAACGCCAGCGAGAAATTACGCCGTGGGAATCCGAGCGTACACCAAATCCATCCAATCGTCGTACTCTTTTGCGAAGGCCGATATAAATGCGACCGGCACGTTCTCGTGCATTCAAATTCAGTGCCCGACGGACAGCACCCCGACATCTGTCATAGTGTATTCTACTTACTCGGGAGTGAGCATCCTCCCGAATCCTTTTCTCCCAGTCAATGACTTTGGGCTCAACGAGCTGTACTTTGCGAAATGGCCCAAGAGCACGCTATCGTTGCCCTCGGGAGTTTATTCCACGCTGACTGCATGCCAAACACTAACCGACGTTGCCCTAACGTTCCTTTACCCTCCGCTCACTGCATCTGAAATTGCGGAGGACGCCTCGGAGATAGAATGCAACCCCATCTCACCAGACTGTACGGAAGAGATACCCGACGTGGTCAAGACTATCATAAGCGGCAACGCGCCACCTAGCGTCTATGAACAAGCGAGCACATCTTCCAACTCAGATGTTGTCTCAAAGCTCGACACAGCAGTAAGCACTGAAGAACTATTTAAAGAGCTGGAAGAGAGCCTGAAACAGATTGACCCGTAAAATTTACATGCAGTGTTACGCATTTAGTTGTTTTCTACTGCTATAGGCACTCTACGCAAGGATTAAATCACCATACAGCATGCAGAGTTTTGCATTGCAATGTATAATGTTTAGTGATTTGAACTGTATAACATGCATAAAAGACAGCTGAACTTCTATTAAAAGCATGATTGTAGGGATTGATGCCCCGTCATCAACGCCTAGTCCAACCCCTCTTAGGCACATCCATGCAAGTTTGATGCTCTAACCATGGCAAAAAAAAAAAGTGTATACGTGTTATACGCATAGTACAACGTGCAATTTTTATAGTGATAAAATTATAACCCCACAAGCCCGATTCGCCGGTCGTAGATGCTGATACTCCTGATCGTGGGAGTGGAGACTGGGTCGATTTTCGTAGTGGAAATCGACCCCCCCTGATGATCGAAGGGAGTGATCTCTTCGTGAAACGCGTTGGGTCGAACGTAGTTTTCTAAGCCTTGCTTGGAAACTCGTCTGTAATTAGAAATCTTGTCTCCGTTACGTCCTTCCTTTTATTTGTCGCAGATGGCAAGTATACACTGTAAAAAAGGTAGGGTAAACGTCAATCCAAAATTTGGATTGACCATTCGCTTACAGCTGGTAATCTAATAATGGTTTCTTGTACAATCTTTGCCTTCTCATACATATCTAATGCAATAAAGAAAGCTAGAGCTTGGGACTTTTAAATTCCAATTTCCCACCTAATTATTAATGAGATGTAGACGTTGTCTGGTCTAGTTCCTTGTTTGAAGGAGAACCTAATGTACATATCACCCCTTGTCATTTGAGGGTGTTTTGAGGTACTTGGAGAAGGGGACTGACTACTTTTCTGGGCTTAGGACTTTTTTAATCACACACTGTCACACACTATGAATTATTCACCGATCAACGCCTGAATATTTTTGTTTACTAGGAATGTTAGGTAGTAGGGAGGTGGTGTGAACAATATAATCTGAAGCCTTGAAGACGAGTAACTTCAAATTAGTATAATATTTCAAAGGGAACTGTAAACACATTGTTGACACAAATATGTATCTCTTGGAGGTAACCGGTTAATGAAATGTAACGGTTGTCTGGTTAAGTTCCTTCTTTGAAGGAGAACCTATAGCTAACTTTCATATCACCCCTTGTCATTTGGGGAATGCTCTGAGGTACATGGAGAAGGGGAATGACTACTTTGCTGGGCTTAGGGCTCAGTTTTAAAATCCCCTTTCCCCCTTGTCACACACTATGGATTATTAACCAATTAACATAGGAATATTTTTGTTTGATATTGTCCAAAATCAATAAAATGAGGCAGCAGAGGAATGCTATGTAGTAGGGAGGTGGTGTGAACAATATAATCTAAAGCCCCAAAGATGAATAACTTCAAATCAGTATAATATTTCAAAGGGTCTGGAATAATCCTTTGGTATAACTTGGTATATATTGTTGTCTCAGATATGCGGCTCTTGGAGGTAACCAGTTGATGGGATGTAGAGGTTGTCTGGTCAAGAACCTAACTTCCATATCACCCCTTGTCATTTGCAGGTGTTCTGAGGTAGTAGTAAAAGGGGACTGTTCAGGGGTTGGAACTTTTAAAATCCCATTTCCCCCCTTTACACACTATGATTTATTAACGAGATGTTGAGTTATCTGGAGAAATTCCTTCTTTGAAGGAGAACCTAACTTTCATATCACCCCCTGTCCCATACTATGGCCCACCTCATTAATAATTCATAGTGTTATGACAGAGGAAAATGTGATTCTCTTAGTCCCAGGTCCTGAAAAGTAGTCAGCCTCCTTCTCCAAGTTCCTGAGAACACCTATTAAATGACACGGGGTGATATGGACTTGTCATTTGAGGCGTATTCTGATGTAATTGGAGGAGATTGACTACTAAGGGGTGATATGGAAGTTAGGCTGTCCTTCAAAAAAAGAACTTGAGTAGACAACCTTTATATCCATTTGCCCATGACTATGCACCCAACGAGTATGCTATAGAATGGATAAATATATATTATATATAATATAATAATATATATATGGAACATTCTATGCGATTTTGATGCTTGTGAATTTATATATATAGCATCCAATCCAAAGCGCAATATCTTTCAAACGGTTTACGCTCTTGACTTCCTATTTTCAGCACTTCATACTACACCATTTCTCTATGCTAAAATACATTTTGGAGTCTTGCACTTGCTCCGTGACAGTATTGCAACGTTCGATACCCCACCGGGTTCAAACCCACCATAACTTACTGTAGGAGTAATCAATTCGCTTCAAATTCGGTTTGTAAGTAGAGAGGTCCTATACCTATCGATTTGTTCTGTTCGTTAATTTTTATGTCATCCGTTACGGAGATACAGCGGCGCAAAGTTGGTACAAGTTTCCCGCTCGAATCGCGCCGTTGTACGTGCGTGAACCGCTTCCATACCAAAGTGTACATGAATATGCAACTACTTCCTGTGGGCTGAGACTTTGATAACTTATAGCCACACCTATACTGCGCTAGCTAGCCGGGTAAGTATTTAATCTATCGTCCCCAGTGGCGGATACAGGGGGGGTGTTCCAGGGGTTGGAACCCCCCCCTCGAACCTGAATATGAATATAATTAATGTATAATCGGCGCACGTGAGCTATACATTTCTATGGAGAGTTCAGCGTGCACTCCGTGAAGTTGCTAAACAGCTTATTCTTATTGCTTATTCATTGGTTAGTACTATATTCTGCAAACTGCGAGATATATAGTAGGCTGGTATTTATACGTAAATCTAAATGTATTCCAAAATGCTAACCCGCGGACGTAATAGAGCGATTCTTTCCGCAGTTATTTTGATTGGTGCGCTATAGTATTAGTACCCATCAAAGTTGAATGCACCTTGCTGCAAGCTTTTAGAGATGATGGTAAATTTTAACATAGCAAAGAAACTAAGCCGGCGCATGTAATTTTGTATTCCAAAATGCTAACCCGCGGACGTAATAGAGCGATTCTTTCCGCAGTTATTTTGATTGGTGCGCTATACGTACAATGACGAATACAAATCTGCGATGAAACACATGCAGCCCTTTAAAATCACAATAGCCTGGAAACCAGAACGTAACGGAGTGGCACGCATTTATTGGTTATGACACATTGCCTCCGTTTCTAATCCCCCTATACATGTACAATCTGTGGAAAAATTGGAATGTGTACAAAAAATATTTTCGCGCCAATGTCACACTGTTCACTGCTTGAAGTAGGCATCTGCCGGAATCAGAGTGATGGTAAATTTTAAAAGACTCAACTATGTAGCAAAGAAAAGCGCGCATACATATATGTACCAATACAGCCATTTAAATCCGTAAAACATGAACGTAACCGAGTGCCACACATTTATTGGTGTTGATTGCCGCCTTAGTTTCCAATAAAATCGGAGGAAAAATTAGAATGCGCACCACAAAAATTTTCGCGCGCTTCGCGCGCGCCCCTCCCCCTTCATCAATGATTCAGGTGGAACCCCCCCCTCGACAAAATCCTGCATCCGCCCCTGCGTCCCTGTCACAGTTGATATTCGTTATCTTCTGTGTAGATAAACGATATGCATGGCGACGTCCACTGAAGACAAGCTCGTAAGAGTTTCAATCGGCGGACGAGTTCGTCGATCGATATTCAAGACACATTCGACGAGGACGAGGAGATCGAGAACGGTAGATACGGCGGTCATACCGCTGACGATGGTGGTTGCAGCCGCTAAATCACTAAAAGAGCCACCGGCCCCGCCCCCCACATATGGGCCCTCACTACTACACTGCAAGTCCAGACAGCAGCCCCGCATAACCAACAGATGCCATGCAAAGCCACCAACCCGCACTACCTATGGAACCACCCGCCCATATCAGACCCTACACAGGAGCCACCAACTAACCAATGGGGTCAGCCACCAACTAACCAATGGGGTCAGCCACCAACTAACCAATGGGGTCAGCCTCCACAATACCAGTGGAGACACTGCTAACCTCTTGCTGCAAATGGAGTTGGCAGCCCTCACATGTACATGTACCAAGGGAAGCCACACATGCCCCCTCCCAGCACTACCAAGCCCTCACTGCAAATGGCCTTACATCTACATGTAAGCAGAACCCCATTGGTCCAGTCCCCCTCCCCACCCCCACTAATGATTGTTCGCTGCAAGTTCAAGAGGCCAATGGAGCCATCCCCACACAGCAAAACCACCAGACCCCATCACTACTGCCTCGCGAACTTACAAATAATACGTCCACACTGCAAGTAGTGAAGCCTCCAGCTCTCATATAGATGGGGCTTTCAGACCCTGCACTGGCAGCAGGGGTGCCCACACACGCAGGGGTCAATATGTATGATGCCAGTGGAGATCCCAGCTGTCACACTACAAGCAATTAAGCTGCAGTCCCCAAATTTCAGGGGAAGCCATGAACTGCATGTACATGCACTGAACGTACACCTGCCCCTCTCCAAACACTGACCATTAGCCCTCACTGCACGTGCCCCACACACTGGGACCAGCCCCCACGGCCTTTCTGCCCACTACCTGTTCTTCATAGCATGTAGAGTTAACGGCCCAGGGACCAATGGTGTCAGCTCCCTCATTGCAAGCAGACAGTAATGCAAGTGAACTTAAAAGCCCTCACTGCATTCTCCAGTTAGCACCAGTGGAGCCATATTCCAGATGGAGTTATCAGACTGCCAGCAGGGAAGCCACCAGCTACTAAACTTCCCGGGGTCATTGGGGGACCCCACAATAAGGCATGCTGATGCATAGAGTCACACTGCAAGTGGAAATGGCACCCCTCCACAATTTCAGGAGCCATGAACTGGTTGCCCCCCATGAACTACATGTACTGTGCGTACACCTGCCCCTCTCCAAACACTACCAATGGAACCTATAGGCCTCCTGCACACTACCTGTCCTTCACTGCACGCTGAGTCAACGTATGCCCCAGGGACAGTATCATTGGGACCATTAATGCAAATGAACTTAATAGCCCTACACTTCAGGTCCAGTTAGCACCAGCAGTTATCGGACTGTCAGCAAGGGAGCAACCAGCTGCCAAACACCCCAGGGTCATTGGGGCCCCCAGAATAATCATGCTGGTGGAAACTCACAACAGCGCAATTGCAATTGGCACCCCCACAATATTAGGGGAGCCATGAACTGGAGCCCCCCCCCACTATCCATGGAACCATGAGCCCTCACTTAGCAGGAGTGTCTCCCACTACATGTACCTATCCTTCACTGCATGTTTCATCAGCCAAAATTACCAGCCATATCACTACAAGTGCACCATACCAATGAACAGGTTCAAGGGGCCAATGAGACCATTGGAGCCATTCTCACACATTAGAACCACCATCCCCCATAACTGCAAGTGAACTTAACAGCCGCACAAGACAAGTGAACTTACATTTAATAACTACACACAGCTAATAGTAGAGCCACCAGCTCTCTCACAGATGGGGTTACCAGAACTACACTGCCCACATAAGCTGGGGTCAATAGGTATGTGCCAATGGAGATGCCTGCAATCGCACTACAAGTACTCCCCAAATTTCAGAGGAAACCATGAACTACATGTACTGTGCGTACACCCACCCTACTCCAATCACTACCAGTAGAACCATTAGCCATCACTGCAACTACCCCACACACTGGGACCCACCCCCACGGCACTCCTGCCCACAATCTGTCTTTCACTGCGTGTTGAGTTAATGGCCCATGCAGGGGTCAGCACCATCACTGCAAGCGAGCAGAACTATTAATGCAAGTGAACGTAATAACCCCACACTACAAGTCCAGTTAGCACCAGTGGAGCAATTACAGAGATGGAGTATCAGATAGTCAGCGAGGGAACCACCAGCTGCTAAAACCCCCTGAAGGGTCATTGGGGGGGGCCCCACAATAATGCATGCTGATGGAGACTCCAGCTCTCACACCGTACTGCAATACAAATTCGGCACCCCCAACAATATTAGGGGAGCCATCAGCTGGAGTCACACATGCCCCCACTACCCATGGAACCATTAGCCCTCACTTAGCACCCCTCACATACGGGGCTAGCCCCCACAGCCCTGTCTCTCACTACCTATCTTCTACTACAAGTTGTATCCGAGGTCCAGGAGCGAACGTGCAAGGCTATCCCCCACTCACTAGCCCTCTCACTGCAAACACACAATACCAGTGGAACCACACTCAACCAGCCCTCCCACCCACCCACCCCCCTTACGTATGGAGTACTCAGACTTCCAGCAGGGGAGCCACATTACCGGTCCTCACAATACTAGACCCCATCATGTGTACATGCAATGGAGCCATTAGCTCTCACTGCATGTGAACTTACATGGTGCAGGCCCCAAACACTGGGGCCAGCCACAATGGCCCCCTATCCTAGCCCCACACAGTACAATCACCAGCTCCTCACTGCACATGGAACCACTACCTGTGAAACCAAACCCCCTACCTGTGAAACCATTAACCCCCACACTACAAGAGGACTTACACTGTCAGGGGAACCATCGACTACTAGTGGAGCTACCAGCCCGCATTGGACAAATGGGAACACCACCACTGTAGCAGCCTCCGTTTGTAGAGTGTACATGTCTATACATTTTGAACACATTTTGTGTTGTATATCGAGGCATGTACAGAGTAATTTTATCTGGGGTGGACATGAAGCCATCCTGTTAGTGGTGAATATAGTTACCAGCCCTATCGGTACTGATTGCGGTGGGACTGCACCCGTGGTTGGTTTATATACACAAGCGGAGGGCTTTTTGAAAAGAATAAAGCTTACTGGGTAGTGCTTTACAATGTTGAGATACATGTAAGTGCCACTTAGAATGTCACATAAATTGCATGCGCAGTCACAGCTACAATTTGGCACGGTGAAGCATAGGAATTCATGACCACTAACTCCACTTGTGTGGTCATTAATTCTGATGTCTTCACCATGCCACACATTCTAAATGGCACTTACATGTTTTGCTACTTGTACCTCAACAATGTAAAGCACTACATGTAGTTCCCAGCTGTATGTTGTAGGTTTTTTCTTTTCAAAAAGCCCTCTGCTTGTGTATATAAACCAACCACGGGTGCAGACCTACCGCAATCAGTACCGATAGGGCTGGTAACTATATTCACCACTAACAGATGGCTTCAGATAAAATTACTCTGTACATGCCTCGGTACATGCACAAACACATTTAGTTCAGATCTACAACACAAAAACGTATAGGCTGCTTCAGTGGTGGTGTTCCCATTTGTCCAAAGCGGGCTGGTAGCTCCACGAATGGTTCCATTGGTAGTGTTTGGAGACCCACAGTACATGTAGTTCATGGCTTGTGGTGCGAGGGTTGGCATCTCCACTGGCATCGTACCTACTGACCCCAGCTTGTGTGGGCACCCCTGTGGCAATGCAGGGTCTGGTAACCCCATCTGTAAGAGAGCTGGTGGCTCCACTACTTGCAGTGTGGAGGCATTAAATGTAAATTTACTTGCATCGTGCGGCTGTCGAGTTCACTTGCAGTGATCATGGGGGATCCATGATGGTTCTGATGTGTGACCATTGGCCCCTTGAACTTGCAGTGAATGGTCACTGGTATGGTGCACTTGTAGTGAGAAGGCTGAAAAGGCTGCTGAAACTTGCAGCGAAGGATAGGTAGTGGGAGATAGGGCACCGTATGTGAGGGCTGCTAAGTGAGGGTGAATGGTTCCATAGATAGTATAGGGGCATGTGTGGCTCCAGTTCATGGTTCCTGAAATTGTGGGGAGGGGGGGGGGGGGGGTGCCATTTCCACTTGCGGTTTGAGGCAGCTGACGTCTCCATGCACCAGCATCCATTATTGTGGGGCCCCCCCAATGACCCCAGGGAGTTTAGCAGCTGATGGCTTCCCTGCTGGCAGTCTGATAACTCCATCTGGAATATGGCTCCACTGGTGCTAACTGGAATGCAGTGTGGGCTTTTAAATTCACTTGCATTACTGTCTGCTTGCAATGAGGGAGCTGACTCCATTGGTCTGGGCTGTTGACTCTACGTGCAGTGAAGGACAGGTAGTGGGCTGGAGGGCCGTTGGGGCTGGTCCCAGTGTGTGGGGTACTTGCAGTGAGGGCTAATGGTCAGTGTTTGGAGAGGAGCGGGTGTACGTTCAGTGCATGTAGTTCATGTCTTCCTCTGAAATTTGGGGAGTACTTGTAGTGCGATGGCTGCATGGCATCTCCACTGGCACATACCTATTGCCCCAGCTTATAAGGGCAGTGCGGCAGTTCTGGTAACCCCATCTGTGCGAGAGCTGGTGGCTCTACTATAAGTAGTGTGTTAGTATTAAATGTAAGTTCACTTGTCTTGTGCGGCTGTTAAGTTCACTTGCAGTTATGGGGGATGGTGGTTCTAATGTGTGAAAATGGCCATGGCCCCTTGAACCTGCGGTAAATGTTCATTGGTATGGTGCGGCACTTGTAGTGATAATGGCTGGTAATCTTGGCTGATGAAATATGCAGTGAAGGATAGGTACATGTAGTGGGAGATACTCCTGCTAAGTGAGGGCTCATGGTTCCATGGATAGCGGGGGGGGGGCTCCAGTTCATGGCTCCCCTAATATTGTGGGGGTGCCAATTGCAATTGCGCTGTTGTGAGTTTCCACCAGCATGATTATTCTGGGGGCCCCAATGACCCTGGGGTGTTTGGCAGCTTTGCTGACAGTCCGATAACTGCTGGTGCTAACTGGACCTGAAGTGTGGGGCTATTAAGTTCATTTGCATTAATGGTCCCAATGATACTGTCCCTGGGGCATACGTTGACTCAGCGTGCAGTGAAGGAGAGGTAGTGTGCGGTAGGCCTATAGGTTCCATTGGTAGTGTTTGGAGAGGGGCAGGTGTACGCACAGTACATGTAGTTCATGGCTTGTGATGCGAGGGTTGGCATTTCCACTGGCCTCATACCTATTGACCCCAGCATGTGTGGGCACCCCTGCTGACAATGCAGGGTCTGGTAACCCCATCTGTAAGAGAGCTGGTGGCTCCACTACTTGCAGTGTGGAGGCATTAAATGTAAATTCACTTGCATCGTGCAGCTGTTGAGTTCACTTGCAGCGATCAATGGGGAATGGTGGTTCTGATGTGTGACCATTGGCCCCTTGAACTTGCAGTGAATGGTCACTGGTATGGTGCACTTGAAGTGAGAAGGCTGAGAAGGCTGCTGAAACCTGCAGTGAAGGATAGGTAGTGGGAGAAGGGGCACCGTATGTGGGGGCTGCTAAGTGAGGGTAAATGGTTCCATAGATAGTGGGGGCATCCAGTTCATGGCTCCTGAAATTGTGGAGGGGTGCCATTTCCACTTGCAGTGTGACTCCATGCACCAGCATGCATTATTATGGGGTCCCCCAATGACCCCGGGAAGTTTAGTAGCTGGTGGCTTCCCTGCTGGCAGTCTGATAACTACATCTGGAATATGGCTCCACTGGTGCTAACTGGAGAATGCAGTGAGGGCTTTTAAGTTCACTTGCATTACTGTCTGCTTGCAATGAGGGAGCTGACACCATTGGTCCCTGGGCCGTTAACTCTACATGCTATGAAGAACAGGTAGTGGGCAGGAAGGCCGTGGGGGCTGGTCCCAGTGTGTGGGGCACGTGCAGTGAGGGCTAATGGTCAGTGTTTGGAGAGGGGCAGGTGTACGTTCAGTGCATGTACATGCAGTTCATGGCTTCCCCTGAAATTTGGGGACTGCAGCTTAATTGCTTGTAGTGTGACAGCTGGCATCTCCACTGGCATCATACCTATTGACCCCTGCGTGTGTGGGCACCCCTGCTGCCAGTGCAGGGTCTGAAAGCCCCATCTATATGAGAGCTGGAGGCTTCACTACTTGCAGTGTGGACGTATTATTTGTAAGTTCGCGAGGCAGTAGTGATGGAGTCTGGTGGTTTTGCTGTGTGGGGATGGCTCCATTGGCCTCTTGAACTTGCAGCGAACAATCATTAGTGGGGGTGGGGAGGGGGACTGGACCAATGGGGTTCTGCTTACATGTAGATGTAAGGCCATTTGCAGTGAGGGCTTGGTAGTGCTGGGAGGGGGAATGTGTGGCTTCCCTTGGTACATGTATATGTGAGGGCTGCCAATTCCATTTGCAGCAAGAGGTTAGCAGTGTCTCCACTGGTATTGTGGAGGCTGACCCCAATGGTTAGTTGGTGGCTCCTGTGTAGGGTCTGATATGGGCGGGTGGTTCCATAGGTAGTGCGGGTTGGTGGCTTTGCATGGCATCTGTTGGTTATGCGGGGCTGTTGTCTGGACTTGCAGTGTAGTAGTGAGGGCCCATATGTGGGGGGCGGGGCCGGTGGCTCTTTTAGTGATATAGCGGCTGCTTATTCCCTACAACCACCATCGTCAGTGGTATGACCGCCGTCTCTACCGTTCTCGATCTCCCCATCCTCGTCGAATGTATCTTGGATATCGATCGACGTATCCGTACCGCTCGAACTCGTCCGCCGATTGAAACTCTTACGAGCTTGTCTTCAGTGGACGTCGCCATGCATATCGTTTATCTACACAGAAGATAACGAATATCAACTGTGACAGGGACGATAGATTAAATACTTACCCGGCTAGCTAGCGCAGTATAGGTGTGGCTATAAGTTATCAAAGTCTCAGCCCACAGGAAGTAGTTGCATATTCATGTACACTTTGGTATGGAAGCGGTTCACGCACGTACAACGGCGCGATTCGAGCGGGAAACTTGTACCAACTTTGCGCCGCTGTATCTCCGTAACGGATGACATAAAAATTAACGAACAGAACAAATCGATAGGTATAGGACCTCTCTACATACAAACCGAATTTGAAGCGAATTGATTACTCCTACAGTATGTTATGGTGGATTTGAACCCGGTGGGGTATCGAACGTTGCAATACTGTCACGGAGCAAGTGCAAGACTCCAAAATTTATTTTAGCATAGAGAAATGGTGTAGTATGAAGTGTTGAAAATAGGAAGTCAAGAGCGTAAACCGTGTGGAAGATATAGCGCTTTGAATTGGATGCTATATATATAAATTCACAAGCATCAAAATCGCATAGAACGTTCCATATATATGGGACAGTTTCCGAGAAAATGATACTTCGCATATATAAATATAAAGTTATAAAAATGCCTCGCGTTTGAATCGCTATAACTCCAGAACAATACATGATATTAACTTTCTATTTTCAACACATCATACTACACCATTGCTCTATAATAAAATACATTTTGGGGCCTTGCATATGCTCCGTGCCAGTATTGCAACGTTCGATACCCCAGCGGGTTCAAACCCACCATAACTTTAGGTAGGAGTAATCATATCGCTTCAAATTCGGTTTGTAGGTAGAGAGGTCATATACCTATCGATTTGTTCTGTTCGTTAATTTTTATGTCATCCGTTGCGGAGATACAGCGGCGCAAAGTTGGTACAAGTTTCCCGCTCGAATCGCGCCGTTGTACGTTACGTGCGTGAACTGCTTCCATACCAAATTACATGAATATGCAAATACTTCCTGTGGGCTGAGACTTGGATAACTTAAAGCCACACCTATATATACTGCGCTAGCTAGCTAGCTGGAGTGGGTAAGTATTTAATCTATCGTCCCTGTTACAGTTGATATTCGTTATCTTCTGTGTATAGATAAACGATATGCATAGCGACGTCCACTGAAGACAAGCTCGTAAGAGGTTCAATCGGCGGACGAGTTCGAGCCGGTACGGTTACGACGAGATATTCAAGATACTTTCGATGAGGATGGGGAGATCGAGAACGGTAGTGACGGCGGTCATACCACTGACGATGGTGGTTGTTGGAAGTAAACAGCCGCTAAATCACCACCGGCCCCGCCCCCCACATATGGGCCATTGCAAGTCCAGACAGCAGCCCTGCAAAACCAACAGATGCAATGCAGAGCCACCAACCCGCACTACCTAGGGAACCACCCGCCCATATCAGACCCTACACAGGAGCTACCAACTAACCAATGGGGTCAGCCTCCACAGTACAAGTAGAGATACTTATACTAACCCTCTCCCTGCAAATGGAGTTGGCAGCCCTCACAATTTCAGGGCAGCCATGAACTACATGTACATGTACCAAGGGAAGTCACACATGCCCCCTCCCAACACTACCAGTGGAACTACATGTATTAGCCCTCACTGCAAATGGCCTTACATGTACATGTAAGCAGAACCCCATTGGTCCAGCCCCCTCCCCTCCCCACCCCCACTATTGATTATTCTCTGCAAGTTCAAGCTTAAGGGGCCAATGGAGCCATCCCCACACAGCAAAATCACCAGTCCCCATCACTACAGCCTTGCAAACTTTCAAAACAATACCTCCACACTGCAAGTAGTGGAGCCACCAGCTCTCTTACGGATGGGGTTACCAGACCTTGCACTGCCAGTATGGGAGCCCTCACAAGCAGGGGTCAATAGATGCCAGTGGAGATGCCGCCCTCACACTACAAGTAGTCCCCATAAAGTACTGTACGTACACCCTCCCCTCTCCAAACAGTGGAACCATAAGCCCTCAATGCACGTGCTCCACACACTGAGACCAGCCACCTGGACCAATGGAGTCAGCTCCCTCACTGCAAGTGGACAGTATCATTGGACCATTAATGCAAGTGAACTTAATAGCCACACGATACAAGTGAACTAACATGTAATACCTCCCGCACACTGCAAGTACTGGAGCCACCATCTCTCTTACAGATGGGGTTACCAGACCCTGCACTGCCAATGGAGATGCCAGCCATCACACTATACAAGCAATTAAGCAGTCCCCAAATTTCAGGGGAAGCCATGAACTACATATGCACTGAACGTACACCCGCCCTTTCACTGCAAGTGCCCTACACACTGGGACCAGCCCCCACGGCCCTCCTGCCCACTACCTGTCTTTCACTGCAGGTAGAGTCAACGGCCCAGGGACAAATGGGGTCAGCTCCCTCACTGCAAGCAGACAGTAACATTGTAACTATTAATGCAAGTGAACTTAAAAGCCCACACTGCATTCCAGTTAGCATCAGTGGAGCCATATTCCAGATGGAGTTATCAGACTGCCAGCAGGGAAGCCACCAGCTGCTAAACTCCCCGGGGTCATTGGGGGGTCCCAAAATAATGCATACTGGTGGATGGAGTCACACTGCAAGTGGAAATGGCACCCCGCACAATTTTAGGGAGCCACGAACTGGAGCCACACATGCCCCCACTATCTATGGAACCATTCACCCTCACTAGCAGCCCCCACATATGACACCCTATCTCCCACTACCTATTATCATTCACTGCAAGTTTCAGCAGCCTTCTCAATACAAGTGCACCATACCAATGACCATTCACTGCAAGTTCAAGGGGCCAATGGTCACACATCAAAACCACCATCCTCCATTGATCACTGCAAGTGAACTAAACAACCGCACGATGCAAGTGAATTTCCATTAAATGTAAATGCCTCCACAATGCAAGTAGTTGAGCCACCAGCTCTGTTACAGATGGGGTTACCAGACCCTGCATTTGGTCAATGCCAGCAGGGGTGCCCACACAAGCTGGGGTCAGTAGGTATTTGATGCCAGTAGAGATGCCAACCCTCACACTACAACCCATGAACTACATGTACTGTACGTACACCTGCCCATCTCAAAACACTACCAATGGAACCATTAGGCCTCCTGCCCTGCACTACCTGCATGTCCTTCACTGCACGTTGAGTCAACATACGGCCCAGGGACCAATGGCGTCAGCTCCCTTACTGCAAGTGGACAGTATCATTGGAATCATTAATGCAAGTGAACTTAATAGCCGCACATTACAGGTCCCGTTAGCACCAGCGGTTCTTGGTCTGTCAGCAAAGGAGCCACCAGCTGCTAAACACCCCAGGGTCATTGGGGCCCCCAGAATAATCATGCTGGTGGAAACTCACAACAGTGGAATTGGAATTGGTAACCCCCACAATATTAGGGGAACCATGAACTGGAGCCCCTCGCTATCCATGGAACCATTAGCCCTCACTTAGCAGGAGTACCTCCCACTACATGTACCTATCCTTCACTGCATGTTTCATCTGCCAAGATTACCAACCGTATCACTACAAGTGCACCATACCCGTGAACATTTACCGCAGGTTCAAGGGGCCAATGGGACCACTGGAGCCATTCTCACACATTAGAACCACCATCCCCCATAACTGCAAGTGAACTTAACAGCCGCACAAGACAAGTGAACTTACATTTAATGCCTACACACTGCTACTAGTAGAGCCACCAGCTGCCACATTACCGGTCCTCACAAAACTAGACCCCATCATGAGGAGTGGAACCACACATGCAATGGAGCCATTAGCTCTCACTGCATGTGGACTAACTTACATGGTGCAGGCCCCAAACACTGGGGCCAGCCACAATGGCCCCCTATCCGCTTAACCTCACACAGTACAACCACCAGCTCCTCAATGCAAATGGAACCACCAGACCCACTACCTGTGAAACCTTTAACTCCCTACCTGTGAAACTGACCAGTCATTAACCCCCACACTACAAGAGGACTTACACTGTCAGGAGAACCATCAACTACTAGTGGAGCTACCAGCCCGCATTGGACAAATGGGAACACCATGCACCACTGAAGCAGCCTCCGTTTGTAGAGTGTACATGTATACGTTTTGAACACATTTTGTGTTGTAGATCTGAACTAAATGTTTGTGCATGTACAGAGGCATGTACAGAGTTATTTTATCTGGGGTGGAAGTGAAGCCCATGCTGTTAGTGGTGAATATATTTACCAGCCCTATCGGTACTGATTGCGGGTGGTCTGCACCCGTGGTTGGTTTATATACACAAGCAGAGAGCTTTTTGGAAGAAAAAAAATAAGAATAAAACCCCCTACAGCTGGGAACTACATGTAGTGCTTTACTAGTCTCGTACCCAGACCCTGATTACCACAGCTGCGGATGGATTACATCACCGCTACGTGGTAGAGGGTCTGGTCAAATGCCTAACAAAAGTCGTTCTACGGACGCAAATACAGAGCACCCGTGACGTCATATAGGTAGTGCAATATGTTAATAAATTACATGGTTAACTAACCGGTAGAGACAAGGCACTGAGTATTTCGCTTTAACAAAGGCCCTATCAGGTTGTGTGACAAGAGAAACGTACCACACGAGTATCCGAAGAGTGAGTAAAAAGGCTGAGCTATCTACGCCCCCATACTAAGCTACAAACTGTTTGTTGAAGAGCACGCGCTCGACTTAAGGGAATTGGAAAGTCATGCCCGTTACGCTTCTCCCGTGCTGCCAGCGCTAGCTGTTTCTCTCACTGCCGCGTTGGGTTTGTAGCTTTTTGCGTTTAGACAGTTTTGGTATGGCGGCGAAGCTCCGCCTTTAAAAGCTCACTCTCCTGTCCTTCGTTTAGCTTGCCACAAACTTATAGGACATTTGTTTAAAGCGAGAAACACTGTTACACAGCTACAGTACCGCCCTAACAATTACTTAACCATGTGACTTATTAACATATAGCACTCGTATATGTGACGTCACGGGTGCTCTGCATTCTGATTGTACGCCTAAAATCTGGCGGACTCAGAACGACTTTGGTTAGGCATTTGACCAGACCCTCTACCACGTAGCGGTGATGTAATCCATCCGCAGCTGTGGTAATCAGGGTCTGGGTACGAGACTAGTGCTTTACATTGTTGAGGTACACTTAGCAAAACATGTAAGTGCCATTTTGGATGTGTGTCACGGTGAAGACATCAGAATTCATGACCGCACAAGTGAAGTTGGTGGTCATGAATTCCAATGTCTTCACCGTGCCAAATTATAGCTGTGACTGCGCATGCAATTTATGTGACATTCTAAGTGGCACTTACAAGTTTTGCAACTTGTACATGTATCTCAACACTACACAGTTCCCAGTAGGCTTTTTTCTTTTCAAAAAGCCTTCTGCTTGTCTATATAAACCAACCACGGGTGCAGACCACCCGCAATCAGTACCGATAGGGCTGGTAACTATATTCACCACTAACAGCATGGGCTTCACTTCCACCCCAGATAAAATAACTCTGTACATGCCTCGGTAAGGCTTACATGCACAAACATTTAGTTCAGATCTACAACACAAAATGTGTTCAAAACGTACACATGTACACTCTACAAACGGAGGCTGCTTCAGTGGTGCATGGTGTTCCCATTTGTCCAATGCGGGCTGGTAGCTCCACTAGTAGTTGATGGTTCTCCTGACAGTGTAAGTTCTCTTGTAGTGTGGGGGTTAATGACCAGTTTCACAGGTAGGGAGTTAATGGTTTCACAGGTAGTGGGTCTGGTGGTTTCATTTGCAGTGAGGAGCTGGTGGTTGTACTGTGTGGGGTTAAGTGGATAGGGGGCCATTGTGGCTGGCCCCAGTGTTTGGGGCCTACACCATGTAAGTCCCCATGCAGTGAGAGCTAATGGCTCCATTGCATGTGTGGTTCCACTCCTCATGATGGGGTCTAGTTTTGTGAGGACTGGTAATATGGCAGCTGGTGGCTCCCCTGCTGGCAGTCTGATTACTCCATACGTAAGAGGGCTGTTGGGGGTGGGTGCTGGGTGAGTCTGGTTCCACTGGTATTGTGTGTTTGCAGTGAGAGGGCTAGTGAGTGAGGGATGGCATTGCACGTTCACTCCTGGATCTCGGATACAACTTGCAGTAAAGGATAGGTAGTGAGAGATAGGGCCGTGGGGGCTAGCCCCGTATGTGGGGACTGCTAAGTGAGAGCTAATGGTTCCATGGGCATGTGTGACTCCAGTTGATGGCTCCCCTAATATTGTGTGGGGTGCCGAATTCCTATTGCCGTGTGAGAGCTGGAGTCTCCACCAGCATGCATTATTGTGGGGGGCCCCCAACGACCCTGCAGAGGGTTTTAGCAGCTGGTGGCTCCCTTGTTGGACAGGTGCTAACTGGACTTGTTGTATGGGGCTATTAAGTTCACTTGCAATAATGCGTCTGTCCGCTTGTAGTGAGGGAGCTGACCCCTGGGCCAATAACTCAACATGCAGTGAAGGGGCAGGAGGGCTGTGGGGGCGGGTCCCAGTGTGTAGGGTAGTTGCAGTGAGGACTAATGGTTCAAATGGTAGTGTTTGGAGAGGGGCGGGTGTATGTTCAGTGCATGTAGTTCATGGCTTCCCCTGAAATTTGGGGACTACTTGTAGTGCGATGGCTGGCATCTCCACTGGCATATACATATTGACCCCAGCTTATGTGGGCAGTGCAGGTCTGGTAACCCCATCTGTGAGAGAGCTGGTGGCTCTACTATTAGCAGTGTGTAGGCATTAAATGTAAGTTCACTTGTCTTGTGCGGCTGTTAAGTTCACTTGCAGTTATGGGGGATGGTGGTTCTAATGTGTGAGAATGGCTCCAGTGGTCCCATTGGCCCCTTGAACCTGCGGTAAATGTTCACGGGTATGGTGCACTTGTAGTGATATGGCTGGTAATCTTGACTGATGAAACATGCAGTGAAGGATAGGTACATGTAGTGGGAGGTACTCCTGCTAAGTGAGGGCTAATGGTTCCATGGATAGCGGGGGGCTCCAGTTCATGGTTCCCCTAATATTGTGGGGGTTACCAATTCCAATTCCACTGTTGTGAGTTTCCACCAGCATGATTATTCTGGGGGCCCCAATGACCCTGGGGTGTTTAGCAGCTGGTGGCTCCTTTGCTGACAGACCAAGAACCGCTGGTGCTAACCGGACCTGCAGTGTGGGGCCATTAAGTTCACTTGCATTAATGATTCCAATGATACTGTCCGCTTGCAGTGAGGGAGCTGACGCCATTGGTCCCTGGGCCGTATGTTGACTCAACGTGCAGTGAAGGACATGCAGGTAGTGCAGGGCAGGAGGCCTAATGGTTCCATTGGTAGTGTTTTGAGATGGGCAGGTGTACGTACAGTACATGTAGTTCATGGGTTGTAGTGTGAGGGTTGGCATCTCCACTGGCATCATATACCTACTGACCCCAGCTTGTGTGGGCACCCCTGCTGGCATTGATCGAATGCAGGGTCTGGTAACCCCATCTGTAACAGAGCTGGTGGCTCCACTACTTGCAGTGTGGAGTGTGGAGGCATTTACATTTAATGGAAATTCACTTGCATCGTGCGGCTGTTGAGTTCACTTGCAGTGATCAATGGGGGATGGTGGTTTTGATGTGTGACCATTGGCCCCTTGAACTTGCAGTGAATGGTCACTGGTATGGACTGTACTTGTAGTGTGTGGGGGCTGCTAAGTGAGGGTGAAATGGTTCCATAGATAGTGGGGGCATGTGTGGCTCCAGTTCGTGGCTCCCTAAAATTGTGCGGGGTGCCATTTCCACTTGCAGTGTGACTCCATCCACCAGTATGCATTATTGTGGGACCCCCCAATGACCCCGGGGAGTTTAGCAGCTGGTGGCTTTCCTGCTGGCAGTCTGATAACTCCATCTGGAATATGGCTCCAATGGTGCTAACTGGAATGCAGTGTGGACTTTTAAGTTCACTTGCATTAATAGTTACAATGTTACCGTCTGTTTGCAGTGAGGGAGCTGACCCCATTTGTCCCTGAGCCGTTGACTCTACTTGCAGTGAAGGACTAGTAGTGGGCAGGAGGGCCGTGGGGGGCTGGTCCCAGTTTGTGGGGCACTTGCAGTGAAAGGGCGGGTGTACGTTCAGTGCATATGTAGTTCATGGCTTCCCCTGAAATTTGGGGACTGCTTAATCGCTTGTAGTGTGATGGCTGGCATCTCCATTGGCATCATACCTACATGTACATTGTATTGACCCCAGCTTGTGTGGGCACCCCTGCTGGCAGTGCAGGGTCTGGTAACCCCATCTGTAAGAGAGATGGTGGCTCCAGTACTTGCAGTGTGCGGGAGGTATTAAATGTTAGTTCACTTGTATCGTGTGGCTATTAAGTTCACTAGCATTAATGGTCCAATGATACTATACTGTCCACTTGCAGTGAGGGAGCTGACCCCATTGGTCCAGATGGCTGGTCTCAGTGTGTGGAGCACTTGCAGTGTAGGCTTATGGTTTCACTGTTTGGAGAGGGGCGGGTGTATGTACAGTACTTTATGGGGACTACTTGTAGAGTGAGGGCGGCATCTCCACTGGCATCTATTGACCCCTGCATGTGAGGGCTCCCCTACTGGCAGTGCAGGGTCTGGTAACCACATCCGTAAGAGAGCTGGTGGGGAGGTATTATTTTGAAAGTTTGCAAGGCTGTAGTGATGGGGACTGGTGGTTTTGCTGTGGCGCCAATGGTCCCTTGAACTTGCAGAGAATAATCAATAGTGGGGGTGGGGAGGGGAGGGGGCTGGACCAATGGGGTTCTGCTTACATGTACATGTAAGGCCATTTGCAGTGAGGGCTAATACATGTAGTTCCACTGGTAGTGTTGGGAGGGGGCATGTGTGACTTCCCTTGGTAGATGTACATGTAGTTCATGGCTGCCCTGAAATTGTGAGGGCTGCCAACTCCATTTGCAGCGAGAGGGTTAGTATAAGTATCTCTACTTGTACTGTGGAGGCTGACCCCAGGGTTGCCGAAAGTCAGGCCGGGGTCCGGCCTGTGACCGGCCGGCCTGACAGCCCCGGCCTGCCAGGCCGGCCTGCCAGGTCGGATAAATTGATGTTATTAAACAATTTATTAAAAATTCATGGCTAACCACAAAACATTATGATATTATTAAACAATTTATTAAAAATTCATACATCTTCAGCTCCATCCGAGCGGGTGTTTTCGCGAGCTAAGCTGATTCAACAGCGCCAGAGATGGAACCTACTCCCTCAACGTTTGGAGGCGTGTGTCATGCTGAAGCACAATGCATGGTAAATTACAAGTCTTTAGATAGCAAGCGCGCTGTTTGCATCACTGCATGTTATGTATCTCAGACTCAGTTTCTGTATCTGTAGGAGTAATCAAATCGCTTCAAATTCGGTTTGTAGGTAGAGAGGTCCTATATCTTTCGATTTATTCTGTTTGTTAATTTTTATGCCATCCATTACGGAGATATAGTTGAACAAACTACGTACGTGCACATTTTCCCGCTCGATTCGCGCCGATGATTTGGGCAAATCGCGTCCCGCTCAAAGTATGGGAGGTGGTGATTATATCATTGCCGCGTATCGAGCGGGAAAAAGTGCACGTATAGTTTGTTCAACTATATCTCCGTAACGTATGGCATAAAAATTAACGAACAGAACAAATCGATAGATATAGGACCTCTCTACCTACAAACCAAATTTGAAGCGATTTGATTACTCCTACAGAAAGTTATGTTGGGTTTGAACTTGGTGGGGTATCTAACGTTGCAATGATGGTACTGAGCAAGTGCAAGACACAAAAGTGTACATGTATTTTACCCTATAGGGCAATGGTGTAGTATGAAGTGTTGAAAATAGGAAGTTGATAGCCTTTATTGTTCGGCAGATACAGCAATTCAAATGTTATAACACGATTATTCTATAATGTTATAAAACTGTATAGGAAGTTATCTCGGAAACTGTCCCATATATAGCTATAGACATCGCGAAATGAATTAATAATTTATTATAATAAGTGGGTGGATCCCGGCCTGCCGGCCTGTCAGGTCACGGTCCGGCCTGCCAGGCCAAGCTAAATGTCCGGCCTGGCAGGCCGACCTGGCAGGCCGGGCTGGCCTTCGGCAACCCTGGCTGACCCCATTGGTTAGTTGGTAGCTCCTGTGTAGGGTCTGATATGGGCGGGTGGTTCCATAGGTAGTGCGGGTTGGTGGCTCTGCATTGCATCTGTTGGTTTTGCAGGGCTGCTGTCTGGACTTGCAATGGCCCATATGTGGGGGGCGGGGCCGGTGGTGATTTAGCGGCTGTTTACTTCCTACAACCACCATCGTCAGTGGTATGACCGCCGTCACTACCGTTCTCGATCTCCCCATCCTCATCGAAAGTATCTTGAATATCTCGTCGTAACCGTACCGGCTCGAACTCGTCCGCCGATTGAACCTCTTACGAGCTTGTCTTCAGTGGACGTCGCTATGCATATCGTTTATCTACACAGATAATAACGAATATCAACTGTGACAGGGGCGATAGATTAAA
Source organism: Spongilla lacustris (assembly GCA_949361645.1). Taxonomy (NCBI): domain Eukaryota; kingdom Metazoa; phylum Porifera; class Demospongiae; order Spongillida; family Spongillidae; genus Spongilla; species Spongilla lacustris. The sequence continues at coordinate 4,178,233 of OX442415.1, forward strand.
TACTTACCCAGCTAGCTAGCTAGCGCAGTATACATAGGTGTGGCTATAAGTTATCCAAGTCTCAGCCCACAGGAAGTAGTTGCATATTCATGTAATTTGGTATAGAAGCGGTTCACGCACGTACAACGGCGCAATTCGAGCGGGAAACGTGTACCAACTTTGCGCCGCTGTATCTCCGTAACGGATGACATAAAAATTAACGAACAGAACAAATCGATAGGTATATGACCTCTCTACCTACAAACCGAATTTGAAGCGAATTGATTACTCCTACCTAAAGTTATGGTGGGTTAGAACCCGGTGGGGTATCGAACGTTGCAATACTGGCACGGAGCAAGTGCAAGGCCCCAAAATGTATTTTACTATAGAGCAATGGTGTAGTATGAAGTGTTGAAAATAGGAAGTTAATATCGTTTATCGTTCGGGAGTTATAGCGATTCAAACGCGAGGCATTTTTATAACTTTATATTTATATATGCGAAGTATCATTTTCTCGGAAACTGTCCCATATATATATATATATATGTACAGCAACCTTAAATGTGTGGCACTAAAGGTATATTTTATTTTCAAAGGAATAATGCCGGCCCAATCCATCCAAAATCCAAGGTTTGAGGATCAATCCAATGTTACAAAGCAGAAAAATTGGATAGTTTCCTAATCCAACTGTATTTTAATCCAATGGATTGAATTTGTTTTGGATTGACATTTACACTACTGTTTTTACGGTAGAAGGAGGATGGCAAACAGAAGAGTAGTGAGCGACGATGAAAAGTCCCTTCCGGCTCGGGCCGATGGCGGCAGGCCAAAGTCGAAATCTGCTGACGAGGGGTCCTTGATCGACTTAACGTCGACCAGGGTAACCGTCGTAGTAGCGACGAGACTCCCTTTGGGAGACTTGTCGCTCGCAGCAAAAGGGACCGAGCTTGAGAAATCTCTCGGTCAAATGTCGACCGGGCCTCCCCTGCAACGAGGGAAAGCTCGGTAGAAATGGTGGAGGAGACTCCGCCAAGTTCTGCTCCACCACCACGCGAGCTGCCGGTATAGTGCCGGCAGACGTCGCGCTGCTTAGACGCGAACTCAGTGCCTCCCAGGCCCGGCTATCCCTTGCTAGGAGCCTGCTCAATCCACCGTGTGGTGGAAAATCCACCCAATATACCCTCGAGCCGATGTCAGTCTCTTTTCATTCGTTATCCAACTCTGTATACAACAAGGTTACAACATGCTTTAAACACATGTAAGCAGAATGTATACAGTACATGTGTTATACACGTCGGGAAAACTCCTAATTGTTACCGTGAGAATGAATTGCAAAGCTTTCCTTATTCCCAGCCAGGAAACCCATACCAGGGCTTTCCTCTTAAGTGCTATGAAGAAAAATGACCTGTATGTACGCGAGCGAAGCCTATAGTTCCGCATTACATCAAAAGCCGATAAATATTGTGGGCAACTGTTTGTGAAACCTGAGCATTTAAATATTTAATTCCATCAAGCTACAGTTATGCGATAACAATCCAGCAATTTATCTGTTAACAGCACATGAACCTTTGCTCACAATGCATCCAAAACCAGTTAAAACCCCTATGCACCACATATACTACAACTAACACCCACTCTCTGGTCAAGGTCAACCGATTTCTTCTCACAGCTGCCTTGATATTCTAATTAACAGCACATAGAACAACATGCAAAACCTGTTACAACCCCTACACCATGCATACTCTCAAATAACAAAAACCAAAACCCACTCTCTGCTATAAGGACAACTCATGCAAAAAATAGGCTTCGCTCGCCTATGTATACAGGTCATCTGTGTTCGTAACGCTCAATTAGGTATGCTTGTACAGTGGAGAACATGATAGTTTTCGAATGGAGTATCTCAGTAGCCTTACATCTTTACTAAAATCTAATTGCACACATATGTGCCTATATCACTTGGCCATATAAGCTTGAAAAAGAAATAGGTCACATGACTTCTAAGGCTCGTTAATTAATTATTTAGTGACTCCTCTCCAAAACAATTTGTTCGTCGGGTTTCTCCACGCACATTGAACGGATCCCTATGAAATTTGGTTTGTAACTAAAGGACCTACGTACGCAAGTTTTCAGTCTTACGCATCTAACATCGGAATAACCGTTGTGCCGTTATTCATAAAAAGGTGCCATTTTAAGGGCTGAAGTGTTACGATCTAAAATTTCCCATGCGCTTTTGAAACCTTGCAGGGATTGCAGGTTAAATCGTACGATGGGCATTCTATCGATTTAGCTACGGTATAAGCTCATTGCGATAAAATTACCGTACAAAACATGTTTTTAAACACCAGTGGCTTGGTAGCGTAGCCATTTTGAATAATTTCGATTATTTTTACTATGAATATAATTTAAAACACTGCGTCAATCCAATTATTTCTGGTTATTCGGATGGCTGAGGGTGTTGCTTGTGTTGATGAAAACGGTTCTTTTCAGAACCAAACCGACGAGGCTGCAGCTACGAGTCGATCTTCAAGACGGGCTAGTAAGGCTGCTGTATCGGCATGGGCAGAGCTTAAAAAGCGAAAGTCTCCACAAGGAAACCCAGCGGGCGGGTACGCGTAGCGATTGTTGAAGCAATTGGAGAAATCCCAGTTAAAGGAGGTGCATAAAAGGACCAGGTCAGCTCTCATAGAAAGCTCTATGAATGAGCTGGAGGCCTTAGCTGAGTAGTACTCGCACTGCGAAAGTATTATCTAGAATTAACTGACGGGGTGTCAGCAAGCACTGCCCAAGAAAAGTAAGTCCACGAACTGTCAGAAGGTGGGCTGAATCATGGGAAGCAACAGGAGAAGAGGCCCTATTAGATGGTCGTGGTGAGCGTGCAGACCAAAGAGATCAGTCTATTCTGTTTCATTCTCGAGCACTTGTTTTTGAGTTGAAGCAGTGGATAAATGAACGGTTAAAACAAGGGGGTAAACATGCTGATGGGTATTTGACCATTCAACAGATTCAGAACTACATTCATAATATCCTGTTCACTGATCCTGACATTGTACCAGCTGAAATATTGGACATGCATGAGGCTCGTTATAAATCCCGTCAAGTGTCAAGAATGACTGTACTTCGGTGGGTACACAAACTTGGATTTAAATGGGCCGATTCGTCGAATTCTCCATTCTGCGATAGACATGAAGATCCAGATATTGTAACCTACCGCAATGACTCGTTGAAGGCTTAAGACCCCGCCTTCCAGTTTTCAATGAGTCTACTGGAAAACCAGAGTGGCCTAACCTTCCAGCTGGTGAAAGACCATTGCTCCATGGAAACCATGATGAATCCATTCTTTACGCGAATGAGGGCAATCGTTTTGCATGGGTCTCAAGTGATGCCTACCACATGAAACCAAAGGGTGATGGTGCCACTATCATGGTAAGTGGTGTGTCAGTTGCCTGTCACAGTTGGATGGGGCTGGAAGTTATTGAGCCCAAAAGTGATGGCACATGGAAGCATGACAATATAATGAGCAATGTTAATAAAGTCATTAATGAGTTTGAGAGGCTTTATCCGGGGTGTCAGCTACTTCTTACTTATGACAACGCACCATGCCACGTTGCAAAATGAAGGGGAGCTTATCAACTGCTCAAATGAATTTATCTGATGGTGGAAAGCAACTGATACTGACTCAAAACGGTTGGTATGATGTTGTGGATCCAATCACCAAAACTGTGACAAGAGAAATGCAACAAATGTGGTATCTAAGTGATGATGGCACACTCACAGCAAAGGGTGCATTAAGCATTTGCAGAGAAAGAGGTCTGCATGGAATTGAAAATTTAAAACGAGATGATCATGAGCTAAGGGCTTTGTTGTCATCACAACCAGATTTCATGAGCATAAAACCAGAGCTACCTGCCAAGCTGTTACTAGGACGTACACCCAGGCGTACTTGGATTTTTTTTTCCCAGATGGACCATGACCAGAGGACAACAGAGCATTCCTTTGTAGTTGGCGTAGACATGGTGCATGTCCTAAATCATAGAGTATACTCCTACCTGGCTTCCAGGGACAGGATCTGCTGTGTCAGGACCTCATCAAGTTCAGTAATTGACGTGCATGAGTAGAGATACCATGTGGATCATGTTAGGGCTCGTGAACAAAATGGAAAAGGAGACAAAGATTTCTTACCAACTGAGCCTATAATGAAGTTGAAACTTTGTTGGCTATCAGATCCTGTTCAACAGAATCAGGTCCCACCTCCAATATCTATGGATACGCTACCAGCCCCAACACCAACTGAAAAAGTACATGAGCCTGTACTGTCTAAGTACCATGACCACATGCAGGTTATTCACCCGCAACCTGCTTCAGTTGAGGTGACATCTCAAGCAGCCTCTAAAGCCCCTGCATTACGTCGCTCAACCCGTCCTGATCATCCTTCAGATCATAAGGGAAGGAAGTGTGGTAGTTGACTAATGTTACAATAGGCCTTGTAAGGTTTCAGCTTCCGGAAGTTCAGGGTGCAAGGTACATACACAGTTGGAGTGCTTGCTATATACAAGAACTCTCCAGACTTATCTCCCTCTCTCTGTGGTCGTGTGGGCCTGCAACAACGGCGCTGGTAGCTGTTCCTGTTCAGTGTGTGAACCTGCACTATACCTCTATTGTGTGTTGTGATTAGTATTGGTATCTTCTCTATTTCCTGCGAGCGCCTCGCGTTACGTGTGCAGGGAACATATAAGTGCATGTGCATGCCATTATTTACTTCAGTGTACTTTTTGGACCTGTACATCAGATCAGATCAAATCAAATCAAATCAAATCAAATCAAATCACAGTATCATTGATCGATTGTAGTGCTATGAAAGAAATCTGGCATGATGAAGTATAATCACAAGGATCAAAATATAATCCTACAACTACTACAAGCGTCTGTCTTAAACAAATTCCCATCAGCTTAGCCTAGTTTTGTGGAACTAAAGTGCAATTAATATCATCATATGGCAATTTTGTGAACTTCTCGGCTACTTCAAGCTTGTATCCAACCGGAAATGTTACTTGATATATTTGAAGAACTCGAGCAACCAATGCTTTAATCATCACCTGACATGACATATTTTTAAAAGTATATTATAATGATTATGCAATGCTAACCTTAGCTAAGTGCTTTCCAATGCATGAACGATCAGCAAATCCAAATGGAAAGAATACAAATGGATTTGGTCTGCATGAAAAAAGAATTCAGCAACCACTCACTCAACATAAGAGAGTACAAACTTTACCTTTTCATTTCAGGACCAAAACGTGATGGTTTAAACATATCTGGATCTTCATAGTATGAAGGAATATGACCCATAGCTCCACCATGTGTCTGCATATCAGTAGAGGATGATAGCAGCATATGCTCTAATGTGTGCGATGGTTAACTTTGTGATGCTGGACATGTTTTAGTGAGGGAGTAAACTTGAGTACAACAGTAGCATAAATAAAATGGTTTCATCAAAATGGATTTAATTTCAGTGATGTGCAATGCATTTGTGGCTAAATATTTTTGAATCCTCTGCAAAGGATGCAATCAGTTCCCATGCAGTAATACATGATGAACATGTTTTGTAACAGCATGCATGCATGCAAGTATATGAGGACACGCCAATTATAATGCTCTAGGGTGTGTAACCTTTACCAGAAATCAAAATCGATTATTTCAACTGTAAAAAAAAAGTCCAATCGATTTTTCACGTTTATAGCAACTTGAAAATTGGTTATTAAATCAATTTTGGCGATTAATGCGCCAACGATTACCTAGGTTTGATTACCTAGGTTTTCCACCAGGTTTTTCCATTTTAAAAATATTGGCACGATAAATCAGTTTCTCAACTCTATAAACATATAGCCAGTTTTTTTATTATTATCAGCAGCTTATGCCCAACTTTTGCACTGTAAGCTAAGATAGTATCTACAAAGACTGGGAATGAGGTACATTCCAATGGTATGCTACACCCACTGGTTCTATGGCGGTGGACGGAAATTACACACGGTTTCCGTTAGCCCGCTACTAAGCACTACTTGGTATGGGACAATTAAGTAAGATTTTTAGCTTACTGAGATAAAAACAAAAATGACTACATGTAGTTTCCATAGCATGTCCACAGAACTAAAGTGTTCCTTTCAGGTACAAAATACCTGAAACATGTATAATTCCCATTCGCCGCCATGGACAGTTAGCCCCTCAGTAATTCGGTAAGTACTGAGCAGAAGGTGGAACACTGCTCCACGCATATAACACAGCCGCCAATCAAGACATGTACCAGTGTACCTAAGTATTTGGACACATGCATGTTACCTGTGCAAAATAGTATATGATTAACGCACACCACTGCAGAGAGCACTACACACCCCGCTCTCAGTAGGTAATGCTGCATTAAAGGATTTATACTTTTGTAAGTACTGAAGCCCACATAACATACAGCAATTGGAGTTCCAGGAGGAATAAAATGTCCATCTAATGTGATACCACCAGGTGGAGACTCCCTAGGAATTGTATTTGTTGGATAGTACATCCTCATGGTTTCTAGAATAACCTGTCCCAATACACACATACAGGGATGAGATATGGGTAGCAGGTACATGCACTTTACCTGTTCAGTGTACTTGAGTTTCTCAACATCTTCCAAGGTGATCGTCATCTTCTTTCCCAACACCTCATCTATCTCAGCCATGACTGGCCTCAAGCCCTCCTCAGGGTGCAGGTGGATAAGTACTAAGGTAAATGTCACTACTGTAGTAATTGGTACTGCACCTGTAAGCAACATTGTGGTGTTGTTTAGTATGATTTAGGAGAATACATCACATGCATGTATGCACCTCATTGCTTCTTCATAAGTACAGTACATGTAGATCTAGATGTGGATGAGTACTACATGTATTGTGTGATGATTATAAGACGAAATGATCAGACATGTTATATTATATACTGATCTGGAAAAAATCAAGTTGTTCATGAGGTAGCATTTAATCCACAGACCAGTCAATTTAATCTAATTAGGTGTCTAAAAATATTGTTCATGCACGAGCCACATTTTTGAACTATCATCTTTATGGTATTAGATTTTGTCCCAGCCATGAAGGAAGACGGTCCATTGCTCTGAAAATGGACTTGACCAAGATAATGTTTAGCCTGTCATAAAAAAACTATATATGCTTGGAAGGAGACACTGACTCTGATGGCCAGGTAAGCTGGAAATCCTTTCTCCAACTGCCGGAGGTTTCAACAGCTACAGAAATACAGGTACACACAAACTCTAGGGACCATTAGAAAGTAGTTTTTCGTGTTTCAGCGCGTTGATTCTCCCAAAATTACATGGGTGAGAGGTGAAGTCACTGTGATATCCAGTAATGTCCTGTGCTTTGGATATTAGCTGGTCGAGTATGGCTATGATCCCTATTAATCCCATGACCCTTCTCCACCCCACACGCTGCATGAGATGGGCATGACAGCAGAGGTCAGCAACAACATCCCACAAGAAGTTGTGTCATATGACCACATCTCCATGTCTGCAGGTCACTGAATGGTGTCAAAGGGAATCAAGGGATGTTTCAGGGAAGAAAGGGCACATGGTGTCCAATCTTATTGTGCCTCAGACACAGACACTTGAGAGTTTTATGTATCCATTGCCTGTTGTTGGAGTTGGTATTCCTCTGCACAGCCAAAATCTGAGGACATCAGTGATTAAATGAAGGCAGACTAGCATTACAGAGTGAAGGCCATGCCTCGAAATTTACCCTACATCACATTGACAGATACTACGGGAAAGGATGGCAATGGCATTTGCTTGTACTAGGTGAAGATTCAGCTGCCCATGTAGTTCAGTAAGAACCATTGACTTTGCCTTGGATGAGCAAGTGGCTAATCGAGAAACAAGCTGGGAGATACACTCCTAAGCCTTTTTTCCCCAGGCTCAAAATGTCTGCACTACTAATAGTGCACAGACCTAACCAAGTTCATTGTCATATAAACAGTACTTTCTCTGCTCGGTGGTCTGTGCAACTGTTCCTGTTGTCACACTCACTTCAAAAAGAATTGAGGTATTAAACCCAACAGGTCAAATCTGCTGGCTTGCCCAAGGTCCAGTTTGGAACATAAAGATCAGCTAGACGCATGGGCGAATCCAGGATTTCTGGAGGGGGTGCTCCACAACAAGGGGTGCTGTATCCCCTAGCGGGGCCTCCCTAGCCACTTTTTTACTTTTGTGTTCATTTAGCATGAAACTTTTTACAGTGTAACTTGCAAGCATGATATTCAGATTGATTAATTGAAGCCTGCGAATAGAAAACTCATAATTCATACTGCTCAGTAATTAAACTGGTGACACATAGCCATTGTGACCATATGCTGGTCTAAATGCTTGGAGGGTCTGGGCTTTAGATCCAGATGAGCTCACCAAGAGGATACATGCAGGACAAATGTGGTGGGAAACCATATCACCACACCTTTTGCACGTAATAGCATGGGTAACAAGGTGACTAATTGCAATGGGAAGGGTGGAAATGATGGAGACCAAGACCCTCCAGCCAGGAGTGACAGACAACCATGATGCTGCAGTATGTGATTGAGTTAATTGCCTCAGATGATGGTGTAGAAGAATTAAGGTGGTGTTGAGACTGCACAAGAGTGTATACCAGAGAGGAAAAGTAATGTAAGCTGCAGGGGAGTGTTGTGTGAGGGAACGCAGACCCAGACCACCTCAACTCAGGCTCAGCCTAGCCTGGTGCCAGGCATGATCAGATGTGATTGTGCAAAGCACTTATGTACATCTTTATCAAATAGCTCAAAGGCCTTTGTGGTATGCAAAGGAGAGCCAAATGGACGAGTTTACAGAAAACCTCTGCAAAGATGAAGTCAACTGCTCCAACCTCTTCCAGACAGGACAGGAGTTGTTTAACTGATTAATTAATGAAGGCTGAGCAGAAGCCAGCATTGTGGAACAGGAACTCACAAAATATCCAAATTAGGCTCACCTTAGTGTTTTATCTAGCTTAAACCCTTGCAGCTGAATACCTCACACTAAGATGACCTTGGACCGACCTTTTGCCTTGGTTGCAGACACAAATATATTGCTTACATGAAGCCTTTAAAAAAAAAATTATGTCAACATGTACTGCAAAGGCACTGGGGCTTAAAGTGTCAATGCGAAGAAAACTATGTAATCTATTTGACCCATTTACATGAAATCAGTTGAGCTCGGTGTTCTATCACATGTGTACCAAATCTTTTTTGAACAGTAAAACTTCCTTGAACAGTGCTCAAGAATATACCATGCAGATGGATCAACAAAGCTATATTGTATATATGCATACACTAAGCTATAGTATGTCAGTAAACACTTGAGTACTTTTAATGTCTATTGTCCTGAATGTCCACCCGGGGGTACAATTGTATACCCGGGTGGACAGCAAGAAAAGTTTTTGCCGTTCGGTCACGGAAGGGACCTAGTGACATTTAATGGTACTGGCTTATAGTACAAGTCTTTTCAGGATTGGGCCAAGATAAGCAAGGCTTAAATCCTTTTGGTACATGTTGAACGAGCTGTGCTAGTGGACCTATCCATTACGCTCCGTGCAGATCGGTCGGAGCGTAATGGATAGGTCCGCTAGCACGGGTCATTTTACGAGCACTGAAAGGATTTAAGCCTTACTTATCTCGGCCCGATCCTGAATATGTTCTGTAAGCCACTACCGTTAAATGCAGCCAGGTCCCTTCTGTGACCGAATGGCAAAAACTTTTTTGCTGTCCACCCGGGTGTCAAATTGTTCCCCCGGGTGGACATTCAGGACAATAGACATTAAATCTGCGCATGCCTACATGTAGCTGTAGGAGTCTTGACTTTTTATTGCGTACATAGTCTTATAGCTCTTACCTGCAGTATGACAGTTAATAAAGTTGTCCACAAAATCCTCTACATCCGCAAGTTGTTCCTTAGCTGCAAATGATACATGTACATTAAATAGTAAATGAAGTTACATGTGCATGTGTACTCACAAGCCAGCTTGAGGGCACAGGTAAGAATATCATTTGTCTCTGTATTTTCCATCGCCTTGATCCTCTTCTGGATCCATTCTCTACCAATCATTCTAAGTGTTCTTGCTGCTTCACGGTAACCACCCAATGAACAAGGATGTAAGTACTGCACAATAGAGAGCGATTATAACAGGCTGAGTGGGGGAGTGTGTGTACATTGTAAGTGTAGCATTTCCTAAAGGAAAATAAATTATCTGGTCCCACATAAACGGGCATACAAAATTTAAGTATCATTATAAACTATTCAAAAATCTAAACTACAATCCGTGGGCCTTCCTTCGATAAGAAGGCAATAGCCTCATCGGTTCTACAAAGTTATTACTTGTAGAATCCAACCTGGAATGGAATCAATGCAAGAATCCCTCACAATAAAAAAATACACATAAAAATTAAAGTATGCCACCAGTTTATCAAGCCCAAAACCTCCTGTCAAAGCTTGCGGATGTTGGCTTGGTGGATCCACAGGTTGCACTAACCCTGCTCCGTATGTGTGGTGGTTTCTGCCGGCTTGCCCATCTTACATGTACCACACCTCCATCCTTATCTGGTGCAGCCCTCCAGTTGTATGACCAAGATGTTCATAGGTGCTTCTCCTCCTGCACTGCTGTGGACACTTCAGATGCTGCTCGGAGACAGGCAATTCTAGGCCTTAGTAAGGGAGGGTTGGGTCTTCGCTCACTATACCAACATGCACCTACAGCACATATAGCCTCCATTTGCTCAGCTGGGTTTGGTTCAGAGACAAATCTTCACCTCTGTTCTGCAGTCGCAGATTTCAATTCTGCTGTTCCTCCCGATAGGGCACTGGAGTGACTGGACATTCACTCTCTTATCTCAGCATCTTCAGTCTCCCAAAAAAACCTATCTAGCACATTGGACACTTGCATGTTCAATGTGCTGTTGGAAACTTCCTCCATGGCTGACAAAGCACGATTGCTTTCAGTTTCCACACCACATGCAACCTCCTGGCTGTCTGTCCTACCACAGGGGCTGGGTCTACATCTTGATGCACCAGTCCATCAAGTTGCCATAAAGTGGTGGCTTGGTATGGACACATCCCAGGGATCCCAGTGCGCTCTTTGCCCTGACAAGGCCCTTGACCCCCTTGGACATCATGCCATCACTTGTAAGCGTGGGGGTGATGTTGTGGCATGACACAACACCCTTCGTGATGTCCTTGCTGTAATATGTCACCGAGCCCAACTTGGCGTCCAAGTGGAAGCTGGCAATGACCTCACAGCCATAGCCACACCTGTCCTGCTGACCTTCTGTTCACTAACTGGGCAACAGGCAAGACAGCTGCCTTTGACATCTGTTTAACCTCTCCGCTTAACACACATACCCTTATGGAAGCGGGAGTGTCTGCAGGATCAGCTGCCCTAGCCACTGAAGGCAGAAAGCACAGGGCCAATGATCCAAAATACAAAAAGCTCGGCTGGTTGTGTGTTCCCCTGGTAGCTGAGACATATGGTGCATGGGGAAATGAAGCTATTGAAGCCTTCTCTAAGCTGGCATCACGGCTTGTCACTCTAACATGCAGGCCCAAGTCAACCGTCCTTGGAGACTTCTATGGCAGACTCAACCTCCATCTAGTGAGGGCCAATGCCACTGCCATACTCACCAGATGTGTTTTGCATTAACTATAGGCAGTTTATGATAGTGTATTGTTATTAAATATATGCATTAATAATTAAGATACTATATGTATTGTGAAAGTAATGCAAAAAAAACTTATGACGGTCCAATTTGGAAAAAAGTAGGGGCAATAATTTTGGCAGCGCTCACATCCCATATGGCACTGTCCCGTATAATTATAATATTATTTTATATATGAATGTACCTTGAAAGATGGATCCAGATAACTTTTATAACATCCATCAAGGGCAAGATCCCAAATTGCATAAATGTCTGATGTTTTCACAATTTTCATACCAAGAGATCGCCCTTTCCATTCTTTTTCAAAGTCAAATGAAAACATAACCTACCAACAGGACAAGAAAAAATGTAAGTCGTAAATCTTAATTAAGCATGACAATTTGTACAGAATAATTGGGATTTATTTATTCACTTCCCTAGCTGCATTCTTTTCCCCGCAGTAAAACTAACAGGTTACTGTGAATGATATGAAAAAAACAAGCATTTTTTTAAGTTACTTTGTTCATACAAATAAGAAACAAATAAGTATCCACAGCCTCATAATGCATGTCTTCAAAGAAACAAGGTGTGTGTGATTAAATTATGGTATTTAGCTCATGTACATGTTATGCGTGAAGCAGCACAATCTAGAGATCCTGGATCCATGGTTTGTTTGTGCAATCTCGAGATTGCCCTGATAAATTTGTTAACCCAATCAACTCGTACCTCATATTCAATGATAACGAAGGTACAAAAGTTGTATCATCTATGCCAGAGCCGTTCAGTGTACACACATACAAGTTGAGATAACCTGTTGGTCTGGCCATTCTGGGTTTTCAATCAATTTGGGCTTTTCAAGAGGCTTTTAGGATTCAATGGACAGTGAGGGGGTACTAGTATGGGTATGGAGGCTCAGCCGCTTTGCAACTTCCGCACTTTTTAAGTCACAAATCATAGCATAATTGCATAGATACATGGCTGGAGTCCTGCAAATGCTCCACTAAATTATGTTTGTAGCACCCACTTTTCTGTTGAACATTTGTTGTCATGCCCTATATAAGGGCAGGTATCCATCAATCAGACACAATGAAATCATGCAGAGATTTAACAGCTTCTCTCTTGTCAGAAGTGTGCCACAATGTGTCCACAGAGCCTCATCTACAACCCATGACAGGTGAGGTCATGAGTGGACTCTCAGCAAATATATAGGATGGTGCACGATTGGATATTGCAGCTGATGAATTTTGGGGGACTCGGCTCGAACGGGAATTTTTTGATGTAAAGGTTTTTAATCCGTACGACCCCACAAATCAAAAGACTCCTTTATCTCATGTACTGTAGCCATGAAAATGAGAAAAAGAGGATCGAAATATGACCAACATATCTGTGAAGTCGAACATGCCTCTTTTACTCCACTTATTCTCTCTATGGAATTTGTCAAGTAATATTGTTCAATTGGTCTGTTTGGCCAAGCACATTACAGCTGATGCAGAGGGTATGTTCTTGTATGGTTTCTGCATCAATTATAAAATTTACTTTGGCTATTAGATTTACTAACCTTGCTGATTGAATCAATTATCACTGCAAACACTTGCGATTTCAAAGAAACTTGAGTCTTTCCATCGGCAAGCAGTTTGAGCTTCTTAAGGAAGTTGTCCACATTCTCAAACAACTTTGGATATAGAGTCTGCAAAAAACTGATGGAACATTATCAAAATAGTTTTAAAGCATTTGGACAATTTACTCTGTGTTTAAAGTCTCTTCATAGAGTCGCCGTGTTTGCTTGTGTTGATCAATATCATATTGGTGTGGAAGTCCATTTCTGAAAAATCTGTGAGCAGTAAGTGCTGCATGAGTGACTTTGAATCTCACGTGATAGCTTATTAAGGAACAGATGATTAAAGTACAAATTGTGAAATAAGTACTAGACCTGTGCAAATAATTTCAATAAGGAATTCACATTTAACTGCCATGCTATTAATAAGCTAATGAAAATGGTGCTAGTTTTTTACGCTAATGTTGAGAAGCTCTCAGTCCCATTTAGCTGACAAAGCTCTTGTTGCATGTTCTATGACTTCTAATAAAGGGCATGATAGGAATGGGGGTCACCAATTAGTATTCTGTTCTTCAAGACATATAGATGCAATGAATTGCCCAATTATGATGATGTCAGGTTTGGTTGACAATTCCATCAGGGGGTTTATTAAAACAACATGCAGTACTCGTATATTGATTGAAAATATGCATGTTGTCCATAAATAATAAGTATTTCTATGTTTGGCCGGCTGCCTTGGTGTGCTAAATGATACATCTGGTAAACTATGGAAATGTGTATTCCAATACATGTACCAATTAATGTGCATGAATTGTATTGATAGTAATTGGCAGGAGTATATGTTATTATTGCCAGTAGGTGCACTGAGGCCACATCGTATTGTGTAATAATTGGTGCATGCAAAGTACATAACAAGATGCGTTTCTTTAATGATTGGTAGCCACACCTATAAATTTAATTACTAAATTTATGCATGTACATTGTAATTGTGCAGTAATCAATATTACAGAAGACTAACCTTTCTCCAAAAACATATGTCGGTGGTAGTGCAATCCACTTGCACTTGCAAATAGGTGGTTTTGCTGCAAAAATAGCCTGGACAAGTAGGTATTTATTTAAATCAGATTCGTACTAAAGTGTAATGACATTCACAATTACCTGAATGTGCTTTGGATTCAACACTATAACCATTGCATCCCACAACGTGTAAATGACAAAGATGTCGCCCACTTCTGATTGCCTAAATGAATTCAACAACAAATACATATAATAATTATGCGTATACTGTTCATATACAAACTACCAATCGTAATAATACAATGGATCATATACCGGTGTGACATGAATATATGTTCCCGGGGGGGGGGGGGGGGGGGGGGGGAGGTAAAATCACAGCAGAATCCTTTGAGCAGTCTGATGTTTTCCAAGGGGTGCCCTGCCATGGGCTACTACCTTGCGGCATTGCATTGGTAAAACCAGTTGATCCACAGCCTATTCAGGGCTGAGCACTGTCTCTCTCGTCGCTCTTCTTCCCGCAGCTGCATCTAAAGCATTTCGGTGATAGTACTGCCTGTCACCTGCGACTGTCACCTGCGACTCTTTATTTGCCTGTCACCTGAGACTCTTTATTGGCCATCGCTATAGCTTCCTGATATTATACGCGTGATCATCCACCACCACACGGGTCTCGTCCAAGTACGCAGACGATAAAATTCCGACCCTACCACCACCTGTCAAGGACCTACGACTCCCATGGCCCACACCAGTGGATGTTGCAGTTCCGATCACGTACGTGATATAACAAGCTAGCGCTTAGCACGCCCACAATCCTACACAATAGGGTAGCACGGCCTGTGCACAAAGGAAATTACATAATGCAGTCTACATGCAAGTAGTCCGTCACAGCATACGTGAGTGTAGCCAACGGAAAACATACAGTTTTTCGGGAACAGGCACCAATTCAAATCCTGAAATCTGCTTTCAATGCACACACCGGCTCCGATGTACTACTACGATTAGTGAATCAGTGAATCTATACATATAACCCAAATAATTTTAAAAGCTTTAAAATAACTATACTAAAAGTCTATACTGAGAAGCAAACACTTGCCTATATACACACTCAACTCCATAGCGTTACCTGAATTCCGGACAAGTTGAAAAATAGGCGTGTGTGTGTGTGTGTGTGTGTGTGTGTGTGTGTGTGTGTGTGTGTGTGTGTGTGTGTGTGTGTGTGTGTGTGTGTGTGTGTGCGTGTGTGTGTGTGTGTGTGTGTGTGCGAGAGAGAGCGCGCGTGCTAGTCTCGTCCCCAGCCTGATATGCATTCGCAATATGCAGTATGGTGACGTCCTGTATAGTATAGAAGTATAGAAATACACGCCGCGTAGTTGTTTTATTTTTATTTTTTAAAATACCAAGACTGGGGGGTCAGCTCCCGCGAGCAGTGTACTTCTCTACCGCAACTGCCGAAGATCGAAAGCATGCATGCATCGCCTGATAGTGCCGATTAATGGCGCTCCCCACTGTCCTCAGTTATGTGACGGCGCCTTGTAGCTTAATTGTCTATAGTGCTTACCAATGCTACTGATATAGCTTCTTGAATTCAAACAGAATCAAACTCACCGGCCAACCCTATAGATTCGCGTCAAGTAGGTGTTTACAGTAAGTATATACTTCATTTGGGTCATGACCAAGATATTTTATTTGGGACGTGACCATCTCTACCTACCAATTTGTGGTTAAAACATTATAGGCGACCATGTGTATATTGTGCATTGTACCGGTTGAAATTTGCTCTTAATTCTTTGTGAACATGCATTCAAACTCGCATCAATACTGATAGGTGTTTACAGATATTACCAATTTGTGGTTATGTAATGGTTTGATAGGCCGCATTTATTGAGTTGCACAATGGCAATTGGTTTGAACCAAAAACCACATGCATGTTGTTCAAACAAAAATGATAAGATTGCCATAAGAATTATAGTTTGGTCTTGAAAACATCCACACTTTGAACCAATGATTTGGTTAGACATATCAATCAACTTGTTTACATTGTATATATAAGGAATGCAGTAATGATACACAAATGGCGCAAAATATTATCAGCGCGTGATGATATACCGGTATCATACAACTCACTCAGTGGGGGGGGGGGGGGGGGGGGGGGGCGCATATTTTTAATTTCTGGTTTCTACCACTCTGAAAAAATGTACTGGGTCACACTGAATGTGTCAAAGAATTTTTAACCCCTCACAACTCCCCCTGTACATACCCCTTGAAGTTATAGCATACATCGTGAATGAATAAAACAGAGGATGGCATGAGTTGAAACAAGGTCTAAAGGGGGGAAATGCCTTAGAGGTGTAGGCTACTTTAAATCAGGTGATCTTACCCATGGTGTTTAGCCAAAAAAAAAGACTGTTGCTTTTTGTGCATTAATACATGTACTTATAGTTGAGCTATTTGTGATATATTGACAACATCTACAGGTGCAATGTACTCCTGCTTTTCAATGGCTCTATCTCTTGCCTGCTATAGAACTGAATGCTGTAAGCTCCTAAATTTGGACAAGGCTGCATTTAACTTAGCTACTGATAGTCAATTATGCATTCTAGGTATGCTTTTGAAATGTGAAGGGGGAAACAATGTATTAATGCTCTTATAAACCAGTTTTTCACATTCAGTGTGACACATTACATATTATCAGAGTGGTAGAAAAGGAAAATAGAAAATAACACACACACACACACACACACACACACACACACACACACACACACACACACACACACACACACACACACACACACACACACAAACACCTGCTCTTATATTACTCAAATCTTTATGTCATGGTGTGCTTATCGACTCAATCGTGTCAAGTTTTTGGCTAGACTGCTCTTTTAAGAGAGGGAATGCATGCAAGTTCCCAGGTCAGAGTGGACCAACATATGGGTAGATTCTCTTGTTTTGTTATGTGAGGGTGTGCTTGCAATACCTATCCAGTTAAGTAATCTTGCACAACATGGTTGTGCATACTGTTTAGGTATGAAAACCCCTGTGCTAAATAAGGTGTGCTTTCATAATGTTATATTGTGAGCTTCTAGCTGTGTGCATTATTCATTTAAACACCTGTAAGTCTTATATAATGGGGAAGATTGCAGTTTTATAGAAAGGTGTGCTTTGCAGCATGATGTGAGTCATATTGGATCATAGTGTGTGCTGTGGTTCTTATGCAGCCATAGCATCTCAACAAAAGTTAGAAAGAGCACCAGTACATAATCTTGATGCTGACCAAAGTGTTGGCTTTATAAATTTTAAGAGGATCAAAGCAGTGAATTAAGCTTCATCAACACAAGTTAAATGTGCAGCACATTATATAATTGATAATACTGTAACTATGCAGGATGATACAAAGGATATTCCAAGGTAGCCAAAATGTGTAAAACCCGGATTATGCCTCTTGCAAATTTGCAAATCTAATCTTGGATAGAAGAATCTAGAGAAACTCGTTTATGCATGGGTGGACCATTTACAATGTATAAATGACTACCCTTGGACTTTTATGTTTCTTTCATTACGCAATTTTTTATTGTGCTCTTGCCCATGCCTAAATGAAAGAAAGATGTAACCTAATTTCTTAGTTTATCTTTTACTGCTATATGGTGCCATAGGTGGTGTATATACCTATGTACATGTATACATCCGTGTTTTGTAAAACTTCAAGGGTACTGTACAGGGGGGTTACTCTTAGTATAAAAATTTAAAACTATGTTTCTTAATGCCCTCCATATTCTGAGAGGGGTAGAAACCAAAGTCATACCTAAGACCCCCCCCCCCCCCCCCCCCCCCCAAGTAAATAAAAAAACTTCTCCATCGAGAAAGTGATTGGTGGCATGTAGGATTGGTGGTGCAAAAAGCAAGGAAACAAGGTACAGCATGTTAAGTCCTAAATTTGCAAATGAAGAAGCCTATTTGCAAATGTACGACTGTGAGTTGTAGGATTCTACCAAACCTCACTTTAACATACTGTACCTTGTTTCCTTGCTTTTTGCACCACCAATCCTACACACCACCAATCACTTTCTCGATAGAGAAGTTTTTGATTTACATGTTCCCCTAATTTTTTTCCTCGTGGCTTAGTGTATTCGTTGCAATGTATAGGACGCTTAGATTCCTCTAATACTCCTAGTATCGGGTATCTGAGTAGGCCTCTTTTTTATTTTATTGATAGGCCTACGTTTGTTCTTTGGATATCTTAAACTCAGAGTTCTCCTTGTTAACGAGCCGTTTTCTTTGGCTTGGTCACCTTTGCTGAATTAGAACCGGCTGTTGTAAACGTGTCTGCAGCTGCGTACGTTAATTGTGCGTAGTCTGGCAAAAGTAAGACGCGTGTGGCACCATATTGCATACTGCTAGGCAACCAAGAATTTTAACCGATAATGAATTGCACCTGCTTGGGTCATTTCACCAATTATGCATCTTATAATATCTGCATCAAAAGTTACGTTTGGAACTGATTAAAATTTGAAAGTAATTTCGTCTTCGTACTACGACATTCCTGTCGCGACTCGCGAGTTATACGTGATGAACGGAAGGAGGAGGAGTAGAACAAAATATATAAATAACGGAATTTTGGTAGCGACTTGTCGCTCTACGTAAACGGCACTGTTTAGCGTAGGGTGTGTATAATTGTGTAACCTTTTCATAAATCAAAATCGGTTATGTCGACTATGAAAAAAAGTCCAATCGATTGTTCAGGTTTATAGCAACTTGCAAATCGGTTATTAGACTTCAGGCCCGTAGCCAGGGGGGTGCAAACGGGTGCAATTGCACCCCCCCCCCCCCCCCCCCCCCCTTCCCCCCCCACTGGATGCAAGGTCCGCTTTGCAGGCTATGAATATTATTCACTTTATTGTGCAATCTACACATATATTAATAAGAACTGCCATGTGCACGATCGAGTGCATGTAAGAGCACTGGTACGGGATCAATTCGGGCTATGGCTCGACCAAGGTCCACCTCGGAAAAGGATATACTGATAAAATTGTGTGCATATACCCAGTATGGATAATTATAATTATATCACATAGAAGTCAGTTCTCAAGTACCCTTCCCCCTCCCCCAACCATATGAACTATGCACTCTACAGTGTTTGGTGCGAAGGAAATAACTCATTGGCCACAATGGTTTCAAAAAAGGTCTTGAATCCACTAACTAAAGATGAAGGTCGTGATATGTATCTACGCATGTAGTGTTCCGTTCCATCAGTGCAAAAGCTGACTGCAGCTGGTGATGAAGCATCTAACCGAAAGAATTTGCTGACTGTGGCACGGTGTCTGAGGTTTATGGCATGGAAAGGCCCGGCAATAGCTATAGGCCTGGCATGGAACTAACTAGTAACAGAGCGGAATAGTTTTTATACTGCATGTAGGGATGGGTATGGGAGGGTCTGGGAACTAGGAGCGCTATATAGCTGTAAGCTCCTCCATCACATCAGCTTTGCAACTTTTGCCAGGTCTTGCAATTTTGTACTGAATTGCAAAATAGATTTGTGACTCTTCAATCCTACGGCATTGTATGGCCAGATTTCAGTACTACTTTGTAATAATGAAAATGTGGTACCAGCCTTCCTTTAACAAGTAGTAAATAGAGTACTATGTAAAACCGCATGCATTTGCTTTCATGTATATCTGCATGCAGGGTGAGCTGCCGTATGCTATGCACGTGATTGCAATTGTGCATTGCCCCAGCAGCTTTACATAGAGCTTTTGAATTTATTTATTTTTATATACAGTCAATTGCAAAAAAAAAAAATTGCGACACTTCAATTCTTATGGCATTGGCCAAATTTACTACGTGAACCAAATAATGAAAATGTTGTACCAGCCTTCCTTTGTAGTAGTAAATAGGACTATTCTGGCAGTACAACTGAGAGGAAGACTTCACCACTGATATTTCTTTTCATACAGTAACGTACATCATGCAGATTCTGTACTGTGAGCTGCCTTGAATTGTCAGTGCATCGCCCCCAGCACCTTTGCAACTTAACCAATTTTTTTTTAAGTCTTGCAATTTTGTATTCAACTGCAAAAAATTTGTCACACTTCAATCCTATGGCATTGCATGGCCAGATTTTATGACCCAAATAATGAAAATGTGGTACCAGCCTTCCTTTACCAAGTAGTAAATAGTACTACTGTAGTAGAGGAAGACTATAACCGCATTTGCTTTCATGTACATCTGCATGTATGGTTAACTGCCATATGCTATGCACGTGCATGCAGTTCTTGCATTGTGCATTGCCCCAGCATGCAGCTTTGCATGCAGACTTTATTCCGGCAGTCAATTGCAAAAAACAATCGCGACACTTATTCTATACCGCATTTTGCTAGATTTACTACATTGTATGAACCAAATAATGAAAATGTGGTACCAGCCTTCCTTTGAGGGACTGTGTAGTAGAGGAAGACTTTAACCATATTTACTTTTAATATTTGATACATCTGTAGCGTGAATTGTGCATTGCCCTGGGCAACTATTGCAAATCGTTATGTCTTACATGCAATTTTGTATTCAAATGCAAAGGAATTCGCGACGCTTCATTCTTACGGCATTTCCGCATTGGCCAGATTTACTTAATACTTAGAACCACACACATACATGCATTGCTACATGTATTATCCTGGCTACACCACTGGTTGAGTCCACTTATAACATACTTTGCACCCCCCCAACACATAACCTGGCTACGGGCCTGAATTTAGACACATTAAATCGATTTTGGATTAATGCAGTACTTAATTTGTCAACGATTACCTAGGTTTTTCCAGGTTTTCCCGATTTTTTATATTGGCACGATAAATCACAGTTTCTCGAGTATATACACGTTGTATTGCTTATCAGCTGCTTATTTAAATCATTAAAACAACAGTCGTGAGCTATACGATAAATATCCACAGGGACTGCCAACGAGGTATATTCCACTGTTACGCCACACCCACAGGTGGGAATGATTCGGAGGATGGGAATTATGTGTTTCAAGCATCGCAGAAAAACACGTTCTTGTCTGTTCGTTCTTGTCTGTTCGCTCGGCGTCGCTACCAAATAAGGGACAAATAAGGTTCTTTAGCTTATTGTGAATATGACTATATCGTATTTTTCTAAAATGCTCACCAGCAGCTTGCGCTCGAAACAACTAAAATGTTCCTATCAGGTACAATATGTCTGAAACACGTATACATGTAGTTCTCATCAGCAGCCATTGAAAGTCATAATCCATTGTTCGAACAGCATGACCCTCAATAATTTGACAAGTACTGTCATGACCAGCTAGAAACACGTTTATGTACGAAATTCAGAATGTCATGGCCAACAACACATCTGGAAAAGAGCCAGCCCCGGGTCACCGGGTGTACCTAAGTATTTGGACACCTGTCACCTGTGCAAAAGAGTGCGTAGCGCGTAACCCGTTTGATTAACGCACATCACATAGAGTGCGAGCGTATGCGTGCAGTGCCGGGTCCCCAAACTAAGTGTTAATTGATTACATCAACAATGGTTCATCCTACCGATTATTAACCCGTTATATTGGTAAGCATTTATATAAAGCGAAGGGGTGAGGACAGAGGAAAAAAATGCGTGAGTCGCCGCGAGAGCGCCGTCGAGCAGAATCGAGTCATTCTAGTGGTACATCAGTTTTTTGGGTCTCACTATATTATCTCAATGGCACCACTTAAAATGGCCGAGAAATTTTTCAACCCATGCACTGAAATACGCTCCATTTCAGTTCAGCGCCTAATATAAAAAGTTACAATATTGTTTATATATAGCATGCATGCATGCATCTTACCACTTCAAAATTAGATTGTCAATTGCACCATGTTCTTTTGATTGCTCTTTCATTATCTCATACAGGTGACCCAGAATGAAACTATATATACATATACGACATACAATGAACTTTCCTGTGAAACGTATACATGTATATATACGACGCTGACCTCGATGTCTTTGGCGACGGGATAGTGCGGCACTTCCAACGAATGTAAAGTAGCTTTAGTACTACGACTAAAATCGTCGGAGTGGCAATGCCCAACGTGATTCCCAGCAGCAGTAAAAACATCTCTGTCAGGACTGAATGTATGTCTGCTGTTACCGTTTATATGCCTTTGCCTTTCAGTAAATTAACTATAGTTTATTTCCGACGGAGTATACGATCAATTAGATTAAACCGTGCATGCATCTACGGAATTCGAAGTATGTAGTCTGACCCGTACGATGTCATGGCCGAAGCAAAGTGTTGACTTGGAGGAGAATGAATTAAGAGTAAATACGTTGGTTGCTAACCACACTCAGTTTATGGCGGTTAAAATCACGATGTTAAACCAGCTAGTCAGGAAAACACTTGTTTGCCAAATGTGACTTGAACCTACAGTCGTATGCTTTAATTCAATCTCCCAGCATCTATCTCATCATGTCAAAAAGGTGTTTAAAGCTACCAATTAAAGCATACGACTGTAGGTTCAAATCCCATTTGGCAAACTATATAGTTTTCCCAACATTTTGCAGTGTAGGGACAGTACCATGCATGTTGCATGCAGAATGTTGTGACCCAGACGTACAGGTAGGAAAATCAAATTTGGTCGTCTATAGAAACACATCTCTCAGTTAATTTGTAGAACTCTCACAATCGCCAATGACAGGTAGATGCATATGGTGGACTTTTGAAATACTTCAAAATGCACTTACCGCTAGCTTTAGCACACTTTCTTTGCGGATGCACACATACAATCAAGCAATGAACAGGGAAAGAACAGTCATAAACTGTTAAATTTAATTCATTTTTTATGTGCATGCTTATTCTATATAAATAGCTAGTTTTAAAAATAACGGTAAGCTAATCACATCTGTTTTCTTAGAAAGTACTTTTATTTTATCTCACAGTCCTCTAGTATGCATTTCAAGGAAGGTGAGTTTGCACTAGAAAGGAGCAACCTATCAAAATAATTTAAGAATTGTTGAGAGAAGGGATCTCTTGACATATTGGGTAAAGACCTGCAAAATAACATCAATAAAAGAAGTCTCCCTCATGGCCGATAAAGCATACTGTTTGATGTCACCTTCTAACTTGGATGCATGCACTATGTGAATGGGTATACATGTATGACACTATAGAAAACAATGAACTCCTGCTCACCAGCAAAGGGTAAGATATAGTTACACCTGTGTGTGTGTTGATTTATATGGAATGCATTTACTATCGTAAATATTGCACCATAATTACTTTGATGTAGATAACAGTGCATTGCATCTTGTTTTAATTCTTTGAATTTAATAGTGTATACCTTGTTTGATCAATATTTTTTAGTTCTGTTCCTTCATAGTAATTCTAGGGTCAACTATCGGTAAGGTTGTGAGCTGTCGGTATTATAAGTAAGTAAACATCTGTTATCGAAAATTCCTCTACACCTTTCGATAAAAAGCTTACCGGTAAGTTTCATTACAGCACTGAACGGTAATGATTACCGCTAAGGAAGAGGGCGTGTCCAAAGGCATCTATAGCTACCTTAGTATCATTTGGTCCATGATCCAGTAGGTTGTGGCCTTCCTTATTAATCCTTCTGCTGTAATTGGATGCATTCCTTCATAGCCTTCAAGTTTACAGCTGTCCTTTCCTAGTTTGATGGCTTATGATGTCCTCCAGAATACCCTGCACGGTTTTTTTTTGGCACGGAATTACAAGGCTGTAGGCAGTGGAGTACTTGAGGTTGCTGAAGCACCCCCAATTTTTTGGCAGACCTTTAATAGCGGTTTAAATAAAGATGGAGCATACATGCTCACACACACACACATGCACATTGACACACATAAGCACACGCTACACACAGACACACATATACACACACACGTTCCCCTCTGCCCTCACCCCTTGATCCGCCCTGGCTTCTGTTGTGCTTATCACACCTCGTCAAAGGTGTGAGTTGCAAAAACAGGGCTGGCACTGTTCAAAGCTTTGTGGCCACAAAGAATGAAGCGCCTGATCAGATGGGTGACCAAATTGCACACTGAAGTGGACATTCTAAAGTCATGGGATGGGTTTGTGCCCGAATGTAGGTGTGACAACCCTTTTCTTGCGTGGGTCCAGGGTAAAATGGAGAAGTGGCATGGGTGGATTATGGTGCTGGCCCCCCCCCCCCCCCCCCCCCCCCCTCCCCCTATTTTCCTCACTGATCTAAATGTTGTGAATGTTGTTAATATTAAACGTTGAAATCTTGGGTGGGTGGGGGAAAGATAGTGCTACATGTATGGATATGCAACTGTGCAAAGTTTGCAGTTCAAAGCATTTCATTTTTCCTACATTTGATAGCATTACATAATAATCAGGTGCTAATTTGATTTAGTAGTGCAGTCACACGAAGTCTCTTTGTCCATTTCTCCACACCTTCAGGTCTGCCAGCTGGACCTCACCATTGCCTTTCTTGTGGCCACCAAGGTGGCATTTTTATGGCTTAGAATGTGTTAAGAGTATAGGTGTTCATTGCGTAAGGGTTTCTTACACCTACTAATAAAGCATGAAATACCCAACGAGGAATTTTTAGGCCCATGGTTACGAATTGCATTGGCATAGCTACACTTGTAACAAGAGATGCTACCTTATGGTGAACATGTACATTGCTGTTATGTGTATATCTGCATGGCTTTAGAATGCAACATGTAGTATGTAGTATTTCTACTCTGTGTGCAGTTGGTTTGCATAGACTATGTGTGCTAAAGCAGATCAAATCAAATGTAGTTTTTTATGCCATGCACTTGGCATAATGGCAAGGTACATAATGAAGCCAGGCAAGGAGAGGTCCACTTCAGAACTGGTTGGCCGTGGTTAAAATCTGGATACCTTTTAGTTTTACATGATGAGGCTGAACTTGATCAGGACATGTACTTGCGATTGGTGATGAAAATTTATTGGCTTGGTCCATACGAACTTTAGTGCATAAGTTAAAAATGTAAAATGTGATATTTAACCCCCTCCCTAATCCCAACCAACCCGCTCCCCCCCCTTAGACCAGACCAGTTTCTAAAATGACGAGTTCGAGGTAGGATTCCAGCGAAAGTAAAGGTAGAGTGATGACCCTTACCACTGGTACTGATTTTGAAATGTTGTGTGGAACAGATCAGTTGGCATCAGGTTTGAAAGCAGGCATAGAAAGAGCAGTGCATGCAATGACAGATCCTTTTTGGACCCAGCATTCTTGTAATGGATGGGGGCTGTTGTTAGTGGATGCCAAGACTGCTTTTAACATGCATGCATGGTGAACTGAGTTGCTGCCTTGTGGAATGCTCATGTGTTATGGCCTCGATGCAGCCGTTTTTTGTTCAACACTTATAGAGGATTTGCTAGGCTTGTGTTAAGAGGATCAGATGAATGTCTATTCAGCAAGGAAGGTGTTACTCAAGGTGATCCTCTATCCATGCTTATCTATGCAGCTGCACTATTACCATTTGTAAAGTCACTGAAGGCCAAAGAGAACAGGCTGCAGGCCTGGTATGCAGATGACTCAGCTTGCATTGGTAACATCAAGGAGGGTTTGATCAGTTGGCTGAGCAAGGCCCAGCTTATGGATACTTTCCTGATCCCTCACAGCGGTTCAGCCGTCCAAATACGTGTGACGATTAATTCCCGCCGTCAATACACCCGACGTGCAAACAGTGAAACGTGGGTAGGCAGTCATTGTTTCCTTGGACCGTACGGTAGATATTTGGAACGTGGGCCGTACGATCAAACCGTCTGCAAAGACACTAAATACACGCAATGAAATTATTTTTCTTGAGTCATTATAATTAGCGGCAAATTAAAGACTTTTAATATTGTGATCACTGTGTAGAGTTTGTGTGCAAATCCACCTACTTCGAGCACCAGCTTGCTAACCATGGCTGTGCGTTCACTAGTCCTGAAGTTGAAGGAGTTGTTATTACCAACAATGGTATGGCCTCGTATATGTACATATATCGTACTCAATCGTTACTAGTACTTTTAAAATTACCGGTACTTGTACAGCGGACCTCAACCAAACGTACAGTTCAGATCCAGAGTCAGATGTAGAGCTAGCGGGGAACGAATTGTCGAGCCAGTGTTCTTCAAGCAAATGTAGCACAAGTGATACTGAAAACATGCAGCGAGGTGCGTTGTCGATGCACTCACACATGCATTGTATAGCAGCCGCGAATATACTAGTATGTACACGTACACATGCATTGAGTCCTTTAAGTGGCCGTAACACAAATCATTCAGTAGCGTTATACCCATTTTGAACGTCTCCAATACTCACCTTCGTGGGTGTGGCTTCACGTGTATATTGACATGTGTATTCTATAGAACACCTATGCTGTTATATGTCCGGAGAGCTTCAAAATCAGAACCTATACCCCATTTGAAGGTCTCCAGGGGTGTATTGTACCTTCATGGGTGTGGCTTTATGTGGTGAGCTAAATCTTTAAGAGAGCTTCAAAATCAGAACCTATATACCATTTGAAGTTATCCAGGGGTGTGTTGTACCTTCATGGGTGTGGCTTTGTATGGTAAGCCATAACAGCCAATGTTCTAATGTATGGACTTGTGCATTTCTCATGGTAGGTTGGAGCTGAACATGTGTAGGAAGAAGGATCAATTTGCACACAAGCTAAAGAATGTTATTAACAAATGCATGTAAAAGTGCTGTTTTTACCACATTACATGGCAATATAAGAGATTATTGTGCCAATGAAGGGGTGGGGCATCATGTTTACGAATGCATCAAATAACAAGTTACTGAGAGAAATATAATCACCATACATTTATGAGTCACCATCGATCGATTGTCGTTGAGCTATTCAACTGAGCGCTTGTGTGCGTGTCCAGTACATAGTAACGGTTGATAATTGAGTATAAATCTGCTTCCCACTATACAGTTGAAATTATAGAGTGGAACCACGTATAAATGACCCAGTAATGGCACCGTGTTTCTATGCAACCTATGCTTTTTATATATTATTGTTTACATGCATAGCTTTGTAGTGACATAAAGGGGATAATAAGAGACTTTATTTGAAAAAAAAATTATTTGATTTTTTATTTTGCATTTTTTCAAGTTTATAATTGAAATTACAACACAACATTATATCAGAGGCTCGGTAGGTGAGTTTTACTTTTACAGCCCAGCATAGTATTGATGTCACTGATGTTGTTGGAATATGATCTGGTTGTGTAGTTGGGGGTGGTGGGGGGGGGGGTGGGAGGGGCTGCTGATGGTAGATCTTGTGCAGATCCCTGTTGTTTGAACAATGGGCTTGCCAATAACCTTTACCTAGTACCTAGAACGTAGCTCTCACCCGGGTCCTCTACTGTCACTCTTTTGCTTTTTGAATGTCCTACTGGCCATGGGTTGTAGGTCAGATGGAAGTACCACTTTCCCCTGTCACTACGGAAACGGATCGTCTCATCCCCACTTTTAATGGATGTGCAAGGAATCTGTCCTGATAAGTATTTTTCCCACTCTCTCTCGTGCACTGGTTTAGGTTTCTTTCCACCAAGGCTTGCCATAGAGTAGGGTTGAGCCAAAACGCAGCGCGCGCACGACTGGAATGTATATTTAACGCCCGTTAACAATGGAGTTAATTTTTAATAACTGTACAATAAACCCAATTTGTGTGAAAAAGATGGCAGCTCTCTAGGCTATTGTCGTTTTTGAATTATTTTGAACAAACGGTAAGTGGTGCATTGCTATTTAAAGTATGTATAGGTATAGGAATCACTGAAGTTTGATCGAACCACACAGCGAGACCCATTACTATATCCTAGAAAGTGCAGTGAACGCGTGAGCGTGGTCGGGTAAAGTTGGGTCACGTCGAATTAAAACAACTGAAGGTTTATACGGACCAAAAACACCCTAGTGATTTAGTTTGGGTCTCCCGCTACTTAAAAATGTGTTTGTCATCATTGCACCACTTAAAATGGCCGAGATATTTTTCAAACCACACCAGAATTCCTTATACGAAGTTCCACTCTAGCATATGGAAAAATCAACGGACACGAAAGTTGCGGTTTGTAAATTTTTGGATTTCATTCCGCGGTACGTTCCATAGAGAATGTATGGCGTTTTTACTAACTTGATTATTATTTACTTAACTAATGGACCTGCAACTTTTGCCACCCTCTAATACTACTCTAAATGATGTTTAAATGTAGGCAATTTCAAATTTTATACCTTGTATCGTCCAAAATTCTGGGACCATTTCTGAAAATATGATATTCCATAGACTTGTACAGAAAATGGAAAAATATCCTGCTAATTAAGATATTCCATTAGTTATAACTAATGAACAGAGGGGGGTTAGAACTTTTGCCACCCTCTGAAACAATTCTACAACTATCCAAATAATATAATATATGAAAAAAAGTGGATGTTGTCGTGAAGAATTTGGGGACCATTTTTAAAAATAGTAAATCAGTTTTGGTGCAATAAGGCGCCATTTTTAAATGGCGTTTCTATGTGTTGCCATAGATATTTAGTAAAATCCATAGTTAATAAAATGAGACTAGGACATGCCAGCATTTTGCAAAGCTGGAGTCGAGCAGAGGGCGTGGTGGGCCAGGTGCCGCCCCGTGCCGGGGGTAACTACTAGTACATGCCATGGAATACTAAAAGCTTCGAGTCTGTGTTTTCTGCAAGACAGATCGATGTATTGAAATGATGTTAGGCTGCTTACCTCGACCGGCTGCTCAGACAAGAGATGTAGGCCTACACGTAGCTGTAGCTGGATCTGAGCTATCCGAGTGCATCCTGAGATCTACAGTGGCGACGAGGGTGCATGGGATAGCTAAGAAAGATGGCAGGGGAGTGTGACGCGTCAACGGAAGACTGGTCGAGTTAATACGTCGAGCGGCTAGAACATTTCTTCCTGGCAAATAAAGTGGAAGCCGAACAGAAAAAGGACGCTTTCCTCGCCTGTATTACAATTGGCCTGCTCCGAGCGCTCGTAGCACCCCAGAAATTGAAAGACCGAACGTACGAGCAACTGGTCGCAGCCTTAACGACACACGTAGCGCCTAAACCTCTAGTCATCGCAGAACGTACGGTTCCACAAACGGGACAAAAGGAGGGAGAAAGTGTAATATGTGGTATGCAGCAAGTTTGCAGAACTGTGCGTTTGGTGCGACGTTATCAGAGACGCTGAGAGACAGGGTGTTCTTTGGTATGAGGGACGAGGGGGTACAGAAGAGACTCCTCACAAAGGCAGACCTCACTTTTGCCAAGGTGCTGGAGACAGCGGAAATTGCGGAAAGGGAGACTAGAGACGCGCAGAACAGTTGCAGAGTGTCACAAAACAGGAAGTACATCAAGTGGCAGCACCACCAAGAAGGGGGAGACCGTCAGGCCTAGGGGCTTGCAACAGGTGTGGAGGAGCGCATGATACTCAACAGTGCAGGTTCAGAAACAAAGTGGGGGCAAATTGAGAGGGCGTGTTGTGCAAAGAAAAGGGCAGAAGGAACAGGTGTTGAAAAGGGTGTACCCACTAGAGACCACTCTGTGAAGGAACTAAAGGGGGACGATGAAAGCAAAGAAGAATGGGACAGACTGAAATGGGGATCACTACATGGCCTAGCAAAAGACAAGAGAAATGGAATGAAACAGAGGACGGACAATGGGTAAACCTATATGTATGTGGAGTTCATCATGAATGAACAACTGCTATGTATCAATACAATTGGTTGTACCCCAAATTGTACAGGCCTGTACAATTTTATAGGCCTGTACCACTGTACAGGCCACTACCCCTCCCTGTACACGCCATTACCGTTGTACAGGCCTGCACCCCTGTACAAGCCTGTACCCCCAACCCCCCCACCCACCCCAGTACAGGCCTGTACCCCTGTCCAGGCTTGTACCCCTCCCTGCATGTACATGCCTTTACCCCTGTACAAGCCTGTACTCCTGTACACCCCCCCCCCCCCCCCCCCCCCCCGCCAGTACAGGCCTGTACCCCTGTCCAGGCTTGTATCCCTGTACCCCTCCTTGAACATGCCTGTATCCCTGAGCAGGCCTGTACCCCTCCGTGAACAGTGGTACAGGCCTATACCTCTCCCTGTACCCTTTCACAGGATTGTACTGCTGTACATATATATATAGTTCATGTCTCTACTCAAAGCAATGCTTTATAACCGGACCTCTTCTGTAGTTTTGGGTGGCCATCCCTCCTGAATAGGCTGAAACACCCTTGCTAACACCAGGTTCCTTAATTGTTGTTGTTCTTCCTAATTCTGCCACCTCGACCAGGAGGGTTTGTAGTTGGGAATGTCCCTCCTTTCTCCCGGCCTCGTCCATTTGTGCCATCTGCATGTTGGCCACCACTGGGAGATGTGAAAGTGCATCAGCATTTGTGTGCTGAGTGGTACTCTTGTACCTGACATCAAGACAGGGCTAGCCTACCGCATATACCAATGCAACCGTGCTGCTGTCACTGCTGGTAATCCCTTTTCAGGGTTGAGAATGGACAACAAGGGATGGTGGTCTGTCACCAGTGTGAAATGGGGAGGAACTGTGATGTCCAGAAACATTTAGTGATTAGAGATATATAGGATCATGTGTGTGTATGTGATTACGTGTATGATTCAGTATAATGAATGAATGGTTGTTGATGTTGTGAGCTATCTGAGTGCATCCTGAGGTATCGAGTGTCTGAGAAACAAACCAGCCTAGGACACCATTGCATGTGGTTGAATCTTTTGATCACATGTACATGTACAACAGTGCTTTGTTGTGACACCTGCAGTTAAATTAACACAACAGTAACGCTACATTACATCCATAGTGACATCCATGCACATGCACTGTTCCTTCTGATTGTTCCTGCAGCTAGTGAGCGTTGTATGTGAAAAATCAATTTAAGCTGACACTTGAACTCCCTGAAATAAAAATGCAGTGATTACTAGAATACACCTGAACACACATATTGCATACTGTAGAAGAGAACAGGTTAATTAACTTACGTCCTTTTCTTCAACCCAATATAAGTGTCTTCTTAAAACCACTTTACAACACTAGATAAACTATTCTTCCATTCTGGAAAGCATGGTATTATTCAGTTTTATTTTGTTTTTTTTAAAACAAACCCAGCTAGCTTACCTTTTTCCTTTCACACACGATCCTTTCAGCCGGATAGTACTTCATTTGACATGCGCTATAAGATGAGAGCCGGAGGAAAGGAGAGAGGAGGAGCGAGAGTGATGGGAGGGAGGGGGAGGTAGGAAAATTGACGGGATGAGGAGGGACGGAGATGGAAGGGGAGGTAAGGAAATTGAAGGGAGGAGGAAAAGAGAAAGTATTATTTGTTTTTTTTTTGTACAGGTTGTGGTGGCAGTTTGTATATGCCAAAACATTGAGTGTCTGATTGGCTAAATACAATTGAGGGATTCATGAAAGTTTGTGTTACGATGTTCTACTTCCATTGCTGCAGTATTATTGTAGGAAGTCTTCCCTTCATATGTACAGTTAAATGGCATGTTTGTGAACCCTGGATTAATTGACAGAACAGCAAGTGACATGCCACGTGTACACCAGGGGGTAGGTGCGGTAAATCCCTGCCGCCCTACCAAAGTTTGTACCCTTCCGCCGCCGCTGTATAGGGGGTGTATCCTTCACTATGCAGTTGCCCCAGTGTACTGACCAAGGACCTGGCATCACACCAAAGGCACACACACACCACCACACTGAATAAATTACCTCAGGCCATACTGAGCTGGCTAGCTGCTCAATGCTACCACCGACCTTCGCTAATCCAATGATACTAGCATTATGCATAATAAAAATACTATACCATCATAGGTCATATGACACTGTTTGGTGCACACATAGTCATAGAACAAGGTCACAAATATCTCTATCTAATGCCCCCCACACGGCTATAGCTGGAGGATGTCTCCTTCTCTGCTAGCTTCCACTTCAGGCTCTCTGGCATCTCTGGGGGAGGTGGGCGGGGCAGGCGGAAGTAGACCTTCACAGAGTCATAGATGAACCACTGCAGTCCAGTGAGGGTACCGATCATAAGTATCCTAGCAACCAGACCTTTCCACATGCCTGCAGTGGAGAAAAGGCCCACAGGCAGCATTAGAAAAGTGGTCAGGCTGGTAACAGGACCGAAAGAAATAACAGTTAGGGGGTCTGAGGGAGCTCCCCCAGCGGGGTCTGGGGCGGAGCCCCAGAAGCTAACGCATTTCCTTGAATCTTAGAGGCATTTTTGGCAGAAAGATTGCTATGTGGAAATGAAATCTTCCCCTACATGATGTAATGAATCAAAGTTCCGAACAAGACTCTTTATATATACTCCCTTTAATGCCTACCCCCAATCAGAGATCTCTGCCCCAATTTAGATGTCTTCTTACAAAATTATACACCAAACGCTCGTTTAGGGAAGTTGTACTTAATGGGGTGATTAGGGTTTTCCCAGATGTCTGAAAGCTTCTCAGATGACAATTGAAAGTTAGTGTCGATTGAACAGTGCTCACGTTGAGTAGAATAATACTAAAATTTATTTAACTATAAAATCATAAATGTGACTGGTTTTAACAAAAAATAGCAGCGGATTGCAATCATGTATATGTAGCTATTCAATGGCCCAGAACTAAACAACCATGAAAACTGTTTTGCGGGTAATCTGTGAATATAATTATTATATAATTATCCATACCGGGTACTGATGCACACAACTTTATATTGTTTTCAGCTATTTCTCAA
This sequence comes from Spongilla lacustris, assembly GCA_949361645.1. Lineage (NCBI taxonomy): Eukaryota > Metazoa > Porifera > Demospongiae > Spongillida > Spongillidae > Spongilla > Spongilla lacustris. Next base: position 4,211,242 of record OX442415.1, read on the forward strand.
GGTGGACCTTGGGCAAAAAGTCAGTAGTCAGGCTATAGCTCGAATGACTGACCGGCTGCTGGAAAAGGACATTTTTACATAAGTGTAGTGTTTGTGAGTGTGTGAGTGCATAGAGTACTGTCACGCAAAAATTGTACCGGGCGAAAATTGTACCGCCCGATACGATTTTCACAACCAAAAGTGTACTGGGTGGTACAATTTTGGTTGCCAAAAGTGTACCGGGTAGTGACAAAGGACAGTTAGCTATATAGGATGTCGGATTAACTAGTTTCACTTGAACCTACAGTTGTATATATATAGCCTAGTTGGTAATTCTGACTCTATAGTGTACTTCACTGAGCATAACACTATTCTTACTTTCAATCTCCATTTCTGTACAT